>OU963906.1:4800000-6000000 GCA_902850365.2 Chilo suppressalis | reverse complement strand
CTCTTTCACTGTCACGGCTGTACGACTCTGGAATGACTTACCCCCCAATATACGTAAAGCTCCTAACAAAATTGCATTTAAGGGATTGGTTCGTGAGCACTATCTCAATAGCATTAAACAGCGTTCTCATATTTGACTGACATAACCATGTATTTATGTATGTATTGTATATATGCGTGTGTATATGTGTGTATATGTATATATATATATATATGTATATGTGTGTGTATAATATGTATGTATTCTGTTAAGAGTATTTGTATCATTGGTTTATCTTAAATTTGTCTTTATTGCGCCCCCGTCATATTAGATTTTCTCACGCTCTTACTGGTCGACTGGTAGAGAATGCCTTATGGCATTATGTCCGCCATTTGCTTTGTAATTTTGCAATAAAGTTTAAATAAATAAATAAACCTATTTTTCGCTAGTAGGTACATACTTAACGGGTTCCCTGTCTTTATAAATCAGCTCGCGATAATGTTGGTTTTATACTAGTGATCCGCCCTAGTATTGCACAGGCAAAATTTATTTTAACGGCATAGAATCGGATATAATGTAGGTATATACAAAAAATTACTAGAATTTCCCCTCGGAGAAGTTGACAGAGTGGTTTTTTTTAAGTTAAAAAATCTTTATATTTACAAATCGAGCAGATTAATCAACGATATTGTGATTAATGCTTGTAAATATAATAATAAATATTGTAGCTACCTTATGATGGCTTAATTTTCGAACTTGGTTCAGTACTTAACATACAACTCTTGCCTCTTTTTTAAACCTATGAAGTTTTGTTACTAACACTATGTGGACTCTAGTTCGAAATAAACATATTTTATTTTATTTTATTTATTTTATGATATTAGTATAGATAGTTAAGATAATAATATTTAATTGATAAAAAATATTTAAAAAATAAACTAAGTAATAAGTTTATTTTTTGGTAATTTATACCTACTTAGTCTTATTTTGTTATAGGTAGAAAAATATAATTGGAAAATAATTGCCATGATTGCACCATTTGCAATACCTTCTAGGCTGGTAGCAGCCCGATTGATAGGTACCCTTTTATATGAGCTTTACACTATCAATAAAAAATAACCAGAAAGTCTGCTAACTGTAACTGGTGTACCCTTAAAAAGAGAACGACAAAGATGTATACCTAGTCCAGCCATAAGTTCTGTTACAAATGAAAATGCATTTTTATTATGAAGTAAAAGTAAATATTATTAAAATTTATACCTACATATTTATTGGTCTCAGTAAAAAAATAATAAAAATCTTTTCGAAATGGCCACCTTTGGTTTTTAAACAGGCCATTAATCTGTTTGGCCACCACGAATCTATAGATTTACGCACTATTTCCAAGGGAAATTTCGCCACTGCTTGCTCCAAAGATTTTTTTAAGAGACTCAATGTGGCCGTGTTGTTTAGAACAGGCCATGTCCTCTAAAAGTTCTTGAGTCGAGTCTAAAGTTTTTGAGTCGAAGTCCTTTACTTCAAATTATGGTTGAGATCTGGGCTAGATGAGGGCCAGTCTTCAGCTCTTATAAAGTCCGGATCGTTGGTTTCAAGCCAGGCTTGGGTAGTTCGTGCCTTGTGACCTGGTGCAGAAGCCTGCTGGAAAGTCGACGGTATATTTTCTGGTCTTCGACAGACGAAGTGTTGTTGTATCTGTTGATAGTACGATATACGAACATACGGCTGATACTAAGCTTTTGAAGTGTCTCGAATATGACCAACGTCTCCATATCCACTTTGTGCAAAGCGATCACTGCAATCCTATTTTCTTTAACACCCCATGCTCTATTGTAATTTGATAATGAACGTGAAAAAATATATATATCGAAAGAAGTTTTTAAAATTATACACGTGTTCCAAATTCTAAATAATTAAAAAGTTGAAAAAAATAAAAGTTTTTATGTAAGTAACAGTATTTATGGCCAGACTAGTTATATATACATTTACATTGGGTGATAAATTGATAATAAATGAGAATGCTACGGTGCTGTTCCTAACGCTGGAAATTTTATTCTGCGCCTTTAGTTTATTTGATAATTTTTTGGTGCTTTGCTGATTGCGTAATTATTGAATTTAGTGATCTAAGGCCACTGCCTTAGACACTAGCATGTCTAAAACAATATACGGGAATTCTATTTAAGATAATTTTTAGTGCCTAGTCATTTTTATTATGATGCATTTGTTCCAATAAAAATAGAAATTAAATATGTTTTAGGAACACTGTGATAGTTTTTGTTAAGTAGAGTGTATTAAATATGTTATATTTTATTTAGAAAATTTGATATACCTACATTGTAAGTATATCAATTAATATAATTAATTTTCTTAATTATTTATTCTCTGTATTAATGTTTTTCACCTACATTAATTAAGCCAACAATAAACATAATCAATAATATAACTTTTATATAACATGTAGTCAAATCATCAATAGGCAAATATTCGTAACCATAATGTATGCTTAAAATCATGTCACATGTACTCAATAGTTCAATGTCTGTATGTTTCATTAC
The DNA here is from genome assembly GCA_902850365.2 of Chilo suppressalis. NCBI lineage: Eukaryota > Metazoa > Arthropoda > Insecta > Lepidoptera > Crambidae > Chilo > Chilo suppressalis. Next base: position 5,997,469 of record OU963906.1, on the reverse strand, counting down.
ATCCAATCATAAACATTAAAACGCTCAGTTATTTTCTCCTAAACTGATAGTTTACTTATTATTTGTGATGATTTTTAAATTAAGCCTTCGGAAAACAGAAACAGAGCTATGAAAATTATTTAAATAATAGATTCATAGGAAAAATTGCAGTTTTAATGATAAAGGTATCTAAAAGTCTGAAGAAATCTGGTTCGAATCCAACAGAAGTACCTCGGCAGAGTTGTTTTTTTTCCAGGTGACACTTATCCTGAGATATAAAAATATAGCAATTTAATGGTAAAATAAATGTATTAAAGGTATAGTAAATGGACACAATTACATGTAAGGAACAGATCTTAGTAAAGAAACAAGATGTAATTCGTACAATCTATTTTTATCACTCTGGTTGTGGAAAAAAATATAATACCTGATCTGAAAAGACAAAAACGAAGCTCTGCATTATTCTCCCCAATTTATTCGAACGCACGCAACGATTCGTCGATCAAAACAGTTTTTTGTTTTCAGATTACGAATTTGGAGTAACTCATAAGGGAAATCGGTGCCTGACCATCGGCGGTTACAGATTCTCCATGAAGAAGTATAAAGGCGAGTCGAAAGCCAAGGTCTGGTGGAGATGTTCCACACACAACAGCAGAGGATGTTGCGCAAGAGTATGCACTCTGGATGATGAGATCATAGTGGTTTACAACGATCACAATCACTACCCGCCGCGTGATTATTTCACTCATTGATTTGAAAGTAACAGTATTCTTAAAATAAATATGATTCGTGTCAAACGAATAAAGTTTTAAGGGGACTGATGCCTTAATATTTTCTATGGAGTTCACAAATTAATATCTTAATTCTCGGACCTTAACTTTTTTTTATAGCCTGGTGGACAAATTTCTCTACTCCACCTGCTGTTAAGTGGTGATAGAGTCCAAACGCGAAGATAGCTGGTACAGCAGTTATAAACTGCCACACCAACTATACTCACCTTGCCGGCCTGCCTGTTATTGTTGTTGATTGTTTTTTTATCTCTGACATGTTAAGTTTAATAAAACCTTTACTTGTTTTTAGTTTATTTTTTCGTTTCTTAGTATTTACAATCTATATCTGACTGGTTAATTAAAGAAATAACTTTGTTTTGTAGTTTCTTTTTTCTTTTCTAATAACAATCGATCTCAATATCAACACAATTTTTTTACTTTACGATTTTGCAATTATATTATTTAAAATAAACATTTATATGTAAAGTTTAATCGTAAATTTTCATGTAAATGCAGTGGTTATTAATGTTTGTAGTAATTATGAAGGCTTAACTAATATTATGAAGACTGAGGTTGATACTTTCTTAGCCTTACTCAGAAAGGTCAAATTAACTTAAGACTTCTCACACCTTATCGCATTTTATTGATATCCAACTCAAAAGTTTATAGACTTCTATGACACTGAGAGGAGTACGGCCGCAAGTGTGGTTCATTTTTGTATGTGATTAGGCTAGGTTAGGAATTGTATAATGTAATATTTTTAGTGGTTATAGGAACTTACCTGAAAGTGAAGTTCAACCACAATTATACTTCAGTTCAATGTCCACGATATTCAATCAGCCTTGTAGTGATCCTTGCCACCAAGTACCTTCGTCACACGTTTAGACAGAATATTTAAAAAATATATCTGGTTTATACACCAGCTTGGCAAATCCCCCCCTCCCCCTCCTCCTCATAGTCGCGTTATTATCGGTCGATAATATCGGGTCTTATTGTAATAATTTATCCTACTTCTTTAGCGCCCTTATTATCGCAGCAGTGTTTTACTTCGAAGTCGTCCTAATACATAATGTACTAAAAACAGATATCGTAATAAAGCATCCCATATTATTGACCGATAATAACGCACCAATGGAGAGAGGCTTTATCATACTGTACAGAAAATTAAAAGGAAAAAAAACTAATAGCATGTTTACAAATAGCCTAGTGAAGTGATATTATAGGTGCGTGAACTTCTAATTCACGAATTTATCGGATGTCTTCTTTCAGCTTGCTATTCAATATCGCGTCGTGGCACCCGTCTGCTCAACTACAGAGGCTTCACCTACGGTATTAAACACATGTACGGCGGCAAAAGTGTATGGAGATGCTCCACGCACAATTCCCGCGGATGCAAAGCTTTAGTGCACACTGTAGGCGATGTCGTAGTCAAATTCCTCAACGGACACAACCACTCCAGAATTTATCTCCATGTGTCGATGTAAAATATTAGAATTTATTAATATTACTTAGGCGCGGGACACACAGAAATGAAGTAAGACGGGGAGCGGACATAAGTCTGTTTCGTACAAAATGTAGCTATAGAAACGTCTTTTATATTATCATACTTTTAATATGAATGACGAACTCCGTGGCCGAGTGGTTTGTATGCCAGGTTTCAAGGTGTCGCCTACTCTATAGGTAAGAGGGTTCGAATCCCGGTTGGCGCAGATGTTTGTGTTCATTTGCACTCCATTCATGGATGTCTAACATGTTTTTCTATATAATTCTCTATTTTATTATTATTATTGTGATTATTATTTAATTTGTTTATTTCTATATGTAATATGGGTACTACGCCTGAAATAAATGTTTATTATTATTATTATAAATATACTTAGAAGTGTCAGTAGGTAGGTATGTTTTCTATCCGTTACCCTAGTATACCAAAGCAGAAGCCAACACTTTGGAGCTAGGCTAATTGGTGGGAGTATTGAAAATATTTATTTATTTATTATTATATAATTAAAAATTATTTTATTTTTAGTTTAGCCTCCGTCTTTTCTATACGTCATGCGTCGCGATGCTTCTATACATTTTGTATGAAAAGGACGCGAATATCAGCGTCCGTTCTGCTTTCTTCATCTTTTCTGTGTTCCGCGCCTTAATAACCCTTTGTATAATATATGTGATGTCAATGTAAATAAAATTATTTTCAAGTGTGAAGATTTATTTAATATTTACTCATCCTTGTAACTGATTGATGTCCGTGGGATTTTAAGGAAAAGCTAATGATAAAAAAGGATAAAAAAACTATGTCAAACAAAGGGAAATGGAATAACTTTCAAGTAATTTATATTTCTATCAATCTAAATAAATATAAAAGAAGAACTTGAGTGACTGACTGACAATCAACGCACAGTCCAAACTGCTGGGCTTGGAGACTCTTAATTTGGCACGTGTGTTCTTTATGAGGTCTAGAGGTAGACTAAGGCCCGTATTACAGAATGACAACTAAGTGTTGAACTTTGCTTGAGTACAGTTAGAAAGGGATATCGCTATGTGCTATATATAGCGGCATCGGCATAACTAGCATTAATATGGAGTTTGCTACTATATCGTAAGTCTGCGGAACACTGACTCTCAGTCTAATAGGCAATCGTATTCGGGCTAACGACCAAGAGTTATTACGCCTTAAAGAATAACGTATATCGTGCGTATATCAGAGTTTCTAAGAGAGTGAAAAAGGGGTTGTAAGTATATTTATCTCGATGTATATGAGGAGCTCGATGGCGCAGGTGGTTAGGGCGTTCGGCTGCGATCGTTGGAGTTAAGCAACTTTCGCAGTGGTCGGTCATTGGATGGGTGACCAAAAATTTACTATATCGAGCTCCTCCGTGCTTCGGAAGGCACGTTAAGCCGTTGGTCCCTGCTGCATCTGCAGTCGTTAGCACCCACCAATCCGCACTGGGCCCGCGTGATGGGTCATGGCCCGATCTCTCTATTCCATCCATAGGGAAGGCCTGTGCCCCAGCAGTGGGGACATTAATAGGCTGATGATGATGAAGTATATTTATCTAGAAATACATATTAAACATCCATGATTGGAGTACAAATGCTCTTATTCATCACACAAACATGCCCCCACCGGGATTCGAACCCTCGATTTGGCGACACCTTAGAACCCGGCGTAGAAACCACTCGGCCACGGAGGTCGTTTATTCAGGTCAGGTCTTCAAGGAATAAATTTATCAGCTGATAGCATTGTGCTAAAAATTGTCAAAGACTTTGAATGCGAATTTAATTCATAATTATAAAGCAAAAGGTACAACATTATTGTAATTAATAACTTATATTTTTTACCATCATGTTTGTTTGACTTTCACTATTAACCAGAAATCTTTACATGATTTATTAAATTTACTGATTTCTTCTTTAAATGTAATCGAAATTTAAATGTATAAAATGTATTTTTTTAGGTGTTCCGGTTCTGCGATACAACAAGAGAGGGAATCTCATTATTAAAATGGACGGTTACTACTATACGAAGCATCTGTCGAAGAGTTACAGGGGTTTTGCTGACTTAACCAGGGTTAGATGGCGATGCCTCACCAACTATAAGACAGGTTGCCCGGCTGTCTTGTACACTCTTAATAATGAAATAGCCTCAGCTAAAGTAAACCATAATCACAGTCCAGATTTTACACACTACTAAGTCGGATTTAAATCTACCCTTTGGAGCCGATTCACACCGCGATGGCAGCGGCTGGCAGCGGCGAGCACTTTCACACTGATTTCTTTGTTAAAGTGATCGCAATTTTTAGTTCCTATCATGTAATGGATGATGAAATTAATTAGGGAATGGATGAAGGAAGATTGACGAAAGAAAATTATAGAGCGAAATAGACACTATTACGTGGAAAAAAAAAACGTTTCCCGTACACTCTTTCATCCTCCTTTTTATGTCCTTAATGGGTGATATCTGGGATATCTTATGTTCTTTTCCGGGACTAGGATTACCATCCGACCGTATTTGTCCGGACATGTCCGGAGTTTTTGCCTTTTGTCCGGACTTTGTGCGGCATTTTAATTAATCCGGGTTTTTTTAATTAGATGTTATCTGAGTAAAACTACTTATTAAGTTATATCAAATAAGTCAAATAACAAAATATAAATTGTTTAAAAATCAACAACGAAACCCCCCGGGGTCGCGATGCGTGCGTTTGCTACCACGCGTATAATATCACTGTAACTCAGTGGGTGATGTTTGCCTTTTTTGACTAAAATGTCCGGACTTTTAACGGAATGTCCGGCCGCATGGACTTCACATGCCCGTACATCCTGATGTACGTTACCAGTACACATAGACCACAGTGCCACATTTTCGCTTTTATTATATAAGTAGAGATGTTAGTGAATGATTAAAAGTTTCATCCGAAAATATTTGAGATGACTCTAAGGTGTTCTGTGATAGCCTGATCTCTAGTACTGGGGATATTGACAAGCAGATGAGCATGATGCCTCCAGAAAACAGGTGTTTTTCTATGTTCTGATGTATTCAATTGTAGTAGAAATAGCACCGATTTAGTAACCACTGCCTCGACGTTTGTTCTTGGTCGTGTTATACATTATACGTATACTTATATAATCCGCTATCGCATACTTCTTCTATTTTCATTGTTAATAGCAGGGGGGCCCAAGCGCGGATTTTTTGGATTTACTCAAACGCGGCAGAATATCATTAGGGAGTGTGGTGACTTAGATTCTAAGAATGCTGACTTGATATAAGCGTCGACGCGCGGTCTGCGGACCTGCGGTGCCGCGAGCCAGTCGCACATAAACACCGATCCCGTCAGGTTCATTCTATAATAGGTTCTATAATTATAACGCACAACATTATTCGGAGTCAGATTAATGTTGAACTTTACTTGTGAAGTGTATAAACAATCAGTGAATTAGCTATACCATCTTTTATTTACCATTCCATCGTCACCACTATAATAGCGAACTCTAATAGTTACCTAGAAGAAGCCAAAAGTGGTGACCCCGCGTTTTTCGGTGTGCGACTCACGCACGACGAACCTGGAGCTCTATTTTTGATTCACTCGCCTGACATAGTATCGTCGAATGCGACTTAAGTTACTTTCCACTTCCAAGTCGCATGATACCGATTTTCCGTATTTTTGAATCGTTCAACTACAATGTTAATAGTTTAATACAAATATTCATTTTTAATTATATTTTACGGAAAAAGATAAAAAGCAGTCATTACCGCTGTGAAAAATAAACAATTCTTAATAACTGGTTATTTAATCTTTGCCGTTTTTGTTAGAAAAGATCAAAACGTCGCAACAAATCGTCATCTTATCTGTATTTTAAAAAGGTTGAGAAAAAGTCTTGAAAATATCTGACATAAATTTGACAATTATTCTACCATTCGCCTTCATCATTTACCAACGCGCAACGAGCGGTCAAAACCGCTCGTTGACGTCAAGCCATTAAAAATACGGAATTTATTATGTCGAATCAAAATTAGTATAAATCGAGTATTCGAAGCAAAGCGAGTGATCCTAAAATAGAGCTCTTGGCGGCTTACAAGACACGCAAACGAAAACGTGGCGAGTGACAAGAAAATTTAGGCAGTGAATTACAGTTTTGAAGATATAAATTTTGCGTAAAAATGTACGAAGACGCCATTAGCAGACCAGAAGTTGCAAAACTAAATAAAGAGGCGCTCAGGCAAGCGAAATTGTCAGCCTTTTAATTAATATAAGTTACAGGGCATTTGGCCCTACAAAGAGGGTTCAGGTATGGTGGGAGTACTTTAAAAGGTGCATGGTTACCCCTTATGTTAATCTGCTGCAATCGAGTAAATTGAGAAATCCCCGGTTGGCCTTCCCCTATCATTATAATCATCGAACTATTTACTTAACTTTTCAATCTTAACTATAATTGCAGGCACATGTGATCTTTTGTGATATTTATTTCTGAAATATTTATTAGTGATGTTGTGTATAAATTATACTATTCCTTCAGATCCTTTGTAGTTTGAATAAACCATTATAATATAACCGTTATCAGGAGACAAATTCGCATTGCAGTAAAATTATTGTAAGTGTTAAAAAATATTAAGGCTTATGCTGTAAATTCGTACCGATATTTATTAGAGAAAAACTACCGTACACCAGTTTTAAATTGGTTGACCTTTCTGAGAAGTACTGGAACAAACTTAAAGAGGCTGTTTATCGAACTATAAAATAATAATATTTATTAGTTCGATAAACATTTTTATAAATAAACAGTATTTTTTACAGTACACTGTAAAAAATATTATTAGTACACTGAAGAAATTGTAATCTGGGATTTAATATTTCATAGTATCACCTGTGCCCGAATTAGGTTTAAGAACAAAACTGTATTTCAACACAAGCTCCGGTGATCCTAATGAATAAATAAATGTACTCATTGCAGCCAACCTACGTAATCCGGGATATGTTTTACCAATGGATGGTTATTATTACACAAGGCATTGGACGAAAATATACGGATATTTTCGTCCAATGCCTTGTGTAATAATAAGATAAGATATATAAAGATTAGGTGGAAATGCTTCACCCATTGCCAAAAGGGCTGTCGTGCTGTTTTCTATACCCTCAACCGGAAAATAACCTCCATCAACTGCAACCACAATCATACCATCCCGAAACTTAAGAGAACTGCGTAGGTAGGGTACAACGGGTATGCCGTGACCACATCCGCCCTCTCGGCACGCACTAGGGGGACCGCGATCCTCATAGTGCGTCTCGGGTGACGGTGCAGGAGTTTTGTCTGGTTTTTAGTGGCCCTCATCATTTCACCCGGCCCCAAGGCTGGCTGAAAGGAACGGGGAGGAGTCCCACACACCTTCTCGCTCCCCCAGTGTTTGAAGGATGCGTAAGGCATTTCCCAGACACATAAAAAGGGTACAACGGGTATACCGTTTGAATTGGAGTGCCCGTTTGGGAAAGCAACCTCCACCTTACAGAAAATCACAGTAAAATAACAATACCTTTTGATGGTGTTGTGTTTCTGTTGGTGAGTAGGGTTCCAGGGCTTCGCGGGGTAGGGAGTTCAGGCCGGCAACTTAGGGATGGCTAAACTAAATTTTTGAATAAATCAGTTTCAAGCACATTTCATTGTTTTATGATTGACTAGTGACTCCCGCGACTTCGTCTGCGTGTGGAAAATTTGGTTTCCCTTAGAAACTCCCCCCCCCCCCCCCTTTGCACATCCTCAAATCCTTCCCTGGGACATGTTTTGTAACACATTTTATTAAATTTATTTTACTAAATATTTTTAAATTTAGTTTTCTCTCATTCAAAACTTATTTAAATATGAAATTTGACTATCCAGTCAGTCAATTTACAAGCGTATCTCTCTTTCTTCGAAAACACTAGACATTACATAGCCACTAATTCTTTAATATAACTAAATTTAGTATCAGCTTAACGCACAACCGATCCGTCAACTAATCCGAATTTACTTTTTAGGCTACATTACTTTCCTGCAGAGTCAAAGAGGAAACCCAGTCATGCAACTGAACGGCTACTATTATACGAAGCATATGACGAGCAGATTGAAGAACTCTGAGTTTACCAAAGTGCGATGGAGATGTCTAACCAACTGTGTAAAAGGATGCTCTGCCGTGGTCTACACATTAAACAATAAGATCCTGCGGGCCAAAACAAATCATAACCATAGCCCTTTGTCATAATGTTTTATTTTCTATAAAATCTTAGTTTTGTAAGAAAGGGTGAGAAGAATTCGATTTATAAATGTCAAAATCATTTATATATTAAGTACGTTTTATAACAAAACTGATTTTAGTTTTCTTTTTTTTTTGCTTTAATTAAAAAGTTTTTTATGCTAATATTATAAATGCGGAAGTGTGTCTGTCTGTTTCTCAAACACTAAAGCCACTGAACCGTATTATTGATGATGATGAAATAGTTATTTATTATACAAGAGTGGAAAGTTCCTTTTTAACCGCGTGCTCGATTTGGATGACCGAGCAAGCGAAGGATTCTAAAGTTGAATCACGAGCGCAGCGAGTGATTCTAAATTAGAATCCTGAGCGTCAGCGAGGGAAACAAACGAGCACAAGGTGAAAAATCTTTCCACTCGAGTGCAATACGTAACTTTTCATCCCACCTCAGCGAGGAAATGACAAAATGAAAAAGAAAACAATTTATAATGACAAAATATTTAAGCAATAAAACGTGAAAAACTAGAATGGCGCGAAGCACGCAAATAAAACAAAGAAACCAAGAAGGTTCCAAATTTAAATTTTTTCACAATTTAAAAAGTTCTAATCATAAATTTGGCACCATAGAGGTTACATTAAATAGGTTTAATGACGTTTTGAATTTACAATTATATTGAGTACTCATTATATGTGATGTTCTAAATTCAAATCTACTTTGCCGCTCAAGCGAATAAAATAGAATTTTCCAGCCAGATTTCGAAGCGCAAAATTACACTTTCCGAGGTGGTGGGATGAAAAAATTATGATAAAGATTTAAAATTAGCGTCGATGCTAAGGTAACGCTAAGATTTCTTTATTTCCAAGTGCCACTCTCTATGTAAATAAACACATACTCGTAGATATGTTAATCATTATATCGGTCAGCAATTACCTATATATCTTCAAAGTTACAATTTCTTTCCTATTAGTCTCTCGTCTTCGTCTCTCGGTCTATACCTATTCAGAAATATTTAGGGACGATCATGGTTTAGTCTAAATCTTTAAGAGAAAACTCTGATGATGCCTATTATTAGTAATAGGCAAACCTAAGCGCAGATAGTATTTAAGTAAGCTATATTAAACAATAAAGTTCTTGAGCCATAAAAAGAAAAAATCTTTTATTTTCGTACACGGTAAATTATAATGATAAATATAACTATAATTGCTATAGCCACTTGTAAAGGAATAGCTCAAGTGCAGTGAAACCCTTTCGACTTGTAAAGGTATTCATTTGACATTGTGGGTACCTACAATGCGAAGAGATGGCGCTGCCTTGCAGCTTAAAAAAGGCTAGAGATATTTCGACACGGCCATCAGGGCCGCTGTAGCATAATGTTCAGTGCATTCGCCCGGATAGCGGAGGGTGCGGGTTTGACTCCGGTCTGCTGCCGACCGCGTGGATTTTTTTCTAGTAAAATTTTCTGTAGATTTAAACATCTAGTTACATGCTCAAAAAATAAAAAATATTATAATGATGATACAACAGATATAATATATTTATCGACCTCTTAAAAGCATAGTATATAAAACAGATTTGAATATGGATGAATAAATCGGTTTCGCTAATGCCTGCATCCATTTCATACAGACACACGTACAAAAATGCGGTGTTTTACAAATTCTTCTTTTTTGCTTCTAGGTCGATTTGTTTTCAGGATACAACCACATAAGCAGACAAGGGAAGAAATTCTCAGGAAAAAGAGAATAGCAGAGAAGCTGCGATATGCAAGAATAAAAAATAATAAAGAACTGTGGCTGAAGAGGCAAGAGACGAACAGACAACGGTACTTACGCAAATTGTTAGAAAAGAACACAACATAATTTTTCATTGAACGTAACAAATCGTCGGCTTAGGGTGTAAACCTGCTAAACTTAAGCTTAACCTCGAGCCTCTTCAATTACGCCGGGACGTGGCGTCACTAAGCGCGTTCTATCGTCTGTAGCACGGCGAATGTTCTTAGGAGTTATTCTCTCTTATTCCACCTTCCCCTTTCCTTCAGAGGACCACGCGAGCTGGCTCACGTTGTCACCGTCTAACTGTGGCAACAATTCCAACGCGTACAAAGAAATTTGGTGACTCATTTCTTTGTCGCACTATCCGTAAATGGAATGCTCTGCCCGCTCACGTGTTCCCTCCCTCTTACAACCTGGGATCCTTTAAAAGAGGCGTGAAGAAGCAACATGCAGGCTGGCAGGGTGAGGATGGCTGGTGTGGCAGGTAGAACTGCAGTATCAGTTATCTTCACATCTGGACTTCACCTTCACTTAACATCAGGTGGGGTGAAGTCATTTGTCGGACCTATCTATAAAAAAAAACCCATAAAAAATCTGCTAAGCTACAAAATTGTCCATAAAACAATATATATTGTGTTTATTAATTTTAATTTAATTTGAAATCCCCTTCGGTCGTCTACGAAGCAGTAGTTTCGTAACTGGTTTCGTTGAAGGAATTATTTTTCCGTATACGACGCAACAATATTGTATATTATTGTTATTTCTTAAAAAATATTTTTAATTTTTAATTACGTTTTTTGTTTCTCCTGTAAACGTAATTAATGCAGTTAACAGGTTTACACCCTAAACCAACTGAATGTAATGCTTGAGGCGAGGTGAAGTGGGATTCAATCGAGTAAATATAAATGTTTTCTTCTTTTTTAAGACTCTTTAAAATTTTATCCACGACTAAAGACAAGAAAGCCAGTAGCATTGTTGTTAAAACATAAAAAATATATAATATTCATAGTCCATTCCGTCTCGTGTATAGTTTATTTTTATTAAAATTGTTTCCGATAATTTAATATTACAAATTATATTCTGTTAGTTACGCCGGATTTCAAGGTGTCGATTACCTGGATTTAAACAAACGATAAATAATAATAGCCTCTTACCATGAGGCGGGTCATACGCTTATTTACTACTCTTTTAAAATAAAAGAGAATTGCTCCAGTACCACCTACAAGCATGGAGTAATTATCGTTTTGAAATAACCTTGTTTTCATTCTTTCTTTGTTCTTTTCTGAAAAGTAATCATAATAATAAACAAATGGACACTTTAAAGTCCAGTATTTGTGTAAAATGAGCAATTGTTCTCTCTCTTCCTCTCAGGAATTTTTGAAGGTATGAAAAGTATTTCAATATTTTTAATGAATCTCAAAAATAACGTGAATTTACAAATCAGTTTATTATTTGTAAGTCTTTCAAACTAGTCAAATGTTACCTCGACCGTACCTATTGTATATGAAATAAATATTTAATTATTTGGGTTCAGGTTCAAGAAATATCATTATACATTTTATTTATTTACATAAATATTACCTACGTTCGTAGTACAGGCAGTCCTCGTACTTACGGCATGTTAGGTTCTCGAAATACGCGACGTGAATCGAAACGACGTAAGTCGAGACATCCCCACGGACGCCGGCCTATCGGATATTGACCTCGCGAAAAGTGAATTTTCCTATGCTGGATATCGAAACAATTGACGTATGCTTGAGGAATAGTGCCAAAACATTATTCGACGTAACTTGAAACGACGTAAGTCGAGGATTGCCTGTTATTTACTATAAATACGAATTTATTAGTTATATGCTAAAATAGGGCTATGAAAGTGGATATTTTCTTTACGAATATCACTGTAAGTGCTTCATGTATCCACCATCGTGTCCGTTACTCTACTACCGATACACATTTGTATAAGTCGCGGCACGAAACTAGCGCTGACCGTTATTGCGCAAAATTAAAAATTAAGATGTCTTGGTGGGAATCTTGATGCGCGGGTGGGCGTGCGTTGCGCCGATTGGCTCTCCAGTCGTACCCATGTGCAGCTATCCCCTCTGCGTAAGTTTAGAATAGGTTATTCTGTGTCAATATTATAAGAAGTTAAGAAGGTTAAGTACACATACTCAGGGAAGGATCGGGTTTACGTGCTATACTTTCCAAGGATTGCCAGATCGAGAAGTCAAAATATCAAGGTAACATATTAATATTTTAGGATTGTTGTCGAGAAAATTTTAATCCCCACCCCCTTCCTTAAACGGACGTCTCACATCCTACTTAAGCTGCGACCAAGATCTATATGAATGTGAGGTGTACCTCACAGTGAGGGCGCTACGTAAATGACCGTAAAAGACTTACAAATTAAGACGTTTACAAAGACGGCGGCGTAAGTTCCAATATTTGCCACATTCAAGATCTTGATGGCACTGTAAACACGGACAGTGCATCGTCATGTTTGTTTCTCGGGAGATTTTATTATTTGTCGGGAGATGAGATCACATATAATATCGAGAGAATCCAGACAATTCCTAAAAGAAATCATTGTATGATATTTAATTTACATTTTTTACGTACTTAATGGTGTCGATTCTGTTGCATATTCTTCTTAACTTAAAACTAAATTTAAGATCAGTACTTATCTCTTTTTCATTCTGTATATAGTTAAAGAGAACGACAAGGATACACTGTTGTCAAATTAAATTTTAGGTTTAGAGAATCATGTCAGAATCTACACCACTGTCACCTTTGGATATTATATTATTAATTAGATTTACTCCCTTTCATCTATTTTGTTTCACTTTCGTGTATTTGTCAAATTGAAGTCTTCTACTTGTCAAAGGACATTGTTCAGCGTCCATACATAGTTAGCCTAAGAGCCAACAATCATGAAATATTATTTTCTAGGTTCGAAATCGTAAGTAAATGACTGTAAAAACAAAGATTATTGACGGACACTTCTTATATAGGAACTTAAATTATTAGGAAAATGTTTTTTGAGGTTATGTTTAATATTTAATGAAACATAGGTCAACTTATGAACTTAGTATGAAGTGAATTAATATTACAACTAATTCATTTTATTCGGTGCTATTTTAAAGAATAACTATTAGGAAAACCTTGGATAGGTAGGAATCATGTATAAAATAAAAACTGTGGTTTTGCTTCTTATTTATTGACTATTTTTCATGTAATTGTATCATATTGTATATGGTATTTATTTGTATATCACATGTATATTGTGTAAATATGCAGCGTGAATGTGTATCAGGTGTTCTTGAATAATTTGGCAGTATGATCCTCTCAGGATGTTGTGGCACAGGTTCACTAGCACTTGGTAATAAGGTCTCCCTTTGGTAACATCGTTGGTATATTAGATAGCCGAAATAGTTAAATTAAAGGAAAAACAATCGCAAATAAACACACACAACAGGTAATCCGAAACGAGAATGCACTTTTCTGTATATTATACTACTCTTTGGAATGCACGAATGCCACAGATTACTATGAATGCAAACTGCCTGCTTGCACCACAACCACAGAGTATCGAGTTTTATGCCGGCCCTTCACTTGACAATAGTTTGTCCTTGTCATGCTTAATAAGGAATGGAAAGGACAGACTGATGTCATGTTTTAAAATAGCAAATACGAATAGCCAAGTGAAGTGCCGGCATTAGGAAGAAAGAGTGTTTTGTTTGCAGCGCTGTCATAGATTATACACATACAATGGTATTTATTGTCTCAGATTATTTATTAACTTTTTTATTTAGCTTACTTAACTGGAAGTGTCCGTCACAATCTAAATACTGATAATTATCGCAAAAAATATACTAAGAATTATCATAAATGCCAAATTGATGTTGATTCTTAGGCCAATTTTAACATTGTACTTTCAACTCCTATCAAGTTACCTTGCAATTAGGTCCCCCCAATGAAACACACGCTACATAGCTCCCACTAGTTAAATGAATAACTCACTAAATAACATTAAATGATAGTAAAGTCAGTCTGCGGTAATTTCATGTGTAGCTGCCTGTACCTGAAACCTACTTGTATTGGTGTCGTTGATGTAAAGTTTTAATATTTTAAATTTACCTGAGTGTTTATAACTGTTGTGATACTTTTTAATAAATGTTTCGATTTAAATAATTTATTTGGTCACTAGTATTTGATGCCCGCGACTTCATCTGCTTATAATAATAATGCATTTATTCTATGAAACACAAAATGGTTACAAAGGTTTCCACAAACCAATTAACTGGTTTGCCTGTGGAAAGTCGCTTATAATTGTCGTTTTTTCTTTTGAGTGTTATCTATTTCTGTCACAAAAACATGCCTTTAACTAATCGTTCGTCGCATACACGTTACAAAGATAACAAAACATAGTCGAAGACTGATACTATCAATACGCGCCGCTCCTTAAATCGAGTAGGCCATGCTTTGACATTGCGCGCTAAATTTCAATTAAGAACTGGGACAATTTGGTCAGCTTTCGTCTTGGATTGCAGAGGCTGCTCAACTGTTATTTTATATTTCTTTTCAATTGATAATTTATCTTAATTTTTTACCTAGTTAATATTGTCCTTTAATCTTGTAGATACAAGATTAAAGGACAATATTAACTACTATTATCATACGCGGAGATCCGCGTAACGGGGTAATTTTGTTAATAACTCAAACAAAATTTTAATGTGCATATGTACAGGTATATATTCCTATAGTTAACATTAATGAACATTTACCCAGAACCCTTTTGTTTTCATGTCAATGGCTTAAGTATTGAAGCGAAGTTCCTTTTCGGACGGTACAGACTTGACGACTGGAGGCTAGGCAAAAAGAGTGTAAAATTTTTCGTCGCAACTCTCAGTTTTTCCGTAGCCGTATTGTGTACTTATGTTTATAAGGTCCGTGTAAAGGTGCTGTCCCAGGATCTGTGTGGTCGCGGGCGAGGCCTCACCGCGCGCAGTTGCCAAACGTATGAGAACTCTGATGTTCGAGATTTAGCAATATCTATACATGATACGAGGTAAATAGATATCTCGTACACTTTGATATGAGATTGGAACAATGTGTCCTCTACACAAAAAAAAATATATCGAAAAATAAATAAATTCATTATGCTTTCACTAAATGTATCCTTACTCGTATCATCGTATCATCATTGTATCATGGATAGATACTGCTAAATCTTGAACGTTAGAGTGCTCATACGCTTGACAACCCTGCGCGGAAATCGTAGGACAGCACCTTAAGCGATAGCTGGAGCAACCGACTGTAAGTTCAAATATAATAAATACACCATCGATGATGTCATTGGGTCGTGTAATAATTTAATAATTTCTTGTCATTGATGGTTATGTAATACTCTTTCGGCTGATCTGAAGATTGTGATAGGTCGTGGCAAACTGCTTGAACAAAACTACAAGGAAATAAACTTGCGCAGTAAACGTTTTTGTATGCAAAATTGCTACTGCGCAGATTTCCTTTTCCGTGTCTATGGGCGACGATGATCATTTACCATCGGGTGAGCCATTAGCTCATATGCCCCCTATAATATGAAAAAATAAATAATATGAATGTTACTTGCAGTCACTTGATAAGTTTTATTTGTCCACAGGAGGGCCAATATTTGGTCCGTACGATGTGTGTGGCAACAGGCATATCTACTATCACGGATATAAGTACTCAGCTAGGCGCAGGGATATCGCAAAGTACCGCAGAGTACGATGGTATTGCTCCAGTCATCATTCCAGGGGTTGCGGTGCTTTTATAAAGACCATACAAGAAGATATCGTTGGTATTCGCGACACCCACAATCACGAACCCACGCCGCAGCGTTCTCGTATCGTCATTTAAATCATTTGGGACAGTTTTAAAAAATAGTAAAATATTTAGATCATCCTTTCTTATCATCATCATACTTTGGACTTTGGAAAATCTGTGGGTTCCTACAATACGACATCGTTGTCGTATTGTAGAACCCACAGATTTTCCAGAAAAAAAAAATGTTTTAGCAGCCCCGGGCCCGTTTTTTGATACATAACTAAAAACAGAAACATATTTTTGAAACGAGACGTGACCCGTCGCCACGCGGCGCGTGTTGAATCAAAACAAATCTACTATTTTCTATAATCAGAATGTGTCGTGGCATCGCGTGTTGGTAATGTGTACTGTGCAACATCGGGCGTCGACACGTTGTGTGGCGTCGCTAATAATGTTTCCGCATGAAATGTGACCAATAGTCAATGTCACGTCAAATACAAAGTAAAATGTGTCAAATTATGACAAATTATAAATTTTTCTAAGGTATTTAAAACTATAGTGTCATTTAAATATGTATCAAACAACAGGGCCTGTGGTCTATTAAATATTAACTTTTGTTATTCTTCTAAAACAGTGTTTAGAATTTTAACTAAAATAAAAACTACATATTTTCTTAACCTACAAAGATTATTATTTATTTATTTATTTCGTTCCAATTTATTTATTTAATATGACGAATACGAAAAGAGGACGGTTTACGAATAAAGTTTGAGACCCTCTATCTATACCAGACAAGACATTTAAAAAAATGACAATCCAAAATCTACAATCAGTAATCCAAAATGGCCTTTTTTGTTACAACTGTTTTATATTACTGAATATGGCTATTTCTTATAGTGAAGGAATTTTAGTGCGCTGACCGTGTCTCAGGTCTTTCATGGTAATTGGGATGTGCCACAAAGGAACATATATACATATTTAGACCGTTAAACACTATACCCTGTCTGCGCGTCACGCTCTGGCATCGCGCAGTCGGGTAAAAGATATGCACTGCTGAGAAACAAATAAATAATAACAAGAAAACAGGGGGACGACTACGTAAGTCAATTAAAGAAATTATGGAAGATGATAAGTACAGTCGAATAAGAGCTGCGAAAAAAGATTACATAAAAGAAATAGAAGAAGACAAAAGTGGTAGACATGATATGCTCCGCAACTTACATAAAAAAAATTGCCGACGTTTCGATTTTTAATAAGTTTTATTGTGATTTTAAATGTCATACTAATATTTATTGAGTATCTGCTTAAGTTTCTTTCGAACGTTTCTACCTCAAAAAAGACTGTTTAATTTTGATACGTACCTACTCATAGAATACATTAAGTTTGTTGATTATATGATCTCTTTAAAATTAATATATACTATTAAACTAAAAAGACCAAGTATATATGTATATGGTCAAGTATTATGTCACATGTCACTGCATTTTTATACATATATAGTTAATTTTAATTTTCCTTGGCCATATGTCATTTATCTATCCTTAAAAAAAAATTCAAATGCCTTTTATTTAATTATTTACCAAAATTTTATCTGACCTACAAAACTTAAGCTTATTTTAGTAATAACCTTGACATCTGGCCAGTTTGCATACTAAATTTAAGAAATTAATCAAAGTATGGGACTAAAAACTTTCTTTATTATTCTTTTATAATAAGAACTGGCCATATGTGTTTTTCGCCCTGAGACAAGATGGGATGATGACATTCGTAGGCTGGCTGGAGTGCGCTGGATGAGAGAGAAAATCGGGAGCAGTGGCGTGCATTACGGGAGACCTATGACCAGCAGTGGACGAGCATGGCTTGATGATGATGATGATATGTGTTCTCAGTAATTGTAAACCAGACTTAACTACCTGCTGATGAAAGTTTGTAGTCTCAGTTTTAAGTTTGTCTTAAGTAGTATTTTACCATAGTATCGAGTGCGATGAAATTGTTTTCCAATTATAGTTTACTTACCAACCAAAAGTGGTTATCTGATTTGGTTATTCAACATGAAATTTTAGTCTCCTTGTTCTCTAATGCGTTATATCGTTACTACAACTGATATTTTATGATGATATAAGACATTTTATGAAGCTCCAGAACAGGTTCAGACACTGCTAATGTATTTATTCAATGCTAGTGATTTCTTAAAATGTGCTTTGACTGGTGGATGTGACCCAGCTATTTTTATAATTCTCATAAGCATAATTATAGTACTCTCTAAATAAATAACACATTTTTATTTATTATTACCTGAGCTTACTCCACTTCTATGTAATTCATTATGTGCTTAAGATTAGAATTAGAATATTATTATTATTAGATCAATAGTGTTTTGTATTTGAACCAAAATACCAACATTTATACAAACGGCTTTATCTTTGCAGGGCCCTGCTACTACAATAAATTGGAATATGAAATAATAAAATCTCAAAGAGGTGGATATATATTATTGAGAAACGGATATCGGTATACAACTAAACGCGTGAATACCAACGGCAGTAGGGCATGGAGATGTGCCAGGAGGAAAATCTGTAACGCCACCATAGTGACGCACGAAGGAATGGTCAAAAGGGAAGAAAAACACGTTTGTCAACCGAATTACGTGGAGAATGAACTAAAAAAGTTCAAGCAAATATGTCTGCAAAGATCTGAATCCGAAGATACACCCATACCAGAAATTTATGCACAGAGCGTTCGCGAACTGAGAAGCAGTGGATTTGAGTTCATTGATGAAATACCAGATTTCAATAATATAAATACAGCTATGTATAGCCATAGGTCACGCGCAAAAAATCTCAAACAAGAAACCGATTAAAGAAGCAATTAAATGTTGTATTCCTGTATTTCATAAAACTAAGGAAAAATGATAATGTTCACACACAGAGATGCAATACACTCAGAAATTTGGTGTGATCTTTAGATTAAAATGTGATAATCTCAGGATGAGGAGCAACTTGTTCTTCGCAATCGCAACTAATTATGGAAGTAAACTACTGCACTGAATAAATTGGTAATGTTGTGATCCTCATGTTGACCTCATATGTGAGATTGTTCCAAATTCCTGGGATATGTGTCTGAAATCTTTTCGATCATTATCAATTTTACACTCTTTCCATATTAATTGCTAATCGTATGAGGTTATGCAAATTATATCCATCTAATTAGGCACAATAGTGCAGTTTATTATTTGCATGTTTTATTTCTATTATGTGTAGGATTATAATTGTTAATGTAAGAAAAACACTAATATTATAATTATATTTTTAAGTGAAAATTTCTGTGGCACCGTGATCGTAATCGCGTGTTTAACACCGTGATCGACACCTCTATATAATTGTGTGTGTTAAAAATTTCCCAGCGTTGTTGGTAGTGGTTTGATCTAAAATCTAGTGCAACAAACGATCCTTCGAGTGCAACAGGTTTTAATTACGAATCCCATAGGAATATGTTTCTATGGTTTTTTTTACTTAACTTTGTTTACGTATGATAAGGTCTTTTCATTTTTTTTATTTTTGTTTACATGTCGCTAAGTTTTTTTTGAGATTCAAGTTTCCTGTGCCACCGCATTTTTTTTTATTTCGTTCATCAAGTATTCGACTTTGCCTCTAGGGAAAAAAATCCATGTAAACAACCATGGTAGCAAACTGTGTCTGTTTTACACTGCTTCATATTTAGGTTTCTTCTGTGAAGGCTCTTTCGAGATTTTCGAGCTTATGTTTAGTCTATGTGCTCAAAATAACTATAGTGATAAATAAACTGTGCTTATTCATTAGTGTCTTTTATTATAATGTGTCATTTATTTTTTTTATTTATTCTATAAAAAATGAAATGCAGTATTCATGCGACTAATTCTACGATTGCAGTGCTGTATCTACCCCAAGAATGCACAACTAGCGAGAAAATATTCGTATAGCCATGTTAGTTTCTATGGAAACCAAGCAGCGCCTCTAACGGACGTAAGAGCAAACTAGCTCTTTCCATAGAAACTTTGACTATGCCGATACGATTACTTTCTCGCTAGATGTTCGAACTTAGGCTACTGCTTAGCCATAGGTTGTCTAAAAAGACGTCTTATGTATGGACCAGAAAGCAAGCCCCAAGACGTCATGATAACGACATACTCACTTCTATTCTGACGTCATGATGTAACGCCCTGGGGCTGCCCTAAGGTAACATTCTGAGGCGGTGTCAAATTGAGATACTTTTCTGGAGCACCCGACGCCATAATATGACGTCAATTTATTTTTTTGCAACGGCAAATGATTGTTATTGGACGACATTGTACCGTAGAAATGCTACCTGGGAATTCTATAGCAGGTGTGGTAGCGTCTCCGTAACAATTGCTGCCTATCTCGTTCTAATGAATTCCACATGAAAAATTATTCCTTATGCTCCAGACTAATTTTGCATAAAGATGAGTTCAGTAAATTAGAAATAAATAAATATAAGCATTGTTGGGGCGTTTTTCGATCCCGCTATATTCGCCATCCTTTTAAGAGGCTTGAATATTACTGGTTTCTACAATTTTATGTTATTGAAGTAATGTATTTCAAATCCTTACTTTTCTTCTATTTTTAGCTGAATTTATTCATTCCAAGAAAGGAAAGAGACTGCTCTTGGTCAACGGTTACACGTATTATTGTTGTCACGAAAACGCTAAACGAAGCAAGTGGCGATGCTCCACTCACAACTCTAAGGGATGCAAGGCCATCGTGACTATCATCGGTGATGATATTTACATTTCAAATTCACACAACCACCTAACTGTAAGGTGAAGAGAAGGAACATTCTGGAAGCATTTACTTTAATTCCTAATTTTCTTACGTCACTAACATTTCTTTTCTTGTTAATTAAATTCTTCTAATTTTATGTATTAATATCATTATTTAAGATAGATTTATTCTTTCATAAATTTTATTGTTAAACATTTTAATTAAAACCATTTTCAGTATTGTTTCTAATTTAAAAACTATTAATTTCGTGCTCTTGCTCTAAGGTTCTCTTGGGTTTTTGATGATATTTGCCTCACATACAATTTTTTTCTTTAATTTCAGCGGAATTTGTAACCTCTAGGAAAGGAAAGACAATGATAAAGTTAAATGGTTTGACCTTTCGCCTATTAAGAGACTATGGCGGAAAAAGTAGATGGGTTTGCTCCACACACCAAAATAAGTATTGCAAAGCCTTTATTATTACCTACAATAGTGAAATCATCCGTTACAACACGCTCCATAATCATGAGTGAGAAGTCGTTTTGTTAAGCCATGATCATATTGATAGCTTTCGACTTAAAGTTTTGATAATAAGTGGTATGGTCCCGTCGGAATCGGAGACGCATCGCCATGCAGCCAGGGAAGTTAAATAGGGCAAGAAGAGAAAGTGGAAAGGACGGTTAAAAACTAGAGAGAGAAAAAAGGGCACGCAATAAACAATAAATGACTTAAATACAGGTTGAAAGTAATTGAAGATCAAAATGCAGCTCACCTCTTCTTGAACCAAAAACTGAGTTAATAGTTCTAAAATGCCATAAGAATTCTCACTAGCTTTGCATATTTTTGTGTGTACGTATGTACTGCATAAGAAATAGCTGGCATAATAAAGGTGAACAAGCGAGTCTTCGAATATGCAGAAGAAGCTTTTTTCTATGGATACGTCGACATTTGCTGATTCATTGACCACTTAAGTTTAAGTTGAGATATTGTCTATGAATCTTTGTTTTACATACTATTTTTCATGTGTTCTTTAGCTGACTATGTGTGTTTGCTTTAATTGTATTATTCTTGTGTCACTCAAAATGGTTTATTATGATCTTGGCTAAAGCTGTAAAGGTGCAACATGATCGAATAAATACTATGGTTTCTTACTTTGAGGCATATTTCTATGTCTAGACGCTAAACAGGACAGTTACTTTGTCTAGATGACCGATTTCCTACGCTATGCTATATGGTGCTTTTCACAGTAAATATTATCTTCATCATCATAATCAGCTTATTAATGTCCCAATAATTGAGGCACAGGCCTCCTCTATGGACGTCATAGGGATATTGGGCCATGACCCACCTCGCGGGCTCAATGTGGATTAGTGGGTGCTAACGACAACAGATGCAGCTGCTGGAATCAACGGCTTTTACTTGCCTTCCGAGGTTCCACGAAGGAACTCCGATAAAATAAGTTTCTGGTTTAAATATATCTTATTACCAAGTATTGATGTTCCCATTGCAAGGATCCCATTATAGTAGACACGAGGTGAGTTTAGTAATTTTTGAGTGTATATTGACCAGACCGTAGACATGTAGTGTAAAAATTCTGTCAATAATCATCTGAGATCGTAAATTTAATGTAAGCTTTTAGTATTTAAGCTTTCTATTTGTAGCATATAATAGTAAAGGAAGTTTTTTCTTTTTACAGTGCAATATATTACTTCCAATAAAGGGAAAACTATGATTCTGCACAACGGTTTCAGATATCGATTTCATAAGGAAACCAAGTTGTTTACTAGATGGCTCTGCTCCACCCATCAACATCGGGGCTGTCGTGCATTCATAAAAACCATAGAAGGGAAGATTGTTAGTCTTAGAGAATTACACAAACACGATATTTTGTTTGCGGGATCTGATGAAACAGAAATCCCGACGTAATCCAATTAAAATGCTCCCTGAAAGCCGGTGATTAAAAAAACCTACCATCCATTCGCACAAAGCTTCCATACTATCTCTGGATTTGTCATATGGAAAAAGCCATTGTTGTGTCTTGTACGTCCTTCTTAGTTTTATTTTGATTGTTATTTGTTTTATCGGCTACTTATATAAATTGACCATCTGTGAAAATGATTTTTTTTCTATTTATTACGGTTCATGTGATAGATAGTTTTCTGATAGATAGGCGGACGGTCAGCGCTAGCTTAGTATTTTAATTTAAATCATACTGCCAATCATTTTACTCTTGCGATATCTGGGCTGGCTACCCCCAGAGGGCTTACAGCGCTCTCCGCGTGCAGAACGCATTACGGGTGCTGATGGGGCTGCTGAGACACCAATGGCTTCCACGCCATAACCCGAAAGCGATGTGCCTCCCTACTGGATCAGGTGCGTGCCAGCTTCGCATCACATTCTGAGGCCAAAGCACGAATTTTGATAGCTCCGTAACATATCTGATCGTCAAACTTTCTATGAAAACTAAGCAGCTAATATGTTACCTTGGACTTTGCAGGTTTCTATTTGCTTAAATGAAAAAAGTTTTTTTTAAATATAATTGATTTTGTCAGATTATTTGCCGTTTTATTTCCGAAAATAATACTAAGGCAAAATTAATGGAGTTTTAAATTGTTTAATATTGTTATTCAAATGAAAAGCGGTGTTATCATTATTTTCTTTTCTAGTGGAATTCGTCACATCGCAAAGAGGAAACCTCATGATAAAACTGGATGGTTTCACTTATCGTCGCGCCACGGTTTCCAACAACAAAGTAAGGTGGACGTGCTCCACCCACCAATATAGAGGTTGTCGAGCCTTTCTCATCACGTTCAATGATGAACAAATAATCCATTCAAACACCGTTCACGAGCACAAGCACATTGTTAAGAAGACTCAATTACCTACAGCTTAAAATTTTGTTAACTTTTTTTTCTTTTCTTGCTTAGCCTTTCTAGTCACTTATTTTTTAAAATAGAATATTGTTAATATCAACTTTGTTATATCCACTTTCTGCTGGAGCTCAAACTATCTCGATGCATAGAAATTATTTTAAGATTACAGACGAGAAATCTACCATGCGCGCTCATGGCTGATTAGTTTCAATGTTGTTTACTTGTTGCTATATAAATTAATAAAATTCATTTATTTCGTACTTAATAAAATAAAGAAAAATATGTGTTTTTCATTGACACCTTTTTTTATTCATACTGAACATCGAATACTACAAGAAACGAGCAATTCTCAAAACTTAAAAGACATGAAAAGTCTCAGCGCTGTGGTAGTGTAACGCGCTAGAATGACAATGTTCTTTTTTCTTATTCATACTGAAACCACGCGTCGAGCAGTAAAAATATGGTTGTCTGGTGAGTAAATCCTCTGCGTGGAAGGGATCGAAAAAGAGAAGGCGTGTTATTACGAAATTTAGTATAACATTCATCTTATTACACAACATCTTATTATATCGTCATGATAAGTTGTTGTGTAATAAGATGTGCCAGAATCTTTTATAGAGGTTTTAAGGCATGGGTGTAGATAAGCTCTTTTATCTACACCCATGTTTTAAATCCTAGATCAAATTTTATTTTTTTCTGTTAATTTAAGGAACTGACACGACCAGTCATTATCGCATTCTTTCGTTATCCGCAATGTGGTAGTTAGTAATACTTAAGTCTTTTACTTGTTTAAGGTCGTTTATAATGAAAATTCACATTTAGGTGTGTTTGTTTTCAGATAATTTTGAGGTTCCGTATGCCGCTACGTATGGCATCTCTCAAAGAAACACCCGGCTGTTAATATTAAAAGGATATCCGTTCAATAAAAGTGGCTTTGTTGGTCCCAAGATACGCTGGAGATGTACCCATAAACATGCGGGGTGCTTAGCGACTGTTTACACTTATGACGACGTCGTCGTAAGAGCAAAGAATAGTCATAATCATTAAAAACTCTGTAAATTTTGCGTGATTAAATTTCGTGGCTTGGGCTTTGGGCGTAAGTGTACCAATATATTTTTTAAATAACTTACTTAACGTCCTCCGTGGCCGAGTGGTTTGTATGCCGGGTTTCATGGTGTCGCCGACTCGAGAGGTCCCGGGTTCAAATCCCGGTGGGACCAGCCCCTGTTTGTGTGATGAATACGAGCTGATGATTTGTACTCCAGTCATGGATGTTTTATATGTATTTCTATAAAAACATATATGTACAGTATATGTATTCTATCCGTTACCCTAGTATCCGTATATCGTTATCATTTCTTTCGACCAAAAAGCATCTATATATATAAAACTCAAAGGTGACTGACTGACTGACATAGTGATCTATCAACGCACAGCCCAAATCACTGGACGGATCGGGCTGAAATTTGGCATGCAGGTAGATGTTACGACGTATAGGCATCCGCTAAGAAAGGATTTTGATCAATTCTACCCCCAAGGGGATTTAGGGAATGAAAGTTTGTATGAATCTTTGTCAATTTTAAACCGATCGGGCTGAGACTTTTCATGCAGGTATAAGGTATAAGAAGAATCATAGATGAATGTCATTGTGTATAATACAAGCCTGAGAACAAAAACTGTATTCTACACTTCAGCTCTACACCAAAGCGAAGAGAGGGCGGACCGCTAGTGATGAGATAAAAGTAAAGTTAATTCATTTACATAGTACCTTTAGTGCGTTTTATTATATGTATGAGTTTTTTCGTGCTTATAGTGACAATGTCAAATATCTTTATTCCAAGCATAATACAACTCTTATAAATCTTCCATTTTTTTTTCTCTACCACCTGTTATGGTATTTCTTTTTGCTGTGGAGAAAATTCTGCGCGATGCTTTCCCAATGTTAAATTCTGTAATAATATTTACAAAATATTATATAGTTACAGTGTCAACACACAATTAATAAGAATCTACTTCAATATCGTCGACTAACATTTTGGTTGCTGTGTCATCCAGTAAAAATACAAATAACTTAGTACATTTATGTTATTATTATTTATTCATTTATTAATATTATTTAGTAATTTGACAATTGAGCGTGATAAAAGCGAGCTAAATATCATATCGCGGTGTTAATGCTAGGGGGGCAGGTGATATTACGGTAGTAAAGTATCATAGAGCAGACACATCTGCGCTGGCAACATCCGTTCACGAGCATGGCGAATGAACCAGCCATCGCTTCGCTCAACCATTTTTTTTCCTAAATGACTTCGCACGGCTTGTGTATTTAGCCAATGTCAAGTGTTTAAATGTTTTCAAATTCTATAGCACTCGTGGTCAAAGTAATAAATGAAGTCAAAATAAACCTCCCCGTGGACTTCTTGAGGGAACGTCGAAAGGCACTATCCGCTATTTTGTTTCACTTGCCAACACTTGTGCATGTTCCCGATCACTTAGTGGTTAATAATCCACCATTATTAGACACTAACATCCGCCACAACACAATTTTTAACAAGAAAAACAAAACTGATATCCGATCCCGTCAAAAAGTCAACCATAATTTAGAGAACGTAAAGACCCGACACGCGACAAGGCTGTAAGGCGGGCGACTTTATATTAATTAATATTTCATTAATCTGTGATATCGTAGGAGTTGTACGGTCGCTCTGTAATATATTAGGATATCTTGAGAAGCCGGGTGCCATGGTAGATCGGAAGCTGGAGTGGAGGCATGATGGAAGAAATTCCCTTTGGTCACAATGTTTTAATCCAACTGCGGTATGCGATGGCAGAATACTCCCTGTACTACTCACACACATCGTTCGTTTCAGCAACATTCGTGATGTCAAAGCGAGGTAACCGACTGCTATTGAGAAATGGGTTTACATATTACCAAGAGAAGGGTCGGGATTCTGTGCGAGTGCGGTGGCGGTGCTCAACAAAGCACGGCTGCCGAGCTTTCCTCTGGACCATAGAAGACTGCGTGGTCAGAACCGGTGAATCGGAACACGATCATGAGCCGCCAACGACAAATATGGATCTACCACGTCTACCTAAGCCAGAGGATCCTGAACTTTATTTTCACGTCTTCTAGTTTCTAAATTGTACTGGGTTTTCTGGTGTACCGAATCGACTTATATTTACTACAGCAGTGCTGTAATGTAAGAACAAACTCGCTTTTTACCGCGGAATCCGCAATCAAATCCTCCAGTATTCTAATTTCAAATCACACGCGGATTCCGCGATGAAAAATTAGTTTGCCTTTACATAATAGCACTGCAGATGTGGGAAAAAATATTATCAGGATCTTCTAGGAAATATTGACAATGTTAAACGAAATAAAGAAAAAAGGATTTCGTTCCAAAGATGTGTAATTTTTTGTATTATAAAGATATTTTATTCATTTTACATCAAAATAAAATTGTATGTACTCAATAAAGATATAATAATAAAATATGGTATTCAATACTTTTCTATAATAAAATATTATTAAAATATAGATTCGAACCCACCAATAGGTATCATAGGTGCCTACTGCCAACACTCATAAATCAATATGAATATGAGCATTTGTTATTTTTATTATTAATTGAATTTAATGTTCATTTAATTCATATTATTTAAGTACTTAAGTAAAGGTAAACAATACATCTATTCAGATCATGTAAAGTATACATTGTTTACGATTAAGTATAACCTCAAAATCGAATACATTCTTCACGGTTCCTCAAGTTGCCCGTGTTTCAACAAATGCCTGATGAGAATTTATGAATGATTCCGAACACAACTAACATTGCTGTGAGCTCTGTGGCATTCAATTTATGGGGAACTAGCGATGTCCCTTATGTACGAACAGACGAATATTTGGCTGTTTGTACATTTTGACAAATATTATGATCTAACTAGTTTGTATATTTTGATGATTTCCTTTAACTACAATTCCGAAACTTTTTCCGCCTCTACTCCTTTTACAAATTGACTTACCACAAACTATCAGACTTTCTCAAAGCTCAAAGTGATTTAGATGGATTTGTCAGTTTTGGAAATACGTGTGTCTGCTTATACTTATCCTTCCGACACATTCCTTCTTGAGTCGGCTAAAAAAAGTATGCTCTAGCGTTATCTGAGTGAACTTCGTTCACAGATCCCCTTCGATTTGCCACCTCTCGACGTGGCAACCGATTGCTCCTTATCGCCGGATACACTTTCTATCGCAAGAAACATTTTGATTCATCTAAGGTTCATTGGCTCTGCGCTGCTCATAACAGCAAGGGCTGCAACGCAAATGCCTACACGTACAAAGACAAGATGCTTCTGTGCTTAAAGAATGAACACAATCATAAGCTAAAAGTAGTTTAACGGAACTAATGAACTCGTGTTGAAAAAAGATAAGGTAAAAATGTTTATTAAAGAAAACTGTGTACATATAAAAGAGTGCGCGACAGTTCAAAGAATCTATTCTATCTATCTATTCTATCTAAGGGCTGGTGCTGAAAGTATTGGAAGATCTGTTAAGATCTTATAAGAATAAGGTGCGATCTTGCGTGGAATATTGCTCGCACCTCCGGGATGACTCCGCCAAGTTATTGCTCGATGCTTTGGATAGGTTACAGCAGCGCGAGATCCGCATCATAGGCGATGGAAGGTGGTGACTAAACACCTCGAGCCTCTTCAATTACGTCGGCATTACGCGCGGTCTATCGTCTGTACCACGGCGAGTGTTCTGAGGAGTTATTTTCTCTTATTCCACCTTCCCATTCCCTTCAGAAGACCACGCGCGCTGGCCTTCGTTGCCACCGACTAATTATGGCCAATATTCCAACGCGTACAAAGAAATTTGGTGACTCTTACAACCTGGGATCTTTTAAAAGAGGCGTGAAGAAGCAAAATGCAGGCTGGCAAGGTGAGGATGGCTGGTCTGGCAGGTAGAACTGCTGTACCAGCTATCTTCGCGTCTGGACTTCACCGTCACTTAACATCAGGTGGGGTGGAGTCATTTATCGGACCTATCTATAAAAAAAAACGAGCGAGCCTTACAGTAGTCGCGTATGATGTGTAACTTTTAAAACCTCACCTTATATTAGTAAAAAAATAAATAAAACCTACTACAAAAGGAAGCCATTTGAACATTATGTTTTAAAATCAAAACAAATAGCGCGCACTTTCGCGACTTCCTGTATCACACTTCCGTCCTATTTCACGAAATCACTCCCACAAATTGTAGGAAAGCGAGAGGAAAGATGTTACACGGGTTGTTCTTCTTTTAAAACCTAACCTACAAAAAGGTGTCTTCATCAGTTATAAAAGAATCTAATCAAAAATTATTGGTATTATTTTATTATTCATGTTTCAATGTGTACTGTACTAAAATGTAACGGGTATATACGTTTAATATCAATAATAATTTCTATTTTAATACTAAAAAAAATGTTACAGAGTCGTCAATCCGCGTGACAGAGCTGTATTCCATACATACACAGTTGTCTCCTGCTACCAAGGCCTGTGTATAATTCATAATAGTACGAAGAATATAAAGACAGTAACAACTATAAAAGTATTTTTGATGCTGAAAGATATCGACCATCTTGTAATAGTGATTACAATTTTTTTACATTTATAAAAAAATAATGAAATCTTATAATCTCGTCTCGCACTACAGACTGTTTTAGTAGGTTTATTCGGTCACGTGTTTTTTCGTTCGAACGACGTGTATAGCCGATTCGCATTTGTCGCCGCGCCGTCGATTGGATATTTAGTTCCCCCTCCCCCTCGCTGGGATTACCTCTGCAAGGCCGAGAAATCGCGCTTTAGTCGCCCGGAAGCTGAGTGAGAAGGTGCATGTGTTTATTCGGTGACAACTTCGTCACGTAAGTATTGGACAAAAATATATTAATTATACTTACTTCTTATTATTTAAATTTTACGTAATAATAAACACTTTCATGCCAACCTGTTATATTTGTATTTTGTGGTAACGTTTAAATATTATCGTTTTTGTAACTAAAATTTACCCCTCCGTCACGCTACAGCTCCATAACAAACAAAATGAGTACGTGACGAAGGAGTAAAAAAATTGCAAGGGATTCAATATTTATATTATCTCATAAAATATAAGAATCTGTTGAAATAGGCCTAGTACTTATTATGGTAACTGTTTAGTATGAAATTTGTCTAACGTTTTTCTAATGTTTACATACTTATTTATAAATTTTCTTTTTCAAGAAATTATCATGGTGAAAAAGAAGGCATTAACAACAGCAGAAAGACAGCGGCGCTACCGGGAGAAACGAAAAAAATATCCAGAAAAGGTAGCTGAAGTTAAACGCAAAGATCTCGAGAGATATCATACTCGTAAGAAGCTTGTGGCTGAAATGACCATGAAAGAACATCGTATGATGAAAAGAAAATGGCAGCAACAAAATAAAAAAGAAGGGAGAAAACACAAATGCTTGAAAATGTACTGTTGAACACACCGGCTGATGGAGCCGGCCAATACCAGTAGATCCAGTAATGCTTCTTTATTCTGCAACACCAGGTAATTCAGAAGTATAATATGTCAAGGGGGTGGAAGAGAATGAAAAGAGATAGAACAAAGTTATACAGAGATAATATTAGATTTCAAGATAAAATAGAAGAATTAGAGAAGAAAATTCGAAAATACAAGAAAAGATTGCACAGAAAATCCAAAAAAAGATACCAATAATAAACATGAAAACAACAGTAAGAATGAATACAAATATGGAGTCCTTTCCCGCCATTAAAGAACGATACCAAACTGTTAAAATTCGTAAAGATAAACGCCTTATCCAATCTTTACTTCAAACACGCATTACAAAAGAATCTAGAATACAGACTCAATTAGTAACACCTTAGGTGTAGACAGACCTTTAAGGTATAAGGGCGTGCTGCCATAAAAACTGATGTAACGAGAGCTACAGCTGGGAAGAAGGAGACTGTGACGCACAGAAAAAACTAAATGCAAAAAGATTTTTATTGGACTCCATGAGAAACCTGTTCAAAGCCTTTTTAAGAGAAAATAGCAGCGTTAAATGTCACTACAGCTACTTTACAAAACTCAGATCGTTTTACGTAAAGCCACTTACTGTCGATGGAAGGGACACTTGCCTATGCAAGCTACATGCAAATATTTGCATTTGACCTATGTTATCAATGTTTTACATAGGAATATAGTGATTATGCAAAAATATACGAATGCAGTCCTGGAAACACTCTTAATTCGGAATTCACTTAATTTGGAATCATGTATGTAAGGAATTTGTTCTGAGTGCAATAAACGGTCTATAAATTATGATAAAACTAGTCTAAAAGCTATTGTAGACTTACGACAGTGGGCAAGAAAAAGTGAAGTTCTGGAAAAATTAGGGAAAAAAGTAAAGATCACAAAAAAAATACCAGTTACTGAAAAGCTTACACTCGCTCACACTTAAAGATATCAGCAAAATTAAAAAAATAATTGGTGGCGGACGAAGACATAGATAACGTAACATCGACTATTCCAAGCAATATTTTCCCCTATAAGAAACCATGCAAATCCACCAAATATTCTCAGAAACTCGTGGAATCTTAAACTACAGGGTTTGAGTTGTTTTTGTGAACAATTCTGTTCTGCAATATGATTTTAATACTATGTAAGTATCTTGATTTTAAGAAAGCGGAAGACCTGTAAAATGAAAATTATAGCAAAGAACTAATACATGATTGTAAATAAGTACATTTAAAACCGATTTTATTCCAAAATACAACCTAATATTTTATAGAATAACAACTCTGTCACATACTCTACCACTCTGTCATGATAATGTCTCCTGGTTTTGAATGTATATAGTCAAATTTATATTTTGTTATAAATAGTACAATTCCGGAAAAATCATATTAAAAATAGTTAACTATGATATAGTCTACGACATTAATATTTAAGATAAGATAATAATTCTTTATTGCACAACAGTAACATAAATAACACGAATAAATTACAAATACAAGGCAAAACAATTACAAGAGCACAAAGGGCGGTCTTATCGCTAATCAGCGATTTCTTCCAAATAACCCAATGAGCTGGAAAAAGTGGTAAGCACGATAATAATAATGAGGGAGGTTGTGCGGAAAACAAGACAAAAGTTTTGTAAGTAGTCAGTTGAAAATAATTAAAATAAACGCATACTAAACATTTATAGGCATACACAAATATTCACATGTATCGCAATATAATGCAACAGTACTACTATCGTAGGAATATTTTAATGAAAATTATGCTCATCTGACAAGAAATGCTCCTTAACAAGGGATTTGAAACAGGCTAGGTTGGATGGCACGTATGGTAAAGGAGTGGCTATACGCCTTGGAAAAGTTAGGAGATGTGAAAAGCAGGAAGGAGATTGTTAGATGAACGAAGCGGAAGATTATGAGAAGAAGAAAGAAACTGAAAACGTTCTTTGAGATAGGCAGGAGCTTTTGGATTGAACAGTACTGAGAAGAGTAGGGATAATATATGCAGATCACGGCGACGACGAATGGGAAGCCACTTCAATTTCTGCCTGTAGTATAAAACATGGTCGTTCTTACGTAAACCGTAAATGAATCTGATGGAAAATTTTTGCAGACGTTCAAGTTTACTTAGAAGATCAAAGGTAAGATAGGGATAGCAAACATCTGCATAATCGAGAATAGGTAGAAGAAGAGAAGTTGCAAGAGAAATTTTGGTGGCCGTAGGCAAGAAGTTACGTAAATGTCGCAAAGAGCCAGCCGCAGCAAAGGTTCGCCTACTGACCTCAGCAACCTGAAGACACTAAGATAGAGTGTTATCAAATATGATCACCAAATTCCGAATTGTTTCAGCAAATGGGATAACAATTCCATTTAAAGTAACTGATGTGAGCTGCTTAAATTCAATTCGAGATATAAAGTAAGGACTACCAATAATTATGCAGTGTTTTAATTTTGGCCTAAGTCCATTAATTGTTCGTGAAAACATTCACTGTCCTCATGTAAATACAAATACGTACTCAAAACAAACTAGTAATATGACTGATTAATATGTGACAGTTTGTGTATTTCTTTCACAGAGCCTCTGCAGTATGTTACCTCTCAACGCGGCAAACGTCTGCTACTGGTCAATGGATATACTTTCTGTCGTCACAGTACATACAAACCACCGAAAGTTCGTTGGGTCTGCGCCACACACAGCGGCAAAGGTTGCAAAGCAGCTGCATACACGTACAATGATATACTAGTAGGAACGAAGAACGAACACAATCACAGGCCTAAAATCGACTACCCCGAACAATTAACTCTTGAAATTAAATTATCCAAACAGAAATCTTAGTGTATGTAACACCATTTTCAACGTAGGAGGTAACCTTAAAAAATGTATGATAGTCTAACTGTGTTACCGTAAACCTGTGATTAACTTTCGATATAATAGGCGTTTTGTTAATCATAATAATCGTTATCAAAATTATTTATTCAGTTTAGGCTGTTACAAGCACTCATGACATGAATGTCTAGAAGCTACGCCATCGGTTCGTAAATCTTTGGCGGGAGAACTTGTACCAAGAAGAATCGGCAAGAAACTCAGCAAGGGCTATTTTATTCTCCCTGTTTTATTATTTACAGAGTCGTCAAATTAAAAAATGACTTCAGAGATGATTCATGAAGTCCTTTCATTACATAATGATTAAATATACATTAATTATTTATCTGCACTTTGGTTGCTGTGTCATACAGAATACAAATAGTTTTAATGTATATAACTAGAATTAGACAACGCTGTAGACTTCCTGAAATAAAATAAATGAAAACGAATAACTATAAAAATATTTTTTAAAAGTGACAAAAATAACGAATTTTGGTTATTGTATTACTAAGTTTTCGAGTGTGCGCGAGTGACAAGAAATCAACATACACTTTGTAATCCTAAATTCTAAAGAAAACCAACGCTTCACATGACTTATTATTATCTGAATGTAGTATTTCTTTCGCAGAATCTCTGCAGTATGTAACCTCTATACGCGGAAAACGCTTGCTCCTTGTCGCCGGCTATACTTTCTGTCGTCAGTTAACATACAAGTCATCGAAGGTTCGTTGGCTCTGCGCCACGCACCACTGTAAAGGTTGCAAGGCATCTGCATACACGTTCGAAGACACACTAGTAGGAACAAAACACGAACATAATCACAGGGCTAAAGTCGACTACCCCGAACTAATATTGTAAAAATCTCTTATTTGAAGTAAAATTAAAATTATGCAACAACTACAATGTTTTGGTTTTACATGAATGAAAAACTATTCTAATTGTCTTTTATTTTTTAATTACTAATTTAATATCTAGTTA
This sequence comes from Chilo suppressalis, assembly GCA_902850365.2. Classification (NCBI taxonomy): domain Eukaryota; kingdom Metazoa; phylum Arthropoda; class Insecta; order Lepidoptera; family Crambidae; genus Chilo; species Chilo suppressalis. The sequence continues at coordinate 5,963,402 of OU963906.1, read as the reverse complement.
CGTATATAAAAATATAAGAAAGCGTTAAAATGCATAAGAACAAAATTATCCGTATGAGTACCAACCTACTCATTTTTTGAAATAAACTTCAAAATGTAATGTCAGCGATGTATGTAGGTTCAAATTCTGTTAGTCAAGGACTTAAATTCTTGGTGAAAACATTTGCTACTCTCATGTAAATACGGGGCAACCCAAGATTTTCTTAATCCTTCATCAAAATCCTTAAAAAAAACAATGGAATTATATGACTGATTATTTATTATCTTTCTTTTTATAGCTCGGTCCGACAAATGACTCCACCCCACCTGATGTTAAGTGACGGTGAAGTCTAGATGCGAAGATAGCTGATACAGCAGTTCTACCTGCCACACCAGCCATCCTCACCCTGACGGCCTGCATGTTGCTTCTTCACGACTCTTTTAAAGGATCCCAGGTTGTAAGAGGGAGGGAATACGTGAGCGAGCAGAGTATTCCGTTCACGGATAGTGCGATAGAGAAATGAGTTATCTCACTGTTTACGTATTTCTTCCACAGAATCTCTGCAGTATGTTACCTCTCGACGAGGTACACGTTTGCTCCTTGTCGCCGGCTATACTTTCTGTCGCCACACAACATACAAATCACCAAAAGTTCGTTGGGTCTGCGCCACGCATAACGCCAAAGGTTGCAGGGCATATGCATACACGTACGATGACATTCTAGTGGGAAGAAAGAACGAACACAATCACATGCCTAAAGACGACTACCCCGAACAAATAAACTCCTAGGTACTTGAAGTAAAAATAAAATCATGCAATAAAAATCTTTGTCCATCCAACACATTATTTTTAACACAGTGAATACATTAACCAAAGTGAGTATAATCACTTTTAATCATAAATTTATACTGTGGGCTGTATTCAGATTTTGATTTCTTATGCCTAAATGAAAGAACATGTGGTTTCAATACTGTTGCGTACTTAAAATAATTCATTGACTTTGTCAAATATCACATTGACCATATTTATACTGTTTTTTACAAAATACAGCTGAAATAAATTTACTGTGGTGTACATAAAGTAAATATGTCGAATAAATGTCAGTGTGACTTTTAATTTGTATTTTTTTACAAGAAAGCGTCAAAATGCATATGAAAGAAATCATAGCGTACCTACGAATTTTCTTAAATAAACTTATTAATTGTTTATTTATGTTTGTGTATTCCTCTACTACGCGCAACATACATTTACATAGAACACGTTCATTAATATAGTAAACTATAAGTTTGGACTTGCTTTACGCGCTATACTATATTACGTAATAGTATAGCGTACGTAGTCTGAACGCACTTTTACATTCGAAGTAGCTTAATTAGAATTGATTTATCGATTTTGAAACATGCCCTTTATATTTCAATTTACAATAATCTTAGTTATAAAATTTCCTTGAAACTTTAGCACCTCCAGCTTCGGCTGAAAATAACCGAATATATTTTGTTCTAAAATCTCTTATAATAAACATATCCATACTAAGTATTTATAGGAATTAGCCTTTGTTAATCCTTGATCATGCATGATATAAAAGAATATTAGCTATTGTAAATAATTTTAATGACCTTAAATATCTAATATGAGGTAAGTGCGCCTAAAAAGGGCCGGTTCCAAATAAGGTCCATCTTTTCTAACTTCCCGCACTTAATATTTAAACCAAAACTGATTTTGCGCAGCGCCTCCACAGTAACCAATCATAAAAGCGCACCAACGTTCATTGCCTCCGCGCCGGCCATTTTGGCAGTGGCTCTGTGTGTAACCTCAGGTGCAGTCGACGTGACTGAACGAATAAAATATTCTGATCCAATTTTGCTTTGTTTCAGTAATAAAACTCGGTGTTATGTAATAATTTTGCAATAGTAATGTTAAAATACTTTCAGAAAATGGATTGACGGGGTAAGTTACTAAAATTATTGCTTATTTATCTAAATTTTGTTTAATTTTCTCAGGACACATGTGATTGCCTAAGAAGGTCCAAGTTGTTGTCTACAAATAAGGGCCGGCCCTTATTGGGGGTACGATATTTTAAAATAGGCATGATCAGTTACATAAATGACTTATATGAGTGTAAATAAGCAGCCTGGCGTAGCAAGTGGCACTTTTGTGTGGCGATAACGACAGTTCGCTAAGTACTAAGCCATTGCTATCGCCCAAAAGTGCCATTTGCTTAGATACCTTCAACGAATACTTATTTAAAAAGAAATAGTTCGTCAAGTAGGATTCAAGTTTTATTTACTTACCTTTTCGCTTAAGTATATAAGATTTGATTTATACAAATTTAATCATATTTTAATCTAGTACTTTGTTTTCAGTAAAGACAATAATGGAACCTTCGCAAAAAAGAAAACGGGGCTCGGGATGGTCTCAAACTGATCTTTTGGGTGCCCTTGATGATATACAAAAAAACCAAATGTCTGAGCGTGCAGCAGCCTTAAAATATAATATACCACGGCGAACGTTGAAGAATCACATAAAATCTGGAAGCGCTGTGAAGAGAACGGGAAGAAAAACTGTTTTTACCGACACACAGGAAAAGGAATTGGTAGAGCGAATTAAGAAGTTTTCAAATATAGGCATGCCTTTGACACCAAAAACAATACGTAAACAAGCTTACTTATTTTGTGAAAGAAACAAAATAAAAAATCCTTTTAGTGACAAAAAATCGACCGCTGGCAAGAAATGGCTCAACAATTTCCTCGCACGTAATAAAGACATATCTCAACGTAAAGCACAATTCATGAACCCTGCCAGGGCTCAGACAAGCTTTTAAAAAACTTTTTTTGTAAATAAATGGTCATTCGTGTGTTGTTTTTGTGCAACGTTTTCTTTTCAAATAAAAACAGTTTGGTTGATCAGGACGTCGTACGAATTCGTTATTGATTATCACGTCACGTTTGTAATCACGTGATTCTTAATACTATTAATTTCAGGCATAATAACCCATATTACAAATTACAATTACAATTGCATTTTGTCCCATTTTATCTTAAAATGAAATCGTTGAATCACAACTCGGCAATTATTCTTACTAAATTCAAACAATAATTTTAATAATGTATATATAATATATTATTAAAATTATTGTTTGAATTTAGTAAGGATAAATTTCCCTCGCTTCCCATAAAATTTTCCGCCGATCGTGTTTTGTTTTCGGGATATCAGAAAAGTTTTGCAAAACACCTGTTTGTTACACTTTGCTACTTTGTTTAATTTTAATTGTCCATAAGAATGAAGATAAAGCAGTGTATGCTACTGCATATAATTTAGGTATAAAAATACGCGAGTCAGCCTATTATCGATGAACAGACTGTCGTGTTTTAATACCCCTTCTTTAAATATTGTTTATTTAGATTTGTTAAAATAATTGTATATTTTCAAATATCTTAATTTACATTTTTTTTTACTTAAAATAAATACTGTTAATTTTGTTTTTGCTTTTAATTTCCACTTGTGTAGGTATATAAAAATACAAGAAATTTTGAAATAAATATAAACCAAATTATTCCACATGAGTTTTACCTACTAATTCTCTTAAATAAACTTCCAACTCAGCGTGACTTAAGCGGAAATTAACTTTTTACCTACAAATTTAATTTCGGCCTAAGTCCATCAATTCTTCGTGAAAACATTCACTGTCCTCATGTCAATACAAATACGTACTCAAAACAAACTAGTAATATGACTGATTATTATGTGACAATTTGTGTATTTCTTTCACAGAGCCTCTGCAGTATGTTACCTCTAAACGCGGCAAACGTTTGCTACTGGTCAATGAATATACTTTCTCTCGTCACAGTGCATTCAAATCATCGAAAGTTCGTTGGATTTGCGCCACACACGGCGGCAAAGGTTGCAAAGCATCTGCATACACGTTTGATGACATACTAGTGAGAATAAATAACGCACACCATCACAGGCCTAAAAAGGACTACCCCGAACAATTACTGCGTTACAAATTTCAAAAAATTTGAGTACCCGCTTTGAAATGCCATGATTTTTTTATTTATACGTATCGTTTAATAAACAAACATACAAATTTTCTTTCCATCACGTCTCATTTTTTTTCCGCAAGGAAGTGCCATTTTATATTAGAAATTAAAACGTCAAAACATATTTTAAAGAAATCTCATAAAATCAACTATTTTTTTTTTACATTAATTAAACCTAATTTTAACATTTAAGTAAAAAAAAGTCAACATAAATATTACCTATGAATTTTTTATAAAAAATATCGTGAAACTTCAACGTTTTCTTTTGTGCTTCGAATAATCTTCTCGTTTTAAACGCCAACAGTAATCACCTAGCATAGTTGTGTCCCAACGGCCTTGAAATCGTTCTTCAAGCTTCTTTACATCCTGGTGAAACCTCTCACCCTGCTCATCACTAACCGCACCAAGATTAGACGGAAAAAAAGAAAAATGAGAATTTTTAATGACATTCTGCAACCCAACTTTTCGTATGCTTTTAGCTTTTAACATGTCGTTCACTAGCTGTTCCGCATTTTCGGTTCTGTGGTTCCCTAAAAACCCTTTTATAACTGCTTTCAGTGACAACCAGGCATCAAGTTCCGTATTTGTAAGCTTTTTGTCAAAATTTGGGTCGTTTATCAAAGTACGTATTTGTGGTCCCACAAATATTCCTTCTTTGAGTTTGGCGTCACTTAACTTTGAAAATACTGTCTTCAAATATAAAAAGCCATCTTCCTCTTTATTCATATCCTTCACAAAATTTTTCATCAAACCAAGTTTTATGTGGAGTGATGGTAAAATAATATTTTTAGGATCTATCAATGGTACATGTTTCACATTAGATTTTCCGCATACAAACTCTGACCTTTCTGGCCATACTTTTGTAATGTAGTGTTTTTCTGCGGCTCTGTTGTCCCACATACAAAGAAGACAACAGTATTTAGTAAATCCGTCCTCTAATCCGAGCAAAATAGCTATAACTTTGAGATCAGCGCATACTTTCCAGCTGTAGTCTTTGTATTTTATTAAATTTAATATTGATTTCATGTTTTCATATGTTTCTTTTAAAACAGTTGAATATGCTATTGGTACTGATGCATACTTGTTGCCATTGTACAGCAATACCGCCTTCAGACTTGTTTTTGAACCATCAATAAATAAACGCCAGTCTTGTGTTTCGTAAGGAATATTCAACTCACTCATCAAAGTTTGTATATCGTTGCATAATAATTGACATGTACCTCGAAAACTAGACGTGATGGATACCACATATGTTTGGAACATTTAATCTATGACTCATTATCTATTCATTCCAGCTAACAGTTAAGAGGGTACGAAAATCGTGTAACGCAGTATTAAACTCCTACTTGAACTAAAAATAAAATCATGCAATTTTTTTTTTATACAGGGTTAATTTTAAAATACCAGAAACCTCGCAGGACTAAATTGCTAATATTATACACAACAACGTATGTTCTACGATTTTTAACATAACTGAATACTATGCCCAATCAATTTTTTCTAAGTTTTTGATAAACTGTCGTGACATTTATACCTCTATGTTTCCTTCATAATCAAAAGGGCAACGCTCGCACTATCCAATAATTAATATTGTATTTCTTTACCAGACATATTACTTACATAGTTAATTGCTCACGTAGCTTGAATGCACTAGGTACACTGAATCCACAATCACTTCATTCTTTACTAACTACATTAAACAATTGAAAACAAACACTCAGGTATATCTTTCAAAATAATTAAAAACGATTTACGTAATCATTCTTTATCGTTTTCTAAAGTTACTTACACCGAGTTTAATGTCTAATATTGGTACTTATCTTGGCACCTATTATTTTGTTTTCGTTCTTAAATTAATGCAGGCTACGATGCCCAAAAATGTTTGCACATAAGAAAATGTGACTCACGCGCATCAAAGGCGCCGGCCGACTTGCGGCCGTAGATAAATAGGTCAATCAAGCGGACGTCAGGGCTGTGGTAGCATAATGGTCAGTGCATTCTCCCGGATAGCAAAGGATGCGGGTTCGAGTCCCGATTGCTGCCTGGTCCGCATGGATTTCTTTCTAGTAAAATTTTCTTTAGATTTAAATGCTTAAAAAATAAAAACATAACTAGGTCAAACAAGTTCAAACGCTAGCGTTGCGTCGCCGCGTCCTGCCCCGCCCGCGCGCCCTCTTCCGTCACCCGCGATTCCACGTGTCTGTAGAGTTAATAACATTCGGGCGGTAAATTAACTTAATATTTATAATGTAACGAATTTTCAAAACTCGTAGAACTAATGTTGTTGTGTATGACATTACTGAGAGGTTACCGGTATTTTCAAATTAACCCTGTAGGTATATCCAACATACCATTTTGAACACGAAAAGTACATTCACCAAAGTGAGTATTCTCACTTATGTATTTTGTATATCAGTCAACACCAATTTTTACTGTGGGCTGTTGAATATGTTTAAATATCATATTGAACATATTTACAATGCTTTTTTACAGAATACAGCTGATATAAATTTTTAGTGGTGTACAAAAAAGAAATATGTACACTGAATTTCATTGTATTCTTATTTTAGCTTTTAATTTTAATTTCTGTTAATGTATATTAAAAACCAAGAAAGAGCAAAAATGAAAAAAAAACTATTTTTTTTAAATAAATTTCGAAATGTAATATCAGCAAGATATGTAGACAAATTCAATGTAGGCTTAAGTCTATCAATTTTCGGTGAAATTCGCTGTCCTCATGTGAATACGGGGCGCAACACTAGTGTTTGTTAATCTTAAAGAAAACGAAACGATTAATATGACTGATTTTATTATATGACTGTTTATGTATTTCTTCCTCAGAATCTCTTCAGTTTGTTACCTCTCAGCGCGGCAACCATTTACTCTAACCTTACCACGGTAATATTATCTATTATTACCGTGCCCGAACAATCAAAGTATTACTTAAAGTAAAAAAATAAAATTATGCAACAAAATCTTATTATTAGACACTCAAATATATCATGAGACAGTACAAACCATTTAAAAATACAGGAAAGCGTAAATTGCATATGATCGACAATTATTCCGTATGAGTACGCACTATTTTTTTTTAACTTAAGTTATACATTTATGTAGAAAGTAGAAAAAAGTTGAAAAGTAAGAAGTTTGAAGTAGAAAAAAGAAATCAGCTGTCCTCATGGGAATTAGGTATATGTATAGAAGGCCGTTGTTAGCGATAACTCTAGTTTTTCTCATTCCCAAATCGATATTCCTAAAGAAAACAAACGAGAACTATGACTGAATATTATCTGGCTGTTTTTGCATTTCTTCCACAGAATCTCTGCAGTATGTTACCTCTCGACGTGGTAAACGCTTGCTTCTTGTCGCTGGATATACTTTCTGTCAACAAACAACGTACAAGTCCTCCAAGTTACGTTGGGTCTGCGCCACGCACAATGGTAGAGGTTGTAAGGCATCTGCTTACACCTTTGATGACATACTAGTGAGAACGAAAAACGAACACAATCACATGCCTAAAGTCGACTACCCCGAACAATTAAGCTCATAATTGAAGTTAAATAGTAGTTTATGCGGCTGTCAAATAAGAAAACACGATAAGTATTAAAACACGACAGTCTGTTCATCGATAATAGGTTGACTCGCGTACTTTTATACCTAAATTATATGCAGTAGCATACACTACTTTATCTTCATTCTTATGTACAATTAAAATTAAACAAAGATGCTTAGTGTAACAAACAGGTGTTTTGCAAAACTTTTCTGATATCTCGAAAACAAAACACGATCGGCAGAAAAAATTATGGCAAGCGCGGGATATTAAGTTTAAACTACGAATGCATGCGCCTCTTTTTTACATTCAGCTTAATACCATTTGCCTATAAGACAGAATTTTTATAAATAAAAAATGTACTATATTGTTTAAAAAGTTGTTTTACATAATATAATACATCAACAGCGCGACCAAGATCTTTATGAATGTATGCATGAATTTCTTTTTAATTTTGTAATTTAACTTTTAATTTTAATTTTTGTTAATGTATATTAAAAAACAAGAAAGAGTTAAAATAAAGATAACATGAATTATTACTATTTCTTAAATAAATTTCAATCAGATATTACAATCAGCAAGATATGTAAATACAAATTCAATGTAGGCTTAAGTCTATCAATTTTCGGTGAAATTCGCTGTCCTCATGTGAATACGGGGCGCAACACAAGTATTTGTTAATCTTAAGGAAAACGAACGATAAATATGACTGATTTTATTATATGACTGTTTATGTATTTCTTCCTCAGAATCTCTTCAGTATGTTACCTCTCAGCGCGGCAACCATTTACTCTAACCTTACCACGGTAATATTATCTATTATTACCGTGCTCGAACAATCAAAGTATTACTTAAAGTAAAAAAATAAAATTATGCAACAAAAAATCTTATTATTAGACACTTACATATATCATGAGATAGTACAAAAACATTTAAAATGACAGGAAAGCGTAAAATGCATATGATCGAAATTATTCCGTATGAGTACCTACGTATTATTTTTTTTTAAACTTAAGATATACATTTATGTAGAAAGTAGAAAAAAGTTGAAGTAGAAAAAAGTTGAAAAGAAATAAGTTTGAAGTAGAAAAAAAAATCAGCTGTCCTCATGGGAATTAGGTATATTTATAGAAGGTCATTGATTAGCGGTAACTCATTTTTTTCTCATTCCCAAATCGATATTCCTAAAGAAAACAAACGAGAACTATGACTGAATATTATCTGGCTGTTTTTGTATTTCTTCCACAGAATCTCTGCAGTATGTTACCTCTCGACGACGTGGTAAACGCTTGCTCCTTCTCGCTGGATATACTTTCTGTCAACAAACAACGTACAAGTCCTCCAAGTTTCGTTGGGTCTGCGCCACGCACAGTGGTAAAGGTTGTAAGGCATCTGCTTACACCTTTAATGACATACTAGTGAGAACGAAAAACGAACACAATCACATGCCTAAAGTCGACTACCCCGAACAATTAAGCTCATAATTGAAGTTAAATAGTAGTTTATGCGGCTGTCAAATAAGAAGGGGTATTAAAACACGACAGTCTGTTCATCGATAATAAGTTGACTCGCGTATTTTTATGCCTTAATTATATGCAGTAGCATACACTACTTTATCTTCATTCTTATGGACAATTAAAATTAAACAAAGTAGCTAAGTGTAACAAACAGGTGTTTTGCAAAACTTTTCTGATATCCCGAAAACAAAACACGATCGGCAGAAAATTTTATGGAAAGCGCGGGAAATGAAGTTTAAAATACGAATGCATGCGCCTCTTTTTTACATTCAGCCTAATACCATTTGCCTATAAGACAGATTTTTTATAAATAAAAAATGTACTATATTGTTTAAAAAGTGTTTTACATACAATACATCAACAGCGCGACCAAGATCTTTATGAATGTATGAATGAGTGACATGAATAAAGTTAATCTTGAAATCGATTTGTTTTCTTCTATTAAGGTGAACGGGATTGCATCCTAACGTAAATTCATTTTGACTATTAGAACAAAAACGACTTTTGGATGATCTCTTGATACCTAGTTCACAGTATAGACGTCTTCCTTCACAGAATCTGGCAAGACCTCTATATAATATAATATCTATAATCTGCTTCTGCTGACGATAGAGCGATTGAAGTTGTGCATATTATCGTTTTTTCCGTAAACCAGCTGCAGTAGAACGATCAGTACAAAAAAAGGAAAATAGTATTTGCAAATATTATACATTAACTTATAATAGGAAGAACAAATCTACTGTTTACTTCTATTGGAAATAGTCAAAATCTTTTCTAAACGGGTAAACGAGGCGCTCAAAAATTACGATTTTTTGAAAAAACTGTGAAAGGACTCTTAAAGCTGTGTCAGCCGACACGACAAAGTAGCAGTTGTAGAGTTGAAGGGGGGGAATTCTCCCTTTTTGTCATGCAATAATTTCTAAGTACGAGATCTATACATCTGATTTTGTTTTCCTATGCCAAAATGAAAGAAAATGTAGTTTCATATGTTTTTGACGGGGAAATTCATTTTCTAATTTTATAAAGTCATTTATATTTATACATATTTAATATACAGAACATTGCTGAAATAAAATTGACATATCATAAAAAAACCAATAAACATTACATTATATCTTTATTCAAGAATTTTAATTTTCTGTATAACTACAATTAAAATTATAAAAATAATTTAGAATTGTATATTAAAATTGCATAGTATTAAACAGTATCTGCTGTCTATTTACTTACGAAGATAAAGATCAACGCCAATGTTAAATTATCAATAGTTACTAAACATTTTAAGGAGAAACTTGCTTCGTGTCGTATATGGAGGCGAAGAGCTGGGAAGACAGATAGAGAGAGATGGAAGATTAATGGTGTGTACTGACAGAGCGTTGCTCTTGATCTCATGAAGCGACCTTATGTACCTAGTCCGTTCCAAACGATTTGACAACAAAAGTGTTGATAAACCTGAACGTAGCAATAGGAATTCGGAGAGTCTTATTAAAATAAATTGGTCGATTCAATAATCAGATTCTGAAAATTTCGTTATAATCTACTGCAGTTAAATAAGACTTTTGTTAACACTGGCTCCCAAAAGGTTTGAAACGGATTATGATAAAAAAAAGGTTTAACCTCTTGTTAAGTATAGGTATTATTATCTTACTGTCATACTTCTTTCACAGAACCTCTGCAGTACGTTTTCTCTCGCCGCGGCAACCCCTTGCTCCTTATAGCGGGATACACTTTCTATCGCCAGACAACGTACAAGTCTTCGAAGGCTCGTTGGCTCTGCGCCACGCACCACTGTAAAGGTTGCACGGCATCTGCACACACGTTCAATGACAACACACTGCTGTGGGCGAAGAACGAACACAATCACATGCCTAATATCAACTATGTTGAACAATCAATGTCTCCCTCGGGATTATTCCTTCAGAATTAACGGGGGTCGGGTCTTCGTTTCCATGTTGGTGATACTTTACATGACTAATAAGAGCTTGCACCAAATTTAGTCAAGTCTGGGGAAGTAACCTCCACCTTACAGAAGACCATAGTAAAATAAGGGAACTAATTTTTTGAGCGGTTATTTAAATATTCGAGATGTTATTATGATCAGCTAAAAAACATGTTGAGCAGTTATTTAATTTAATGGTGGTTGATTAATTATTGCGACAGTAAAACATGAATAGTAATAAAAAATCAATTAGTCGGTTATTTTATCATACATTGTCAATTCTGAAAATAATTGAGCAGTCCAATAACTGAATGAGCGGTAAAAATGATGAAATGAGCGGTTTTATAAATAGTTCGGCAGTTCATAGCGAGCCGTGACACCCGAACTCAAAGTCATTGAAAAGAGAGGTAAATGTTCGTTAGTTGAGCAGGGCTTATTAGCGTGGGTGGCCTGCTCTTATTATACAATAAGTTTATTTTAGCTGCTACTTAGCAAATTCTATGTCATTTTAATTACGTATGTTTGGAAATTACGAATAAAAGTTCGTGATTTTATTATTATACAATTTGTTTTATTTAATTCCTTCAGTCAAAGCAAAAATAATTTATTTTTTCATTACTATTTCAGTACTGTTTTTTTTTTATTCTATTTTACCACCTCATTGTTTATAGAATTGCTTAGAATGAGATTTGTTACCGACAAATTCCGATTTATAACTAGCCCACACGTAACCGCTCGTTCAATATTTTTTATCGCCCATTTAATTATTGCCTGCTCAATTTTATATTCACTGATCCATTTCATTATTTTTTAATACTCGTTTTTGTTTACTTTACTGCTTAGTTTTAACTGCTGAACTAGTTTTTAAACGTGCCATTTATAATTTTTAACTTACCAAAACTGCTATTTACAACTGTCTCTTTAAATCACTGCCGTAAAATAATACTACCTTTTGGTGGAGTTGTGTTTCTGTCGATGAGTAAGGTTCCAAGGCTCTACGGGATAGGGGATTTGGTCTGGGTAGGCAACGGTGCGAATTATATTTTTGGTATCGCAAGCGTATCGCATCTGTGAGCTTGGAAGCCTTACTATAAGGCGAGCCAAAGGCTTGTTTGCCATATAGTCAAGTCAAAAGTCTTAGTTGAAAGATCTCAGCAATACCTATTTCGTTTATATTATAACTGTACACGATTTGTATACTAAGTATTATTTTATTGTTAATATGATAGATATGTAGAAAAAAAACCGGCCGATTTGCCTTTTATTATTCGAGTTCTACTGTATGGATTCATTTATGCCTTGAATCAATCCTATATAGTTTCTCTACAAACGTATGGGTATATTAGATGTGCAAATTAAAAACTAACACTAAATATGATAAAAACATAAATAAATGATTGGTCACCCTGCGGTTGACGAAGCGAGACCAATCATTCATCTATGGATAAAACGCAAAATATGAAAAATGAAATATGAAAATAATTTTCTAAACTTGTGGCAGAAATCTGCCACTTACACAAACGAGGGGAAAAAAATTTAGTGATTTCAATCGAAACTGAAACAATGGCCATATATTAAATGCTTTGTAAAAGAGTAATTAAATATAACGTGTATTATTAAAATATCTAGTCATAGTAAGTTGTTTCTCTATCGAACACTATTTTGTACTACACATCGAATAAGTTTAATTTATTTATTACTTTAATAATGATAATTTTTATAATATTGGTACTTTTTAACAATTTTGATATGTTCATTTCAGAATACAACTACATCAGTTCGACCAGGGGTACACCGCTGCTTTGCTATTTCAACTACACATACCATTTGAAGGAAATAAACGGTCCTAGAAGACTATGGCGGTGCACTCAACATTGCTCCCGACAATGCAAGGCCACCCTCACCATGGTGCATGACAAAGTCTACAGAACGAAGCATTATCATAGTCACCCACCGAACTTGGACAAGCGATTATAAAACAAAAACCAAGTCTCAACTTGTGCCAAAAGTATTGCTCATGTCTGTATTTAGACACAGTAACCATTTTTGTCTATCTGGGATCACTTATACGCTGCAGGGACTGCAAGGCGGAAGTGTTCAGGCGTGGACAGATGCAAAAGCTGCTGTGAAGCTCTTGGAGAGGATCTGGAAAAACAGAGGAATTACTATATCCTTTAAAGTGCGGCTGATACCCGCCCTGGTCTTCTCGATTTTCTTGTACGCTTCGGAGACCTGGACGTTGAAAGCACACATCCGTTCCAGGATTGATGTATTTGAAATGTGGTGTTGGCGCAGAATGTTACGCATACCTTGGACCACACGAAGAACTAATGCATCTATTTTGAAGAAGCTGGTTATCAAGACGCGTCTCTCTTTTATCTGCATGCAGCACCTCCTAAAATACTTCGGTCACGTGGCGAGGAGAAACCCAGATAATTTTGAAAAGCTTCGGGTCATGGGAACCGTGGAAGGCAAAGAAGCAAGGCCAGGTATCCCGGTGGTTGGACAAAGTTAAGAAAACCATGAATGTCAACTTGCAGGCATCCATCCGCCTTGCAGAATACAGAACAGCCTGGAGATCGCTGGTGAAATGTGCTGTCCTCAAAGGTCACGATCCTCAGTCATGAGGAAACGACGATGAAGAAGTACTTTGCGCAAATTTTCAAACAGTCCTTTTATATAAACTAATTACTTTAACGAACGAAAATTGCGACGAAATTGTAATTAAGAAGACTGAAATGTTTACCCTTTATGTGATAATCAATAAAAATATTCTATAAGTATTATATATTACAAACTATGTGGGATAAAGTGAAAGAATTCACTATAAATTTCAATGTTTATTGTACTGGATTTATATATATCTGACTCTTGACTATTTTATGATATTAGCGTGGTAAGTTGGTTTTTAATAACGAGTTCAATAATAATAATTTTTGTCACGAGTTTCTAAATAACAATTCCGCAAGAATGTCATACAACGTTTTTCACCACATTTGTGAGAGAACATACGTAATGAGGACTAAAAATCAGTACACATTTGACAATGACATTCCGGACTCGCAAACAATTCGAGTTCGATATTGGTTCGTGCTAAGGGTACAGTACACTTAGCACGAACCAATATCGAATTCGTAACGTTTGCGAGTCCGAAATGTTATTGTCAAATGTGGTACCTACTCATTTTTAGTTCCGATACGTACTTTGTGGCGCTGCTGTTCACGTTTCCATACAAAATTTGACATTGACATTTAGCACTCGCAAACTATTCGAATTCGATATTGGTTCGTGCTAGGGGTACTGTATCTATACCTAATTGAAGTTGATAATGACTTTTCCTAATAAGAAAATGGCGCTCATTTCAGTATGTGTATTTTGCGGTAAAACATTTTACCGTACGCTCCGTTGGATGGCTCGTAATTTGGAACTTTCGAACAGTGTATACAACCTTCGTAAATGCATTTTTTGAACAAGTGTTGAAAAGTATTGAATGTATTTCTTCCTTCTTATAACCCGGGGTCCTTCAAAATGTTGGTGAATAAGCATTTTTACAGGCCGGCGATGTAAGATTGGTGTGACCAACCAACCCCCTACCCCATGGAGCCCTGGAAATGTCCTCGACAACAGAAACACAACACGACCAAAAGGTTGTTTTATTCTACTGTGATTTTTGCAAGGACCTGCACCTTACATAAGACCACAGTACTTCCCTACACATGTACTCTAATTTGAGCGGAAATCAACTATGACCTACATCTCTTTCAAGTTTACCAAAGCTTTAATAAAATTCGATCGACGATCGACGACATTGTACATAAGTATCTGCTGTGTATTGGTAAATTTACTTCAGCTTCTAATATTGAAAAATCAGATGCATCTGTAAATATCCAAGTTTTTTTAAGTTTAGGTTTTATTAGGATTTCCTTTTACAATTGTGTTATTTTTTTTATATTGTGTATCTTTTACTCACGAATCAATAAATCATCATTCTAGTACAAAAGAAAATACTACTACAAACAATTCCCCGCGGACCAGCAGCAGACAGGACTCGAACCCGCACCCTTCGCTCTCGAGTCCCGTCTGCTACCCGGTCCGCGTAGATTTTTTTCTAGTAAAATTTTCTTAATATTTTAAACATCTAGCATTTCAATGCTTAAAAAAACATAAATATAAGCATTCAAGTTCCTTTGGCCATTACTATATTATAGGTACCTACATCATACATAATGCTTATCTAATATTTTTTCTCGTTGTTTGCAATTTAACGAGTTGAAAGAATTATATTCCTCTCCAGATTATAATGGTTCCTTAATTTATGGATAATATAATCGATAGTCATCTAAAATATACTAATGATAGTCTGTATACTTGTGTAATTATAGTATAAGTATAGGAATGAATAATCTTATTTAGCTGTTTGGATTTCTTCTTAAGATTGGATTCTTTGGATTTCTTATAAATCTTAAAGGAAATAAAACAATGAACAACAGAAACTTCTTATCATTATATTAGTATGAGTGAAGGGAAAACTTTCGTATCCAAATACACTGTACTACCACATACAATATAGACATACCTACATCAGTGCAACTTAGACTACATATGTATTAAAATTCAGTACCACCCCGTCATAACGCCAGCTGGACAATACTAAGATCATGTGTCTCACATATCTCCCTTTTATTATATTTCAGAAGCGCTATTCGCTACAACTTGTCGAGGTGCGAAGATCATCATAGTGTCTGGATACGAATTCGCAAAACACAGGAACCGCGGTGCAAAGACCAGATGGTATTGCAGAACCCACTACAACAAGGGTTGCTCCGCTGTCATATTTACTGTGGAAAATGAGATTGTTAAGTGCTGCAACACACATAGCCATCCTCCGAAGCAATACCAAGGGGAAATATACGAGTGGATAACCGGTACAGTAATGTAGAACTAAATAGTGATTAAGTGCAGTAATTTAGAACTGAATGACAATGAATCTTATTTGTGCAAACATTATGGCTTTACAACTGATATGTTTAGTTGATTATAAACTACAATACTGTAGACGTAACGTTAAATAGTAATTAAAAATGTATATTAAAATCGTAACGTACTGCAATTGGCCAGGTTAGGTTAAAATTAAGTCGCAAATTGTATCAGTACCCGTAGTACGAGTTTGAGCGCACGAAAACTGTCATAGTTTTCGTAATTGTAAATTATATTAAGAAGACGTAAATGATTTAATGATAGAATTTAAACACTGTTTATTTGTATTGAAACGAAAACAATAAAATCAGTACCGATAGTACGAGTGCGAGCTCACGAAAACTATCATAGTTTTCGTAATTGTAAAACTCGTACTAAGGGTACAGGTATATGTTGCGTATTTTGCTGTGAATTTAGGGGTTTATTTATTGATAAAATAATCGTGATAAAAACACGCTGACTGTGTAAACTCTTAATACATAGGTATAGGTGTCGTCCTAATTGGCAACGATCGTACGATGACACGATACGTTCTTGTCGTGCTGAGACTTTAATTTCTTTCTTTCTATCTCACAGAAATAAATTAATAAAACCAAAACTCACAATATATGTGGTAAAGAATGAAAAAAAATACAGTAAATATTGCAAAAAATTGCAATAATGTTAGAATTAATTAAAAAATATATCAATGTCTTTAGAAAAGATATGTAAATAATTGAACATACATAGACATGGAACGTATAAGTTAGAGCTCATTGATTCTTCAAACAGAAATCAGAAATCAATATATCTTTATTCAAATTGGATGTATTGTACAACTCTTTTGAATCGTCCAAAATTTTTTTTTCCTACCACTCGGTATGGACCTATTTTTTGCGGTGGAGAAAAACGAGCGAAAAAATTTCAACACCGTTAAAAGTCTAATGTAACAACAGTTACAAATCATTATGTTGTTAAAAGTAAGTTGACAGTTGGATGTGGGTAAATAAAATATGTCGACCAATTATTTAATTAGTAATTTTAGAGTCAAAAAATTAATTGGAAAATAAAATTATCAATGTATTTGAAAAAGATATGCAGATAATTAAATATTTAAACATACATAGAGATAGATGCAATATATAAGCATAGGCTCTTTTAGTCTTCAAACTAAGTCAACAGTCAGATCTGGGCAAATAAAAGGTGTCGACCAATAGGGATGATGACTAATTTTTTTTCTTCGTTTGTCAGGTAGATTATCAAAAAGTATTGGACACGTATTTTCTTTTTTCACATAATATAAACATTGCAGAGATATATTGATTTGAAAAGTCGCATGACGTCACTTTTAAGTGAAAATTCACTAAAAAGTGACGTCACGAGCCCCTACTCCCAATCCTGCTTTGCTTATTTTTGATGACATGGGACCCCCCATGGGGGTTCGAGATGGTGATTACGTCAGCATCATCGATTAAGCCTTTTTAAGTACTGCTGCTCATGAAGCTCATGAAAGCTCATGAATCAATAAAAAAAAACAAAATACATTAAAGGAAAAATGCGTATAGGTACAAATGTTTACGTAAGTATGGGGGGAGGGGTAAGAGCTTTTCTTACTTTTCCTGACAAGGGGGAGGAGAGGGTAAATAATTGTAATAAATCTGCTTACGTAATACTTGAACGGCCCCTATGGCTTTATTGTTTATACCCCAAAAAATATTCATGTATCTGATCCATACGACTTTTATAGAGCCGGCTCTCCGACTATTAGTTGCGCGAAGGTTTTATTCCAAGCCGAGTTCACGGTATAAAAATTTTCGTCAGCTATGAGAATACATAATTACATAATCGGTACTACCTCGGGATAAGATAACTGAGTTTAGAATAAAAGCTTCCAATTAGGTCTTCCATTTAGACACCGGTGACCACCAGACCTGGTTCTACTTATTCCTCATGGAGTAAAGTTAGTTAGGTATAGGTACTTAAAAATCATATGATTTTTTAACACATCAGCAAATTGTTCAGTGGACATACAATTTCTGTTAACATTACCAGTTACATTCGCTCTTTAAATCAAAGACTTTATATTATATAAAGTCTTTGCTTTAAATATCTTCCATAAGTCTTATTATCTATTCATTTACTCATTCGCTGAGGTAATCGTTAAATTTATTTTAGTATCATTTATATAAGTTGTATGATTGTCAAAATTTGTGTAGAAAGTGTGATCTCGGTTGATATTTCTAATTATATTATTGTAAATTGTAATATAAATAGATATTGTAACTATTGTACCATATAAAGATAGAAAAAAAAATGTTATTAAATAATTTAAAGTATTAAATACAATAATTTAATATTATAATATTTATAAATAAATAATATTTATAATAGTTACAATATTTTTTGGTTGACTCTAAATCCTTATAATGGTTCTTTATATAGTTATTTAGTACGAAACTGTTTTTTACGATTTAGTTTGAATTTGAATGAAGAGCTACGAGTAAGATTTTTTTATAAAGCGTGGTAAGCAAATGACTTAACCCAACCTGATGTAAAGTGAAAATAATGTCCAGACGCGAAGATAGCTAGTGCAATATTCGGTTATCAAAGCAAGAGAGTGAAAAGTGAAATGAGATCAGTCTATGATTAGCCAATTGCAAAAGAATTCCTTTTGTTAGATCCTGCTGATAATGAAATTAAAATAATGAGCAATTTCTACGAATTGATAAATCCAGATATTAGAGGACACCTATTTCGTCGGGTTTGGTTTTGACTACGTCACACGTCAGTAGTGACAGCTTAGTGGTGCTTATTTACTTGTACACGTCTTGTTTAACTCCATACATATTTTCCATACGGTATAAGCTCAGGGTATAAGGTATGATAAGATGATAATATAATTTGGTGAACTGCAAATTCGGCTGGGACTAAGTGACCACTTCGGTAATTCATCAATAACTATTCTCCATACACCATTATGGAGAATATATATTGTTGCACTGCAAATTCAACTGGGAGTTATAGCTGATCTGAAGCTTCTCAAGATAGTAAATTTTAGGTCACCCCTCCTTAGACTGGCCAGTGCGAAAGATGCTTCACTACCACGATCGCACACCAACCGTACCAAAGAGGTCCTCTTCGCCAGTTAGCTTAGTTTCTCGTCCGTATCTTCATCAGCCGATGGATGTCTACTGCTAGACAATGGCTTCCCCTAAGGATTTCCACTCAAACTCGTAGTTATACATACACTTGTTTGACTCTATAGATGTTTCAGATGTCTTTTTCAAAACCTCCAAGTATGGGAAGCTAATGCTCGTCTTGGGAGGATTTAGTTTCAGTAGGCAGCGACAGAACTCCGCCGGGACCAGGTGGCAGTGCTCCTCGAATGCTAGCAGGGGATGCCGAGCCTTCGTCTACACCAAAGACAATAACAAAATCATCAAGTACAACAACGCTCATGTTCACAAACGAGTAACTTCATGTTTTAAAGTAAGATAAACGTTCCAATTATATGTTAAAATGATTTTTCTTAGCTTAGTTGTTACTAAGTTTGTTTTTTATATAAAACTTATGTCTCAGTCAAAACACACTGTAAAAATCAATCCAATCTATTTGTAGTTAAGTTTTTATACAATAAAGCGTTCTCAATAATAAGCAAAACAAAACAACAGAATTGTGTCGGATTTATTTACGTTATGTAGGTACGCGTATCGTAGGTATTTTACAATTTTATACGATGGCTGTCCAAAAATTTATTATCTCGTGCCCCTCCGTATTGGCTTGGTCTCGGTTGCATCTGCAGTTGTTAACAACCACCAATACTGCCAAAATAGACCTGCCTGATGGGTTAAGGCCTATTCCATCTCTTCCTATTCCATACACAGGCAAGGCATTTTGTTTTGGGTTTGGGAAATTCCTTACGCATCCTTGAACCACCGGGCGAGCCAGTAGAAGGTATGTGGGCCAGCCCTTGGGCCGAATAAAATGAGCAGGGCCCTACCTAATTCCCTGAACAGGGCTACTAAACAACCAGATAATTCTCCTGCACTGGTTACCCGGCGTACATTCTGAGGACCGCAGTCACCAGTTGCCGACTGTCCGCGATCCACAGACAAGGCCCGTGTCTCTGCAATGGGAAAATTTACAAGCTTATTAATTGTGAATGATTAATATTTAGTTACTATTCTCAGAGAAACATCAACCGCTTCCAAATTCTAGGTACTATTTTTATTGCATTCATGTTCGTCTTTTTACAGATATAATGTACGTCACATCATCCCGCGGCCATACTTTACTAGTTCTCGATGGATACAAATACTCCCGACACTTAAAAATAGGTTACAAAATCAGATGGAGGTGCGTCGCGCACAATTCGTGCAAATGTCTCGCCACTGTCTACACTATCGGTAGCGAACTCGTTGCATCGAAAAAGCAACATACACACGACCGATGGTATGTTTAAAGAAGAGGGAGCCTCGCCTGGCTGATCTGAAACATACTTTCAAAAGAAGAGAAAAAAGGAATGAATCGGTAAAAAAGTATAAGCTCGAGTAACTCCTTGCTATCGAGACGTATGCTGCTATAAAACAAATATTCGTAAACATTTTCTAAATAAACATTCAATAAAGTTGTCGCTTGTGTGGACCATTATAAAACCTTTTTCAGCAAAAATGAAAAGCGGCTTAACAAAAACAAAACCATAAAAATTTTTGAAATTATACATTCTCTTAAGTCAGATTAAGATTTGGAATCGTTCAAACAAAAAAAGAATCATAAAACCAGTCCACGATATGCGCGAACAACAAAAAAAACGACGAAGAATTGAGAACATCTTCCATTCTGAAGTCGTTTTAACCGTCTTCAAAAGATAGCTCGATATAATTTTAATGATAAATGCCGCAATAGATGTTTTACATTAAAAGATGATGTATAGAAACTATTTTAGTATACGTAACTACATATTTTGATCATGATACTGGTTTATTTGTTTCTTAGGTTTTCACGCACATCACCCATTAAATAAAACTAGTTTTAACGGGTTAATGCACGAAACTTTATTTATTTATTGACGTTTCGCAGCTTTGTCAGGTCTGCATCGTCAGAATAATGATTTTTTATTTAATTTTGTCGAGCTACCTTTGAAAGACTTTTATTGAGCGTTCGGTTATTTCATTGGAAGATTTTTAAAATTTTATTGTCTATGTATGAATTTATTAGTTAATTTAGTTAATGAAGTATTTTATTTAAAATTCTTTTTTATAGTTTTGAGTTTATTTATTTGACCCTAACTACCGTAAACTAAAATTCCAAAATTAGGAGACCTTTCTGAGAAGAACCGGCGAAACAAACTCAGAGAGGCATTCTATCTCCTTCATATGTTAAATCATGAAAATAAAAAGAACTAATAGTATCTGTTGGTCTTGCAGTGTGCGGTCGGGGTTGGGATTTTATCTCCTGTATAATGGGTTCCCAAGCTGGTGGTATATACCAACAATCTTCCCTATTGAAATTTGGATATTTTTTAATCTCAATTGCCTCGCGTATCATTCTAGGAATGAATCGTTGCTCAGTTGCAAGGATCTGTGGTTTATCAAATCTAATGTAATGGTTTGGTCCCCCTAATGCATGTTCACACACTGCAGATTACGGTAGGTAGTTTACGGTAGTTAGGGTCAAATAAATAAACTCAAAATTACAAAAAAGAATTTTAAATAAAGTACTTAATTAACTAAATTAACTAATAAATTAAACATAACATATATAGACAATAAAATTTAAAAAATCTTCTAATGAAATAACCGAACGCTCAATAAAAGTCTTTCGAAGGTAGCTCGACTAAATTAAATAAAAAATCATTATTCTGACGATGCAGACCTGAAAAGGCTGCGAAACGTCAATAAATAAATATAGTTTCGTGCATTAACCCGATAAAACTAGTTTTATTTCATGATACTGGTTCCTTATTCGGCGAAAAACGTGCCTGTCATAAATTGGTTGTGTGTTATCGGTTGCCTATAATAAATGAATTGTGTTTTACTGGTTGTCTATAATAAATTGATTGTGTGTTAATGGTTGCCAGTAATAAATTATTTATTGTGTGCATGCCTTTAGAGTATGTTAAATTAAAATATGAGCTTGAATTTTCGTTTTATCACTCATTAACTTTTTGTTTTTGAACGTCAATTGTAACTATTTTACCTACCATAGGCCAGTAATAAGTTGCATCTGGACTTTTACCCGCTTAAAAACTAACAAGATGGATAGCTTGGATTACTAACTCCAGTCTCTATGTTTTGACTCTGTCCATTGAATTACAAATAGCATTTGAGTGATATGAACAAAACACGGCGTATCTAGTCTTAAGTTTATTCTTCGTTTATAAATAGTATTAAAGTCAATGCAAACACAATCACTTTTTACCTCGGAATCCGCGGCCTGATTGAAATTTAAAATACGAATTTCAAATAAATTTTAAATCACACTGGCGCATTCTGCGGCGTAAAAGCACGAAAAGTGAGATTTTTCTTACAGAATAGCATTACCATTTTTAAATATGGTGTGTGATATAGTTTGATATAATTATTATTGTATTTTTTCAGTGCCCTTATTCGTCTCATGCCAAGGCCGGACTATTCTCATATTGAACGGGTTCAAGTTTGGAAAGCATACTCAATACGGCTCCAATATCAGATGGCGATGTACCGCCCACCACCGCGGAGGATGCAAGGCGATCGTGCACACATGTGAACATACCAAAGAGATACGGAGATGCTATAACGTTCATAACCATCCAAAATTTATAAGTATGAAGTACTTGTAAAAAACCGTTGCTGTTATGAGGAGCTCGATGGCGCAAGTGGTTAGCGCGTTCGGCTGCGATCGTTGAAGTTAAGCAACTTTCTCAGTGGTCAGTCATTGGATGGGTGACCGAAAATGTATTATCACGGGTTTCTCCGTGCTTCGGAAGGCACGTTAAGCCACCAATCCGCACTGGGCCCGCGTGGTGGATCATGGCCCAATCCAATTTCATCCATAGCGAAGGCCTGTGTCCCAGTAGTGGGGTCATTAATAGGCTGAAGATGATGATGATGACTTGTAAAAATATACAAAAGACATACGCAACGTAATTACGACACTATACTACTGTGAGAAAATAAATGAACAACTGACGCATCTCAGCGACGATAAGCACTGTTCGTAGTACGTCGTACACTCTGTAGAACCGTGCTTTGATCATAAAAGGCCGCGATTGCGCGTTTATTTATTTATTTCTTTATAGAAAACCAACAGTGTTACATCATACTACTTCTATACATTATATTAAATATGGTAAATACTATTACAGGTTTTCTTTATAAACAATAATAGGTATGATTTTATACAAAACGACAACTTCACTAAAACATCAGCCTAGCCAAGTAAAAACAAATAAAAATAACAAATCAATCCTTCACTCGAACATTATCACACGTTGAGCGTTTTTTTTTGACTGTCATGCTATGTTGACTGTCAGGAATGCCTTTAACAATCAACGAATAAATAGCATCATAGACTAATCTTTCAAAAAGTTTACCTATGTAGAAAATAATGTAATGCCACGATAATTTTTAATATTGGTTTTAGAACGATTTTTATGTTCCTAATCTCTTCATACTTAAACCGCTGAACCGATTTAGAGGAAATTTTAGTATATAGGTAGTTTGGGTCCAGTAATATCCAGGATAATTTTTATCCCAGATTCCATCTTTAAAGGGCATGAAATTTTTTTCCTCAAATCATTTTTAAATTTCTGTTTTGATCAAAAAATATATGTCTCTAAATTTTGAATTGTATAAGTGTGATACGCGCGTTAGGATAGAATTGTTCCCATATTTTGTACGGTGCAATGGTACGTGAAAAGTGAAGTGTGACGAGTACGATAATTAGGTACAGATAGCGAGATTAGATAGATTTTCTATGGGTTCTGTACCCACTGGACATTCATAATTAGACCTTACCAACATGACAGAGCTTATTAGACCTCCTATTAAAAACATAGTACCTTTTGGACCTTCATAATTGAACCTTACCTACATGGCAGGACCTATTCGATATCAAAAACATGGTAAGAATGTATGAGATCACCAGTTTACCCAACTTTTTATTTAGTTTTTGGGCAACGACAGACATGTAAATAATTTGTACATTTAGTAATAAATTTATTTTAACTTGGTACCTAAGCATATTAATACAAAACGAATTATTATAAATTCAGTTACAAAGATGCTTTCTATTTTATAGCCATATTATTACAATAACCGAAGAAAAATCTCATATTGAAAGTGTTGTCACATACATCCAAATCTGTTCAATGTTCATGAACATTCATCTAATGGTCCATACTAACATACTCTGTTACTCGACAGCTTTTCTCCAAAGCGAGTCAAAACCAACCCGTCGCGTGCTATACATTCTTGCCTTCGAGTTGTAAGTTTTGTCCCCACGACAACGGCTAACTAGAGCCGAGGTTCGAGTCTCAGAGACGCTCTCTAGTTGAGTCGACCCCCTCAGGTACGAGTGGTCTACTCTAGAGGCTCCAGACGGAGAGGAGACGCCCCCCGTGGGGAGATGCAATCCGCCTGGAATACCTCTAGAGGCATTCGCCAATTCTCGGCTTGAGGTCCCCTTAGGATCTCGCCGTCCCCAAACCCGGTGACGCTGTAAAGGTCATCTGCGACCAACAGCATATACACGCATAACAAAAATTTAGTTTTGCTTTCCACGCGTTTATTTTTATTCGCTTTAGAGTTAAACTAACAAGTAATACCGTATGTGAGCACGGACCAGAACAGGAGGTTTTTTCGACAGGCCTTTAAAAATTCTGTAACGATACAATAGAAGGATTTTTTACAGGTCCCATATTGATTACACATCGAGGCCGGTCTCTAACGGTACTCTGATGTTGGACGGGTGTAAGTTCGGCAAGCATATCATTTACAACTCTAAAGTCAGATGGCGGTGTACCAAGCACCAACAGAATGGTTGTAAGGCGGTCGTGTACACACATGATGATCACGATCTAAAGATATGGAAATGCCAGAACGCTCATAACCATTCCTAACAAAGTTAATATAATATATTTATTTTTAAGAGTTGAATTTGATGGATTTATTATTTAAAGAAATTTTAACTTAAAAAATACTAATATTTACCCTTTAAGTTGTTGCATTAGAAGGTCATCCACATCAACTCTTTCATTACTTTATTTCATAATATTCAAAGTTCTTAAAAATAATAATAAACTAACAATTTTGGAATTGAATCAAACCGTTTTTGTAAAATATATATAATTTAAATTGTGTACTACTTACTACCTAGGTCATAAATACCTAGTACCTATTACAAAGAATTAGAGACCACATGAACTGAAAAAGTTGATATTGTCACAAGGGGTCAATGCCATGTAACCTGTTCAAAAGCGTGATCCTCTAAAGATTTTAAGACGTTATTGATTTAGGACCTAAAATGTCCGTAACTTATTTATAAAAATGTAATTTATTCAGTTTAGACTGTTATAATCACTTGTAAAAAGCGAACTATTGTCCCAATCTTTCCAAATCTTGCAAACTGAAGAGAACTGGTCATCTACAGAGAAGAGTCAGAGACAGAAACACAGCAGTAATTGGTTTATCTCTGTATATTATTATGGCAGAGACAACAAATTGAAATTTGACATAAATAATTTGTGATAATTCCAGCAATCGCTCCGTTCAACTGTAATATTTTATTTAGCAGACATAAAAATCCGCTTCGCACAACTCTACGCCGTATAAGATTTTTATGGCAGATACAATAGAATACAAATAATTGGAGGTTTTTTTTTCAGGGTCAGGTCCTATATTCATCTCGTCTCATGGTCGGTCCGTTCTTTTATTTAATGGCTACAAATTCGGCAGACATACTCAGAACGGCTCTAAAGTAAGATGGCGGTGCACCACCCACCATGGTCGAGGATGCAAGGCGGTCGTGCACACATGCGACGTGACCCAAACGATACGCAAAATCTGTAACGAACATAACCATGAACAGGTTTTCTATTAGTAAGTTTCGTTATATAATATTGTAGGTAGTAGTACTAGACTTTGTCTTAACGAACTGCTGCTATGTACTATAGACAATGGCTTTCTATAGAAGGTCGTAGATAATAGAAGATACGACTCTCTTTTTGTTTATTCTCTGTAGTATTAGAGAAGAACAATAAAAAAGAGATTTTAAGTTAATATTCTGATTCGGATACCTAATAAAAACTTTAGGTATAGATTATAACTACCTATAGCTA
The DNA here is from genome assembly GCA_902850365.2 of Chilo suppressalis. Classification (NCBI taxonomy): domain Eukaryota; kingdom Metazoa; phylum Arthropoda; class Insecta; order Lepidoptera; family Crambidae; genus Chilo; species Chilo suppressalis. The sequence goes on along the minus strand of OU963906.1, from coordinate 5,937,104 downwards.
TAACAACTACAAAGTGCTCAGTCACTTTGTGTAACAGACATTTTGTATAGAAATACTCAAGTATTTAATGTTTAAAGTACTTCTAAATAAAGATAATTTTCTCCATAGTTTTTCATTTGAATTAACTTAATTTGGTTTAGCTAAGTGTCACATCAAATCTTTTTGCAGTACGTCTTCGTCGGGGTTTGTTCATAAGTGGCAATTTATATTCGTTAAGAAGATAACAACACTTAACTTATTCTAAGGTTTTAGAGTAAGCAATAAACTGTGAAATTGCTCTTGCCATAAGCTTACGGTCTTTCAATTTGTTATAGCAAAGATTACGTAACTTTATTATATTACGTAAATTTAAATAAATAGAAGTTAAACCTTCCAATTTTGAGACTTACAGGTTGTTTCGAAAGATTATAGAAATGCCAACGTACGTTCTGTTTAGAACTTGGGTATTTATCTTGTTAAACCGAACTTTGACCATTTTTAGTTACTTGGTTCGAATTGACTAAACGCGGTAACCCAGTGATGAATGTCTATGGGTTTAGATACAGCTATCAGAAAACGTACGGTATCAAAACAAGATGGCAGTGCACTCGTCATAGCAGAGGCTGCAAAGCTGCTGTGGTTACTCTCACAGAAGATAACAAAATCCTCTGGTTGAACGGCCAGCACAGTCATTCTTAATAAGATAAATCGAAAAAATAAACTGTATTAATATTGTTATGTTTTAAATTTTCGCTGACGACTAGGGAATTAGTGCAGTGGTTTCCCGTTGCCTTCTTCACCAGACTTGTAGGAGATATTTCGTCTCCAAAGTCACTGAAGCCTCTACCAACCAGAGGAATTACTTTTGGCCGGGTGTATAACCATCGCCAGAGCCTCGTCTGTTATATTGAAAGGGACACCACGACGGTCAGATGACTGACGGCGCTGACAACCGCTGACAATTCCGGCTAAATTACCATCGCGAGCAGGTGAGGTTGACTTATGGGGCCAGCTAGATGTTGTTGCTGCCCCCCCCCCCCCCCCCCCCCCTACCCTAAGAAGAGCTGCTGGACGTTGGAAGAAATCGCTATCTTCGCAATATCGGGTAATGGACCGGAATCACAAGTGCTGAGGAGCTTTTCAATCTCGCCAACGACCGAGTGAAATATGCGGAGCTTACTTCACTAGTTGGAGAGGTACTTGAAGAAGAAGAAGAAATTGTCTCAGGTGGGTACTGACGTGGGACGGTGGGTGGGACGAGTGAAGTTAATAAGGTAACCTGAACTTTAACCCGAAGATATTTCCATAATATAAAAAGAAAAAAATTACATTAGATAAATATAGCACAAACCTTTTTATAAACCTACACTGAAAATACGCTCGACTCAAATAGTATATAACTTACAACGATCAAAATTCGTCAATATAATTGATATTTGACTTTTAAGAAATGATAAAAAAATACAGATTTGTATAATGTTTGGTTTTTTATTCTGTCGTTAATTGTTAATTAAAAACATTTGTTAATGAAACGACAACGTAGGTCAGCACGTGTGGTCTTCTAAAGAAAAGTCGAAGGGAATGTGAGTCAAGGGAGAATAAATTCTCAGAATACTCGTCGTCGTAAAGACAATAGAAATTGATATAAATAGATAGAATATGATACTAGAATACAGTTGGTTACCTCAAACCTATTTTTAGCACTGCCTCGATTAAATTAGTCAGGCTCAAGGACGGCCAAATAACATGTAACTGTTGTATTTGCAGATGTTCCATACAAAAGGATAAGTACGAGCAGAGGTGAACTAATCATGGTTAACGGATTTACGTTTTCCAAAATGCATGGCAATAAAGGAGGAAACATGTGGAAGTGTTCCAGCAAAGCCCAAAAACAATGCTCAGCTCGCGTGAGATTAAACGGCGATATACTTGAACAACTCTCTTTAGATCACAACATCTTCTTCTTCTCGCGCGTCGCCGGCGCCGCAGGCGCCGCGACGTGCGGGGAAACTGTACTGGGCGTGGTGCCCACCTCAGTAGTTGCGGGTTTCGCGTCCCGTCGACGGACGGGACGGTCGTCGGGGTCCGTCCTCCCCCACTCTTCACGCACCGCCCTCGGCGCGGTCAAGCCCACCGGGTGAGACCCGTTAGGGAGGCCCAGTGAGCGACCAGCGAGCGGGCGGTGGACTTAGGTGGGAGGGGATAGGACAGTCGTTTTGGTCAGTCGTGGGCAAATTTTTATAAGTATTTCTTTTTTTTTTTTTTTTTTTTTTTTTTCCTTTTTTATATACTGTTTTTTAATTTTTTTTTTTACGTTTTATATATTTTTTTTTTTTTTTTTTTTTTTATTTGCCATCTTTTGTGTTTATTTTTTTTTTTTTTGCTGTCAAGTCGGGGTGTCATACGTCATAATCGGGGTGTCGTGTCCGGTGGTGTGATCCCGCCCGCGCCGTGCGGGCGGGGCCGTTGTCAGTCTGGTGGTGGGGGCTCGACCGCGCGCGGTGCGCGGGAACCCGCAGTGGCCTCTTCGGAGTCCGGGATGAGCTCCCTTGGCAGCCCTCTGCTGCTGTGTGTTCGAGAGCGGTCCTGGGCGGGCGCTAAGTCGCGCAGGTGCGCGTGCTCCGACCGATCCGCTCGATCGAACATGCTGCTAGCTAGTCTGTGCACAAAATCGTCAATGGGTTCAATTTTTAAATCTTTTGTTAATGTCGAGTTACGCACGTATCGACCCGCGTCTGTGATCGCGCGCAGTGCGAGATTTTGCTGGGCACGCAGGCGTTTCTTTTGGCTCTCAGCAACCAGCGCGTACCACGCGGGCGATGCGTACGTGAAGATGGGTCGGAGGTAAATTTTATAGATTGTTAGTTTGACTCTTAGTGGTAATTTGCTTCTGAGTACAGGACGTAACATTGCTCGAGCAGTATTTGTTTTGGCAATAAGGCTGCTAATGTGCGGACGCATCGTTAGTCGTGGGTCGATGGTAATGCCTAAATAAGTTACCTTATTTGCCCACGGTACTGGTATGTTGTTTATCTTAAGTGGCGGTGGTTGGTATCTATGGCGACCGATGGACATCGCTTGTGTCTTACCGATGTTAATTGTGAGCCTCCATTTCTCCAGCCATAGGGTAAGTGCGTCTAATGTGGGCTGTATTTTTTTTGCCGCGTGCTTCAGATTCATTGAGGCGGCGTAATAGGCGGTGTCGTCGGCATACAATGCCAACTTCACGCCGCTCTCAAGTGGGATGTCGTCCGTGTAGGCGGCGTAGAGCGCGGGCGAGAGACAGCTGCCCTGCGGCACGCCGGCGTGTATTGGGCGTGTAGTAGAAAGTTGGCCTTCCACAGCTACACAAAAGGTTCTATTGTTTAGGAAAGATGCAACTGTGTTTACGAGGCGTGGTGGTACGTTGGCGTTCGACAGCTTGTACAGCAGGCCCTCATGCCATACCCTGTCGAACGCTTTCTCCATATCAAGGAGCACTATCGTGGAGTACTCATTTCTATTTAGGGTGGTGGTCAGGTCATGTAATACCCTAGTTAACTGGAGAGTCGTTGAGTGCCCCTGTCTAAATCCAAACTGCTCTGAGCGTGGGGCTATATGCGGTAACAGGTGCCTCAATATTAACTTCTCTAGTACCTTGGATATATTTGATAATAACGTAATCGGGCGATAGCTAGCGGGTAAAGATGGATTTTTACCTTTTTTGTGAATCATAATCACTTTCCCCCGCCTCCACGCGGAGGGAAAGTGACTAGTGCGTAGCGCGCCGTTGAATATGCGTGTTACCGCTGCGATGGTTTTGGGCGGCAAGCGGCGGAGTGCGGTGTTAGAAATGTTGTCTAGTCCCGGGGCTTTCTTCGGCTTACACCTTAAAATCTCCCTTCGGACCTGTCCCGGGGAAAAGACAATAGGGTTATCATCGACGGCAGGCTGGCGCGACAGACAGCTAATCACGTGTGATTCTACAATCGACACATGCTCGCTGTCCGCCGCAGCGTTCGGTACGAACTGTTGACTCAAGTGGTCGGCGAGTAACTCCGCCCGGTCCTTGGCGTGGTATCTCGGCGTGTTGTTATTGTCTATCAGGGGTCTTACCGCTGTCTTTGCATTCGTGAGTTGCTTACAGAGGCGATAGACAGAGGGCATGCTATCGCCCACTGTAAGCAAGTGATTCTCCCATGAGGCGACTGCGTGGTTTTCCAATTCACGCTTGACTTGGTCGGTGATGCGGTTTAACTGGGTTTTGGTGGTGGGGCAGCGTGTACTCAGCCACAGTCGTCTCAGTCGGCGTTTCTCGGTGATAAGTATCTTCACTTTGTATGGTAAATCTGTGGAGTTACTTTTACCTACAGAGCGAGTGTGGGCGGCTGATTCTAGCGCCGACTGCAGCGCCGCGGTGAGCTCGTCGACTGCTTCGTCCACGTCGCTGGTGGATTGGATTGGACGTGTGGGTGTGTGCTGCGTTAGGTGGTGCTGAAAAACATCCCAGTCAATACGCCGGCAGGGGGGGGAAATATTCACTTTTGAGGGTAGACGCTTAATTTCTAAAAGTACCGGTCTATGATCAGAGGGGAGGTCCATTTTTACTTCCTGTGTGATGGTATCGTCCACGCCCCTGTATACCACCACATCGAGGACATCTCCATCTCCGTTCGGGTCGTACCTTGTGGGCTCGTCCGGTCCGAGAACTGCGTAGTTGTGAATGTAAGCATCGTCATATAGCACCTGCCCTGCGGTGTTAATGGTGGTGGAGTTCCAACTCGTATGTTTGGCGTTCAAGTCTCCTGCTATAATGGTAGGGTGCGGTTGTAAGAGGTCGCGGAGCTCCTTGACATCTAAGGGCTGATTGGGCGGTTTATACGCGGCGTAAAAACGGGTTATTGTACCTTCTAGTTCGATGTCAATTCCGAGGGCGTACAGGGACTTTAGCTTCACTGTAGGGGCCGGCTGGTGAATGACTCTCCTATGTACCAGTGTCATCAGGCCCCTGTAGGTGCGCCCTTCTGGCGTGGTCTCATCCTGCCTATATACAAAGTAATTCCGAACACTGAAATCAGTGCCCGGTCTGAGCAAAGTTTCGCTCACAAGTGCGATGTCAACGTCGTGCTCGCGCAAAAAGTGCGCCAGCAAGCGACGCTTACCTGTGAGCGACTGCGCATTCCAGTGCACCACCCTCAGTGTCCGGAATTTTGGGCCGTCATCTGAGCGAAGCAAATCTGGAGTTGGGTGGCCATCATTTTGGCGAACTGCTGCACCCACGCGGGTTCAGAGTTCGGTTCGGGTGTTTGTTCAGCAGTGGGGGCGGAGTTTACGTCCGTTGCCGCCATCTTGGGGGCGTGCTCAGAGTGGGCGGTGCCCTTCCCACGCTTCCTTTTCCTGCGGCGGGTAGTTTTGTTATCTGTCGTTGTCGGGGGTAGTCTTGATTTGGGCCCGTTTGCAGGGGCCATCAGTGACGAGGGAGCTGTCTCACTCACCTCGTTGGGGTTTATCGCCGCTCTCGTGATGGGGCCGGAGACAGGGCCTGTCTTAGCCACTGTGCTCGCCTTTTTATTCCGGGCTTCCTTTTTGATGGTTGGGCACGACGAGTGGTTCGCCGGATGGGCGCCTCCACAGTTCGCGCAGGTAGCGGGTTCGGTGCGCGGGCGGGGGCAGTCGGCAGCTGCGTGGGGCTCACCACAACGGACGCAGGCCAAGGGCCGGTGGCATCCCTTCGAGGAGTGCCGAAAGCCCTGGCACCTGTGGCACTGCGCCGGTCCTCTCTTGCCTCTCCACGCCTCGATCAAGACGCCCGGCATGCTAAGCAGCTCCTTAATATGATAAATTTGTGGTATAATACCTGGGGTCTGTTGGAGTGAAGCGAAGAAAATGCATCCGGGTCTCCCTGCTCGCGCCCGGATACGTTTCGCGTACTCGACTGTGAAACCCTTAGAGGCTAGGGCTTCCTGAATTTGGGTTGGTTCGGTATGGTAAGGTAGGCCTCTAATCGCTACCTTTACGCTCCGTTCCTCCGGGAGGGCATAAGAGTACCAACTCACACCGGCTTGTACTTTGTCTAAATTAGACAAGTACGCCTGTACGAGTCGGTACTCCTCTCCGTCCACGGGGGAAAAACGTACTCCCATCCCAAATGGCCTGGCGTTCGGCGGGTGCCCCAACTGCTCATGCAGAGCCTTGAAATGGCTCGCCCAGTCGGGCATCTTTTCGACGACTATGGGTGGGTACCTGTATTGTTTAGGTGGCTGCGTTGCGTCTGAATTTGTCGTCGGGAGCGCCGTCGATGTCGCTGTCGACGTCGATGTCGATGTCGTTGGCTTGGTCGACGGGTGGGCGGGCATCGTGGTTAAGCTTCCATGAGCTTTCGGGGGTGGGGCCGAGGGCGTGGTTACGGCCTGTGAGTAAGATGGAATCGGAGGGTAGTTGTAAAACTTTACCTGCGGCTCTCCGCTCGGTATAGCCTCACTAGCATACCCTTTTTCTGTCGATGCGTTTTTCTCAATGGATTGTGGGGCCGATGTATCGATGCGCCGGGCTGTTGCCCGCTGCGTTTGCGGTGGCACGGGCGTTGATGCGATGCCTCTCGACGCTGGCGTAAATTGCAGTGGCGGCGTGTCTGTCCTGTCGCCGCTGCTGAGGGAGCGGTGCAGTCGCGGGTCACGCGGGCGGCAGTGTCGCTTGTCCGGCGTTTCAGGCGGCGTTGCGCGTGTTCGCTTTCCGTACGGGCCGTACCAAGGGACGTCCGGGTGCGGCTCCTCAACTGGCGAGCTGCTTATCGCCTTGAGCGCCTTCATCGCCAGGTCGTCTGCGGGACATAGGCACGGTGTCTTACCGGATTCCCGCTCCAACAGCCGAACGTAGGTGGCCATCCAGCGATTCATCCTATCCGACACTAGGCCGGATTGGATGATCCGGGTCACCATCACTGCGTCAAATTCATATTTGACACTGAGTGATGGCGTCCCTTCCATCCTGAACGAATCGCTGGCGGCTCCTTCGGTTGTTGTAGCGGGACTTGCGGTGGGTAGGATATTCCGTCGCTTGGGGGTAGGCGGCAAAGCTGGAGTGGCAAAGACGTCGTCGGCGGTCGTGGACGTCGTTTGCTTCGGAGTCGGCTGGTGTGTCGACGGCTGTGATTGCGTCGTAGGCGGCGTTGGCGGTGGCGGATGGTCTGCCATAGTTGCGCGTGTGGGTGAGCCGGCGCGCGACCCTGAGCAGCGCGCGCGAGCGCGCTGCCCCGCGGCTACGAGGGGGGGGGCGGTCCCCGCTGGTCGTGAGCGACCAGGCAAGGTTCGCCTGCGCTTATCACACGATAAGCCGGGAACACTTTGTCTTAGTATCGGATCCGTGCGCGATTTTGAAAAATACTTTGGCTCATGCGGTCCTCTTTAGATCACAATCATCCCCCACCTATTTATTGTATTACAAAAGATGGATATTATGTAAAACTGTGACGACATAAAACTATTATCTCCACTCAAGCGCCAGGAAATTATAGTTCCTTGCCAACATAATAAACTTATTGAGCTGGCTTATTTCAAAAAAACTTTCTTACACGATAATCCTACTCAGCTTCAAATAGGAGAAAAAAACTCTTTCAGCCTTTGATTTTATCGATCCAATATGTGGAAGTATTGACCACTATAAGGCAAATTGCCCAATGATTTTTTGACAAATGTAAATCATGAAACGAGAGTCGTCACTGTTTAGTTTACATGTTTTAATAGGTAATTAATTTTTTTATAAATTTATCATAATGGGTTTATGTCTAATGTGAGTGTTCTTTTTTTTCCAATTATCTGTCATCAAGATTATTAAACCAACAAATTAAACGTTTATAATTAATCATAGATGTTTAGTCAGAAAAACAGATGAATAAATCAAGAAGCTCATTGTAATAGATGCATTTATGTTTTCCTACCAGGCTCAAAAAGACAAATAATAATGAAGATCACATTAATAGGTACATTTTCAAGAACAAAGTTCATGCACTTAGTGTTTCTTTATAAACTTCCTGATATTATCAATCAGCTTACTGCGGAAATCCATAAAACAAGTAAGTGCTCTCGAAATTGCCTTTCATTTCCTCATTTGATTCGTAAAATTAATGTCCTTTAATTTAGATAAATTTGGATAAGAATACTTCGCTGGGAGGATCGCATGGTATATATTTTTTGAAATTCCTGGTTATTAAATTTATTTGTATGTAATAATTTCATGTAATAAAAACGTGTAAATGGAAATATTGCCGATACACATGGCCGTAACATATCGATGGCGCAAATAATATACAGGAAAACATAGTGAAGAGCCGGAAGAAACTTGTGTCGGTAGTTCAAACTTTGCTCAGCAAAGTACCAAATTGGGGACGACTTAATCTAGTCCAGTTTAGACCCAGAAAGACACAGATATACGCGTTTACCGCTAAATAAATACTATTTGTCTTATCCCCCCTTTTTGAGAACACTGCCTCAGCTATATAGTATCGGTATTTTTGGCGTTGACATATCGAGTGACATCTAGTTTCAAGGTCATCTAGAGGGTAAGGCTAAAGAAGGTGTGCTCAATAGATCGAGCAGGTACTTCACACCGGCTCGCCGACTGCAACTTTATGAAACATAGGTTCGGCCTCACTCCAGTACCAGCTTCTCCCTCTGGATCGCATCCAGTGCCGAGTGACTCGAATGGTCGACGACCAGGTCCTTTCCGATAGGCTTGATCCTTTAGCTTTACGTTGAGATGTAGCTTCGCTCTGAATCTTCTATAGCATTTATCACGGGGAATGTTCTGAGGAATTGTTCGGATTAATAGCTGCTGCTTTTCGCTATTACACATTGCAACAAAAAAAAAAAAAAAAAAAAAAAAAAAAAAAATATTCCCACCGTCTTGATGCGTGGCTATCCGCAACCTTGCGCTTTGTTGAAATTTTTTACCTTGTACGACAAAACTGTGGAATACTTTGAACTAGAAGGACTTGAAAACCTTCAAAAAAGAGAGCTTACTGCCTCTTTAAAGGCCGGCATCGCACTTGGGATACTCCTGGTGTTGTAGGTGTCGGCGTATATCGCGGCCAACAATTTCATCACCACCATCTTGATGCGTGGCTATAGAACCTCGCGATATTTTCGATTTTTTTGCCTCTTATGACAAAACTGTGGAATACATTGTCATCACTAGTGATTCCGGACCAATAAGACTTGAAACCTTCAAAAAAAGAGCTTAAAGGCCGGCATCGCATTTGAGATACTCCTGGTGTTGCAGGTGTATATGGGCTAATCGGGTGAGCCGTCAGCTCGTACTATATGCATATGTCTCTTTTACCCCGAATCGAATGAGCGTTTAATTTCTAATACTACTTATTAGAAAGTACAGATGAAATGAGATGAACACACCATGTTATTCGATACTAAACCTTTGAATCTGAGACAAAATAATTATTTTGATACAATGGTTGTGTGGTATATGGTGTGGTAAATTGGGGATAAATAAAACGTCCAACTTACAGCTGACTCCGTCCGTCAATATAATCCCATAAAGCACATATATACACATTAACAAACAGAAGGCGAAGACGGTTCAAGATATAAAGTCAAAGCACAGTAGCCTACAGTTGTATAAGTTTTAACTTTCAACCGAAAAATGCTTTGTCTTCCTACAAATTGCGAGACTGGTTGTTGATGATATTGTTCATCACAGAGACATTTACGAAGAGCATTCCATACTTCATGATACTTTTTTTTTTCCAGAAGCTACATTCGTAAGGTCTAGGCAGGGTGGTATCCTTCTGCGTATAGGAGGTTTTACATTCAGAAGACAACACAATCCAAACCAAACCGCTAAAATTCGGTGGAATTGCTCTTCGCATTGTAACAAGAAGTGTAAGGCTGCAGTTTACACCTTCGGCGACACCACCGAAATAATCAAATGTAACAATGTTCACAACCACCCAATGAGACACGAAAATGTATATTATTAAATTTCTAATAAATATTTCTCGGATATTTCTTACGGTTTTCCTTTTAAGGGTTCCGTAGTCCTGACAAGGCACCCATATAGTTTCGTCATGTCCATCTGTTCGTCCCCGGTTATGCTTGATGGAGATATCATCGTGTGGGATATCGTTGAATAGGTCCTTTAAAGTGCTAATTTTTGCACGTGTAGGGCGTTTCAGGAGTAATGTAGCTTTCTATTGGTGAATTTTCAAAATAGACTTAAGTGGATCCAGGGCTTACTTAATACAAACAAACAAAAGTACCTCTTTACAATATTATAACAGGTATAAAATAAAATATAAAAAAATAAAAACATGATTGATGATGAACACAAAGGCTCAAATAATATTGGCAACAATTTCGTTATCCAATGTTAGTATTTTCAATATCTATAAATATAGATATATCAACTCTTACGCTTATCTCGCCGTAAGCAAACCAAGGGTATATTTAGTTTAACGGGATAATTTGTGGTTAATGAGACAAATTGTTACTAACACTAAGGCCCACTTACACCAAAGTTCTGAATTCACATATTTGACTTTAAACGATTGACAAATATAATATCATGAGTTAAACAGAATTAAGCCCTAATTTGAATTAAAGAATGTTGGTGCAATGTAAATTTAAAGTTATTTTCGGAACTGTTTTAGAAAACCATAAATTATAACATATTAAAAAAGCCTTTCCTTTGTCTTTTCGTGTTAATCAATGATTCAATCTTTATATTTTTATACCTACCTATATGCTTACCTTTACTATAATAATTTAATTAAAAATCATTATAGCCAATAAACAGAGAGAATTAAAAAATACTAGCAAACCCGTGAACCGAATGTTCACCAAAACCTGATTTAAAAAAAAATGTATTTAATTAATTGAGAACTTCGGAGATTTTGTGTGGTTTCGTTTGAAATTCGTGATTTCTCGAAAACCGGAAGTGCTACGTTACTCAAATCCGGTTTGTAGTCTTATCAGACTATTCTTAACTTATAACTTAAATATTCTCTTTATCTATCTCTTACGGTTTGGCCGCTGAAACAGCACCACAGACAGACGGACGGACGGACGGACGGACTTGTCTAATAGATAAGAGATATTTGTTTCTTAGGTTTTCACGCACATCGCTCATTAAATAAAACTAGTTTTAACGGGTTAATGCACGAAACTTTATTTATTTATTGACGTTTCGCAGCCTTTTCAGGTCTGCTTCGTCAGAATGCTATTTTTATAATATCACGCCACATGTATATTTTATTTTTGTTCCAGATCCCATATTTATAAAGTCCAGGAGGGGTGGTCTTCTTCTGTCTATAGGAGGTTACACTTTTAGCAGACATTGCCAGTTGAGCAATAAATTTCGCTGGGCATGCACACTTGCGAAAAGACAGGGCTGCAGGGCTGCAGCTTATACATGTACTAAAGAGGGCCAAGTGATCGAATGCAATAATGAACATAACCATCCGGTCAAGGGCGAAGAGCAGGCCGACGCCAGATACGCAGAAAGTAAGTTCCTATATAAATATCGTTTCACAGTTTTTGTTATCAAACTCTTCTAAAACGGCTTCACCTTTTTGTGTATATCTAATAGATTTGAGAATAGATCTTAGATATTTTTGAAGTTATAAGAGTGGGTCTCAAGAATTGATTTGAATTTTTTTCAGACAACAATATTTTATTTGGATTTGTTATCATAAACACTTACACTTAATCCTTAATTTTCAGCCATTTACTACCTACCCCTGTTTTATGGAAGTACGAAGTTCCCTGCATCAGCTAGTCATTTAATAAATATTATTGTACGCGACGAACGTCTTTTGTACACTTTAAGTTTTTTACTTTTTATATTTCCTTTTCCGCGCTTTCAAATTTTCAACGTAAACGACCGACTAATATTTTGTAATGAGGATCTGTTACGGTTTAAGTTGAGAATGTCGATTTATGGAACTAAGGATTCCATAAGATACAGTCGTTAAATTTTTGTTCTACGACGAAAATTAACGAAGTTATGACAAAATTTCTAAACGAATTTTTCTACTGGCCTGCGCGGTGAATATGACGTCACAGAGCTCTAGCGCTCGGCTCGCGCTAGGTTTTATTTATGTGTGGGTATGGTTAGACGCGTTGGTTTGGTTGAATGCGCTTATCTCATAAACTACTGGACCGATTTGCAATTTTTTTTTGTTGTTTAGTCCATGTATTAAGAAAAATTTAAGGTTATATAACATGATGCTACAACCAATAGGAGCGGAGCATTAATGAATAATGTTGTAAAAACAGGACAAAATATCCCTTTTGTGAACTTCCGTTGCGTGCGCTGCGTATAAAGTTAAAGTAACGCAAAAATCATGTATGATGGAATTGTTTCCATTGAAAGGTTTAAAAACAGTTCATAACAACATAATGTCTTATTTATAAGTTTACTAGCTAGGGTTCCGTATCCAAAGGGTAAAAGGGGGAACCTATTACTAAGCCTCCACTGTCTGCCAGTCTGTTTGTCGGTCACCAGACTGTATCGAGTGTGTAGACGAGTTCTGTGACGTCACACGCTCTGACAGTGCATCCCGTCTGTCGATAAATATTGGCTTTAAAAAATAGTTATAAAATGACAACGAATGGGCCGATTTGGATGATTAAAAAAGTATATTGATGAGCATATTTATTTTGTACATATCTCGCAGTTCTAGTATATACATTTTCAATAGTTTATTATTAAATTAAGTGTTTTATTAATAAATCGCGTATAAACATAACAAGAATTTCTATGGAGGTTTTACCGCTATTCTTTTTCTTTGTAAAATTAACTTTTGTTTTTAGTCTATACCTAGTATAAAATAATTCATTTAAGAGCGGTGCGAAAAAACCGTTAATGATTTAATGCAAAATAACCCTTCTTTACAGGTGCTTCGTTCAAATTGACGAAACGCGGCAATCTTCTAATGAACCTCGAGGGGTTCAGCTACAGTCAGCACAAGTCGTACGGCAATAAAACAAGATGGGAGTGCACTCAACGCTCCAAAGCTCGTTGCAAAGCTGCCGTTGTCACTCTTACAGAAACCCAAAAGATTCTCCGGCTATATGGCGAGCACAATCATTCTTAAACGAAAAAAATATAAATTAATTTGTAAACTAATTAACTCGTTTTTCAAGTCATATACTTGAAACAAGGGAAGTCTCTTATGGCTCCTACACATAATGCCGGCATCACCGCCGCTGGCCTCCGCGGCCCAGATGTGTGGCAATAGCCGCAAAAACTTCCACAAAGCCGTTGAGCATATCAAAAAAAGACCATATTTTAGCAAGCTAAAGCTTTTTTTATGTCCCCGCATGTGGGCAAGCTGTGTACTAATTATTCCAGAATCCAAATTTTCACCTGTTCAGCTACAATACATTATTACCAAATTAAGCTCCTAATAATAAAATTCTTGACAATAAATTACTCCGTCTCCTAGGTATCCCCTCATCTTTGACGATGCTATTCCGATTTTCATTGATGAACACCAAATATGAGCAGTCCTCCAACAAAATGTTAAAACACACCTCACATGACTTTGTATATAATTTAATTAGCATTTTAATAAACTTACACAGTGCAAGTCCATTTATTTAATTTTATTCTTAACTTTTTGAAGATGGCGTGATTTATAATATCTAATAATCTTTGCATATTTTTGTGGATATAATACATTTTTTTGTAATATCTAACTTAGGTTACTACTTTAGATTAAGCAATTTAACTCACGAAATCTTACATGTTATTATATTATATTATATTATATTATATTATATTATATTAAATTATATTAAAATAAATGTCCTGCTTGATACCGAAGACAAGTTATTTTTTATAAGTAAGATTATCTTTATATAAATAAAAAATCTCAACCCTCAAATAATCTATTACTATGGCTACTTGTTCTAGGTCCTGTGTTTATGAAGTCCAGGTGTGGTGGTATCCTTTTGTCCATAGGAGGTTTCACTTTCAGCAGGCACCGGAGATCAGCGAACAAGACTCGCTGGAATTGCTCCTCGCATAATGGCAGGCATTGCAAGGCTGTAGTTTTTACACTAGACGAGACCAACGAAGTTATCAAATGCTATAATGTTCACAACCATCCAATGACGTGCGATGTAAACACGGCACATACGAAAAAGTAATTAGAAAATGATTTTCTTTGTAATCACTTTTGATTTATGATACAAAAAAAAACCTTTGTGTATGTTTGTGAGTATACAATTTAGCTGTAAATAGCATCTAATTTTCGCCTTTTTTCAGACTATTTATTAAAACGCCTATACGGTTTATATAATAGTATTTTTTTATAACACTAGCTGTCCCAACGAACTTCATACCGCCATTTAAAAATACGGGTTGGTGGTAGAAGGGTGAAAATTTAGGGTTGTATGTATTTTTGTATGATGTATCATAAAAAAATAAAAAACAAACTTTGTCCAAAAAAATATATTTAAAAGTGGATCACCCTTAACATTTAGGGGGATGAAAAATAGATATTATCTGATTCTCAGACCTATTGAATATGCAAATAAAATTTCACGAAAATCGGTGGAGCCGTTTCGGAGTAGTTCAATTACGCACACCATGACACGAGAATTTTATATATTAGATACCACAATGTGGACGAACATTAAGGTCCACTTGCAGCAATTTCGCTAAATACCAATATAACTAAAACTAAATTTAGCCCATATGATAATGTCAAATTCACATTGAGGTTGTGACATTCTTCTATGGGATATAGGTACCTAGTTAAAATTGAATCGAGATTTAGCAAATTTACTGCCCACTTATTAAATAAACATTTTTAATAAAGCTGTACACACCGTTACCTATTATGGACGTATTAAGTACATGTTATATTCATCTCGTCGCACCTATACATTTTGAGTATTTGGTAACGATTCTGGTATGATTCTCTTAACTTAAAACTAGATTTTACATCAGTAAATATCTCATAAAGAGACAACAAGGATACGCTATTGTAAAATTTTATTTTATATTTAGAGAATCACGCCAGAAACAACACTAATGCCAATATAAACTAAATAAATGATGTTAGGTAAAACCGCATATAAATATAAAAATTAAAATTGCACTCGTAAGTAATAACAAAATGAAGACTGAAGTATATGATGACTAAATAAAACATGTTTCAACGGGTAACATGTACTTATTTTATTTGTTTCTTGACGTTTCGCAGCCTTTTCAGCCAGCGTCGTCAGACTAATGACATTTTTTTTAGTGAAATGTATTTTATTTAATGAGTGATATGCGTGAAAACCTAAAAAACAAATATAATATGATGACTGTTACAGGTCCTGTGTTTATAAGGTCCAAGTTTGGTGGCATCCTACTGTCTATAGGAGGTTTCACTTTCTGCAAGCACCGAAGCACCAAGTACAAGACTCACTGGAAATGCGCCACGCATTGTGGCAAACATTGCAAGGCTAAAGTGTTTACACTGGACGAGACCAACGAAGTTATCAAATGCTATAACGTTCACAACCATCCAATGACGTGCAATGCGAGAATGGTACATTTGAAAAAGTAATTTAAAAATAGATTTTTTTGTAATTGCTAATAAATATAGCTTTATTTATGTTTGTTAATATACAATAGGTTGTAATAAGCATTTAATTATTTTCGCCTCTTTTCAGACCATACATTAGAAGTCAGTATGATGTTTCCAGATTATGTTATATTAATGTTCCTCCACATGTTTTATAACATTTTTGTTTTAAATATTATGTAAGAAGTAATATAAGATGTGGATGAACATATAACAATTTTTATATTGTTTAGATGCACCTTTAGATACCTTGGATGTCTTATATAACAAAAGTCACAATGGTGTCGATTCTGGCACGATTCTCTAAATCTAAACTTAAATTTGACATCAGTGTATCCGTGTCATTCTCTATACAGAATGAAAAGGAGAGACTGATGTTAAATTAAGTTTTAAGTTAAGAGAATCACGCCAGAATCGACACCAATAACGTACTAAAAAATCTCGACACAACTACACACTTTGAGTCAATGTAATTGTGGGTAAAAAGGTAGGAAAGTAAAATTGTTTTTAATTACAAAAATTAAAATTGAAACCACGAGTAATAAAAAAAAAACAAATAACAAACTTTACTTGTTACAGGTCCTGTGTTTATGAAGTCCAGGTATGGTGGTATCCTTCTGTCTATAGGTGGCTTCACTTTCAGCAAGCACCGGAAATCAGCGCACAAGACTCGCTGGAATTGTTCCTCGCATGCTGGCAGGAAATGCAAGGCGGTAGTTTTTACATTGGACGAGACCAACGAAATCATCAAATGCTACAATGTTCACAATCATCCAATGGTGTGCGATGCAAGGGCGGTACTTATGTAACAGTAACTTTTTAGTATTACAAACAAATATAAATGTCCTACTTGAACCGAAGACAACTTTATTTTCGAGTATTTTTTTCTTTATATGAGTAATAAGTTAACGTTTAAATAATAAAATTATGTTCGGTACCATAACTACTTGTTCGAAGTCCTGTGTTTATGAAATCCAGGTGTGGTGGTATCCTTCTGTCTATAGGAATTATATTTATATATTTCACTATCAGCAAGCACCGGAAATCCAGATTCAAAATTTGCTGAAAATGCGCCATGCACTGTAGCAAAAATTGCAGGGCTGTAGTTTTTACCCTGGACGAGACCAACGAAGTCATCAAATGCTAATACTTTCACAACCATCCAATGAAAACTGTTGTCACGTTTACAAAAATAGCAAACAAGAATAGCCTAGTGAAGTGCCAGCATAATATGTATATCCAAAGTCAACTTTAAGAGTTCCAGAGCTGATATTTTTATTATAGTTTAATCTCAAGATTTTTTTTTAATTTCCTAGATACCTTGATAGTCGAAATTTGATGTTAATGCATTTTTTAAGTATATATTAATAAAAAAAAGGAATGTTCTAATTCAAATAAATCTAAATCAGATTTGGTTCATAAACCTTGATGTGGAAAGTCCAACACGCACTTGATCGTATTTTTGAAATGCGTCGAATTTACTTAAAAAATATTAAATTGTTTTAGTATCTGTTTATCAATAAAAAATCTTATCAAATAAGCATTCAGGTACAGGGCAATAATTTAATCATTCAGGTTTACTACGTTGAGTACACTATAATATTTCAAAAAATACTCTTAACTTTAAGTATTACAGGAAACACAGTATGCACTAAAATAAACAGTAGACAAAACTATACTTAAAAGAGACATTGGTGGATGAACGTGTAAAAGAAGACCGAGGCGAAACCGAGGCATACATCAATGCCTAGTTGTGGCCAAGTCTTGTATAGTATTTTTCTCAAATAATGCGCAGAAATTAACACCAAGTAGTACCTAGGCAGAACTTTCGAAATTGTGGAAAACCAATGACGAACTCATTTGTTTGATTTTTCATAAAGAGTTTTCTATTTCAAAATCCAGTTCGAAATTTAAACAAAACCTTTGATAATTTACCGACTCTTTATCTTTAACTCCGAGAGGCAGACGGAGTTTTTGGCGGGATTTCATCGAGTGCGGTTGGCGTCTTATTTCAATTATTCTTAAATTCGTTCATAGTGGATATTGTGTAATAAAATTGGTGTGATTTTGTGTTACAACCTCGCATGTATAGAACTAGTACAGCAATTTCGATTTATGTTGAAAAAGGTTGTCAAGATAATGCTCACATTTCCAAGCATATTTGCAAAAAAATCTAAAAATACACTCCATTGTTTTACACCACTCAGGATACAAAAGAAACAAAACATGACATACAGATCGTACATGATATAAGCGGCATTATTGCTAGGTAGCAATCTCTTCCAGACAACCCATAGTAAAGAAATAAATAAATAAGAAAAACATAGAGGAGGGGTGTAACTAGGGTTGCCACCCGTACTTTATTATAAAGTATTGTACGTTATTTCGGGTAATTGTACTCTATACTTTATGCTAACAATAAAGTACGCGAAAATACTTTATTTAATGTGATTTGATTATTCGCGGATTAATTTTACATAAAATATACAAAAGAGGTTGATAGGAAGAATTTTTGCATAAAGCGGACAGAAAGTTATGAATATGAAATGAAATGAATATGTTGCCCTTAGCTAATTTCTGCAACATTTTCGAGGCTATATGCCTTTGTATCATGACCTTTCCCATGGCGGAAAAAAACTGCAGTAGCCGCAAATTATTTATTAAAAGTTGCTAACAACTAAGCAACGTAAAATATATTTTTAAGCTTACTAATAAAATGGAATAAAAAGTACTTTATTTTGGACACAATGTACTTTTTTCTACCTTTAATATCCAATGTACTTTATTTCGACAAAAAAGGTGGCAACCCTAGGTGTGACAGTAATAGTAAATAATAATAAGGGAAACAGAAAAACCAAGTCCATTTCCAATCAGCAATAGTAATTTTATTGTTGTATAATTAAGGTTACTATTAAAACACCTATTTTGATACTGTTCCAGATCCCATTTATATAAGATCCAGACAAGGTGGTGTCCTTCTGTGTATAGGAGGCTTCACTTTCTGCAAGAACCGGAACTATCGCAACAAGACTCGCTGGCTGTGCTCCACGCATTCCAACAAGAAGTGTAAGGCAGTAGTCTACACCATCGTCGGAACATATAAAGTGATCAAATGTCGCAATGTTCATAACCATGAACAGAGGGTTAATGTGAAAATCTGAATTATTATTATCCTACTAATATTATATAGTGTTAGTATTAATTATTAAACTTTAGTTAAGCAAAACATGTTATTTTTCTAACAATTCAATTTCTTCTTTATTGGCTCCTTAAAGATTATGTTTTGATGACATGACGTTCCGTAGGTGACGTTATGCCAATGTTGCCATTTTCTATAATTTCACGGAAACACTTCCGATGTAGCGGAGTTTAATATCTGAATGATTAATCAATGTAATGTCGATTGATCATTCGTATTCAATGTGGTTGCATAAACGTAGGCTGTATGCCGTGTTGGCTGCATGGTGACATTGACTTTGCGAATCTTATGGGATTGTGTTTGCATGTCTTTATGAAGTATTGGCTTTGATATCGTTCATAGCCAAGCTGCTTATAGACGATAATCTATGAAAAGTGACAAATGTGTGGAGGTGGAGAGTTATAAAAAAGCGCTCCACCTTAGTTCGCTGCGATCGTTGAAATTAAGCAACTTTCACAATGGTCGGTCATTGGATGGGTGACCAAAAATCTTCTATCTCGAGTTTCTCCGTGCTTCGGAAGGCACGTTAAGCCGTTGGTCCCGGCTGCATCTGCAGTCGTTAGCACCCGCCAATCCGCACTGGGCCCGCGTGTTGGGTCATGGCCTGACCTCCCTATTCCATCCATAGGGAAGGTCTGTGCCCCAGCAGTGGGAACATTAATAGGCTGATAATGATGATGATGATGCTATGTTGCTATGAACACCGTGCGTACCACTATACAAACATCATATTGGATACCTCGTGGATACCTTGGTTAGTTACCTTTAGCACGGTAATAATATCATACAGTATTCTATCTTCATACAAACGGTCGGAAAGCGAGTCATACCTACGCCACTCGAGTTCAAGGCACTCTCGGCGGCCACCCAGTCGCGAATGCGCCGCCGCGCCGCAACGACGACCGAACGGTGTGAATTGTTTTTTTATGCAGTTAGCCGTGCTTAAATGTGCGTTTTGTATTGTAAATATTTGATTGAATTAAGTAGATACCTACATAATTTAGTATGGAAAAGAACAAACAATGATCAATATCGTACAACAGCACAATTGCTGTTTTTGGTTGCTTGAACTCTTCAATAACACACACAGAGAGATCATTTTTTAAATTACCTGAAATATTGGAAAGGTGTCTTACCTTTATAGAATATTTTTTATATGCCTATCTACTGGTACGTAATTTGTTTCTAATATTTAGGTATTTCGATTTTTCCATCGGGCAAAATATCTGGAATAATATATAAATAAGTGGTTAGGATGAAAAAAGAGACAAACGAGTAATCTACCTACACTCGCGTTAAAAACAAAACTACATAAAATACTGTAGGCGGGCGGCCCTACCGCGTGCTAACGCATCGCTCGGCCGTAGGCATTTATTTCAAGGACAGGGCGGAGTCACAATACTGTATAGATAATATTACCGTGCCTTTAGTGAGCAGTCCGTTTATAACGATACCGAATCAAAAAGCAATCTAATGTCAAATGCATCGAAATACAATTTTTGTTTTTTTTTTTTTATTTATTGTCTATGAGGTGTGTACGCTCATACGTCATAGCATTACTTCTATGCTCTAGTTTTTCTTCTAAGGGTTAAGTTAAATAAAATTAGGAAATTCTTTCTACTGAGAAAAAATAGAGATTTTTATGTTCTACGAGAAAATTTTGTTACTTTTTCAATTTCAATTTTTGTTTGAAAACAAAATATTTTTACGCTTCTGTTATTTTTATTCTGTTACCTAAAATTTCTTTTCACTTGGTGTCAGATATATTTTTATTATCTTTATTAGATTTATATTTTATTATTTGGTAAAATAAATACATATAAGTGAATTTATTTGATTTGACTAACACACGCTGTGTTTCATCCCCTTACTGCATTAACGCAAATCTTCCTGTACTGCAACCCATCAGGGACAGCCTTCGGTGAGTTTCACTTCGTTAAGCTGCGTATACGCTAGACGAGCCGAGTACGAGCGGAACCGAAATTCGTGTAGTGTGGACCGGCTTACGAGCCTCTAACGAGCGCACTTCGAGCGTTCGGCTCGTGCTCGACCGTGCTCGGCCCGTTGTCAGTTTTTTAACGAACATAAAGGGATTTGCAGTGCGCTCGAGGAGAGTGATTGTTGTAGGCTCGTTGCACGTTCACACTTGATACTGCGAGCGAGCGGCTCGGCTTGCGCTCCGCTCGTGCTAGGCTTGTCTGGCGTATACCTACGAAGCTATATAATGCGATTCAACTAAGAATAGGACCGACTGGGCGTCATATTTTGACGTCATAGCTGTCAATTCAAACCAATTAAGTAGAGTGAGCAAAAAAAAGTTTCTATTTAATAAAAAATATTTACTAAGATTAAGTGAGATAAAACATCAGATTTTTTAATAAAAGTAATTTAATAAGATTGAGAAAAAAAACAACCGATTTTTAATAATATTTCTTTATTAAAACTGTGTGAGAAAAAACATTAATCGGAATCTAGCTCTTCAATTCCGCTCATCTCTGCATTACCGCCGGAGTAGTTATGAATAATCATGCAGGTCACTTACGAACATGCATCCTTTAAGTAAACGAAAGTTTAAAATCAAGATTCTGAACGCAACATAAAGTGACATATGGTTGACGATTTAGGTTATCAACCAGCCATAGCCAAAGCTCAATAATAGAAAAAAATATCGACCAATATTAATTATCAATATTTTTTATTGTTTGTTTAAAAATGATTGGTTTTTAATCTAGAATTAGCTGTGTGCTAAAAAAGTGTTCCGAGAGTTTTTGCAAACCGTACTTTTCATGCGACATTTGACAGATGGAGGTCATTAGCTTTCCTATTCTTATTGGAATCGCATTATAGATTATAATCTGCCGAAAAATAATGCGTTGAATTATAAGTAGTGTGTGACGGTTGTCAATCTTTCCATAGTTTACAATCTCGCAAGATAGATTAATCTGAACTAGATGAAATGTAATGTTTGTTCGTTGAATTTCGATATTTCATAGGTTTTATAGGTAAAAACGCTGCAGATGGTTGCTATGGAAACTTTTGGAGCCGAGTAACGCGTAGTTAGACAGGTTGTGTTATTGCTTAATATTGATATCTATATATATATCTATATATCTAGACTGAGACTTTGCATGCAGGTATAAGAAGAATCATAGATGAATGTCATTGTGTATAATAACTAAAACTGTAGTCTACACTTCAGCTCTACACCGAAGCGAAGCGAGGGCGGGCCACTAGTTTTTTATATTAAAAGAGTTGCAGACAGCATGTGGTCTTGTAGCCCCTTTGCTGTTTTAATTTTTGGAGGAGTTACCTGTCCCATATTCGCCCTGGTGCTTTTCTTCGTGAGCGTTGTGTGACGACTTCGTGGTGGTCACGATTAGGTAACTATTAAAACATATTGACTTTGTTCTAGATCCCATTTTTATAAAGTCGAGGAAGGGCCGTGTCCTATTGCTTATAGGAGGCTTCACATTCTGCAAGCACATGAAAACTAGCAACAAGACTCGCTGGATGTGCTCTTCGCATTGTAACAAGAAGTGTAAGGCATCAGTCTACACCTTTAACGATACAGACGAAGTGATCAAATCTTACAATGTTCACAACCACGAAAAAAGGTTGATTTGACAATTTATTAATGTAATTAATAAAAAATCATAGCTAATTCTTAGTGCCTTTATTCCTTTTTATCTATTAATTTACTTTTTGGAAGATCAACAGCCCTTAAAAATATATGTAGGTACATGTATTTTTGACGGTAAATGATTTACATATGACCATTAACAGGGCTCTAAGTTCGAAATAAGGAATGCTTGTACTTTTGCATGTAAAAATAACAAAAAAAAAGATGGACAAAATAAATAAATGTTTGTAACACTCCTACCAATTATTAAATAAAAATACATTTCAACGGGTTTAAAATGCGTTTTTTAATACTTTCTTACGTAACTCCATGTTTTGCATCCTTTTCGGGATGCCTTATCATGAGTATGCTCCTACCAATTTGCTTCCCAAAGTAAGCAATGTAACTGTGGTTACTTTTTCCATATAAATCGTCAATTTCATTATGCCATCACCAAGTATTAAAACATAGTGAAACTTGTTCCAGAGCCCGTATTTATAAGGTCCAAGCAGGGTGGTGTCCTATTGTGCATAGGAGGTTTCACATTCCACAAGAAAAGTAAAACTAGCAACAAGACGTACTGGAAATGCTCTTTATATAGTCACAAGAAGTGTAAGGCATCAGCACATACCATGACCGAAACCAACGAAGTGATCAAATGTTACAATTTTCACAACCACGTACAGAACCTCTCTCTGAAACGAAACTTATCAATGTTAACAATAAAAAATATTGCGAGTTATTATTCCTTTTTTACTCCATTTTTCTATTAATTTGCCTTAGTTGTGTCAAGTCTCAAGAAACTCCATGGCGCAGGTGGCTAGCGCGTTCGGCTCACGATTGTAGAAATTAAGCAACTTTCGCAATGTTCGGTCAATGGATGGGTGAGCAAAGAAAAATATTTTCTAGAGATCCTCCGTGCTTCGGAAGGCGCGATAAGCCATTGGTCCCGGCTGTATTATAGTCGTTAATACCCACCAATCTGCACTGGGCCCGCGTGGGTCATGGCGCTATCTCCTCATTCCAGCCTCAGCGAGCCCCAGTACTGCGGATATTAATAATAATAAATATTTCTCACACTCACGTCAATTGCCCCAAAGTAAGTACTGTAAGGCTTGTGTTATGGGATGCTAGGGTGACAGATACAATATATATATACTGACACATATGTAGCTATATTTTATCTAGAAATATATATAAACATCCATGACTAAGGTACAAATGCTCGTATTCATTATACACTGACATTTTCCCCATCGGGACCTGGCGTATCTACCACTCGGCAACGGAGATCGTTACAGAGGTCTCAATTAATAGGCTTATGATATGTCACGTCGCGTGCTTTCATTTGGAATCAATTTCCATTAATTTTTGTTAGAAAATACGTACCTAAGCGCCATTACAAACATGTTTAATTGTCTGCAAAAGATTTGACTTGGCCAGTTCACAGACAGGAAACACTGCCTTCCTTTGTATCGGTATTTTTTTTATTTTATTTTTTGTAGCCAGGTAGGCAAATGACTCTACCCCACCTGATGTTCAGTGGTGATAAAGTCCAAACGCTTAACGCTAAAAGATAGCTGGTACAGCAGTTATAAACTGTCACACCAATTTATCTTCATAGTTTATTTATTATATTATTTATGTATAATACATTTACATTAGTTTTACAATGTGCACCTTACAGTTAATATTTAAAATACATTATTAAAAGGAGTCCCTGATTGATTGATTGATTTTGATTGTGATGTCGACAAGCTAGGACATCACGGATTGTCATGCCAAGAAAGTGCAGGCCGGTTCTCGAGACATGCCGCACTTAACGATATCATACGCCGGTCCCTTGCCACCGTCAACGTGCTAAGTCTACTTGAGCCGACTGGTATTGCAAGAGACGATGGCAAGGGACCGGACGGTATGAGTTTGATTCCATGGAAGATGGGCCGGGTGCTAGTATAGGATGCAACCTATTCAGAAACGCTGGCCCCTTCCCATCTACATGGAACCAACAACAGAGCTGGTGCGGCTTGCGAAGCGGCTGAAAATGCTAAGGCATGCAAATATAGGGTCTAGACTTCGAATATGATTTTGTCCCATTCGGTGTCGAGACCCTAGGTCCCGCTAGGTCCGTGGGGTCCTAGCGCTATAAGGCTTTTTAAGGAAATAGCAAAAAGGTTAGTCGACATCACAGGAGACCTAAGAGCTGGCAGCTACCTCGGACAAAGAATTAGTCTAGCTAATCAAAGGGGGAACGCCAGTATCTTTGGAACCTTGCCTAAAGGGACTCCTGTTAGTAATGTATTTTAAATATTAACTGTAAGGTGCACATTGTAAAACTTATGTTAATGTATCATACATAAATAATATAATAAAAAAAAATTAAGATGAATTGTTATTAGGTAACTCTGACGTTCATAATTCTATAGAAAAATGTTGTAAGTAATTTATATGTTTATTTTAAAAAGTTGTTTAAACTTATGTTTTTTATTTATTTTTAAGCATTTAACTGCTAGATGTTTAAATCTAAAGAAAGGTTTACTAGAAAAAAATCCACGCGGACCAGGCAGCGGACGGGACTCGATACCAGCACCCTTCGCTATCCGGGCGAATGCACTGACCATTATGCTACCACGGCCCTTTTCGCCGCGTCGAAATTTTCCTAGCCTTAAGCTGCAAGGCAGCGCCATCTCTTCGCATTGTAGGTAATCCACAATGTCAAATGAATACTTTTTCAAGTATTAAACATTTGAAAGAAGAAATAGCAATTATAGTTATGTTTTTTATTTATTTTTAAAGTTACCTGTCCCATATTCGCCCTGGTGCTTTTCTTCGTGAGCGTTGTGTGACGACTTCGTGGTGGTCACGATTAGGTAACTATTAAAACATATTGACTTTGTTCTAGATCCCATTTTTATAAAGTCCAGGAAGGGCCGTGTCCTATTGCTTATAGGAGGCTTCACATTCTGCAAGCACATGAAAACTAGCAACAAGACTCGCTGGATGTGCTCTTCGCATTGTAACAAGAAGTGTAAGGCATCAGTCTACACCTTTAACGATACAGACGAAGTGATCAAATCTTACAATGTTCACAACCACGAAAAAAGGTTGATTTGACAATTTATTAATGTAAGTAATAAAAAATCATAGCTAATTCTTAGTGCCTTTATTCCTTTTTATCTATTAATTTACTTTTTGGAAGATCAACAGCCCTTAAAAATATATGTAGGTACATGTATTTTTGACGGTAAATGATTTACATATGACCATTAACAGGGCTCTAAGTTCGAAATAAGGAATGCTTGTACTTTTGCATGTAAAAATAACAAAAAAAAAGATGGGCAAAATAAATAAATGTTTGTAACACTCCTACCAATTATTAAATAAAAATACATTTCAACGGGTTTAAAATGCGTTTTTTAATACTTTCTTACGTAACTCCATGTTTTGCATCCTTTTCGGGATGCCTTATCATGAGTATGCTCCTACCAATTTGCTTCCCAAAGTAAGCAATGTAACTGTGGTTACTTTTTCCATATAAATCGTCAATTTCATTATGCCATCACCAAGTATTAAAACATAGTGAAACTTGTTCCAGAGCCCGTATTTATAAGGTCCAAGCAGGGTGGTGTCCTATTGTGCATAGGAGGTTTCACATTCCACAAGAAAAGTAAAACTAGCAACAAGACGTACTGGAAATGCTCTTTATATAGTCACAAGAAGTGTAAGGCATCAGCACATACCATGACCGAAACCAACGAAGTGATCAAATGTTACAATTTTCACAACCACGTACAGAACCTCTCTCTGAAACGAAACTTATCAATGTTAACAATAAAAAATATTGCGAGTTATTATTCCTTTTTTACTCCATTTTTCTATTAATTTGCCTTAGTTGTGTCAAGTCTCAAGAAACTCCATGGCGCAGGTGGCTAGCGCGTTCGGCTCACGATTGTAGAAATTAAGCAACTTTCGCAATGTTCGGTCAATGGATGGGTGAGCAAAGAAAAATATTTTCTAGAGATCCTCCGTGCTTCGGAAGGCGCGATAAGCCATTGGTCCCGGCTGTATTATAGTCGTTAATACCCACCAATCTGCACTGGGCCCGCGTGGGTCATGGCGCTATCTCCTCATTCCAGCCTTAGCGAGCCCCAGCACTGCGGATATTAATAATAATAAATATTTCTCACACTCACGTCAATTGCCCCAAAGTAAGCACTGTAAGGCTTGTGTTATGGGATGCTAGGGTGACAGATACAATATATATATACTGACACATATGTAGCTATATTTTATCTAGAAATATATATAAACATCCATGACTAAGGTACAAATGCTCGTATTCATTATACACTGACATTTTCCCCATCGGGACCTGGCGTATCTACCACTCGGCAACGGAGATCGTTACAGAGGTCTCAATTAATAGGCTTATGATATGTCACGTCACGTGCTTTCATTTGGAATCAATTTCCATTAATTTTCGTTAGAAAATACGTACCTAAGCACCATTACAAACATGTTTAATTGTCTGCAAAAGATTTGACTTGGCCAGTTCAAAGACAGGAAACACTGCCTTCCTTTGTATCGGTATTTTTTTTATTTTATTTTTTGTAGCCAGGTAGGCAAATGACTCTACCCCACCTGATGTTCAGTGGTGATAAAGTCCAAACGCTTAACGCTAAAAGATAGCTGGTACAGCAGTTATAAACTGTCACACCAATTTATCTACATAGTTTATTTATTATATTATTTATGTATAATACATTTACATTAGTTTTACAATGTGCACCTTACGGTTAATATTTAAAATACATTATTAAAAGGAGTCCCTGATTGATTGATTGATTTTGATTGTGATGTCGACAAGCTAGGACATCACGGATTGTCATGCCAAGAAAGTACAGGCCGCTTCTCGAGACATGCCGCACTTAACGATATCATACGCCGGTCCCTTGCCACCGTCAACGTGCTAAGTCTACTTGAGCCGACTGGTATTGCAAGAGACGATGGCAAGGGACCGGACGGTATGAGTTTGATTCCATGGAAGATGGGCCGGGTGCTAGCATAGGATGCAACCTATTCAGAAACGCTGGCCCCTTCCCATCTACATGGAACCAACAACAGAGCTGGTGCGGCTTGCGAAGCGGCTGAAAATGCTAAGGCATGCAAATATAGGGTCTAGGCTTCGAATATGATTTTGTCCCATTCGGTGTCGAGACCCTAGGTCCGTGGGGTCCTAGCGCTGTAAGGCTTTTTAAGGAAATAGCAAAAAGGTTAGTCGACATCACAGGAGACCTAAAAGCTGGCAGCTACCTCGGACAAAGAATTAGTCTAGCTATTCAAAGGGGGAACGCCAGTATCTTTGGAACCTTGCCTAAAGGGACTCCTGTTAGTAATGTATTTTAAATATTTACTGTAAGGTGCACATTGTAAAACTTATGTTAATGTATCATACATAAATAATATAATAAAAAAATTAAGATGAATTGTTATTAGGTAACTCTGACGTTCATAATTCTATAGCAAAATGTTGTAAGTAATTTATATGTTTATTTTAAAAAGTTGTTTAAACTTATGTTTTTTATTTATTTTTAAGCATTTAACTGCTAGATGTTTAAATCTAAAGAAAGGTTTACTAGAAAAAAATCCACGCGGACCAGGCAGCGGACGGGACTCGAACCAGCACCCTTCGCTATCCGGGCGAATGCACTGACCATTATGCTACCACGGCCCTTTTCGCCGCGTCGAAATTTTCCTAGCCTTAAGCTGCAAGGCAGCGCCATCTCTTCGCATTGTAGGTAATCCACAATGTCAAATGAATACTTTTTCAAGTATTAAACATTTGAAAGAAGAAATAGCAATTATAGTTATGTTTTTTATTTATTTTTAAAGTTACCTGTCCCATATTCGCCCTGGTGCTTTTCTTCGTGAGCGTTGTGTGACGACTTCGTGGTGGTCACGATTAGGTAACTATTAAAACATATTGACTTTGTTCTAGATCCCATTTTTATAAAGTCCAGGAAGGGCCGTGTCCTGTTGCTTATAGGAGGCTTCACATTCTGCAAGCACATTAAAACTAGCAACAAGACTCGCTGGATGTGCTCTTCGCATTGTAACAAGAAGTGTAAGGCATCAGTGTACACCTTTAACGATACAGACGAAGTGATCAAATCTTACAATGTTCACAACCACGAAAAAAGGTTGATTTGACAATTTATTAATGTAAGTAATAAAAAATCATAGCTAATTCTTAGTGCCTTTATTCCTTTTTATCTATTAATTTACTTTTTGGATGATCAACAGCCCTTAAAAATATATGTAGGTACATGTATTTTTGACGGTAAATGATTTACATATGACCATTAACAGGGCTCTAAGTTCGAAATAAGGAATGCTTGTACTTTTGCATGTAAAAATAGCAAAAAAAAAAAGATGGACAAAATAAATAAAATGTTTGTAACACTCCTACCAATTATTAAATAAAAATACATTTCAACGGGTTTAAAATGCGTTTTTTAATACTTTCTTACGTAACTCCATGTTTTGCATCTTTTTCGGGATGCCTTATCATGAGTATGCTCCTACCAATTTGCTTCCCAAAGTAAGCAATGTAACTGTGGTTACTTTTTCCATATAAATTGTCAATTTCATTATGCCATCACCAAGTATTAAAACATAGTGAAACTTGTTCCAGATTCCGTATTTATAAGGTCCAAGCAGGGTGGTGTCCTATTGTGCATAGGAGGTTTCACATTCCACAAGAAAAGTAAAACTAGCAACAAGACGTACTGGAAATGCTCTTTATATAGTCACAAGAAGTGTAAGGCATCAGCACATACCATGACCGAAACCAACGAAGTGATCAAATGTTACAATTTTCACAACCACGTACAGAACCTCTCTCTGAAACGAAACTTATCAATGTTAACAATAAAAAATATTGCGAGTTATTATTCCTTTTTTACTCCATTTTTCTATTAATTTGCCTTAGTTGTGTCAAGTCTCAAGAAACTCCATGGCGCAGGTGGCTAGCGCGTTCGCCCTACGATTGTAGAAATTAAGCAACTTTCGCAATGTTCGGTCAATGGATGGGTGAGCAAAGAAAAATATTTTCTAGAGATCCTCCGTGCTTCGGAAGGCGCGATAAGCCATTGGTCCCGGCTGTATTATAGTCGTTAATACCCACCAATCTGCACTGGGCCCGCGTGGGTCATGGCGCTATCTCCTCATTCCAGCCTTAGCGAGCCCCAGCACTGCGGATATTAATAATAATAAATATTTCTCACACTCACGTCAATTGCCCCAAAGTAAGCACTGTAAGGCTTGTGTTATGGGATGCTAGGGTGACAGATACAATATATATATACTGATACATATTTAGCTATATTTTATCTAGAAATATATATAAACATCCATGACTAAGGCACAAATGCTCGTATTCATTATACACTGACATTTTCCCCATCGGGACCTGGCGTATCTACCACTCGGCAACGGAGATCGTTACAGAGGTCTCAATTAATAGGCTTATGATATGTCACGTCACGTGCTTTCATTTGGAATCAATTTCCATTAATTTTCGTTAGAAAATACGTACCTAAGCACCATTACAAACATGTTTAATTGTCTGCAAAAGATTTGACTTGGCCAGTTCACAGACAGGAAACACTGCCTTCCTTTGTATCGGTATTTCTTTTATTTTATTTTTTGTAGCCAGGTAGGCAAATGACTCTACCCCACCTGATGTTCAGTGGTGATAAAGTCCAAACGCTTAACGCTAAAAGATAGCTGGTACAGCAGTTATAAACTGTCACACCAATTTATCTTCATAGTTTATTTATTATATTATTTATGTATAATACATTTACATTAGTTTTACAATGTGCACCTTACAGTTAATATTTAAAATACATTATTAAAAGGAGTCCCTGGTTGATTGATTGATTTTGATTGTGATGTCGACAAGCTAGGACATCACGGATTGTCATGCCAAGAAAGTGCAGGCCGCTTCTCGAGACATGCCGCACTTAACGATATCATACGCCGGTCCCTTGCCACCGTCAACGTGCTAAGTCTACTTGAGCCGACTGGTATTGCAAGAGACGATGGCAAGGGACCGGACGGTATGAGTTTGATTCCATGGAAGATGGGCCGGGTGCTAGTATAGGATGCAACCTATTCAGAAACGCTGGCCCCTTCCCATCTACATGGAACCAACAACAGAGCTGGTGCGGCTTGCGAAGCGGCTGAAAATGCTAAGGCATGCAAATATAGGGTCTAGGTTTCGAATATGATTTTGTCCCATTCGGTGTCGAGACCCTAGGTCCGTGGGGTCCTAGCGCTGTAAGGCTTTTTAAGGAAATAGCAAAAAGGTTAGTCGACATCACAGGAGACCTAAGAGCTGGCAGCTACCTCGGACAAAGAATTTGTCTAGCTATTCAAAGGGGGAACGCCAGTATCTTTGGAACCTTGCCTAAAGGGACTCCTGTTAGTAATGTATTTTAAATATTTACTGTAAGGTGCACATTGTAAAACTTATGTTAATGTATCATACATAAATAATATAATAAAAAAAATTAAGATGAATTGTTATTAGGTAACTCTGACGTTCATAATTCTATAGCAAAATGTTGTAAGTAATTTATATGTTTATTTTAAAAAGTTGTTTAAACTTATGTTTTTTATTTATTTTTAAGCATTTAACTGCTAGATGTTTAAATCTAAAGAAAGGTTTACTAGAAAAAAATCCACGCGGACCAGGCAGCGGACGGGACTCGAACCAGCACCCTTCGCTATCCGGGCGAATGCACTGACCATTATGCTACCACGGCCCTTTTCGCCGCGTCGAAATTTTCCTAGCCTTAAGCTGCAAGGCAGCGCCATCTCTTCGCATTGTAGGTAATCTACAATGTCAAATGAATACTTTTTCAAGTATTAAACATTTGAAAGAAGAAATAGCAATTATAGTTATGTTTTTTATTTATTTATAAGCATTTAACTGCTAGATGTTTAAATGTAAAGAAAGGTTTACTAGAAAAAAATCCACGCGGACCAGGTAGCGGACGGGACAAATAGCAATTATAGTTATGTTTTTTATTTATCTAGCAGTTAAATGCTTAAAAATAAATAAAAAACATAACTATAATTGCTATTTCTTCTTTCAAATGTTTAATACTTGAAAAAGTATTCATTTGACATTGTGGATTACCTACAATGCGAAGAGATGGCGCTGCCTTGCAGCTTAAGGCTAGGAAAATTTCGACGCGGCGAAAAGGGCCGTGGTAGCATAGTGGTCAGTGCATTCGCCCGGATAGCGAAGGGTGCGGGTTCGAGTCTCGTCCGCTGCCTGGTCCGCGTGGATTTTTTTTTCTAGTAAACCTTTCTTTAGATTTAAACATCTAGCAGTTAAATACTTAAAAATAAAAATAAAAAACATAACTATAATTGCTATTTCTTCTTTCAAATGTTTAATACTTGAAAAAGTATTCATTTGACATTGTGGATTACCTACAATGCGAAGAGATGGCGCTGCCTTGCAGCTTAAGGCTAGGAAAATTTCGACGCGGCGAAAAGGGCCGTGGTAGCATAATGGTCAGTGCATTCGCCCGGATAGCGAAGGGTGCGGGTTCGAGTCTCGTCCGCTGCCTGGTCCGCGTGGTTTTTTTTCTAGTAAACCTTTGTTTAAACTTCTTAGAAACGCAAACAGTATTTGTTTTTATAATTTTAAGAGTATTTATGCAATTCCTTACTAGTTCATGCTTTTTTTCATGTTTAATCATGACAAGAGGACAAGGGCTAACATGTACTTATTTATTAAAGCATTTTAATCTTGTTCCAGCTCCCAATTTTATAAAGTCCAAGCATGGTGGTGTCCTTTTGTGCTTAGGGGGGTTCACATTCAGAAAACAACATGAAACTCTATTCAAAACACGCTGGAACTGTTCTTCGCATTGCAACAAGAAGTGCAAGGCTGTAGTGTATACCTTCCGCGAAACCAACGAAGTGATCAAATGTCAGAATGTTCACAACCACTAAGGGTTTCAATTAAAAATGTAAATTGTTAATGTCGTCAATAAAAATGTTTGTTTTATTTATTCTTACATTATGTGATACATCTATTGCGGTGCGTGTGTATGCGACTTTTGAGTAGGAAAGCTCAACGGCAATACTTAAAAGCTGAAGCACTGAGCTTTTAAATATAACTTAATTTGGTAAAAGCTGTATTGTTCTAATATTCATTCAGAACTGCCTTTTCGGTAGTCCAATATATACATAATACAATTTAACATTTTACTTATTTTAATATTTTTTGCACATCAATTTAGAATCATTGGAAAGAAAAGTCGAAGATTCACCTCTGCTAAGCGCCTTGTAATGTCCCAAATTACAAATTGGCCCATTCTCATATCTTGTTTTTTCTTATTTGTTTCTTAGGTTTTCACGCACATCACTCATTAAATAAAACTAGTTTTAACGGGTTAATGCACGAACTTTATTTATTTATTGACGTTTCGCAGCCTTTTCAGGTCTGCATCGTCAGAATAATTAAAAATTGTTTTTTCTTTATTCTTTAATCATACAATTATAAAGTTGTAAAAAAATGCGTATTTCCACATTAATATATAATAGTTTTAAATTGTTCCAGATCCTGTGGTTTTAAGGTCCAGGCAGGGTGGTGTCCTTCTGCGTATTGGAGGTTTCACTTTCTACAAGCACCGGAGTTCTACCAACAAGACTCGCTGGATGTGCTCTTTGCAGAGAACAAACAAATGCAGAGCTGTAGCTTATACCGTCCACGATACCGCCGAAGTGATCAAATGCAATAATGTCCACAACCACCCAATGAAGCACGATTCGAGAACGCTACATACGTTTTATACTAAAATTCATCAATAAATTTTGTGAAGGAGTTTCAGTGCCAGTCCTTTTAATGTTCAACAATGAAGTAATGTCACAAAAAGGTAAAGTAGTTTATATGAGTCGTACAACGGTTATTATAAGTCGCGGCACGAAACTCTAGCGCTGACCGTTATTTCGCAGAAGTAAAAATTAAGATGTCTTGGGGGGAAACAGAGGTGCGCGGGCGGGAGTGCGTTGCGCCGATTGGCTCTCCAGTCGTTGGCTATCCCCTCCGCGTTTTGTTCAGCGCTAGAGTTACGTGCCGCGACCTGTAGTTATGACTGCCAAAACAAATATTGCAAGTTTATATTCGACACATAAATTCAGGGTTCGTGTAGTGAGGCTTTGTTGATAGTAGTGACTATTCCATGAGAGCAAACTGACTTTTTATTGTGGAATTCGCCGGTGTGATTTGAAACTTATTTGAAATTCGCGTTCTAATTTTAGAGGGCAGAGATATTCCTTGTTCCTTATCGGTGTGGAGATCCTTGGGGGAGGCCTATGCTCAGCAGTGGGCGTCATACGGCTGACATGACAATGATGATGATGAGATATTCCTCGTCCCTTTTTACACTGTCCGCAACTTGACTTATGAACTTGTTCCAGATCTCACCTTTATAAGGTCCAGTCATGGTGGTGTTCTTTTGTGTATAGGAGGTTTCACTTTCCGAAAGCAGCACCAAGGCCATAGTAGGATACGCTGGAATTGCTCTTCACATTGCAACAAGAAATGCAAAGCTGTAGTTTATACCACCGGCGACACTCACAAAGTTATCAAATGTAACAATGTTCACAACCACACAATGAAAATGAAATACTTTTTTTAAAGAAAATATTACTAGAAGAATTTCGAACGGGACGGGTCTGGTTCGCGTGGAATTTTTTCTAGTAACATTTTCTTTAGATTTCAACATCGAGCAGTTCCATGCTTAAAAAATAAAAATTACAACTACTTTTTTTAATATAAATTTTCTATACATACACAAGGAACGTCATGGCTAAATATTCATGATGTTCATTGCGTTTATATACGCAGTACTTAAGGTACGAAAAAAAAATCAACGTGTTACGTTCTTGTTAAAAATATTTTTCTGTTAAATGCTTAAATTATAATATATCAAAATTACTTATAAAGGTGTTTTAGTGCTATCCCTATTTGTGTTATATGAATTTCATTTGATGGCCCAAAGTCATATAACTTTCTCACTACAAGAACACAGGTCTAGTTCAAAACATTTTTTTTGTTTAGTTTTTTTTTTGTACTAAGATTCAAGCTCTTTATCTGTGTTATGTATAGTGTCATGATATCACATAACATATTTTCAGCTTGATTTGCTAGTGGCCACTTGGAGACCATATTACCGAAGCCAGTGAACACATTTATATTTTGCTTTATTCTAGCAGACAATAAACTTGTTAATACTTCAAAGAGTACCTCATTTCCTCATTCCGCTCTACAGCTTATGAGCGGAAATCTCAAAGTGCGGGAAACACAAATTTGAAAAAAAAACGGCCAAGTGCGCGTCGTGCCACGCGCAGTGTGGGGTTCTGTAGTTGTTCGGCGTTACCACAATATATTTAAAATAGAATTTTTATTTCAAGCAATTACTTCCTCCAAGTAACATTTAGGCCCGTATTACAGAGTGACAACTAAGTGTTGATCTTTACTTGAGTAGAGTTAGAAAGGGATATCACTATGTGCTATATATAGCGACATCCCTTTCTAACTATGCTCAAGATTAGATCAATCACTGAGAATATTTCCATAATACGGGCCTTAATGTTTTCTTCTAAGGAATTTTATTAGGTAAGAAATTTTTTGATGCATAAGTTGAGCGATTATTTCTCTTAAACGTTTCCTTTAAAGTTCGTAAAAACACTATTATCATGAGTTTGTCTAGATTTTCAAGCTAATGCTTTAGCTTTTAGAGGGGTGGCAACGCAACAAAATTTAGCGCTTTAAAGGTTAATATTTCGCAAACGGATCCCTAAATCGAAAAATAGATTTAGCAACCACGAAATCACTTTAAAAGACCTATTTAATGATACCCCACAGAATGGGGTAGACGATGAAAACAATTGTTTGATATGATTGATATACATACCTCCACAAAATTACAGCTCTCTAGTGTTGTAATTTATAAGACTATTGGTAGTCTGCAAGCAATGCCTTGGATGGACAGACAGACGACATGACAATAAGGGTTCCTTGGCAGAACTACGGAATCCAAAAAAAAAGGAATTGAAATAGACGTATATGTGTATAATTAACAGACAGACTACATTGAACACCACCAATTAAAAAATATTTAAGACTAGTGGCCCGCCCTCGCTTCGCTTCGGTGTAGAGCTGTAGTGTAAACTATAGTTTTTGTTCTCAGGTTTGTGCTATAAACAATGACTTTATTTATATAATTACACGTGTTATTGTGAGTCAACCATAAAAGATAGACATATGCTGTTGCGGGATATTTTTTAGACAATTTTATGTAGAATATTTCCGTTATACATGATTTCTATGTAACTTTAACCATTAAGGCTGCACACACGACGGAAGCTTAAAAAATGGAGTAACTTCTCCCGTTTTCCCAACATTTTCCTTCACTACTCTGCTGCTATTGATTGTAGCGTGATGAAAAGTATACTATAACCTGCCCAGGAGTATGAAGAATAATTGTACCAAGTTTCGTTAAAATCCGTCGAGTAGTTTTTGTTTCCATAAGGAACATACACACAGACAGACAGACAGACAGACAAAAATTTTACTGATTGTATTTTTGGCATCAGTATCGATCACTAATCACCCCCTGATAGTTATTTTGAAAATATATTTCATGTACAGAATTGACCTCTCTACAGATTTATTATAAGTATAGATTAAGAGTAAAGCACTACATAAATAAAGTTTTATAAAAAAAAGGTTTTATACTACTTATTTGTAAAAAGTTTCAGTATATTGTGGTTTATACCATGTAATATTAATATTACATAGAACAATATTCCACGTAGTTTTAACTCATTTTGGAAGGCATTATACGGCTTAAGACTTACAAAATACGTCGTTTATCTAAAATGTGTACCCACACTGAGTGACTGCTCTACTGCTTCCTGCTACATACCCCATATCCTTCTGCACTCTTTGCTTTTTAAGAGCAGGGGGCCATTCGCCTAACGGAAATGCTTTGGAAAACGCTAACGCTTACGATTTTATTTTGTTATTTCTAGCCGCCTGAGGTTTTCGAATGCCTCGCGCTCTTTTTTTTTCCTTTGCATTGGCAATAACAATAAGAAAAAAAAAAATAGCGTGAGGTATTTGAAAACCTTCGGCGGTCAGAAATAATAAAATAAAATCGAAAGCGTTGGCGTTATCCAAAGCATTTATGTTAGGCGAATGGCCCCCAAGTTTCCCTTAGCCTTTTACGAAAATTATACATTTTTATTTATCATTTTTACAAAAGTAAACTTTTTTAAATAAAAATGTGGTTTCTGGTTATATTTCAATCGGACAATAGTCATAAATAACAGACTCAGTTTTTTTGTTGAATTGTGTTATTAATGTATACATTTTTATTATAAATAAATTATGAAGTTATTTAAATATAACTAAGAATGAATTTAATCACTATTTAAAAATTAACGTTTCATCTCAGGAAAGTACGTACAGGAAGTGTTTAGCTTCAGTTTACGTAAAAAACGCGTATCCTAGTTCCTAGTAATGTCAGCTTCTCGAAACAAAATCAAATAAAAATAAATTTCTTTTTCATGTATGTGACAATTTATTTATCAATATCGTTCTAAGATGTACATTCAGCACAGCAGACTATTTCTATATGAATAATTCTATTAGATATATCAAGACATTAAAACAGTGAAGTGATCAATAATTGATAACTCCAGAAAGTTGTACTTTTTATTTAATTAAACTTAAGTATTAAACTACTAGATTAATAAGTTCAAATATTTTTTTTACTAGAAACATTCTATTCGGTCGAGGTGCAGGTTCGAATCCTGTCTGAAACCTGGATCGGCTAGAATAAGTTAGTAAAAAAAATGCTTAACTTTGGAATGCCATAAGGGAATAATTTGAAATAAAATGAAAAAACCTTTATTGGCCATCTTACACAATAAAAATACTACAAATATAAACAGAAAATAAAAGAGAAACTTAACCTAAAAACGAAAAATAACAACATCAAACTAAGACGGCCAATCAGGACCCTGCCTCAGCTTATGCTGACACAGTGGGAGAATACTCTCTCACTGTATCAGCGCTGGTATTCTGGCAGGGCCTGTGCGAGGACGAGGAATTTCAAACCTTTACTTTTTCCTTGCAGATGCTTCATTCGAATGGACACAACGCGGTAATCTAGTAATGACAGTCAATGGGTTTAGGTTCAGTCAACAAAAAAGTCACGGCTTGAAAACCAGATGGCAGTGCTCTCGCCACAGCAGAGGCTGCAAAGCAGCTGTGGTTACCCTCACAGAAAACCACACGATTCTTTCTTTGAAAAACCAACACAATCATTGAGTTTTTTTTCAAAGACTTGACAACATTGGGTACTCAATTTAAAAAAAAAACACATTTTGAACGAGTATACAATTCTTTTTGGACATTTCGAATCCTTAACAGGCCCTGTGGCCGCGGTTGCAAGACTGAAATTAAAATGAGGCTGTTGAGGATTCAAAACGTCAAAAAAATGTAAAAATAAGTAAACCGCGGCTTATACGTGCTCAAAAAGTGTTTTATTAGACGATTGGTGTGCTCGAAAATGTAATAAATAAAAATGACTTCATCTGATGTTTATTATGTAGAGTCCAAACATGACTTTTTTCTTTTGTCTGCTAATAAATTATAAGTAACATTATGTGACATTTTTGAACATCAGGATTTTACATTAGATAGCTTTAAGTCGTTCAATATATTATTAATTAATTGTGAATTGATTTATTTTCAACCAGACCCTTTCTTCTTCATTAGTTGTAAAGACGACAAGTACAACAAACACGAACAGCTAGCGCGAAACTTCGTATCGCCATTCTCAAGTTTATTGTTGATTTGCGAATGGATGGCGTAGCTTGTAGTCATTTACAGCTGCTTGAAGCAGCCTAGATTGAATAAAGTATAATGAAATTTATTGAATTTATATAAACAAGGCAGCGCCCCTACCGGACATAAGAACAAACGATGGCGATACGAATATTTTCTCGCTAGTTGTTTGTGCTTGGGGTTTTCAAATCATAATACACTTGCTTTTACTTGCTTGCTAGATAATTAACAATAACTCTCTCTGTTATGATGTTTTGAATTTGTTCTAGATCCAATGTTCATAATGTCGAAGCAGGGTAGTGTTCTCCTGTGCGTTGGAGGTTTCACTTTCAGAAAGCACCGCCAGCGATCCAACAAGACCCGCTGGAACTGCTCCTCGCATAAGAACTGCAAGGCTGTGGTCTACACCTCCGATGATACCAACGAAATAATGAAATGCAATAATGTACACAACCACCCAATCAGGTACAACAGAAAAATGTACTCATACGATAATATAAAGAAAAGAAAAATATTTAATTGACCCGTGAAATTGTAACGAACACGCAATAGCTTATTTCTGTTATAAATTTAGCTTATTACAAAGTTATGTGGTTATTGGAGCTACCTTTGTCAAGAAATTGTTAGGATCCACTGTTCATCACCTGCGAGTGCGTGGTCAGTCGGAAACGGTTGCCGCGACTACACCCGCACTCCTAGCACGCACTGGGGGGACCTTTGTTGCCAATTCTCGCCTTGAGGTCCCCTTAAGATCTCACCGTCCCCAAACCCCGGTGATGCTGTAAAGGTCACGTGAGACCATCAGCATACACACTCAAAAAAAGCACTGGGGGGACCTTTCTCACAATGCGTGTCGGGTGACCGGTGCAGGAGTATTGTCTGGTTTTACTAGCCCTGTTCAAGGCGATAGGTAG
Source organism: Chilo suppressalis (assembly GCA_902850365.2). NCBI lineage: Eukaryota > Metazoa > Arthropoda > Insecta > Lepidoptera > Crambidae > Chilo > Chilo suppressalis. Next base: position 5,897,873 of record OU963906.1, on the reverse strand, counting down.
GGCCCTGTACATTTTATCGAGCCCAGTGCTGGATGAAAGGAGCATGGGGGAGTCCCTTTATCTCGCTCCCCCCCTGGTTGAAGGATGCGTAAGGCAATTACCGGACATTAAAAAAACAGGATTTACCGTTCATACATAGCCTAGTAACAACCACATATACCAGAGGGCCAATCGCCTAACGGGATTGCAATGGCTATAGCTGTCGCTTACGATTTTATTTTGTTATTTCTGACTGTCGAAGGTTTTCAAATGCCTCGGCTCTTTTTTCTTTTTTTGCATTGGTAATTGAAAAAATGAGCGTTAGTTATTTGAAAACCATAGACGATCAGAAATAACAAAAATGACGCCTTAAATGTATTTAATAAGAATTACATTATGTATTACAGCATAAATCGTCGATCATGTTTTCTTGATGTTTATTGAACAATGTTATAATGTTTATTTTATATTTAGATAAAAAAAGGTTAGTTTTTTGCGATTCAGCAAGCGCTGCTCTGCAACTTTTATTATATAAACGGTTGATATTAAGTTCTTATTATATTGAATTTAATTTTGTATAAAAACATTGTTTTAATTATGTAACCAAACCTTTAAAAGTTCGTTTGTTTCGGCAAATTTTTCTTCATATAAATTTATTATAATAGGTACCTACACGATTGGACAGATTTGTATGGATACTTTGATTTACAAGGCCAATTTCAAATCGTTCTTGTACAACCTTAATGATGTTAAATGAGCGCAACTTCATTTTATGCGACAAAATGTGGTTTAGTTGCAGTCTCAATCAGATTTCGTCAACTGTCGTTTTTACTCCTAGAGAAAATTGATTTCTTAGCGTGAGTTGCACCAACTTACTTTATAACTTTAAGTGTCATGTCAGTGCAATTTAAATTTGCTGTAACTTTAACAGATCTTGCTTGGACACTTATTGTTTCTCTCAAATTATGATTTCATTTTGACTATCGTCAAATGGTGCAACCCATTTTTAAGCTAATTGGTACTTTAACTGAACAATTAAGTTTGTGCAACCCACGCTTAAATTGTATCCAAGAAAGTTACATTTGAGCTAATAGTCTTATTATGTTTTACTCGTACAGAAATCTTATAGTGGGAGTATACCTATTTGACTAGATGTTTTCAAAGGTAAGCTCTAGAATGTGTTTGAACTCATTCTTACAACCACACCTTATTAAGTTTTATTCATTCGGTGCCCACCATATAGGACCTGCTAGGGCCCACCCTAGGGTCCCAACCCATGGTTATACTGTATGATGTAAATCATAATAAATATATTTGTATTGCATTTGAATATATTTGTATTGAGAACGTTTTAATATTTGAGGAGTAGCAATAATAAAAAGCTTTTAATCGAAAACTGTACCGTCGTCTCCTTATTTGTTATTGTCAAGTCAAAATAATAGTTTATTTCTCGGCTCTCCAGATGTTACGTTTATAAAGTCATCGCAAGCTCGAGGTGGCATAGTAATATCAATGGATGGCTATCGGTTCAGCATGCAACGGCAGCGTAGATACAAAACGCGTTTGCACTGCTTGACTCATCACAGCGAAGGTTGTAAGGCTTTCATATTCACCTTCGAAACTGGCGAAATCTTCAAATGCCTCAACTCTCTCAATCATCAAAGGAGTTAGAAATGTTGTTAACGTATTTATTGATTCGAGACAAACACCTCGATCAGATTTGTTTCAATCTGCAATAACTATACCTATAGTGTCTTTTTTTATCGAAATTGTCAAAATGCTATCCTGACTGTAGTGTATTGTTTTGTTATTGATTGTATTTTCTTCATTGTATCTACTAGTTTAATTTTCACGCATGTTATGTTTGCCTTAATATAACGTAACCATTAAGGTTTAAGCTAAAATACCATGTATGTTTGAATTGTAATAATGTTTTTGTTTGTAGCGAACCTAATAAATCAATAAATAAATCAATATTCAAAGAAAATGGAACAGAATCTTTGGGCTTTAGTCACACCTTTGTCACTAATTTGGAAATGGACAATATACTCTATTTCTGCTATTTCTTCTTGTAAAGGTATTCATTTGACATTGTGGGTTACCTACGATGGCGCTGCCTTGCAGCTTAAGAAATACTAGAGAAAATTCGACACGGATAATTTGGGCCGCGGTAACATAATGTTTAGTGCTTCCGCCCGGACAGCGGATGATGCGGAGGTCCGCGTGGAATTTCTCTAGTAAAATTTTCTTTGGATTTAAATTCCTAAGAAAATAAACTACTCGTATGTTGTTTATTAAAACAAATTATAAATGTATGTTTATTAAATTCTCTTTGTTTTCCGATATTGTGAATGATTTAAATAAAGCATAAATTTTCAGCAAAACTTTTCATTATAATAGTTAGGAGCAATGAGATATCAAGTATACTAAATTCTAAACGATTATATTCTATAGTACCATACGTCATTCTAATGCAAGAGGTGTTTTTTAAAGGTTCATCTCAGATCGAATTCATCTCAACAAGAAGAGGTGGGCTTTCAATATTGCACGAAGGGCGCCGATATCACAGGAAGAAGATCTACGTTAATGGAGAAACATTCTACAAATGCTATGCCAAATACTCGTGCAAGGGAAATGTGACCTTAAATGCAGATAACGTAATTACCAAACTGAGGGTGCATGATGACGACTGTCAAGTGGACTTCAAAAAGAATAGAATATTGAAAATGAAAGCCAACGCAAGAAAAAACACTTTTAACTTCTAATATTAAATTATCTAAATTAAGTAAAAGGATTCTAAACATTCACAGTCACTGTAATGTACTGTTCAACCTGTACCTGTAATCAGTATAATCTTCTGATCACTGCCTGTACAAATTTCATACTAGTTGTCTAATTCGTATTTTTGGCATCTAAACATTTTAAGCTATTGCATAGCTTTTATCGTAGGCTTTCAGCGCGGCGACCGAAGCAAGAAATTCCGTAACGAAAATAAACCTAACACTCCCCAATCCGACCGGCACAGCGGTCTGGCGTTGAAAGCCGTGCATCGTCTAACGTTGCAGTTCGGCAGACTTCGGCACGGTGTTTGTGTGCGTACGACTAGACGTATGCGTGTAGACTAGCTGCTAATTGCTCATAACTGATTCTATCTCTTTTAGACACAATGCTAGGTGAAACAGCATGCTTTTTGGCCGCGTCTGCGAGTGATTTCGAGCCCACGACTAGTTGAATCTTAACGTGCATGTATATGGTATGACTGTACGAAGCTCGCACGGATCGAGACGAGCTGCTCCGAAATCGGACGAATACGTGAGCAGCTGTTTGTGAGAAAGTATATAATTCCTGAATAACCTACATGTATTGTAAGATAATAAAAATATTTTAAACAATATTAACTTCTCATTTATTCAATAAAAGAAAAAAAAATGTTTTCTTATCGGTCACTTAATATTAATTGAAGTTACACTTTTTGAGCGTCAAAAAGTGTAACTTCAATTAATATCAAAGAAAAAAAAGTACTACATAAATAAATAATTATAACTGCACAAGTTGATAAAAAATGCTATGCAATAGCTTTACCGCGGCACTCCCTGAGTGCCACACGTATTTTTTTTTTAAAGTCGACTTAAACTGAACATGTGATTTGAATTATCATTAATTTATAATACCTACTATTTTTATAAATCTTATACTTTTGAGTAAACCATTAACTTTATTTCAATCGCGTTTCTTTTGAAATAGAATAACGATAAGGATTCCTCTATTTGAATTCGCCTGGGAGATATGGCCAACCTGTTGGGAAGCACCATAGCCTAGTTGTTGTGCCTAGAAGCTTCTTACCAGCATAATACTTGCGCTACTGCGCGTCTACCTTGGTATACCAACCCCAACCCAAAACCTCACTCACTCACACAATATCACCAAAAGGTATTATTTCACTGTAGTCCTCTGAGAGGTCACTTCCTCCAGTGAGCGCTTCAATCCCAGCAGGATATCTGTTCTTTGCCCAACCTCTCTAATTACCGAAAATTTTAATTAATAAATCAACTGTGCTATTTTATAAGGACAAAGTCACTTTTACCGCGGAATCAGCGTGAATTGAAATTAGAATTCTAATTTGTATGATGTGATTTCAATAGCACCGCTGCTTTTAACTATTTGTTTTACGCTAACAGGTTTTTTTGTTTCTAGGTCTCAGAATCATGCCTCTATTCTTACGAGGCAGACCCATAGTGATGGTAGAAGGCCAAGCGTTTTCTGTTCATCAAAAATATGGACAACGGACTCGATGGCGCTGTACGAAGTCCTGGAAGGGGTGCAAGGCATCTCTTACCACTATCGAAGACATCGTCACCAAATCCAACCTCCATCATGATCACCGAGACGCCGTACCTATAACCTGAAAGAATCTCGCTATAATATATTAAATTATTTTATTGCCAATAAATTTACACGTACATCATTAAAACTTTTATAAGCATATATGCTTAGCTGCCACCATAGCCAGTAGACGCTTGCAATACAAAAATATCACTCACTCCGTTGGCTATACGGGTCTAATCCTCTACCCCGTGGAGCCCGGGAACCTTATAGTACAAGAGCCCAATCGGGGATTTTTCAATTTACTTGAGCGCGGCAGATTAACATACGGGGAACAATCTTGTGAAGTACTCCCACCATACCCGAGCCCTCTATTTAGGGCCGAACGCCAAGGGCAGCAAAAAAATCTTTAACAAATGGCCATGACTTTTGGTCTCGTCTAAATCGTCAGTCTTTTGAACAGAAGCTACTGCAGGGTTGGATGTTTTGTTACAGGAAAAAACGATTTTTTAAGTTTTCAAAAGGAATAATTGTATTAGTTTCTTATTAATTGAAAATAATGAATGATAAAATGTCCAATGACATGTTTTTTACGCATATTTTACAGTACATACATTCCTTATATACCTAATACTTTGAAATATCGAGATATATAAAAACATTGTTAACTTTTATTCTCTTGATCCTGTGAAATTCATTATAGCCGGTTATAAGTACAACCCTGTGTTGTATAACACTAATCGTAACTCGAACGCATAGTTTGCGTCGATACTATTCAAGAGAAACTCGACCGTAGCTTGTTGACGCTTTCAGTGCGCTTGTACTAAGCTCTTTCGTGTTTATCATCGACAAAATGTAGAAATTTTGTAACAACAGTTAATAAGTTCTTATTTATTTAACCTTTTTAATTATGTTGGAGTGCATTCAATTTTATATATTTATATTTTTTTTTTATATTATTTATTATATTTATTTATATATACCTATTTGTTTTAATTTACGTACCAGACTTAAATGCAAATACTGTAGAGTGCCAATTTATTTGACTTTAATTTCATATTTTTGTACCTTAGTGGTTGTCCAGCCATTAGCAAGCTAACTTGTTCAGTTGTGATATTTTGTCTAATTTTTATTTTGAATATGTTTGATAGCATGTTCCTAATGTTTTGGACATTCTCATTCATCATAATATTATTATTGTATAGTGATAGACTTAAGTAAGTTAAGTCTAGCTCTGAGGAGTAATTGTGCTATTGTTGTAACTTCGTCTTTTAGGATAAGTGTGTGGGTACCTGATGTCCAATTCAGTATGTAATTTAAGTGCCATGATAAAGTTTTGTATTTCATAAATGATTTTTTATTAATTATGTATTTATATTTTCTAATTATTTAAAGTGAAAGGATCCATGATGAAGACTAGGATAAGTAGTCCATACACCAACGTCACCATCATCATGTGAATCTGGTTCTAAATATCATCATTTTTTTTTACAATAACATATTTTGATTATAAAAACAACAATAGAGTAAATAGAGTCTTAGTATTTGAGAAAAATAGATATACCTAGTGTTCCGTTATCACTTAATCATGGTTACTTATTTATTATTTTAAATGTGGGTAGGTTCGCAACGAGAACGATGCATCTGTAAATGTGGTTTTTTACTAGCCTAACGCGTCTGCGTTTGGCTAGTAAAAAACTGTCTAGTTAGCCACTGATCACACGAGAGGACCTACGTCACTCCGTTCCGCGCCCGCGCACTCGCTAACATCGTATAACCCTAATCTTTACGTGCGGTATACCAAACAAGTGGAATTCGTCCACAATAAACTGTGAATTTCTTCTATGACTGTGTGGGCTGTTCATGTGCCCCTCTAGCTAGAAGAATACGCGGACCACAAGTTTCCGACAAAGGTTTCAAACGTGAGTACGTTACGCTATTAGCATACCCATTCGTAATTGACGTCTGTTAAGCTAGCATGGCAAAGTGAGCAGAATCGTTTAAATAAAGTGCATCAATTAGTGCTTATTTAGTGCTAATTTAGTGCCAAAACCGGAAATTTAATGCTCTCATAGTTTAGCGAAAAATTAGAACACTGCCAGCTTTTAATAAAGCTAGCAGGTTATTCCCTGAAACGCCTATATTAACGCGGTATAGAACTAAAGCAATGCATAGGGAATTTAGTGCTTAATGAGTGCTGGCAGTATCTGATGAAAATTTTGGAAAATAAAAAATATTTTATTTTATTATCAATAAAAACTGCTAGTATGATAGTCTGAGCAAGTGACCGGTTCGAATACATCACTCTGGATCGAAGATCTATGATAATCAACGGTTAATAATTTAGTGCTCAATGAGTGCTGCCAGTATGTGATATAACGTTTGGATTTTTTTATTTTTTATTAATAAAAACTGCTAGTTTGACAGTCTGAGCAAGTGATCGGGTTGAATACATCACTCTTGATCGAAGATTTATGATAGTCAACGGTTAATAATTTAGTTCTCAATGAGTGCTGCCAGTATGTGATAAAAAAAAAAGAAATTTTATTTTTTTAAAATTTTTATCAATATAAACTGCTAGTATGACAGTCTGAGCAAGTGACAGGGTTGAATACATCACTCTGGATCGAAGATCTATGATAATCAACGGTTAATAATATAGTGCTCAATGAGTGCTGCCAGTATGTGATAAAAAATTAGGAAATTTAATTTTTTTTTAAATTTTTATCAATATAAACTGCTAGTATGACAGTCTGAGCAAGTAACTGGGTTGAATACATCACTCTAGATCGAAGATCTATGATAATCAACGGTTAATAATTTAGTGCTCAATGAGTGCTGCCAGTATGTGATAAAAAATTACGAAATTTTATTTTTTAAAATTTTTTATCAGTATAAACTGCTAGTATGACAGTCTGAGCAAGTGACCGGGTTGAATACATCACTCTGGATCGAAGATTTATGATAGTCAACGGTTAATAATTTAGTGCTCAATGAGTGCTGCCAGTATGTGATAAAAAATAACGAAATTTTAATTTTTAAAATTTTTTATCAATATAAACTGCTAGTATGACAGTCTTAGCAAGTGACAGGGTTGAATACATCACTCTGGATCGAAGATTTATGATAGTCAACGGTTAATAATTTAGTGCTCAATGAGTGCTGCCAGTATGTGACAAAAAATTAGGATTTTTTTTTTTAATTTTTTATCAATATAAACTGCTAGTATGCCAGTCTGAGCAAGTGACTGGGTTGAATACATCGCTCTGGATCGAAGATTTATGATAGTCAACGGTTAATAATTTAGTGCTCATTGAGTGCTGCCAGTATGTGATAAAACATTTGGATTTTTTTATTTTTTTATCAAAATAAACTGCTAGTATGACAGTCTGAGCAAGTAACCGGGTTGAATACATCACTACGGATCGAATATGTATGATAATCAACGGTTAATAATTTAATACTCAATGAGTGCTGGCAGTATGTGATAAAAAAAATTAGAAAAAAACAAAATATTTTATTTTTTAGCAAATGAAACTGCTAGTATGGCAGTCTGAGCAAGTCACCGGGTTGAATACATCACTCTGGATCGAAGATCTATGATAATCAACGGTTAATAATTTAGTGTTCAATGAGTGCTGCCAGTATGTGATAAAACATTCGGATTTCTTTATTTTTTATTAATAAAAACTGCTAGTTAGACAGTCTGAGCAAGTGACAGGGTTGCATACATCACTCTGGATCGAAGATCTATGATAATCAACGGTTAATAATTTAGTGCTCAATGAGTGCTGCCAGTATGTGATATAACGTTTGGATTTTTTTATTTTTTATTAATAAAAACTGCTAGTTTGACAGTCTGAGCAAGTGATCGGGTTGAATACATCACTCTTGATCGAATATTTATGATAGTCAACGGTTAATAATTTAGTTCTCAATGAGTGCTACCAGTATGTAGTAGCAAAGTATTCATTTGACATTGTGGGTTACCTATAATGAGAAGAGATGGCGCTGCCTTGCAGCTTAAGATGGGTAGAAGAATTTCGACGCGGTCCGTGAGGGCCGCGGTAGCATAATTGGTCAGTGCATTTGCCCGGATTGCGAAGGGTGCGGGTTCGAGTCCCGTCTGTTGCCTGGTCCGCGTGGAATTTTTTCTAGTTATATTTTCTTTAGATTTAAACATCAAGCAGTTACATGCTTTAAAAATAATAAAATTTATATCTATAATTGCTATTTCTTCTTTCAAATGTTTAATACTTGTAAAAGTATTCATTTGACATTGTGGGTTACCTATAATGAGAAGAGATGGCGCTGCCTTGCAGCTTAAGAATGGCTAGAAGAATTTTGACGCGGTCCGTGAGGGCCGCGGTAGCATAATTGGTCAGTGCATTCGCCCGGATTGCGAAGGGTGCGGGTTCGAGTCCCGTCTGCTGCCTGGTCCGCGTGGAATTTTTTCTAGTTATATTTTCTTTAGATTTAAACATCAAGCAGTTACATGCTTTAAAAATAATAAAATTTATAACTATAATTGCTATTTCTTCTTTCAAATGTTTAATACTTGTAAAAGTATTCATTTGACATTGTGGGTTACCTATAATGAGAAGAGATGGCGCTGCCTTGCAGCTTAAGAATGGCTAGAAAAATAAAATTTCCTATTTTTTTATCACATACTGGCAGCACTCATTGAGCACTAAATTATTAACCGTTGATTATCATAGATCTTAGATCCAGAGTGATGTATTCAACCCTGTCACTTGCTCAGACTGTCATACTAGCAGTTTATATTGACAAAAAATTTACAAAAATTAAAATTTCGTTATTTTTTATCACATACTGACAGCACTCATTGAGCACTAAATTATTAACCGTTGATTATCATACATATTCGATCCGGAGTGATGTATTCAACCCGGTCACTTGCTCAGACTGTCAAACTAGCAGTTTATATTGATAAAAAAATAAAAAAATCCAAATGTTTTATCACATACTGGCAGCACTCAATGAGCACTAAATTATTAACCGTTGACTGTCATAAATCTTCGATCCAGAGTGATGTATTCAACCCTGTCACTTGCTCAGACTGTCATACTAGCAGTTTATTTTGATAAAAATTAAAAAAAAAATGAAATTTCGTTATTTTTTATCACATACTGGCAGCACTCATTGAGCACTAAATTATTAACCGTTGACTATCATAAATCTTGGATCCAGAGTGATGTATTCAACCCGGTCACTTACTCAGACTGTCATACTAGCAGTTTATATTGATAAAAATTTAAAAAAAAAAAATCCTAATTTTTTATCACATACTGGCAGCACTCATTGAGCACTAAATTATTAACCGTTGATTATCATAGATCTTCGATCCAGAGTGATGTCTTCAACCCGGTCACTTGCTCAGACTGTCATACTAGCAGTTTATATTGATAAAAAATTAAAAAAAAAATCCTAATTTTTTATCACATACTGGCAGCACTCATTGAGCACTAAATTATTAACCGTTGATTATCATAGATCTTCGATCCAGAGTGATGTATTCAATCCTGTCACTTGCTCAGACTGTCAAACTAGCAGTTTTTATTAATAAAAAAATCCAAATGTTTTATCACATACTAGCAGCACTCATTGAGCACTAAATTATTAACCGTTGATTATCATAGATCTTCGATCCAGAGCGATGTATTCAACCCGGTGACTTGCTCAGACTATCATACTAGCAGTTTTTATTGTTAAAAATTAAAAAAAAATATAATTTCCTAATTTTTTATCACATACTGGCAGCACTTATTGAGCACTAAATTATTAACCGTTGATTATCAAAGATCTTCGATCCAGAGTGATGTATTCAACCCAGTCACTTGCTCAGACTGCCATACTAGCAGTTTATATTGATAAAAAATTAAAAAAAAAATCCTAATTTTTTATCACATACTGGCAGCACTCTTTGAGCACTAAATTATTAACCGTTGATTATCATAGATCTTCGATCCAGAGTGATGTATTCGAACCGGTCACTTGCTCAGACTGTCATACTAGCAGTTTTTATTGATAAAAAATAAAATATTTTTTATTTTCCAAAATTTTCATCAGATACTGCCAGCACTCATTAAGCACTAAATTCCCTATGCATTGCTTTAGTTCTATACCGCGTTAATATAGGCGTTTCAGGGAATACACTGCTAGCTTAATTAAAAGCTGGCAGTGTTCTAATTTTTCGCTAAACTATGAGAGCATTAAATTTCCGGTTTTGGCACTAAATTAGCACTAAATAAGCACTAATTTGATGCACTTTATTTTAAACGATTCTGCTCACTTTGCCATGCTACCTTAACAGACGTTCGTAATTGTGTATTTATCGTAATCTCGTTGCAGCCCCTTTTCAAAACGATTGAATTACTTATATCGGCTGCCCCCAATATGTATTTGCAATAACAATACATCTAGATAGTATGCAATAGACATGGAACTAAATTGCAATGGGTTTAAATCAATTCTTCCATTTAGGGCCACTTATCTGTAATAATTTATTAGCAATCTTCTACAAATATTTAAGTTCTCGTCATCTTTCTTACTGTTTTTGTTTGCGTTTACGGTCGATAAGAAACTCGAAAGCCGTTAATAAAAAGCAAAGGGTAGCAAACAAGCATATGGCCCGTTAATGTTAAGCGGCCAACTCCAATAGTTGCTTGTAATACCAGAGTATCACTTGCGCTGTAGACTACCTTGGTACCTTATCCCCTACCACACGAGTAAAGAAGTTATAGAAGCAAAACTCATACTGTGCGCGAGTCTGAGTAACCACGCCGCCAATAGTACCCTACGTACTCAGCAGACCACCATTGCTCACTCACACGCATAAAGTGGTATTATTTCACTAAAGTCTTCTGTAAGCTTATTTTCCCCTTTTTTAAAGTCCGGGAAATGCCTTACGCATCCTTCAACCACCGAAGGAGCGAGATGAAGGTACCTAGGACTCCTCCCTGCTTCTTTCCTCCAGTTCTGGGGCTCAATGAAATGAGCAGGGCCCTACCTAATGCTCAGTAAAACCATACAATTCTCCTTCACCTTTCACCCGACACGCATTTTGAGAACAGCGGTCTTCCCAATGCGTGTCGGGAGCTCGTGCGTGATCATGCTCATATCCCCAAGCGGGCACTTCAATTCTAGCGGAATATCCACTCTAGGACCACACCTTTTAGTAATCATTTAAATAAAACTGTTTTAACTCTTTGTTCAACTTTGGCAACCCTTGACGACCTCCGTGGCGCGAGTGTTAGGTGTGTACGCCGGGATTCAATGTGTCGCCTACGCAAGAGCTTCCGGGCTCGAATCCCGGTGTAGCAAATATTAGTATGATGAATACGATCATTTGTACCTGAGTCATGGATGTTTATACAATATATATCTATCAGTATAATTGAATTATATCCGTTGCCCTTTTATCCTATAACACACGCCGTAGGCTTCAGAGACACCAAATCCGTCATCGGACAAACTCGGACGATGTCGCTTGCAGTTGTGTTCACACTCATTTTCTTATACGTTTGATTTTGACAGCCGTTGATGCTCGTCCGAAATCATACATTTTGACGTTTGATTCCGCGACAGCATATGCCCATCTTTTAAATTTGACTCGCCATAACTTTTTTCTTCGAATTAAAGCGCGTGAAACGCAGGGGACCTCTGCGTGTGTCATAACTGTAATTAGACATATTATATTTTATAGTATCGCTTACTTTTTTGTAGATATTGATTTTCTCTATTAAATTTAACTTTGCTCTTTTGTCAATGACTTCCGCAGCGTACGCGGTATTAAAAAAAATAGGTTATTTTTTTGGATTTTTTTTCACGCGTTGGGTTAGATAGTCTTTATCGTAGTTTTCATATGGAACCTTAAATATTTTGAAAATACTCTATAGCCTATGCTTATCAGGGATAATGTTGGATTCTAAATGTGAAAGAATTTTTATAATCGGTCTGGTAGTTTTGGAGCCTATTCAATACAAAAAAACATACAGACAGTCAAGTCTTTCCTCTTTGTAATATTAAGATAGGTTTGATTTTTTGTTTCTAGGTCTCAGAGTCGTGCCTCAAGCCACGCGTGGCAGAGCCATAGTGATGGTAGAGGGCCATGCGTTCTCTCTTCACCAAAATTATGGTTTTCGTACTCGATGGCGATGCACGAAGTACTGGAAAGGTTGCAGGGCATCTCTGACCACTGTTGATGACATCATCAGCAAATGCAATCTCTACCATGATCACCAAGGCTACGTGTGATTTGAAGGAATATTCTTGTTTCCATAAAAATGTGAGCGATTTTATAAAATTTATAAGTGGTAGAACCTACAGCGTCTAAGGAGTCTTTGATGTCCACCACACCGACTGACTTTTTTTACGTTCTCGTGCATCATATTGTATTAAGGTCTGGGTCTCTGAGAAGTAATGGTATTGTAATACTGCAATGTATTTATATATATATGCATGTATATGTACTGCTTTTTTTAGGATCAGAGGATTAGACTAATATGTGTAGGTACTTCATTGTAAATTTATTACCTAGTTTAAGTGTCATGATGAAATTTTGTAATAAATAAATAAGGGGTTTGCATAATTTGTGTCTTAATAATTTCTAATATTTTAAAGTGACCGATTACTATAGTTGTTTTTTCTTATAACTTAATATAAACTAATATTTTATGTCAAATATAAGTAAATATAAAATCAATACGCCGAATCTTTTGCGGGTTTGACACTCGCTGATATAGAACTAGGGTTACCAGATCAAGAAGTAAAAATATCTGGATAACATTTTAAAATGTCGGGATTTAGGGATTATCGGTGAGAGAATTATACCTCCACCTCCACGACTCACCTGGATATCTTCCTGCTTCTGGCCTCTTTCAGGCGTGAACACAACCAGCTCCACTGCAGTGTAGTGTCCTTTATATAAGCTGTTCGGTACAAAGCGCAACAGCAGATAGGCCATTGACAATCCAGCCAATGAACATTATAACGGTTTGAGTACCCGCGCGTTAAAATTTTCGTGGTACCACCTACGAATCTGCCATCTCATGACAGGTTGGCAGATCGAACACCAGGTGGCGCCAGTGAGCATATTGCCCATCCGAAACTCATATGCGAACTTTGTTGAAACAAGAAAAAACTCACATAGTTATCATCATAATTCTGGCTACAAGTTTGCAAAAATCATGCGAGTGGGAGTGGGGTTCAAAACTAGGTACTGACGCAGACTTTCTTCATGCAAAGTGGTCGCCTACATCATTGGAGATAACAATAATTTGAAGGTTATAATATCTATAATCATAACTTGTTATCTTGTGAATAATATATACAATTACCAAATATAATGGAGTACATTCCACTCACGCCACGGAGGCCCTCCCTCCGTCCGTCTTAATATATCATAGTTTAATATAATATACCAATAACATTATTTTCATTGTTTTTTAGACTACATGTACATCCCTGCCGGCCACAAGAAGAATTTGATTATGTTCAGAGGATACACATTTTCACATTATGGCAAAAACCTCTGGTACTGTTCCAAAATAAAGCTCGGATGCAAAGCTAAGCTCAAATTAGATGACAAAGAGCGAATAATTTCCGCTCACAACACTCATTGTCACGAACCTCCGGTTTACTGCGTGACTGATTCTGGCGAATATATTTTAGTACGTAAGCGCAATAATTACTGAGCAATTTTGAAAAAAAATAACTTGTATAAAGTATATTTTTCAAAATATACTAATAAATTCTAATCATATCGTATAATTTTACTTAATTCTAATACGTGGGTACTTAATATTTCCTCATCAGAATACATCTGGATAGGTTCGCAGAATGAGCACCGGGTGGCTCTAGTGAGTATATAGCCGTTCCGAAATGCAAATATTGTTAATGTAAGGTAAAACTCATACAGTAATGTGGACAAATCCCACCAACCACCCATGGCCTGGCGAACCTTCTTGGTTATGCAGGCCGAAGCAGCGAGAGATACGCGGGGAATGACCTCCACTGCGCGTACTTTACAGTAATGTGGACAGTCTAATTTTATCACCATCTGTGAGAAAATAAGTCAATGCAACTACGAATATGTAACGAGAACAAAAGAACAATCTGGTTATAGGCCAAAAACACATTTTACTATCATTCTCATTATTCGAGATAGACACTCATTTTCCTTTCAATTGTTACAGGTTTATCCTTCAAGTATATTCAGACGCCGAAACGCAAAAATCCTATACTAATGTTAGGCGAGTACACTTTTACGCAGACCACTTCAGACCAACGTTATTGGAACTGCAGCAAAAAACTATCCACATTTTGTCCAGCGAAGCTCCGTTTTAACAGCGACGGAAAATTGGTTGACTACAAGCTGACCCACAATCATAGTCCTCCTAACTATGTCGTCACCAAAGATGGCAACTATATAAAATTTTAATACAGCGTTTGTTAACAATCCTAACAAGTGCTTTTGTACTCTTATGGTTTCCTGGGGGTCTGAAATAGCGAGGTTGCATGTTTCAATAATTAAGTTCTTAATTTTGTTTATTTTTTCAAATTTTAATATAACAAGCTATTTCATTAAACATCAAATAAAGCTCACCTTTTTGAAATAAAATGTCAAATTTGACAGCTTCGTTTAAGTATGCGTAAAATGAGATTGAACGTACGTACGTAAACTTAGATGAAACGTCATTAGTATAAAATTGGAAAATTCATAAATGAAACATTACCTATTTTAGATATTTCATACAATCTCACCATTTCAGACCCTTTATTTTCATTTTAAGCGAAAGCTTTACGTTTACATTTGCCGTGTAAATAACATATCATAACTAATTTTAAATTACGAAGGAATAAATTGAGGTCCGATTATGATTGTAGTTAATTTTATTTATCAGATTCATTTTAAAGGTGCCATAAATAATAAAAGTTACTGAAAGACTTCGTATATAATTATTTCAATTTATTCAATGTTATTTTCGTTTTTATCTAGTTAGACAGATGGAAAGGGCTCATGCCATACTCTCTTTAAGCTTTGTGGCAATGTCTTGGAGGTTGGTCGTTAGGTTCCCTGAAATATGTTTGAGCGAAGTGATGACTGAATAGCCATCACATACAACATATGAACGTATGTTATGCTAGTGAACTACAGCTGCCAGTGGAGACAAGTCTGCTCGGCTACCACAATTAATACTTTGAAATTTTATAAGCCAAGTAGAAGTAAAATTACTTTAGATTCTCATCTATAGATACCATGAGAAACAGTATTCTTATTTTGACATTTGTTGACTCTGTTACGACCAAGCATTTCGTAAGTGACTGTTTCTTTATTTTGTTAAGTAGTATCTTTTACCAGTTCTTCTCGACAACTACAAGAAATCTTGAAGTTATGTTAGGAAAATACGGACATTCCAAATCAGTTGTTTTATATTAGCGGTTTGAACAAAATTATTTAATTCTTTTTTCATAACTTAAAAACCAACCTTATGAATTTGTTTCAGATTTAACCTACGAGTATATTGTGTTGCCGTCACGCAAAAGGCCATTGCTAATGTTGCAGAAGTACACTTTTACGCAGACCACTTGCGATAAACGTTATTGGAACTGCAGAAAGAAATCGTCTACCAAATGTGAAGCGAAGCTCCGTTTTAACTACGACGGGAAGTTGGTGCATTACCAACTGGTTCATAATCATCTTCCTCCCACGCCCAACTTCTCTGTCACCTAGGAAGGCAAATTTGTGAAATTTTAGTTCCACGTCAGTGAAAATCCGAAGCAAGTACGTTTGTTATCTACATCTTTAATGTAGAGAGAGAATGAGATAGATGAAGAGAAAGAATGTAGTAAACGGTGTGAATAGAATTTGCAGCAAAAGCTCGCTTTATATAATGTGATCCTGGTTCCAACGCAAATGTGTAGGGAGAATCTAGCCAAAGCTGTAAAATTTAATGAAAGTAAAATAAATACAGTCAATGACTGAACATAAGCCCATGTTCAGATGGCAACATTTTGACGCGCGCGTTAACGCGCGTCAGCGAGCGTTGACGCGGCGCTCAGAGTCTCCATAGACGCAGGCGATCACGCGTTGACGCGCGCTTTGTCTGGTATGTAACGTCAGTTGACTGTTCAGTTGGGCGCGCGCTTCCATCGCGATCGCATTTTTTTTTGTGATTGTTCGTATTCAGTTCAAAATGCAAAATGCGTTCATATTCTTAGCTCTATCGAAACAGACTGACGAGCGCTCGTAACGCGCGTTAGCGCTTCTCATTTGAACTCTGTATAAATTTGTTAGCGCGTTTAACTGCGTTAACGCACGTTACATGCGAACAACGCCTAATATTCTTAGTATGGCTCATCTCACACTAGCGCAGAGTCGAAACGACGGAGACGCGACGCGTCATGGTTTCCCGTGTTTTGCCTGTAGCAAATTCATCTCTATTTTTCCACTATTAAAGTTATTCCTTCATATGCGACGCGCGTTGATGCTTGGATAAGGTCGAAGAGTTCTGTGCGTCGCCAAGCGGCCGTCGCGCGAAGTGGCGCGTCTGACGCCGACCTTACCAGACGTAGCAGTGCCGTCGTCGCAGTTAAAAAACAGGACGCAACGCAACGGTTCGACTCTGCGCCAGAGTGACATGAGCCTATTTGTTGAATGACGATCGCAGGCTGCGTTCGTAATGTGGAATTCGTAGGAAAGATAATCGGTACAGTGTCATTCCTAATATATACAAAAGCATTCATCGTTTGGTTCTTATGTTCTTAAATTAAAATGAATCCCATATTTCCGTTACTTACGCCATGACTTAAGAACGACAACGACGAACAATTTTACAAGTTTTCTTTAATTCAAACTTACAACTCTACCCGTTGGGTCATGCTGCTGTCAGGTTTTTAAGTATTTTTTTTTGTATTTGATCCAATATGACAACATCTGTTATACTATTATCTATATATATAAAACTCAAAGGTTAAAATATATAAAACGCACAGCCCAAACCGCTGGACGGATCGGGCTGAAATTTGGCATGCAGGTAGATGTTATGACGTAGGCATCCGCTAAGAAAGGATTTTGATCAATCTACCCCCAAGGGGATAAAATAGGAAATGAAAGTTTGTATGAAACTTTGTCAAATTTAAACTGATCGGGCTGAGACTTTGCATGCAGGTATAAGAAGAATCATAGATGAATGTCATTGTGTATAATACAAGCCTGTGAACAAAAACTGTAGTCTACAACACTTCATGTCTACACCGAAGCGAAGCGAGGGCGGGCCGCTAGTATAGTATATGGCTGAAATGAAATAATGACGAAAAAGCTTTACCCGTACTACGGTAATGAAAGATGTGCGTAACCGTAGTCTTGTGGTCTGAGCTGATTACTTATTGTTCCTTAATCGATTTATATCCATTGTGTGAATTAGTTACTGTACAAATAACTTGTAAATTGTTTTCAGATTTATCCTATAAGTTTATTGAGTTATCAAGACGCAAAAAGCCGTTGATAATGATGGGGAAGTACACTTTCGCGCAGACCAATACTGATCAACGTTATTGGAACTGCAGCAAGAAATTCTCCAATCAATGTCCAGCAAAGCTCCGTTTTAACTGCGACGGCAAATTGGTTCACTACGAGCTGATCCATAACCATAGTCCTCCGAACTATATTGTCACCAAGGATGGCAAATACTTCAAGATTTAGTTTCCACATCAGCGAAACTCCTATCAATAATTGTATTGGAAATTCAGGAACTCTTGATTAGAATTAGTTAAAGGTTTATTTTTGAAAATTTCACGATCATTTAAAATGTGTTTAACGTTACAAATAATTAATGACTAAATAACAACATTCTGTATTAGGGAAAAAGTTTCTTCGCATTTATATGTAAATTCAAAACATTTTTTTAGTTTATTTACATTTAACTACAGTATGTATATCTCTTTGCCATCTTGAAGGTAACGTCATGATCCCATTGCTATAGAAATTTTCGGGCTACTGATCAAAAAACCACGACAAGTGGTTTTGACAGTCCTCTCATGATACTAGTAACCTGACATTGCCGAAAGAATTCTGAAGAGACCGAAACAGGTGGAAATATGAAGGTGCAAGGTCAGGACTATACGGTGGATGGATTAAAATCTCCCAGTCTCTTATTTTTTACTAAGTGGCGAAATATGTTTGAGGTCTAGCGTTATCATGATGAAAATCCACACCCTTTCTGTTCATTAATTCCGGTAGTTTTCCCTCTACATCTTACTTTAATCTCATAAGTTACACTCGTCATTAGCTCATTACACGTTTCATTAGATTTCTTTTAGTGAATATGTCGAGCTTATTTATGTACCTAGCTTTATTCAAATGCGCCAAAACTGTTTTGTGGTAAAATCCCAGTTCTACAGCTACGTCGTAACTACTGATATGCCGATATCGCTCCACTTTTGGCCGATGTCGTGACCAGAACAACGTGCATCTTTCGTGAAAACGCTTAAACCTAATTTTTGTTACTCTCACAAATACTAGTACTAGGTCCATAAACATCACAATTTTTTTCGCGGCTTGCGTTGCACTTTTACCTTTTTTGTAGTAAAATTATAAAATGTATCTCTAATTTCTTCGTGAGATTCATTCATCTTGTACAGTAAGATACACAAATGAACATCACACATTTTTCTAATTTGAATTTGGAATTATCTTCTTTGAAATTTAAACTTTTTATTGATACCAAAACCAGACCGATACAAAAAGTATAACCAAAGAGATTTTATTACAGGTTCATACATACTATAACGCGATCAGACTTTTTCCCCAACCTATTATTTTATAGTCATTGCATATCCCCTCGTGTGTGTGTGTGTAAGCACAAGTGGCTGATTTCTGCCACGAGTTCAGAAAATAAATTACATATTTCAATTTTTCATATTTTTTTAATTTACATATATAATATATAGATAAGTTTGTAGAGAAACTATTCAAGATTGCTTTTATTCATAAAAGAAGCCTGGGTATACAGTAGAGCTCGAATAATAAGAGGAAAATTGGTGAAAAACAAAGAAAATGGCTACATAGCTGAAGGGATATTTATGATGGTTGATAGATAACGCGGTAGGTTTAAGAAGTGTATACATCACCGTCAAAGGTAACGATAACCTATGTGTGACCGATGTCCTTCTCTGTGGTCCACTTTATTTCCATAGCAAATGTTATTTCAACAATTCAAGCGTGAAATTAAAACAGGCAGAAAGACAGAGTACGGATAGAAAGCAATGCTAATCTAAATGATAATTTATAGTACCTAACCAATCATTTTAGACAAAAAAGTTATGCGAAGTAAGACAACTGTGAAATTTGGTAACTGCGAATCTAACTTCAAATGTAATTGTTTCAGATTTATCCTTCAGATATATTCAATCAGTGAAACACAAAAAGCCATTGATAATGTTGCGGAGTTATACTTTCGCGCAGACCACTTGCGACCAACGTTACTGGAACTGCAGCAAAAAATTCTCCAACAAATGTCCTGCGAAGCTCCGCTTCAACTACTACGGAAAGTTGGTTCACTGTGAGCTGAATCACAACCACAGTCCACCAAACTACATTGTTACCAAGGAAGGCAATTATGTCAAAATTTAATTCTGCATCGAGAAACATCCTAGCAAGTTAAACAAAGAGTTGTTTTGTTTTCCTGTGCGAAGAAATAACTATTTGTGAGAATAGACTAGCTGATTAGCCACATAATATAATATTATTATATTAAAGTATTTTAGATTTAGCAAGTTTGATGAAATAATATGTAGATAGCTTAATATTCTGTGATTTACTATATTTTACTATTTATGCTTCTATGTCCTAGAGTTATATATTCATAGAAAATTTTACTGGAATGAAATCAACTCCAAATCATCCTATCTGGTACCTTAGACTAGTTATTATTATTCTAGTAGATGTTTCTATTGGAGTCTTAATTTTAATGTGCTTGTTTGTGTATCCTAAAATGAAACTAAAAGTACTTAAATTTTAAATGTATAGACGTTAGTACCTACCTTATTGGTAGTACCTATTAAAACGTTTGACTTGATCGCTAATGAAATATACATGAAAAATGTTGTTTTATTTTTATTGAATCGATTAGGGTACGGAAGTTTTACCTCTACTTTTTGTTATAATTATTTACAGATAATTTTAATTATGATCTCTAATATGAAATAGATATTTTAATTATGTAGATTATAATAACAATTCTGACTGAGAAACTGTACGAGAATATGCTTGCCTTTATGGAGGTTGGTTATTAAAACCGGTTGTAAAACAGGTTGTGGTTGCATCTCGGTTAAAATAGCTTTATTTTTTCAATTTCAGAAGTGACATACGCGAAACAAACATCACGTGGCGGCCCTTATTTATACGTAGATGGGTACAAGTTTATTCGACATCGCAGCAGCAAATATAGTACACGGTGGAGATGCGGCGCTCACAATCGCTACAGGTGCCGAGCAGTTGTTTTCACGGTGTCAGATGTTATAGTAAAACAGTTTACAAATCATACCCATCCTGTCCCCGATAATTTGTGAGACATCTTATCTTTAAGACATTTTTGTACCAGGCCTTGTGGTCCTGTTTTCTTTGCCTACCTCACTAAGGCCCATAATATAGAAAGATTCTCAGTGATTGATCTAGTCTTGAGCGTAGTTAGAAAGGGATGTCGCTATATATAGCCCATAGCGATATCTAACTGAACTCAAGTAAATATTAACACTTAGTTGTCATTCTGTAATACGGGCCTAAGACTCTGTATGCTCAGGGTTAGGGATTATGTCTTACTTTCACGTTTCATTAAATAACAGCACTTTATTCTGTAGACGAGAAGGATCATTCTGGAAATAAAATACCAAATCGACAGTTTCAATTTTATGCTGGCATTTTAAATGGCGTTCGTATTTGCTTTTTGTAAATTTGTCTGCAGTTTCTCCTTTTCATTACTCCTTTGTGCTTTGATGTTGTCGTTTTGGTTACCCGACACCGTATTCCAGTGTAAATATTACTTCGGGTGCACAAATTCGAGTAATGTCTTTCATGCATCAAATGTAATTGAGCCATAAAATTGTAAGAAGGAGCCTGATAAATATCAAATTTATGCTCAGCATAATAAATTTTTATATGTGTGATTTGTGCATTAGACTAAACTTCCTGAAAAAAAGCAGTTTTTTGTGAGTCAAAAGCTATTAACGTCCTTTATGTCTCTAATTGTTGTACGAACCTAGCATAATGTTATCACAATGATATTAATATGAACATGTTTTGTAAAATGTACTAAAATCTATAATATATGTATGATGAACTTCGTCGTCTCGTTGCAAATACCTGAAGTTAAACTTTAACCGTAGTTTTACGAGGTGTTCATCGTGGGGGAATTTTTTAACATTCCTGGTGAATATTAAATAAATCCCGAGGATGCGCATCAAAGTACAAATGATTTTAAGGGTACTACAAACCTAAATCCTAATCCTAAAATCTTTTATTACTTATTTTAAAGATTTCCGTGCAAAGTTACGATATATAACTTGTATGATGGCACCATGGTTTTACGAGTATAAGAAATGTAGGTGAATGTTTATTGGTTCTTTTGGTTATTCATATAATTGGGTGTTTGTTTTTATTTCAGGTACAGAATTGGCAGATTAATGTGGAGGTGGGTGAATATATAACTCGTCATTTTTATAATTAGGGTTCCTTACTCGAAAGGTCTTAACGGAGGCTTCATTTTTATACGAGACAAAGTCAAAGTAAGAATTCATTAGAAACCATTTTTGTTGCTAAAGAGACCATTTGCTTTACTGAAGAATAAGCTTCTTGGTTTTACTGAAGAATTCAAGTGTCAAGTAAGGGCTTGGTAAATTAGCAAGAAGTGATTACTTTGTCTATAAATATTGAGTCAATAGTTGATATTGTGATATAAAATTGGTGTAATTTAGTTTTACCATCTACGCAACTAAAGTATAAGTAGAGTTTTTAAAATATGCGCTTTCCCGGTCAAGTGGACCGAGAACTTTATTATAGTATTGACTACCGCACAGAAGCTTATCAAGAAAGCTGATTCGATATATTTCGTGCCATATACTCTAAGAAACATTAGACGCGTCACACCCACATTCTAATGTAATAAAAAATGAGACTATGGCTGCATGGCTTTCCCTTTGCCTTCCCTGGTAGGGAAAAATAGAACTAAAAAATGTCAACTATTGAGCTGCGTTCCAAACGTACGCTCTGAGGTGAGCATAGGCCCACCACATAAATCCATAAGAAACCCACTAGAACGAAAGTGACGACGATGTTATTCCTTATTTTTGTTTTTATTTTGTATGTGAACTTCAAGTTTTTGTCTAAAACCTAACCTAAAAGCATGTGGTTCTCGGGCCCACCAATTTTGGTCAAACATCATCTTCTTCTTCTTGCAACGCGATTCCGCAACTCGACGTCCTTAAGGCACCTATTTTGCATGAGGAGGGTGTGCTACTAATCACTCTAGCCAGCCCAACTCCGTGAGGAACGCTCCCAGGGCCTTTACATTGGTGATTGATTCTTGGAGGTTTCACGGTGAACCGAGTTATTTCGCCCGATATTTGACCACTCCGTTGCATTCTAGCAGAACGTGAGTAGTTGTTTCTTCTGCCTCCATGCATCCTCTGCATAGGGCAGCCCCCTATGCAGAGGATGATCCAAGACACCGACGTTAAAACTCGCGTGACTTGATTCAATCTAGTGAAATATAATTTGTTGTAAAACATATCTTAAGGAAAAGTAAACTTTCAAAGGGATGGTGTCTTTCACATATAAGTAGAATTATTAACATGTGATTTCTATTTAATCACTTTCAAACACAAAACTGATATTTTTTTTGTTAAAATTCAATCGTCGGACTTGTTTGACAAAACAATCGACTCGCCAGTACAAATTTCAGATCTGTCAATAAAATTAAGCGCTGTAATTTTTTATGTGTGAATGTTTTTAGTATGTTGGACTGCATTAGCCCCCCCCCCCTTCCCGCAGTAAAAAGCGGCTCAATGATTTCAGTAGTATTATGACATTATGGCTACTCCCCTCCCAGCCGCGTCGGCTGTGTAGCTCTATGCCTACAGACGTCGTGAGACGTGTTGTCGGCTCGTGGTGATCCATCTGCTGATGCATCTGTCAACTTGTTGTGGAGACTTTAGGCTCCGCCAATCCCAGCCGCTTTTGGTCACGTGACAATAGATAAAAAACTATTAAAAATTACTGATTTGTTACCCCCGGAGCGTAGGTTTGGAACGTGACCTCTGTCTAAATGACAGCAAAAGTTTTTTTGGCGGGTTTCATCGAGTGTGGTTGACGTCTTATTTTAATTATTCTTAAATTCGTTCATAGTGGATATTGTGAAATAAAATTGGTGTGATTTTGTGTTACAACTGTCTGCGTAACTGAAGAATTAGTAGAATCGTCAAAATATACGCTATTCCGGTCAAGTGGACGTGAGAATTTTATTGTAGTATTGACTACCTCACAGAAGCTTATCGAAAAAGCCAGCTCGATACATTTCGTGCCAAACACTTCAAAAAACATTAGAATGCGTCACACCGACATTCTAATGTAAAAAGAAAAACAGAATAATTTAACTTAAGACTAGGCTGTATGGGCATTGTTCTCCTTGCCTTCCGTGAAAAGGGAGAACTTAACCAAAAAAAACATTACAACAAACTTCAAAACTGACTGCAACTTGTAGCTGTCGTCGTTGCCGCGTTCGCGCGTATTTGTTCAGTTATTTGTTTAGAACTGTCTATTTGGATTTCTTCAGTTTTTATGCGTTTATATAGTAAAAGAAAACAGCAGATAGAACAGTAGGAGAAATCAATCTAGGCACCAGGAAAAGCAAATCACTACAGTGAGCTCATAGAAAGAAATCGTAAGTAAGTAAGCTCTTTTTGATTTTTGTTGAGTAAATTAACCTAATTGAAATCTGTAAAGTTTCAGTGAACCTGATCCTATCTGAATTTTATAACAAATTCCTTGTCATCTTAAGGAGTCATGTCAATACAAATGTTCGACGATTACAATTTAACAAGTTTTCTATAGAACCGAAATCAATTCGGTCCTAAAGAATACCAATGTGAAGCAATTTTATCTTAGCCACACAAATGCCACAGAAGGTACTGTTTTTTTTTTATTATAGTTTTTATAAAATTGCGAAAATAAAGGGCTTATTTCTAAACAAAGTCAAAACTAAAACCAGACCCCTCTTTCCCAGTGGACACTTTGGGTAAGTGCCCAGGGCCCCGTGATCCATAGGGGCCCCCTTCAGTTCAAATACAAAGTCCCTAGTTCCTGTTAAATCACCAAACTGGGGTTTTAGGGGCCCCATTATCCTAATATGCCCAGGGCCTCCAATAGGTCAAAGACGGCACTGACTAAAACTGCTTATTTTACAATATATGTCCTAATCAGAAGTGCTTATTTATTAGAAGTCCAGATCACAACATCTAATTTATTTTAACTTATAATGTCTTTTTGATCTAAATAAATAATATGTTCTTACAAACACAATTGATAATTCTCATCACTGCTGTGGCCCATGGCTTCCGTATATATCAAAAAGGGAGTTTGGGCCATAACTCATTTGGGGATAGGGTTCAGGCCGGCATGGTGAGAATGCCTGGAGCGGCATACCGTCTGCCGCATCATCTATCTTCACAACTGGACTCCGCCTACACTTAACATCAGGTGGGGAGGGGTAATTAGCTGCTCCTCATATAAAAAGATTGGTGGTTGCTAATGACTGCAAATTCAGTGAAAGAAAATGACTTAACGTGCCCTTCGAAGAACAGGAGTGATTAATTATTTTTGGTCGCCAACAACTGATGGAAAACTATTTCGCACATGCTAACCACTTTCACCATTGAGCTTTTCAATGTGTGTCTAGGGCAGTCCATTATTTGTATACTCTAATTATATTTTTATTATTTAATTCTGTATTAAAAATATTAAATACTTTCTTCATTATTTTAAAAAAGAACAAAGTTATTTGAATATTTGTATAGAATTATTATTTGTTATTTAAAATGGATTAATTAATACATAAATCTTATGTTTCCTGCAGAGGATTTATGTATTTGTCCATTTTAAATTGATAATAAATGACTGTAATAACTCTGATAACTTGCAACATACTTTTTTATTGCAGGACTACACAAAATATTACTAATGAAGAACACAATAAGAATCACTATGAAAAAACTCAACATAAACTAAGCAAAGGCTGAAAAATCAAGAATTTCATTTATACAAAGGCTTCATTGGTTTGTCAACAGATTCATACTGATGTTCTCAATGTACCTACTCGCTAAGAAAGTGACAGAGTCAGGGAAGATTTTTTTAAATGCAACTTCATCAAGCAAAGTACAAAAATACATAAAAGAAGACAAAGACGGTAAAGAAAGGATATTGGCATTAAGTATATATTAAAGGCATAAATTCTTGGAAATCAATAAAAAACCAATTATTTTGATTTATGATCTAGCCCTCTTTAAAGGTGTTCACAAAAACTTGCTTAGCAAGGATTTGCATATTAAAATAAATGGGCAAAAAATTCTATCAAAATGGAGCCTATTTTTTTAGAAAAGAAGTCCACTAGTTGATATTGTGCAGTGAGTGTTAAAGTGGACAGCACACTGTGTCGTTCTTAATTTGATGCTGAAAATGAAAGCAGTGTTTACATTATCATGTTATTAATGACAGGTCAGTGAAACTTGCTTTTTCATGTTCAAATGTATAGATAGGTAGAACATCAGATAAATCATATTAATTTCTTTGACCAAATATTTATTAGGTAAAAGCAATCAAACACTATTGAAATGGTGGAAACATCCAAATATTTTTTATTTGATAAAATTATAAGTTTAAAATATTATAAGTTTGGTCAATTGATTTATGAATTACTTAAATTATTGGTCATATGTTTTCACTGTTGTGACACTGTCAAGTCGAGACCTAAACTTCCTCCATGGTTGTCCATTATCGTCTACCTATGCAAACTACGAGGCATACATATTATAGTGATATTCTTGTATGGAAGCAATACCAAATCATAAAGATACATATTTAAATCTTACAGTTCTTACCATCCAATAAATATGAGTTATGCTGGACACTTAAAAGTTGACAGGTTATTTTATTAACACAGTTAACGGACTGGTAATGAAAGAAAAACGGAATGAATATCTATTAATTTTCAAAATCAATGGTAGTTAACAACATTGATGCAAATAATATAATGTAATCAATGTAATTGTTTTTATTCTTTCTTTTCAGATTCATGGAATATAAAGATACTGCAAGACTAATACTCTTTGATAAACTATTTGACTCCAACAATGGGAAGCTAAGAGACGAAAAGGAAAAATTATCTGAGATTAATTGAGACATTTCTTATAATTTCAACTTCTTTAAGAAGTTCACCAGGAAAGCTAAAAATATTTAATAAACAAGTATACATTATTTCCAAAATACTAGGTATTATGTGAGCACAATTTTATAAAAAATATAGAAATTATTTTGTGTGGCAAGAAACAATCACACCTAACGATATCAACAATATCTAAAAAATGGCTATTTTGTACATGACTAAAATAAATAAAAGAATTGTATAGAAAAATTACTTTTATTTTAATGATAAACCGCAAGGTTGGCAAATATTAATGTGGTTGATATTGTACATTAAATTAAATAACAAACTATGTAATTGTTTGTATAATAAATACCAAGTTGATATTAAATAAGCTACTTCCATAATAGAGGTGATGACGGGGTACAGTAAACGAAATTCTATTTAGTCCGTCAGTTAGATGATCAAAAAATAATGGACACGTATTTTTTCTTTGGGCAATCAACCAAAAAATGACAAAGTTATAGCGCGTCAAAGTTTGGGAGTAGGGGCACATGACGTCATTTTTGAGTGAATTTTCCCCGTATAAGTGCACTCAAACGTGACGTCATGCGACTTTTCAAATCAATATATCTCTGCAATGTTTATATTATGTGAAAAAAGAAAAAATACGTATACCAATACTTTTTGATAAACGAAGAAAAAAAAATTTGTCATCATCCCTATTCTTTTCATAGTTACTGTGCAATACATACTTATGTAATGTGTAAGGATTATGCTATGTGATACTAGTATCGATAGAATACAGATACATAATAATATTATGTATGTTTAAATACATAAAAACATGTATGTTTGTGTGATGAATAGGAGCATTTGTACCTAAGTCATGGATGTTTATATAAATATATATGTAAGTAACTAAATAATGTGTATACTCGAAAAGTATGTACGCACAACTTCCGAACTACTGAACCAAAGTGGATAATTATTTTTTTATTTTGTTTGTTAGTCAGGTAAGGTTTATATAAGATATATTTTTTAAATCCATGGAGAAAAATGAATCAGTAGATAACTTACTATAGATATTTATATAAATCTAAAAAAATGTAGGAAATAGCATACACAATAACACAGAAATCAGCAGGAATATGGTAAGTATCAATATCATAATTTTTATTTTAGCATAACATAAATCTTAAATATTACACTTGGTTTTGGTTTTAAAAAAATAAAACTACTTTTAATTTTCCAGTAAGTCGATTAAGGGAGAGTATTCGGCAAAGACCTGGAAACCAATCTTAAGCCCTTTTAAATATGCCAAAGTAACTCGGAAATTTAGGGTAAGTTCACACCGAGACGCTACACGACGACACTCGAAGAGGCCAATGATTTCATCGCATCGCTACGTCGCGAGGCATCTCGAGGCGTGGTGCAACGTATTCTGAATTCTCACAAGGAAACTTGTATCTTTTCGTGTAGTAAATAAAATATATTTTGAGGCGCTCTATTAAAATGTGCGCGCATCGTCGCGCCGCGTCGCGTCTCGGTGTGAACTTACCCTTAGTTATCACACGTTCTGTCCACTCCCTCGAGGAACACGGGCGTGAATTTTCCATCTGATATTCAAAATTTTACTGTCTATATACGAGTTTATTTATTTCAGATGCAAAAAGGGAACGAAGGTCAGTCCGCAAAATTATTACGCATAGTTATTATTGTTTCGTCGCCTGCGTCAAAATCCAACTGGAACGCGGAACTAACTTTCATTCGGTTGAACCAAGCCAAACTGCTTTCGAAAAGTATTTACGTGATGCAATTAACACCGAAGAAGGTGCTGCTAATGGTGGTCGATTGACCCTTCTCCCGCCGATGCATGCACAGTGCTAGTCTGCGTCGTATGTATGAACATCAGCAAGATGCTTCAGCAACATAAATATTCATCCATGCGGTCAACCAGATCTACGAATTGCTTCCTGGCTTATTGTTCTGGGATGCGATTGGTAGAACTTTGAAGACATTTTTCACATCATTGAATTTCGCCAGTGTTCATGTGAAATTTGACATGGGATTGATTCTTCTGGAATGAAGGCCATATTGACCCACCACGCGGGCCCAGTGCAAATTGGTGGGTGCAATCGACAATTCAAATGCAGCGGGCTGACTGCTTAACGTGCCTGCCGAAACACGGAAGAGCTCGAGAAATTAATTATGGTCACCCATCCACTGACCGAAAATTGCGAAAGTTACTTCCACGATCGTAAGCCGCACTCCCTAAACATCTGCGTCATCGGGCTCCTCTAAAAAATCTACTTGTACTAAATTATCTGGCTAGTGTTTAGTCAATCTGTAAGCATACATATTCTGTGTAACTGTGCGCACCCGACTATTACGTATGGAAGGGGCGTCGTCCACCGCTGCTCGTCGTGGCTGCGACCAGAACCAATCTATTGGCGAAATCTACCCTTATCGTGACAATTATCATACTAAACAAAGTTCATGAGATGAGTGGTGATATTCTCAAGCAATTTGGTGATCTCGCAAAGCAAGTTTTATATGTAGTTATTTATTGGAGTGGATTAATTATTTCATATCAAGGCTTTTATATTATTTAAATTAACTATAATATGAATACATATTCATATTATAGTTAATTTAAATAATATAAAAGAATGAAGTGAAAGCTTCACTATCGCAGTGGGATAAGCCTGTAATGATTAAAATAAATAAATAAATAAAAATAAAAAATGTATAAAAGGCAACCATTACTGTCTTACTGATCTACCAAAGAACAGCTCAAACCACTGAACAGATTGCCATGAAATTTGCACACATATAGCTATTACGATGTAGGCGTTTACACCAAGAAACAAGTCATATAGATACTAGTTTTACAAGTATATGTCTTGTTTCTTGGTTTTTAACAAAACTTGTACTAAAAATACTTATTGTAGCATTTTTTCGTTTACACTGCATAGACAACGAGTATCTTTACAAGTATAAATCACTAGTTACTTCACATGTTTCTGATGCAAGTATTGTATACTACATGTTTTATACATATATATAATTGCGAACTAAATATGTTATACACTTACATGTATTAATACTTGGTGTAAACGAGGGGTGCGGCCGCTAGTCTTTATAATAAAATGGTAGGTATAGATCTATCATAATTTTTATTGATTCTGTCTGTTTTTTTTGGATTTTGAAATCATACCTGAGAATTTGGTTTCTTACGTTGCCCTCGGTATTTCCAGAAATCGTGTTCTCGACGAATTCGAGAGGGTCGCCGATGGTGACTATTAACGGTTTCCAGTATCTACGTCACAGCACCAAAGGCGAGAAGACGAGATGGTGGTGCCGCACTAGGCGGTGCAAGGCCGTCGTATTCACCATTGATGACGATGTGGTCCTCCACAAGAACGAACATAATCATGCAATTAATTAATCTTGTAAGTATTCACTATCGGCTGTCCCAAATAAAAAAACAGTAAGGGTCATTTTTGTCAAAATCTAGATTTTTTCACCACAGAAAGTGGGCCCAATATGTAAGGATTGCCATTCCCAATATAACCTAATAAATGTAGGGATTAAACCGCAATCCAAAACACAGCAAAGCACGTACTTAGCACTAGACAGCCACGACCATGTCACGGCCAGTGGCTGCATAGACGTTGCGCTCTTGGCAGCAACGTCCAACGTTAATTAATCTGTACCTTTAGCACGAACAAATATCGAATTCATAACATTTGCGAGTGCCAAATATCATTGTCATATCCTTTGTTTGCCGTGGTCCACCTCGTAGTCCACACAGGTGGACCATGGGGATTATTTATTTCCCGTGGTTCACCAGGTGGACCACGGGTATTCCCCCCCCCCCCCCCCCCGTAGTTCACCTGGTTGAACCACGGGAAATAATTTTTACCCGTGGTCCACCTGACTCTTCCTCAATTTATTACGGCCCTTAAGTGTCTTGAGCACAATAAGAATTGCAAAATCAAAAAGGTGCAAATTCATTGAAAACAATGATTATATAAAAGATATTCAGATGCAGTTAATTAACAACAATATTTCTATAGGAATTGCTTTAGAAAAACTACGCTAATTGAATGATTTTAAAAATTGTAACTGCTTTTTGTTCATAAGAACATCCAAATTTACTGTTAGAAACATATGGCTATGCGGGTAGACCATGGGAAAAAAATAAACCCCGTGGTCAACCTGGGTGGACGACGAGGTGGACCACGGGAAACAAATGTGTCATATGTGTTCTGATTTTTAGATCTCGTTACGTCCGTTATGGCGCTGCTGTTCAATAGGCTAGTTGACCCTTTTTGGAAAAAGGTTTTAAATGATGAATAAATGTTCTATTACACCGAAAAAAATTGTATTGTATTTTTTTGAGACCTAGAAAGCTACAAATATTTAATTTTAAAATAGAATTTTCATGGACATACAAAAACGCTGTCGGCCATTTTAGTCTATAGATTGTCTATGCTATGATGTCAATTATAGTAAACAAAAACTCGTAAGCACGTAGAAAATAACTTATCTGAGTTTATAATAAAAAGAACACGATTTCTAATAAATACCACGAAAAATAAAGTAATTATTATTATTGTATTGTACGAGAATATAAAAACACATCCTTGAAGACTCCAGGAATGTTATGGATTAAAGTGCCGAAAGAAATTAACATACGCAACTTTATTACACTTATTCATATGTTGTATCAGTTTTATGTTTATTACTACATTGTAATACTAAATGCACTGTACTTACGTGCCTTGTCGTTTCTCTGCTCCGCAGAGCAGAAATCGGGGTTTAGTGCAAAAAAATCACCAACCATCAATGCGTCAATTCTTGGCAGATTTGTGCTATCTGCTTTCACAAAGCCGGCATCCATAATTAGTTATGTCAAAAAAAACAGTAAACGGAAACTTTTCTAAAGTTAAAAGTGTTTTAAGATAAATTTATTCAGACTAAAGAATCCACTCACAATAACACGCGAATGACATTTAGTTGTTTACTGAAAGAGACGTCACAATCATGGCGGATGTGGCGAATAGCGTTTTTAGTGTTTAAAAAATATAGACTAAAAAATATTTTTTTAAATTAAATTTCTACAGCAATCTTCTGCTTTTATGAAGTGAAATCGATATATTTAGGTTGCTTAGACCAAATCCTGTAAGAAATAAACATTTATTTAATACAATTCGACATGAGTCAACTAGCCTATTTACCATACAAAATTTGACAATGACATTTCGGACTCTCAAACTATTCGAATTTGGTATTGGTTCGTGTTAGGGGTACTGTGCCTATACCTTATTTAAGTAAATGAAGCATTTTTTTTAGAAAGCACGAACCACTCGCAAATTATTTGAATAGTTTGCGAGTGGTTCTGGCTAGGGGTACTGGTCGTTATTTATTTCATTAATATATTAAAATAACAAAATGCTGGATGTCCTTTATTTGATTATTATTTTTCTTTTCATTCGCACTCATATAGGTTCAAAACCTTTTTTTGAATGATGGAGGTCGCTCCAAAGTCAATTTGTAGGTATAGGTATTTCATAGCGTTGGTATCTATAGGTATAGGTACGACAACCAGGCCCCTCTTTCCCGGTGGGCACTTTGGGCAAGTGCCTACGGCCCCGCGATCGATAGAGGCCCCCCTCAGATCAAATACAAAGTCCCTAGTCCTGTTAAATCACCAAACGGGCATCATAGGGGCCCCATTATCCTAATATGCCCAGGGCCTCCAATAGGTCAAAGACGGCACTGACGACAACGCACTGGCATCCGCGTAACCCCGCGAGTGACCCATACAATTTACAACCGCACAACCTCCATTGTTGTCGTTATGGCGCTTAGTGATTACGGTTTTATTACAGACGTAGTATTTTCCGTGACAAACAGAGGAGGTACCATAGGGGTATGGTGACAGTTAGCGGGTTCCAGTACCTACGTCATCGTAGCAGGGGACACAAGACGAGGTGGTGGTGTCGAAACAAGGGATGCAAAGCCGTGGTATTCACCGTCGACGAAACAGTGGTCCTCCTTAAGAATGACCTTAATCATGACATATAGGACAGGGGCGTTTATTAAGGGTGGAGGCGGTCAAGGTTTTTTCCATACAAACGTTCTCGAATGATTCCTCCTTGAAACACCACAGACTACTAAAGAAATTATTTATACATTAAATATAAATTTACTTATTCTATGCTCGTGTCTTTCTTTTTTCAATAACTTTCAAAGAAACTAGAAGTCCTCTAAAATTCCAAAAATAAACGAATTTTCATCACCACTAAAGAATTTTAGTGTGAAGATTCAATAACTATTAACAAAAAAGGCAAAACATAGAGGCCTAGTATAACTTCTTATTATTCTATGAGTAAAATTTCTTTGGAGGATGTAATCATCGAGAGCCAAACCTCGAATTTCGAAAGTTTTATACACATTTTTCAGCGTTAGCTACTTACTGTTGTCCCTATCGCACGGTATTTGCTAATGCGCAACAGCTAAAGTCTTTTTAAATACCTATTTCTTAAATGTCTCTCAGCTCGCTTCCGCTTTTAAGTAATCGTCAAATTAAGGGGGGAGGGGAGGAGGAATTTGACAATGTCTAATTTAAAAAAATGATACATACCTTTGTTGTTACAATAAATATTCCTCGTTGAAATCGTTACTTTGAAAAATAAATATTAAAACCAAAATAACATGTATTCATTTATGCCCTAAGATTCTTATTTTTTCTTACGTAGGGGGGAGGGGGTAAAACCTAGCAAAAATTGTCTTAAAGTGCGTTCCCACGATGTGTGTTGTCGCGAGTACGCGCAGCGCATGGTTGCCAAACGTATGAGAGCTTTAACGTTTGCGTTCAGCAGTCTCTGTATCATCTCATTTGAAAAATGTTGACTGTTTATGTCATGTACACAAACCAAATATATTGTCAAAAAGTAAATAAATGTCCAGTCCACAAAGGATCGACTAAGTAAGTACAGCTTCATTATGCCATCACAAAGTGTACGGGATTTCTATTTACCTCGTATCGTGTAGAGACTGCTAATACTCAAACGTTAGAGTTCTCATACGTTTGACAACCCTGCGCGGCGCGTCCTCGCCCGTGACAAAACACATCGTGGGATCACCCCTTTACGCAATAAATGAATGGCGCCAATAGATTTGACACTGTAAAGCCTAGACTCCAGTTTCTTTTCAACAAAAGCACATACACTAAACTTTGTTTCCAGAACATGTTTCTCTACACACGCCGTCTACTGCACACGTGGCTATCGTACACAAAATACACAGGGCTGCGTTCTAAACCTACGATCCAGGATCCAGGTGCGATAAATGTCGAAATTGACAAAAGTTTCTTACTTTTTATGACAAAATTAAACGTCAGAGTAAATAATTGCATTTGAAGTATAGATTTGGAACGCAGCCCCCTCTACCAAGTTGTCAAAATAATCCGATGGAACAATGCCTTGGGGATGATTTGTGTACGTGTTTTTCATTGCGCTCGGTAAGCAAAAACTTTGTTGATGCAGAAAATGTGTAGTACACATTTTTTGCACAAACAAAGTTTTTGCTGACTTTGTTAAATGTTGATATGTTTTTGTTGGTTGTGTAAAGGCAAAACACGATCACAATGTTTTGTTTTAAATAAGTATAATTTTAACATTCCTCTGATATGCTTATCATTATCTACTATCGGAGAATCTCGACGGGCGGAGTGGCTAGCATGTTTATTTGTTCTAGAGTTGTGGAAGCTTATCAATTTTCGCCACGACCGGTAATTAGAATAGATGACCAAAGACGTATTTATTATCTCTAGCTCCTGTAGCATCAGAAGACATGGCAGCGGACGGGACGGCTAGGAAAATTTCGACGCGGCTAATAGGGCCGTGGTAGCATAATGGTCAGTGCATTCGCCCGGATAGCGAAGGATGCGGGTTCGTGTCCCGTCCGCTGCCTGGTCCGCGTGGATTTTTTTTCTAGTAAACTTTTCTTTAGATTTAAACATCTAGCAGTTAAATGCTTAAAAAAAATCATAATCAGAAGACATGTTTAGCTATTAGGCTATATCTACAGTGGTAAGCACCTACCAATTCCCAATGGGTCTGTCCAATTGAGGGTGTTAGCCCGTCCCTCCTATTCCACCCACAGAGAAAGCCTGTACCTCAACAATTAAGACATTAATAGGCCAAGATGATGATTTAGAATTGCATTGCAGTTAGAAGCTTCATTAAAAGAGCGGCTCGTATCCGAATGCAGCTGTCGCCACTCGAGTCTAAAGCTGCCATCAAAAAGTGGCGATGGTTGCCGTCAACGAATTAACAACGGCTGCCGCCGAAAGATGGCGGTTACTGTCCTCTGCTGCGAGCCGAACTCAGACGAATGACTTTCCAACGTCTGCGTGCCGGCTGTTTAGCCGTCCAATAAATCGCAACAAGTAACTCACACGGACGACTTCTAGCTACGACTGCCAACTACAGACGCAGGGTGTCCATGGTATCATCTTCAAAAAGCCGCCGGCGGTCATCGCCAACAACTCACACGCAGCGGCCCCCGACGGCTACGAACGGCTCCATTGTAATAAGTACTATTTTTTAGTCATTACTAGCAGTCTCAACCGACTTCAAGCGAAGGCTTTTCAGCAGTCGATTCGTGCGATCTATCTCAGACGTTGGAAAGCTGTCCGTCTGAGTTAGCTCCTACAGAAATAGCGAAATGACTTCACAACGAACAACCTAATTTATAACCTATCTTTAAGTTAGGCGAAACTGAAATGTATAATTTTCTCCACATACAACTTTAAACAAATGAAATTTGTTTTAGAGATTTACATCACAAGATCCGCCCGCGGTGCCATGGTCCTCATGTGTTCAGGTTACAAGTTCTTTAGGCATCGAGCCTCCGGCCCAAAGACACGTTGGTTTTGCTCCCACCAGCGCGAGCGCTGCCGGGCTGTCATCTACACTATAAACGACAAAGTATATAAACGTTTTACCGAACATAACCATCCGCAAGCTCTTACAGAAGACCTAAACGAGGAGCATGACTTTGGTTTGATCATTTAGGGTTAACGCTATAATTACCGTTTCTAATTAGCATTTTAGAACGCAATAACATCAGATCGGAATACTCAATTGGATTTATCGATGTACTTCTCTCGATCAGAAACTATCTAAGTTAGAGAAGCACGATAGATGATGAGTAACATCACATCGAAAGTGAACTATAAGTGTACCTACATGTTGCTGTATTTTTTCATTAATTATGTGTTTTTCGTCAAATTTAAATTCATATATTCAGTTTAGGTTTTTACAGCACATGTGAAAGTCGAAACGTAGCTTTCGCCATCAGTTCACAAATCTACCGCAGGAGACCAAACGCAACATATAGACATCAAAAGGGGCGTAAGACAGGGTGATACTCTTTCACTAAAATTGTTTACCCTGGTACTGGAGGATGTCATCAAAAAACTTTCATGGGAGGAACGTGGTCTTATGTTGCCAGGTACAAGACTGAATAACCTAAGGTTCGCTGATGACATCGTTCTGTTTAATGATAACCCCGTGGCAGTGGGCGGGACATATAGCCCGAAAGCAAGTAAAGCTTCGTGGGGTAAGGCGGTCTTGGAATGGAGACCTTGGGGCGAGAAAAGAGCTAGGGGAAGAATGCGTTGGAAGGATGACGTCAGGAAAACTGCAGGGACGAATTCGAGGCAAGATCGCACTAGATGGAGTAATTTGAAGAAGGCCTACACCAGACTGGTTGAGGACGGCTGAAAAGAAGAAGAAGAATTCAAATTGAAAGCTGATATCAAAATAATAAACATATTGTAATGAGGTCTGCTTCTATCACATAACGTAAATTAGCTAATAATAAAAAGGCACGAAATATCCAGTAAACAATTTACAAAATTCATGAGCAAGCAAAGATATACTAAGTGAAGAGTTCTCTTCAATACTCCTCTTGAGTAGACTTTAATATAATAAATAAATAATTTCGAATAATTTCTGAAAGTAAAAATTACGTCCAGGCGGTTTTATTATTCTAATATTATTTACAAGTATAATAGTTTTTAATGTGTGTTTTAAATTCAATTAGAGGCAAATTAAGAATGTCGTTTTAAATCTTATTATAGAATTGTATCTTGACCCATAAATTATCCGTGAACTTTATGTAACCTGTACAATGGTAATTCAAGTTTGTTTTTATTCCTAGCATTAAAAGTAGGCACGTCACTATGTTTGGTATAAAACATAGTGTTTTTTTCTAACAAAAAGTATATAATGGTAGATGAATTGCGAAGCAACGGTCAATATCCCGATTTCTGTAAAATTTTCTTTGAGAGATTATTTTGAGCTTAGTTAATAAATAGCTGTTACAGCACATTATTTCAAAATAAATATCGTTTCAATATCTGCTGCTGTTCGCCAGAGAATATTGCTATAGGATACAATACTATGAAAGTAACTAAAGAATACAGTCGTAGCAGTATCTACATCAGAAATTTTCTTGTTTACTGTATAGTATAAGCCGCTGAACTAAGTTTACCAGCTAAAAGTGAAATATGAGGATTCCACTGCAATTTTAACTGTCTACAGTTATACCTAAGACTAAGAATAACGCTGAATCAAATAAATCTAGCTTTTCATTGTTTAAAATTATATATATACATTAAACAAGTGCAATACTTGTGAGTGTGCATCATTTACATCTTCATAATTATTCTTGGACCCATGGGCGTAGCCAGGTACGGGCAGATAGATCGAGGAGCTTCAGAACCAAATAATAAGTAACGGTGCTTATATATAAGTTAAAAAAAAAAAAAAAATAGCACATCACTGTCATAGTCTCGTTACTAAAGCTCAAATCTC
Source organism: Chilo suppressalis (assembly GCA_902850365.2). Lineage (NCBI taxonomy): Eukaryota > Metazoa > Arthropoda > Insecta > Lepidoptera > Crambidae > Chilo > Chilo suppressalis. Next base: position 5,860,240 of record OU963906.1, on the reverse strand, counting down.
AATAGGTACGGTATCAGATTTCTCAATAAAATAAAATTCATTCTTATTATTCGTTATAAACTCGCCATAAATTCTAAAAAAAATTCATTAATTGCGGGTCCCGGTTCAACGTGTGGCTTAAAGAGAAACTATGAGCAGAAGAACTGAGTTTCTGGCTGACTGATAATCAACGCACAACCCAAACCGCTGGTCTCAGCGTGGTCAGCGAATAGGACTATGATTGGCTGAATTTAAGTAAGCATCACGTCATTTCAGCGAAAACGGCTAGGATTGGCCAGATCTAAGATGACATTTGCAGTCAAGGCTGCGTTCCAAACCTACGCTCCAGTTGCAGCAAATGTCAAATTCGATAGAAGTTTCATATATTTATGTAAAAATTTAAACGTCAAAATGAAAAGTTGCATTTGGAGCGTAGGTTTGGAACGCACCCAAGCTGTCAAAAGACCACTGCGTATAATGTATGGGTGCGGCCAGAGTGCACTCAGATTCAGATTCAGATTCAGATTTCGAAAACAAGCGCGAGAAATAAACAGTGTAGTCGAAGGGTACGGCCAGAGTGCACTCCTGATTCAGATTCAGATTCAGACTCAGAAAACAAAGCGCGAGAAAAAGCAGGCAACCTGCTTAGACTACACTGTTTATTTCTCGCGCTTGTTTTCGAAATCTGAATCTGAGTCTGAATCTGAGTGCACTCTGGCCGCACCCTATCAACCTAGTGTCAAGACATCGTATTGGTAATATAATGACTTCAAATATTCTAGGTCCTTGCGAAAATAACTTCTTTGTTTTGATATAACCTTTTTTAATCGCGGTGCTAAAAATTGTTTCAAAGGATACTGATACATAATTATAATGATTCAAAGCTTCTTGCATAGTATAGTTTTATTTGTTAAAATGTTTGTCCATGTTAAGCCAAATATACAAAGTGGGCATTGCCCTTTGGCACGTATGTTCCTTATGAGGTCTAGGGGTGCACTGAGAAAGGATTTTTCAAAATTCACCCCTGATAGGCTTATTATAGGGGATGAAAGATTGTATGAAAAATCTTTATAATAATAGAGATAATAGACTTGAAACTTGCGCGCATGCTGATCTTAATAGATTATAAATATTGTAATGTTTAGTTTTCCTAAACCACCCCCTAAAAAGAGATTGTCAAAGTGGGTGTCAGTGTTTTATGTGGGTGAATTTTAACGCGCATTTCGACTGACTCAAATTTTGTATTTTCGAAGAAGATATATATCACACATAAGAGAGTAAAAAAGGGGATTAAAGTTTGTATGAAAAATCTTATTCTTTGAGTTATTAGACTTAAAACTTGGTAGGAATACTTATCTAAATATATTATACAGTTTTCCATTTTTGTTTTGCCCCCTATCCTTCCTTCTTACGGCTAAAGCTCGTAGAAATTTTGGAAAAGAGTACCTGTCGACAACAGGTAAAATTATGGAAGCAAAAGTTATGAAATCGCCGTGCAATGATAAATGTAGACTGAGCTGCTTTTCCAAACTTTCTGTTGCGGTGAGAAAACGGATATTTGATAAATATTGGGTTTTGAAGACACGTGAACGTCAACGTCGTTACTTGTCGTCCTGTACTACATACAGTTTTGGAAAATATCGCAGAATTAAAGCTACTGCGTTTAAACCTAGGAATCCTAATTGCTGCTTTCATTTAACAAAAGATGAGTAAAAAAACAGAGTTTATAAGACATTCTTTATTAATACTTAAGGGATTTCACAAAGCACACTGTGCACAGTCATAAACGCAAAAACTACTGGTACCACACAATTGATAAACGAGGAAAACATTCAAATCACTGCAAACTCGATCCTGAAATTAAACGATCCGTGCGAGATCATATTCAAGCAGTTATAAGTAAATACAGTGACGGTGGTCTAACTATCGTCGAAATGCACAAAAAATACCTGGAACAAAGAGAAAGAGCTAATAAGGTAGTTGCAAAATACATCCTTTATGCAAAAATTTTTAAAACTGTATTTAATATTTTTATCTTTTGTTTCCAATAAAGATTAATGACGTCAATGTGAATCTTATACCTAAATGCGCAAATGGTGACGAAATCAAACTATAAGAAATAAAAAACAAGGATAAGCACCAATCCAACTACTAACCATGAGCATTGTCTGAAAATATATTGTTATTACTTTTAAAACATGAGGTTCGCACTAGAATTCTCCTGGACGACCTCCGTGGCTGAGTGGTTTATACGCCGGGTTTCATGGTGTCGCCGACTCGAGAGGTCCTGGGTTTGAATCCCGGTGGGGCTAGATGTTTGTGTGATGAATGCGAGCATTTGTACTCTAGTTCTGAGTGTTAATATATATATGTATTTCTATACAAATATGCTTATATAAGTGCAATATATGTATTCTATCCGTTACTCTAGCATCACATAACACAAGCCTTACAGTGCTTACTTTGGGACGAGGGTTATTAGTGTGTTGTAAAAAAAAACTGACCGTAACACAAAAATCGCTGTAAAAATACTGTTAACTAGTTTCTTGTCTATTTACTAATAAATAAATATTCAAACATTTAATAGTGTAAAGTTATTCTGTTTTTTTTTATGTAATCTATCCTTCTCTTTGTAGCTTCTACTTTCATTTTAGTATTTTGTTTATATGAAATTGTGCCTTCTGTATAAAATTGATTTCGTCATTATTGTTTGCGCCGATACTGTAATAAGTATTTCTTTCAGGACCATTTTTTGGTACATCTTCACGAGGCGCTAGGATCATATCTCTTGCTGGCTACAAGTTTCTCAAACATTCTTCTACCAATGGTCAAAAGGTCCGCTGGTGGTGTGGAACCCATAACAACAAAGGCTGCCGTGCTGTCATCTTCACTGTCTACAATCAAATCGTCAAATGCAGGAACGAGCACAATCATCCACCGCCCGAGAGATTTTAATATTTGAATTTCATTTAGTTGTCTTATCACAATAAGTACCTACATTCTCTATACTCAAAAATGTTTAACATTTAATTTTTTTAAGGTTTTACAATGAATACTTACTTAATCGTTGTAAATTTTACAGCAACTTAGACTAGTTTAATCACAAATTATAATTTTAGTGTATTGCACTGCGAACTATTAATGCATAAACAATGACAAGTGCTTAACGGTAAACTTTAGCAACGTTAGACGAAGATGGAACAGGTTAGGTAGAAACGACGACGTATTAAAAACAGCATTAATTTAGTATTAGGTATCTATCTTACAATGGCAACCCGACTTAAGTATTAAATGAAAATAATATTAATGGTGTTTTATTTTAAAGATTTAAAAACAAATGAATCAATATAATCACGATGCAATGGCACTGAGACACTTTCCAGAATCGAAACAAATTAACTCGGACGCGGAATCTAAAACGTTTAATATTTTTTTAACAGATCGTCCGACGTTCTTCACTTCTAAGATCGGAGCTAGGATCATGCAAGTCCGTGGGTACCACTACACCCGACGCTCTGTCTGCTCCTCCAAAGTTCGATGGTTGTGCACCGAGAGTCGAGACAGGAATTGCCACGCCGTGGTCGTCACCATAGGTCACACCATCATCGACCGACACAACAAGCATAACCATCCTCCTAAATAACATTGCGCTATACCTCTCCGCGAAGACCGTGGGGCGGTATAAAGTCCGATTGATCTCCTTTCTCATAATTTATAGCGAGCTAGATTTTTCTGGATTTAATATCGATTAGTAATTAGTAGAAGTACGTTGTACTATAACAAATGTGCTACAAATCCAAAATTTGGTATCATGAAAAACCAGTATCCATAAAGAATTATTTTATTTATATATAAATCAATGGCTGTTGACAAAGTTCATCCATATTGAATTCTGAATGCAATCACCCAGAGCTCCATATAATAATGTAAATGTTAGAGTTATAGCTAGAATAAATATAATTGTATATAAAATTAACTATGACTGATATAAAATCATGTTCATTATTATAATATGAGATCTGCTGTACATCTACACTTGTTAATATCCAGTATAATCTTCCTAAAGATAAGGATGTATAAAATTTAGAGTGGTAAGTTTTTAATCTGTATCTATGAGCAGCTATATTTTATTTTTTGTATGTATGTACTGTTTTTTTTTCTAATATTTTATATGTTTGTTTGTATTTCTGTATGAAACCAAAGAGTAAAAAATATTATTTTCCTTTATATCTTTCTCACAATCTCTTTAAAATGCACTTGCCTGTTTTGATATGAAAAGTTTGCTATAATTTATTTTATATGTCATTAATTTTTTTAATATTTTCGAATTATTATTTGGCTGCTTTATATTTTGCCTGCTTCATTTTTCCTTATAACACATGTCTTCATAGCTTATTATATTATATTTACCTTAGGCTATTAATTTGTGATTACATTGGATTCCTATCGTGCGAACAAATTATTGTGATATTATACTTAATAATTGAGCATTTTAATATTGTAGGAATATTTTCATCAAATGACTTTATCTCGTAGTTAAATTTATTGAACATGATTTTTTGTATTATTTCTCAGTAAGTAAGATGTTTTAAGAAAAACTTGACATGACTATATTTTATTATTTAGATTTCCACTAAGTTTTAATAAGGTATGCCTTGTGTGTCTTGCGAAATGTACATCCAAAACTATAAAATTTTTGTTCAAATGTTTTCAAACCTAAATGTACACGATACCCATTTGATTCAAAATAAATTTCAAAAACTTATATTTTTAGAAACCACATATGTACATTTTTTTTTCTTAAAGTCGTTTTACAATTTGTAATATCAAAATGCATAAATGTTGAACTTCCTTGTGCATTACTATTGATTTTATTGTGATGTTTCACAATTCTAAACATGTATTTAAACAATATTGACTCTAGAAATAAAAAGCAATTGCCATTATAGTTCCATTATTATTTGTAGTACCTATATTGGATCTAAAGTGAAGTAAAGATCCACCTTATTGATGGTCAAAACTGTTTCTACTCACATTTAAAGCAAATAAAAAAATGAAAAAAAATACATATTTTTTTATTAATGATACGTTGCAAGTATTCCTATTTCTTTAAAAACTGTATTCTGCAGATACAAAGAATTAGTTTAGATGGCGAACAAAAAGTGCTTTTTAATTTATTGCAGATTACGAAATTGTGCTTTCAAAACGGGGTACCAACATGCTTCTCATGAAGGGGCACAGATACGGATTGAGGACGCAGAAAGGCTACCAGACCAGGTGGAGGTGCGTCAAGCACAGTCGCAACTGCAAATCTACTGTATCCATAGTCCATGGTCGCATCGTCGCCATAAAAGAACACAACCATTGAATCGGTTTGCGATAAAGGCAAATTCATTAACTCCTACATAAAATGTATACGGAAAAATCTACAAGAAAAAAACCCGGCCAAGTGCGTGTCGTGTCACGCGCAGTGTACGGTTCCGTAATTGCCTGTAGTTACCACACCATGATTTGAGCAGGACTCTTTATTTTCTATATCGGAAACTAGAATAACAGTCAGTCTATGTATCTCAACTAAAATACCTGCATCGAAGTCAAACTGCATATATATTTTTTTAAATACGAATAATAAATAATAATCGCCGATTTTTTTTTGTTTCCTCCCAGGCGTGAAATAAATAAATAAATTGGGTGTGAAATCCTCTTATATACTCTACAGCTGGCTGCAAGCTTATGTCAGACTTAAATTTTAACTAATCTTCTTTATTAAACAACGTTTAATTACACATTTTACTAACATATCCTTATAATATTACTTATTTTGATATATGTTATTAAATGTAAGTAGGATAATGGAGTGTCTAAATTATATTTCGTATGTATACATAATTCACACAAGTGTCCTTTTAAGAAATCGATTTTCCATTTATTTATTGATATAAATAAGTGTGAGTGTTCTGTTGATTGATATTCTTGATTGTGTTTTAAGAAAATTATACAATTAAATTAACATTATAAGCCATAAACTTACATCCATATACCCAGCTAATAAGTACCTATGTAACAATAATCCAACACACTGTTTTTAATTAAAAAAAAAGTCTAGTGTTCAAGACATTGTATTGTAATGTACAAATTTTATGAATGAAGTGGATTTTTCAAAAAAAAATGTTTTAATAATATTGTGCTATTGTTGTTTAATACTATAATTTATCAAAAACATTTTCGTCATATAGTATATTGTATTTGACTAATCACAATCCTAAAGTGATATTATTGATCGAAAGCTTCCTCCCGCTTACGACAGGTATTTTCTTAATAAGGCCACATGTGATAGGCTATTAAAGCGATGGCATTTACGTTCTTCTATGGTAATGATGTACAAGTTGTAAGGCCTTCTCTGATACGTAGTAACCTATCTGTCGTTGTAACCATTCTGTGGTTTCGCTTCCGAGCGACAGTGCGTGGAACGCGTTCGTCCACTAAGACATCATTGACAAGTCAATTGTGTCTACCTTTTGCAAAGGGCTTGTTTTCAGCGGTCAATGAAATTGCGAACAAAACCTCACCACGCACTTCGGGAAGAGGGGCGACTGTGGAATTTTGTATTTTTTTTTGTGACTCTTACTAGTAATGATTGGTGTTGTTTGTTTCTTTTTATATAATTTTAGCGCCATCTTGAGTGTCTATTTTCAACAAACGATAATAGGCAGGTGCGTTGCCGTCCGTGGTTATCTACCGTGTCGGCAATTTCACGGACCGTGGTAAGCTGACTTAAGAATGACTCACGCTAGACCGTGTCGGGTTCCTGCCGAGCTTCGAATACAGCAAATAATCGAATGAATTGATTAGTTTTAACAATAAAGCTAAAGATCAAGCTAAAAAGTAAAAAAATAATAATACCGATTAGATTTGAAAATCTATTCCATCAGTCTAGCCCTCGCCCGTCTTCGGCCCGATATTATTTTATACTATTTTCCCATTTTATATTTGTGTTTTTATGTTATGTTTAAAAATGATTTTTATTTCATCTATTTTGATGAAAATACATCATCAAAGTTAGCAATTAACAAAAAAATAATTATAAAATTAATTAGCCGTGTACTACGCAATACTTCGAGGCATGTTTAAAAAGCCCACGGACAGCTCACGCAAAACGATAAGACACACGAGACTGACATCACCGTGAGGTCTGCTCGGGGACCGTGTTGAGACGTGCGTCTGTGGACGTGTGTCATTTCTGTAGCCTCCTTCTGTTAGATTTATTATCTGTGTGTCGATTCTAGCGTGATTCTCTAAACCTAAACTTAAATTTGACAACAGTGTATCCTTGTCATTCTCTATACAGTATAAAAAGGAGGAGTGATGTTAAATTTAGTTTTAACTTTAGAGAATCATGCCAGAATCGACACTAGTTTCTCCATATATGAATTATGATATATTAGTGGACCGTGCTACGGCCGACGCGACGCTCGGTTCGGACCCGACACAGTCTAGTCTAGAGTGAGTCGTCCTTTAAGAGATAGCGAAAAGCAAGACTGTATGTCACATGTACTCGAATATATGATTATTTAAAGATTAAACAATTTCAGGTCTCCATTTTGAATTTTTAACGGTACACAAGAATGTGAAACACGTGATGGTCAAAGGTTATAAATACAGCCTACAGTCGGTGAAGAACGGAAAAGGTAGGTGGAGATGTCTGAAGCAAAGAAGAGGATGCACTGCTATGTTGGCCACAATCAATGACGTCATAGTCAGGATCAAGAATGATCACAATCATGGCCCGTGCGAGGCCAAATATTAGATGATGATTTAGATATAAATATATTTTCTTTCAGATACTGGAAGTGAAAATTGTTAATAGTGTTTACTAATATCAAAAGTCTTTAAGAGCCCTTTTACAAAATTGCGCCGGTGCCGTACTGATCGGCGCGTAGGTAGATTTGCACTAGTAATATTGCATTTTACAGGTGATGTTTCGAGTCTTACAAAATAATTATTAATGCACTAATTATGAAAATATATGCATATTTCAGTAGTTCAATGATAGTAGATGAGTTTTATGAAAGTTTTTGATAGTAATTCTATTTAATTCAGTATCAAAATACGAGGTAAACCTGCATTATTTTTTGGGAAAACACACGGAGGTTAGATGATGAATTAATCTACTGTTTACTTCTATTGGAAATAGTCAAAATCTTTTCAAAGGGGGTAAACGAGGTGTTCAAAAATTACGATTTTTTGCAAAAAAATGTGAAAGGGCTCTGAAGGTAAAAATTGCTTGCACTTGATATTTGACAATTAATAACAATTCCTTTTCTTTGTCGAAGTTACGCACAAGCAATTGTTGCCTGAAAGCATCGCCAGATAATATAAGATAAAACAATATTTGTTTATAGTTATAAAATGTCGTTATATTTTATTTTTATTTTATTTATTTAATCTTTATTACCTTCTCAATGCAAATGGCGGACTATGTTAAGAACGAAATAAAATAGCTTTTAATACTATACGTATACCTTAACTTACCTAGTCAGGTCACAAATTCTTTCACATGTTTAATATAAAAAATTGAAACAAGTTTATTCATTATGTAACCATTTATATACCAAAATGAACTTAACAAAACATAGATTCTTATGACAATAAAGTTTATTCAAAATGACCTCCGTGATTTTGAATCTGCGGGGCCAGTCGTCTATCCCAGCACGAACGAGGTCCATGTCAATATCGGCGGCTGCCTTAATTAAGGATGTCTTGGGTGACTCCAAATTGGGATGAGGCTTTGAGCACGCCTTTTCCTCCAAGTGTTGCCATATCTTGTAATCTATCGGACTCAAATCTGGACTGGAGGAGGGCCTATCTTCGTGCCGGTTGAAGTCGATTTCACGCGCCGCCAGCCAGTCTTGTGTGCTCTTCGCTCTATGTGCTGGCGCCGAATCTTGTTGGAATACCCAGTGCCTGTTATTGAACATGGTATGAGAAATAGGTTCCACAAGGTTCGTCAGGACTGTATTTTGATACACAACTACATTCGTTTTTACACCTTTCTCACAAAAATGTACCTCTGTTAAGCCCCAATAAGAAACTCCCAACCATACCATGAGCGAGGATGGAAAATGACCTCGTTGGACACGCGGAATACGATTGCTCGCTTCTTCACTACTGTGTACGTACACCTTATCATTTTGTTTGTTGTAGCTCTCTTCTAGGGTAAAAATTTTTTCATCCGAAAAAAGAATTTCCCGATATTTTTTCCCGCGTACAGCTTCAACAAAGCGCGGCATCTCTTCAGTCTCAGGTTCATTAGACGAGCATTCAGACGATGTCCTCTTTTTCTTCCCGAAGCGCTAAGTCTTCATTTAACACCCTTTTCACCGTGGTTCTGCTTAACCCCATCTGAAGGGCCAACAGTTTCTGCTTACGTTTGGAATTTCTTTGAATTCGCGCCTTCACAGCTTTTATCACTGCTGGAGTCCTAACAGACCAAGGGCGACCACTTCTTGACCTGTCATCTACACTAGTCTTCATTGTATCGTTTGATGGTACGATAAACGAAACTTTTGGTTATATTCAAAATTTTCAGTATGTCAAAAATTTGAATTGGCGCGTAACCGCAACGATGCAACGCAATAACTGCAACACGGTCTTCTTTAAGCGTCCACTGCATAAAATTTTTATTTTCATGAACAATTCGAAATTCGAATTCAATAAACTTTTTTGTGGCCAGCATTCTAAAAGAAAAGTTTTTACTGTGTGACAATACTTATGACCTGACTGTGTATAAATATACATTATCACCCACAAAGATATATATAAATAAAACATATCCAAATATAATATTCAGTATCTGATTATAGATACTATTGTAATTCAGTTTAAGCACTTTGTGATAAATTAAAATAATGTTACCGCGCCAAGTCCTAAACGCAATCCTGTTTACGCGCGTGTAGAGGAATTGCATTCCAGAGCCAAATGTCAGAAAGCGTGTATGAAGCGCGTATGTGTGTGTGACAATCCTAGTATGGTGAATGTGTACTTTAAGTATTAAATTATATTACGGAACAAAGGGTAGGTGCTTAGGCTTGTAAACAGAATGTGCTTATACTAAAATATTTAAATACTTCTATCATAAATTTACAGATTTTTATAAACGCCCAGCAGTCTTAAATTGTAATTCCTTTCAGTGATAGGTACTTACTTTAAGTAGAAACGACTACACAATGTTTACTAATTAAGTTTTTGTTGCCGCTCTGAATTGCAGTTATCGACCAAAAAACGTCCATTTGTGACAAGTGATAATTAGTTCTTTTAAAAGCATTATGATTAAATGTTTCAAGCCATAAAAACGATTCATTTATTTCTTTTATTTTTGCAATAAAAATAATAGTATTCAAAAGTATTGCAATTAATACTGATAATTTTAGAAGTTGAATAGTAGAAACATGCCACAAAATTAGAATTGTTTTGCACACCTAGCGTCCAAACATGCCTGGAGGGCTTAGCCAATTTGTCACTTTGAAGTCTTTGAGTGTTAAATAAGGAGGTAATAAACCACTCTAAAGTCTGTGACTTGTAGTTCAATGACCACTGAGCTTCATACCCTTTAATATTGTGTTATTAAATGAGTGGTGGTATAAAAATTAAAGTAACATGTAAAATAAGTTAAGCTTGCAACTTAATTATATGTTTTTCTATTTACAGGTAACCAATACCCTATATACAAAACGGGCAAAGTGCAACACACCATCATTGATGGTTTCAAATTCAGCGTACAACGCAGTAAAAAGAAACGCTTCAGGTGGCGATGCGTCAAGCAAAGGGATGGCTGTAAAGCTTGCTTCTCTACGTTTAACAACTTCATTTACTTGATAAACAATGAACATAATCACCGTCCTTTAATCTGCCGCTATAAATATGAAAGGGAATTCGACTAACGAAAAGTCCTCGCAAAATGGATAGTGGACTAAAATAACAAATGAAAAACAACTATTATTGACAAAATGCTTTATGTACATTTTTGTATAGAACATTTTAATTACTAAGATATAGAGAAGAGCCTTTTTTGACCAAGAGCTACTGAACCCTCCGAGTAACGGTCTGTCTGTAAGGCTAGAAATTCTTATGGTGATGAGTCATAGCATGCTTAGTACGGTAAGCATCGCCTGGCACTCCTCAGCCCTGCACGTCATCATTATAATATTAGATATTAAGTTTTCATACTACGACTCTTACTCGCACTGCCGCAGCATCTTTCCCCTGGCCTGGCAAGGACTTGCTAGCCAGAACTTTCAAAAATATACGGCTTGATGACGTGCAGGGCTGAGGAGTGCCAGGCGATGCTTACCGTACTAAGCATGCTATGACTCATCACCATGAGAATTTCTAGCCTTACAGATAGACCGTTACTCGGAGGGTTCAGTAGCTCTCCTACTATTTAGCGCTTGTCTGTTTTCTTTGCATTCCAATTGTGAATTAAATGATATAAAATATACACTGTTTATTAACGATGGACCAAATATTTCGCTATGGTATTAGCATACCTACAGTAATCAGCACGAAATAATAGGCCCGTTTTGACATTTGTAATTAGTGATGTAACCATACGACTCTGTACACGATACTCACGATAAATCAATTCAAGTTCGTATGAGTATTTGATTAATTTGATTATGTATTGATATTAGCTCATTATATTTTGAACTTAAACTTTAATATTGTAGGTGATTTGAAATTATACAATGGTGCGAAACATCAATTAGTTAATTTAAAATTTTTATAACAATTACATTCTCAATTACAAATAAATCAAGGAAACGTAAGTGATTGAATCTTAAATCAATAATTTTCTTCTGATGATGAGGCAAAATCGTCAAATGAGCTATCGTCGCCGCCTATATACATATATACCTTATTTTATTTTCTAATGATACAATGGTACGAAAGGTCATTCAGTTAATTTGAATTTTTTGTTACAATTACATTCGCTCAATCACAAATACATCAAGGAAAGCGAAAGTGATTGAATCTTAAATCAATAATTTTCTTCTGATGATAAGCCAAAATCGTCAAATGAGCTATCGTCGCCGCCTGTATACATATATAATTATTTTATTTTGCCTGTATATATATAGTCGACGAAAAATATTAAAGGAAGATTATGGCAGAGACGTTACTGATGATAATATTAGATATATTAGTGTCTATTCTACCACTTTTATCTTCGTTAGTGATTTTGGCACAAGCAATATCATCATTTTAGTGAAGAATGCTGGCTTTCTATTATATTTTTGGAGTTTTTGCAAGTATTAGCTGATAGATAGATTAAAGCGAACATGTAAATATTAACTTACGCTCAGCGATCCTATATGCAGTGATCGTATTAATTTTATAATTTTTACACCCTAATTTTGAAATAACAAATGCTAAGGCGAGTTATGTAGTGAATAAGGACAAAATAAGGACATATAAGTAGTTCTTCATGATATGTAATTACTATTATAAAGTTAATAATTTAAATGAATCTTTTAAAGAATTTATCAGGAACCTGTTTTTGTATGCTAAAAATTAATGGTTTTAAACATGAAATAAAAAGTTTCCGCAAACATATTCTATAAGCATGACCATAATTTAATATGATTTTTTTTTTATTTTTTGAATTCTATATCTCCAAATTATCTATTCGATAAATTTTATGACAAACTGCATGTCTCTAATGACAATGAAGAACAATAAATATTTGTTTCAAGTTTAGAACTAATTTCGAATATTAAACTTTATGGGTGCACAAATGTCAAAACGGGCCGATTATTTTGTGATTACTTCAATACCAATTTTATAATTTAGGGCGCTTTCAATTTATGCGTTTCTTGACGGCCTGCTGTGGTGCCGAAGCGGTGCGTTTGTAGTATAGCGTACGGACGATCCTTTTTTTTCATACAAAACGCGAGGTGCGGCAACGGTCCTGTCACGGTAATATTATCTATACAGTATTGTGACTCCGCCCTGTCCTTGAAAATAAATGCCTACACCTAGCGCTGCGTTGGCACGCGGTAGGGCCGCCCGTCTACAGTATTTTCTGTAGTTTTGTTTTTAACGCGAGTGTAGGTAGATTACTCGTTTGTCTCTTTTGTCATCCTAACCACCTATTTATATATTATTCCAGATATTTTGCCCGATGGAAAAATCGAAATACCTAAATATTAGAAACAAATAACGTACTAGTAGATAGGTACATAAAAATATTCTATAAAGGTAAGACACCTTTCCAATATTTCAGGTAATTTAAAAAATGATATCTCTAGGTGTGTTATTGAAGAGTTCAAGCAACCAAAAACAGCAATTGTGCTGTTGTACGATATTAATCGTCGTTTGTTCTTTTCCATACTAAATTATGTAGGTATCTACTTAATTAAATCAAATATTTACAATACAAAACGCACGTTTAAGCACGGCTAACTGCATAAAAAACAATTCAGACCGTTCGGTCGTCGTTGCGGCGCGGCGGCGCATTCGCGACTGGGTGCCCGCCGAGAGCACATCGAACTCGAGTGGCGTAGGTATGACTCGCTTTCCGATGAAGAAAGCGTTTTGTATGAAGATAGAATACTGTATGATATTATTACCGTGGTCCTGTTGTCGAGCGTTCGCGGTACCGGCGCCGCGTACGCTGTACGACAAACGCACCGCTTCGGCACCGCAGCAGGCAGTCAAGAAACGTATAAATTGAAAGCGCACTTAAAGTATTCTTAGTCAATTACTCACTAATTTTTTGCATTATCTCATGTAAGATAATACATTTTATATTATATTTATTGAATGACTATCTATGTTAAATATTTCATTAATAATTTTGAACGAATGAAATGCTGAGTTAGGGTTAATAATAATAAAAAGGATTAATCAGTAGTCATCGGTTTATTAAATGCCTTTCCCTTATTTTATGTAACTGTACGAACACTCAATAGTTCGTAGTGGGTATATATTACTTTAGAAAAACTATACTTCTAAAAAATTACCTAAAGTAAAAGGTGTTATGAATATGTTCACTGTAATAATGTTGAAATAGAAGAGATTTATAAATAAAATACTGAACATGACACTATATCTTTTATTATATGATGGTAAAAGATAGGTATTTAATATACCTTAATATTGTTACCTATAGGTCTCTGTCTATGTAACGTGGAGAGTCACCAGGATTTCACTAAACCCGTTCCGGCAGGCGATGAAGCACTGTTGGGTTTTTAGTGGGTAGACCCTCTCCCCCCTGAATAATACTGTATATTATATTTTAACATTGAATATTTTAAAGTCGTTTTATTTTAATACTTAACTCCTATTTAACAGCATTGTGGAACCATATTGAAAAACTAATAATGCGTTTACAACAGACAAACAAATGAAGAATTCCACAGACATGGCCAAACATTATAAGTCTATATACTATTACTGCCGGAACCTAAACATTATCGTAGGGCTTATTATTTTCTTTGCTTCAATTTTTGCTTTTATTTCGTTACAGAATGGAATCCAAGTAATCAGTTTATGCAACAGTGCCAGATAATTTCAGTTGTGAGTGGCCTATCGGTTCAAATGGCCGAAATAAACAAGAAAATCTTTGAACGCACAGGAGAAACATTCAGAATAAATACAGATGACCAAGAAATTTTGGATTTATTGGATGGTCTTCCAGTGAAGGATGATGCAGGTTTTGATAATTTCAACGAGCAATTAAAGATAAACCACACTAAACAGGCAATGGTAAGAGCTCCGCGTAAACTTCGAGTTGGCCGAACCACCATCCCCGCATCACCGCGCTCCTAGACATACCCTATTTGGTCGACATTACCAGTAACCTTAGTACGAGTTTACAATTACGAAAACTATGATAGTTTTCGTGAACTCGCACTCGTACTAAGGGTACTGATTTTATTGTTTTCGTTTAATACAAATAAACAGTGTTTATATTCTATCATTAAATCATATGCGTCTTCTTAAATTTTAAGTTTATTTGATTACTTTTCACCAAAATGGACATAGGAACATAATTTACAATTACGAAAACTAACATAGATAACAAGGGTACTCTACTGTAGTACGAGTTTGAGCTCACGAAAACTAGTTTTCGTAATTGTAAATTATGTCCATTTTGGTGAAAAGTAACCAAATATACTTAAAATTTAAGAAAACGCAAATGATTTAATTGATGACGGAATTTAAACACTGTTTATTTGTATTGGAACGAAAACAATAAAATCAGTACCCTTAGTACGAGTGTGAGCTCACGAAAACTATCATGCCTGTGATTGACCATTGCCACATTTTGTAACGGTCATCGACGGCCAACTCGAAGCTAACGGGTAATAGAAAGAATCATTCACCTAAGTGTAAAAGTATTTTTTCTTATTGTGACTTTAATTTGAAATGTTTTTCAGATGAGATTTTTTAAAGGTTTTGGTGGTCAAAACGTAAGAAATTTTATTAACAACATGTTAAAAATGGTATTAATGGATGAAGTTGCTTTAATGTATTCCTTAACAGGAATACGAACTACCAAAAAAGCATTTGTAAACACAGAAGTATTTAAATTGATATATCGTAAGTATATTTTAGATACCTACTTAACTGTCCATGTTTTCTGTTATGTAACCTACATGATAATTTTACAGAACTCTGTAAAACAGTACACGAAGACGTGAAAGATGCTTTCATCAAAGAGATTATTGGTAATTGGCTAAATCAAGCCAAAGTAAGACTAACTAGAAGGTAAGATTTAGATTATTCTACTGTCTTTGCATTACTGGATATGTAATACTTGACGAAACTGTTAAATTTTATGATATCAAAATATAGTAGATAGATAGTCGGGTCACAAAAACGTATTGGAATCGTTACACCGGGTCTAATTTAGAACCCATTAAATTCAGTAAATTAAACTAATATATAATAATTATAACCTATTTCAAGTTTGCAAATATTTTGGTAATTTCAAACTCATTAACAATTACAAATTTTACGACGAAGTGGTTATCAATAAGTTGAGGTTGCGTGTGCTCAAATACAAGTGGGAAATTACCTTTGACCTGATTGTTCTAAAAAGGTAGCTTTATTAAAACCTTTTCATAAATAATCTCGTTAATTTGTTACAGAGGACATAAGGAGGTAAGGTTAATGAGGATATAAGTGAATAATAAAAATCCTAGAAGATGAAGAAAGAAACTAGAAATATATAAGTAGTCATTAATTCAAAATGGTACAAAAACGTACGGGGCTTAGGTTAAGTATACAACAATGTACTTGTGTGAATATATTAGTACCTACAGTAGTATAGTACAGTATATTATACTTTATTTTATACTCAATGATCCGAAGACCGGTTGATATGAAATGAGAATATACCACCAAGGTTATTGACAGTTGTGGAAAAGGGTATGATATTCCCATCAAAAGTTACAGGAGGCAGCCGTTCAATGTTGATCCAGGAATCGAAGTAAGGACTGCCTATTAAAATTGTTTGCATCTTCGCGGGGTTAACAGTTAAGCCGAATGACTTACTCCAGTTACTGATCAAAGCAAGATTTGAATTATTAACCGCTATTGCATCTGAAAGGTCAGATAACGGCGTCTGCGTGTGTGTTTGAAGGTCGTCGGCGTAAAGGTGATAGGAACTGAACAGTGAGTGTGTGATAGAATTTATGAAAATAGAGAAGAGTACAGGAGATAAGACGCCACCCTGAAGAACACCGTCATCGATAGCGCACTGCGCAGAGAAGTTTTCGTCGGTGCGTATACGCTGCCGCGCCCCAGCAGGCAACTTTGAAATCAATTAATCACGAACGATGTCAAAATCAATGGATTTAAAAGCGTTGCTGAAGTCAAGCAATGTCAGCAGTGTAAATTAGCGATTTTCCATGCCATGTCGAATATCGTCTGCAATTTTAACTAATGCAGTAGATGTGCTGTGTACCCGTACGAAAGGCAGATTGATATGGGTTAATGAGTTGGTTCTGGTTAAGGAAAATAATAAGTTGTCGATGTACAAGTTTTTCTAGGACCTTGGAAAGGAAGGGAAGACTGGAAATAGGACAATATTCTAAAAATGGGGCAGGATTGGATTTTTTAGGAAAAGGGATAACATAGGCGTCTTTCCAGGCTGCAGGAAACACACCGGTAAAAATTGAAGTATTGAGATTATGGGTAATAATGGAATATAATAATGAGTTAATATTGAATAAATAACAAAAAAATAATATTAATGAAATGCCAATCTAAAAATGTCAAAACAAGTGCATTATCAAAGGCAGCACTCGTACCTTCTGCTTAGGGTCCTGAGTTCGAACCCGGAGAGGGGAATCTTTTTGGCGTGATGAGCACAAATATTTCTACTGGTTTTTTGTCCATGACCAAGGGTTAGTCGCCGAGGCACGACGAATCTAGCTAGCGCTGAGCATTTTCAATACGCGATCGCTCATCTTCCTAGAGTAACGTCACTGTCTGTAGTATATGTAATTTCTGCATTAGACAATCTTATAGGCCTTATAATATTATGCGAACCGTTGTTATAACTATACCTAAAAACATAACTGGTGATATTTCTGACAGGAGCAACTACAGGCCTATATCACTGACCACAAAGATGTTTGATTGTTTGTTAGATCGTCAACCTATATTATTATGAGCCTTATTTGTGTTAAAAGAATCCTAATTACATTATGATAGGTATTTGTAAATAAAATATTCTTTTGTATTAAGAATACTCAATTTTTAATAATACGATCTAATACAATGCTTAGTTGTATAAACTGTGTTTATATTTTAAAAAACACCCTTTCCTTTTTATCATTTCAGTGTGACGATAATGCATGTTGAATTTTCACAATCACAATTATATTATGAATATCAGCAAAGATCTAAAGATCTAAACTCGGTAGAGTATGTCAGCCTCAGCCAAGTTCGAGAAGCAAATGGGTGACACAAAGGCCGTGGGTTTATAATTACTCTATTGTTAAAAAATTTTTTTCAGTGTTACTAACAATGTGATTATTAATTTTATTTTCAGGGGAACTCACATATATAGTTACAGGCAAAGGAAAAGTGGGTGTGCAATATAATGGATATCAGTATCACAAGACATATGTCAATTCTAATGGTGTTGTTACTTGGACCTGCAGTCAAGAAACGCATAAATTGAAAGCGCCTTTAAAGTATTCTTAGTCAATTACTCACCAATTTTTTGCATTATCTCATGTAAGATAATACATTTTATATTATATTTACTGAATGACTATGAATGACTATCTATGTTACATATTTCATTAATAATTTTGAACGATATGAAATGCTGAGTTAGGGTCAATAATAATAAAAAGGATTAATCAATAGTCATTGGTTTATTAAATGCCTTTCCCTTATTTTATGTAACTGTACGAACACTCAATAGTTCGTAGTGGGTATATATTACTTTAGAAAAACTATACTTCTAAAAAATTACCTAAAGTAAAAGGTGTTATGAATATGTTAACTGTAATAATGTTGATCCTCCCTTTATAAATAGAAGAGATTTATAAATAAAATACTGAACATGACACTATATCTTTTATTATATGATGGTAAAAGATAGGTATTTAATATACCTTAATATTGTTACCTATAGGTCTCTGTCTATGTTACGTGGAGAGTCACCAGGATTTCACTAAACCCGTTCCGGCAGGCGATGAAGCACTGTTGGGTTTTTAGTGGGTAGACCCTCTCCCCCCTGAATAATACTGTATATTATATTTTAACATTGAATATTTTAAAGTCGTTTTATTTTAATACTTAACTCCTATTTAACAGCATTGTGGAACCATATTGAAAAACTAATAATGCGTTTACAACAGACAAACAAATGAAGAATTCCACAGACATGGCCAAACATTATAAGTCTATATACTATTACTGCCGGAACCTAAACATTATCGTAGGGCTTATTATTTTCTTTGCTTCAATTTTTGCTTTTATTTCGTTACAGAATGGAATCCAAGTAATCAGTTTATGCAACAGTGCCAGATAATTTCAGTTGTGAGTGGCCTATCGGTTCAAATGGCCGAAATAAACAAGAAAATCTATGAACGCACAGGAGAAACATTCAGAATAAATACAGATGACCAAGAAATTTTGGATTTATTGGATGGTCTTCCAGTGAAGGATGATGCAGGTTTTGATAATTTCAACGAGCAATTAAAGATAAACCACACTAAACAGGCAATGGTAAGAGCTCCGCGTAAACTTCGAGTTGGCCGAACCACCATCCCCGCATCACCGCGCTCCTAGACATACCCTATTTGGTCGACATTACCAGTAACCTTAGTACGAGTTTACAATTACGAAAACTATGATAGTTTTCGTGAACTCGCACTCGTACTAAGGGTACTGATTTTATTGTTTTCGTTTCAATACAAATAAACAGTGTTTATATTCTATCATTAAATCATATGCGTCTTCTTAAAATTTAAGTATATTTGGTTATTTTTCACCAAAACGGACATAGAAACAGAATTTACAATTACGAAAACTAACATAGATAACAAGGGTACTGTACTGTAGTACGAGTTTAAGCTCACGAAAACTATCATGCCTGTGATTGGCCATTGCCAAATTTTGTAACGATCATCGACAGCCAACTCGAAGCTAACGGGCAATGGAAAGAACCATTCACCTAAGTGTATAAGTATTTTTTCTTATTGTGACTTTAATTTGGAATGTTTTTCAGATGAGATTTTTTAAAGGTCTTGGTGGTAAAAACGTAAGAATTTTCATCAACAACATGTTAAAAATGGTATTAATGGATGAAGTTGCTTTAATGTATTCCTTAACAGGAAAACGAACTACCAAAAAAGCATTTGTAAACACAGAAGTATTTAAATTGATATATCGTAAGTATATTTTAGATACCTACTTAACTGCCCATGTTTTCTGTTATGTAACCTACATGATAATTTTACAGAACTCTGTAAAACAGTACACGAAGACGTGAAAGATGATTTCGTCAAAGAGATTATTAGTGATTGGCTAAATCGAGCCAAAGTAAGACTAACTAGAAGGTAAGATTTAGATTGTACTAGTGTCTTTGCATTACTGGATATGTAATACTTGACGAAACTGTTAAATTTTATGATACCAAAATATAGTAGATAGATAGTCGGGTCACAAAAACGTATTGGAATCGTCACTCCGGGTCTAATTTAGAACCCATTAAATCCAGTAAATTAAACAAATATGTAATAATTATAACCTATTTCAAGTTTGCAAATATTTTGGTAATTTCAAACTCATTAACAATTACAAATTTTACGACGAAGTGGTTATCAATAAGTTGAGGTTGCGGGTGCTCAAATACAAATGGGAAATTGCCTTTGACCTGATTGTTTTAAAATGGTAGCTTTATTAAAACCTTTTCATAAATAATCTCGTTAATTTGTTACAGAGCACAATATAAGTGAATAATAAAAATCCTAGAAGATGAAGAAAGAAACTAGAAATATATAAGTAGTCATTAATTCAAAATGGTACAAAAACGTACGGAGCTTAGGTTAAGTATACAACAATCAAGTACATTGTTGTGAATATATTAGTACCTACAGTAGTATAGTACAGTATATTGTACTTTATTTTATACTCAATGATCCGAAGACCGGTTGATATGAAATGAGAATATCACACCAAGGTTATTGACAGTTGTGGAAAAGGGTATGATATTCCCATCAAAAGTTACAGGAGGCAGCCGTTCAATGTTGATCCAGGAATCGAAGTAAGGGCTGCCTATTAAAATTTTTTGCATCTTCGCGGGGTTGACAGTTGATCCGAATGACTTACTCCAGTTACTGATCAAAGCAAGATCAGAATTAGTAACCGCTTTGCATCTGAAAGGTCTGATAACGGCGTATGTGTGTATTTGAAGGTCATCGTTGTAATGGTGATAGGAACTGAAAAGTGAGTGTGTGATAGAATTTGTGAAAATAGAGAAGAGTAGAGTAGATAAGACGCCACACACCGAACACCGGTATCAATAGCGCACCACGCAGAGAAGTTTTCCTCGATGCGTATACGCTGCCGGCGCCCCAGCAGGTAACTTTGAAATCAATTAATCACCATTGAAGATATGTGAAGAGAACGAAGAATGACAAGAAAGATGTCAAAGTCAATGGAGTTAAAAGCGTTGCTGAAGTCAACCAATGTCAGCAGTGTAATTTAGCGACTTTCCATGCCATGTCGAATATCGTCTGCAATTTTAACTAATGCAATAGGTATGCTGTGACCCGTACGAAAGGCAGATTAAAATAGGTTCATGAATTGATTCTGGTTAAGGAAAACAATAAGTTGCCGATATACAAGTTTTTCCAGGAACTTGGAAAGGAAGGGAAGAATGGAAATAGGACGATGTTCTATTTCTGAAAAACAGGCAGGCTTGGATTTTTAAGGAATCGGGATAATATTGGCGTCTTTCCAGGCTGCAAGAAACACACCGGTAAAAATTGAAGTGTTGAGAATATGGGTAATAATGGAATATAATAATGAATGAATATTAATGCAATGCCAATCTCAAAATGTTAAAACAAGTGCATTATCAAAGTTGGTGCAACGGCAGCGCTCCTACCTTCTGCTCAAAGTCCTGAGTTCGGAATTTTTTGAGCGTGATGAGCACAAATATTTCTACTGTTTTTTTGTCCATGACCAAGGGTTAGTCGCCGGGGCACTAGCGCTGAGCATTTTCAGTACGCGATCTCTCATCTTCCTAGAGTAAGGTCACTGTCGTACATATATGTAATTTCTGCATTAGACATTCTTATAGACCTTATGATATTATGCGAACCGGTGTTATAACTATATCTAAAAAATGGTTGCCTGTAAAGTCGGTTTTACGGGCGAAGATTTTACGTGACAACGTCTTTTTCTCGGTAGAATATTTATTGATATGAATATAATTAAATTGCACAATAGGAACAAGGAATTGAATGAAAATAAGAATTGCACAAATTTTAACTATAGAAATATATTTTGTTTACTAAAACATTGTACATGTAAACTTAAACTCATCGTAACGTTACCGAGCGTTACACTTTTTCATAAGTGACTCCCAGCCGCAACCTAATTTAAGACGTTGTCACGTCAAAACAGAACTGGTGATATTTATAACAGGAGCAACTACAGGCCTATATCACCGACCACAAAGATGTTTGATTGTTTGTTAGATCGTCAACCCATATTATTATGAGCCTTATTTATGTTAAAAGAATCCTACTAATAATACCTATCATAATGTAAGAAAGTACTGAGGAGCTTTAGCCAGAGTGGATAGAACTCAGGGACGTAACTACTAATTAAAAGATACTGGTAGAGATAAGTTATTTTATATTTGATTCAGGCGAATATAATTATTTTTATCTAACTACGAGAGGTTTGGTTGGTGCCTGAAGATCTTCTCTTGTATGGAACCTTCTATCAAGAGACAGACGATTCCTTATTTCAAATCTTAAAATCATGACATTAACTTTTTAATATAACTGCCAACCGTAGGCATCGCAAGAGCAAAGAGTTTACCTAAACAAGGAGGCAGTAACGTAACGGACGTTACAGTACTTACATTATGATAGGTATTTGTAAATAAAATATTCTTTTGTATTAAGAATAGTCAATTTTAATAATACGATCTAATACAATGCTTAGCTGTATAAATTGTGTTTATATTTTAAAAAACACATCCTTTCCTTTTTATCATTTCAGTGTGACGATAATTCATGTTGAATTTTCACAATCAGAATTATATTATGAATATCAGCAAAGATCTAAAGATCTAAACTCGGTAGAGTATGTCAGCCTCAGCCAAGTTCGAGAAGCAAACGGGTGACACAAAGGCCGTGGGTTTATAATTACTCTATTGTTAAAAATAATTTTTCAGTGTTACTAACAATGTGATTATTAATTTTATTTTCAGGGGAACTTGCATATATAGTTACATGCAAAGGAAAAGTGGGTGTGCAATATAATGGATATCAGTATCACAAGACATACGTCAATTCTAATGGTGTTGTTACTTGGACCTGCAGTAATAAGCAGTGCAGAAACAGAATTAAAACCAAAGGGACAGTTGTCGTGTGCAAGGGAAAAGCTCATTATAACCATTAACTTTTTCATTTTATTTATATTTTAAGCATTTAACTGCTAGATTTGTATATATAGAGAAAATTTCACTAGAACAAATTCCATGCGGTCTGGGTACCAGGCATCAGACAGCATTATAACCTGCATTTTGCGGAAGCCAGATTTTTTCTAGTAAAATTTTCTAATAGGTATTAACTTTTCACCAACCATATCTGATGAAACCTCCGAGCAGCGCGCACGTCTCTGCTGCTCTATGGATGAAACGTTATTAGTGTTTGACGAGCTCTGTGGTGTGAGTGGTGTGTACGTCATGGTATGTATGTTTCAAGGTGTCGCCTACTCAGAGGTCCTAGGTCCGAATCTCCACGGACAAATATTTGTACGATGAATAAAAGCATTTGTACTTAATTATACATTATGATAATATACAAATTCATCTCCAAAATATTGTGTGATTAGTGCATTTAAAAAAAAGTTTCGTTGTAAATTTTGTATATGTAATGTTTATATAGTTAATGATCAAACGAACTTACCTAAGTGAAGTTTGATCTGAATTGTCCTATTATCGCTGCAAAGTAAAGAAAAATAAAATAAATAAAAAAATTAACAGGACAATACAAATTATATAATTATGTATCAAAGTATAAAGATAACTTAAACATTTTTAGCTCGAGTTACACTGGTTGTTATTCAAGTTTATATTCAAATCTTTTGGTTATATTCAATTTTTTCAGTATGTAAAAAATTTTAATAGGCGCGTAACCGCAACGATGCAACGCAATAACTGCAATACGGTCTCTGTTAAGCCTCAATAAGAAACTCCCAACAAAAATGAGCGATGAAACATATAGGAGAGCGAGGATGGAAAATTACCTCGTTGGACACGCGGAATACGGTTGCTCGCTTCTTCACTACTGTGTGCAATACCTTATCATTTTGTTTGTTGTAGCTCTCTTCTACAGTAAAATTTTTTTCATCCGAAAAATCTTTTTCACGATATTTTTTCCCCGCGTACCGCTTCAACAAAGCGCGGCATCTCTTCAGTCTTAGGTCTATTAGACGAACATTCAAACGATGTCCTGTTTTTCTTCGATATGATTTCTTTGAATTCGCCCCTTCACAGCTTTTATCACTGCTAGAGTCCTAACAGACCGAGGGCGACCTCTTCTTGACCTGTCATCTACACTAGAGTCTTCATTGTATCGTTTGATGGTACGATAAACGAATCTTTTGGTTATATTCAAATTTTTCAGTATGTCATAAATTTGAATTGGCGCGTAACCGCAACGATGCAACGCAATAACTGCAACACGGTCTTCTTTAAGCGTCCACTCCATATTTAAAAATGAGTAAAATTCTAAAAAAGTATACATTTTTATTTTCATGAACAATTCGAAATTCGAATTCAATAAACTTTTTTGTGGCCAGCATTCTAAAAGAAAAGTTTTAATTGTGTGACAATACTTATGACCTGACTGTGTATAATATTGTTTACGATTTCTTTCTGTATTTATTTGACTAAAATATTCTTTTTCTTTTGCAAAAGGTCTTTTAATGATTGTCACTTGAAATTTATTGATCGGAGATACTTAAATAATAGGGTCATTGTTTGCAGTGCCTGCAACCAACAAGATACAGTTCGTGATGACGAGATTCGGTTACCCCTTCATAACTTGGGACAGTCACAGGTTCGTCAAGAAACTGTCGAGAGGTTTGAACACTTGGTGGGAGTGCTCGAGCAAAAAGAAATATGGTTGCAGATATATCGTTGTCACCTTCGACGACAGCCTTGTCAAAATGAATGGCTGGCACAACCATAAGGACCATTTTTATATTTTATGTGGAGTCAGCAACAGCGTTTTTGGAACGATTACAAAGGCGACTAAAGTGCGATTATTTAAGGACTTATATATAGTGTTTTAATTACAATGCACTCAGCATTGTGAATTATATTCAGTATTTGCTACGTGAACTGTGTGGCGAATAAGAAACAGTCAAGCATGAACTAGCATTATAATTTCGAACCCTATCCCGACACGTAACAATATATTTGTAATGTTTTTATTTATTTTTAAGCATTTAACTGCTAGATGTTTAAATCTAAAGAAAAGTTTACTAGAAAAAAATCCACGCGGACCAGGCAGCGGATGGGACTCGAACCCGCACCCTTCGCTATCCGGGCGAATGCACTGACCATTATGCTACCACGGCCCTATTCGCCGCGTCGAAATTTTCCTAGCCTTAAGCTGCAAGGCAGCGCCATCTCTTCGCATTGTAGGTAATCCACAATATAATAATAATAATATATTTGTTACCTTATCTTCAAGAATAGGGACAGTGCAATAAGTTGTAAGCTTTTCAGATTAATTATAGTGAAATAATTATAAGAATGGGGACTTGTCTATGCCTCTTTATTAGAATCAATATGATAGGTTGGTTTATTTAATTTCAGAACCGAAGTTCGGATTATCACAAAGAGGGAACTTGGTCGTGCAAATTGGCGAGTGGAGGTTCAACAAGCACGCCTGCTGGGGGTCCAAGGTACGATGGACTTGTATCAAGAAGAAGACAGGTTGCACCGCCGCCATTACCACTGTAGACAACGTCATCGTCAAAACCCTTGGAAAGCACAACCATTGATTAGATAAGAGCGAGATCTAAAAATAAGGAATAAAATAGAATTCATGAGTTACTTTGTGTGTAAATGTTAGCTGTTTTCATGTAAGCTTACTCAGATTGCTAATTAGAGGAAAAATAAGAAATTTTGAATTAAATGGATGAAATTATTATTTATGTTACTCATTATATGGTACATGAACAAAAAGATCATTGTTTCTTATTAGTGGGCTCATAAACTGTTATTTTTAATCCAGAATGAAATGGTATTGCATGCCTAATACTTTACAGCCGCATTATTATTTGGTTCATTTTATATGAAGTGCTTATACATTATGTTTTACACAAACCACTCATCGACAGTGAAAGATCACTCATCTAAACAGGTAATAGATATATCCCAAAACTTAATTTTGCATAACGCTATACCTACGTTATTATTTACGTGCGCTAGGTATAGTGTACATAATAAAATAATACTTCACTCTTAGTTTCTATAAACATATATTTTTTTCATTGTATGCAATGGATGCTTATATAAATGTTAGTCTTTAGATAAGATTTTAGTTTTCTTTCCCAGCTTGAATCTTTTGCAAGTTTGTCGCTGTCGTTGTCACCAGAGTTAATAAATTACGAATAGAATTTTTCATCAATGTTTTATTTTTACCAAATTAATCCTTATCAAGTTCGGTAGTATCGACTATTTACCTTTATACATGACGATAACAAGTTTCAATAGAACGAATACATAATTGTTTTCTTTTATTATTTCAGACCTTAACCCAGTGTTCGCGCAGTCCCAGAGAGGGAATCCTGTCATTATGATTGGGCAATACCGATTCAATCGTGTCAATAAATACGGTAGTAGAACAAGATGGGTGTGTGTTAAGGCAAAGGCCGGTTGTCGTGCATCACTGCACACGTTGGATAATGCCATCGTCCGAGTGTGGGGCTTCCATGATCCATTGGCTCACACCAGTGCCAATCGGTTTTGAGCCTTTGTGAGCCTAGACAGGTTATCAAGTTCCACGACGTTGATGTCATTATGGTTTAGATTCAATTTACTCAATTTTTACTTTTAAGTATTTAATTTTTGCATGAATCCCGTGTATTATTTGTATTATTAAATAATATAAGGTATATTAGTTTAGCATTATACTAAATGATTTGACAATTGTTATGAATGACTGTTAATTTTACGAAATAATGTGATAGTTAAATTAATATTGTTTCAAGAAAGTAGAAGTCTCACAGAAATCTGACTAGAAAATAGTAACGATGATTTTAATGACTTTGTGGCTTTAAATTATTATTCTGATCACACAATTGTATTCATTGGTTCCTGAAATGTTCTCACGAACTAGTACGGTAATATAAACACGGTGCTTTAATAAATGACGCTGTTTTTAAAGGACTTTACTATGAACTATGAGGCTTAAAGTTTATATCATAAATAAAATTTCAAATCGAACACGTCGGAAAGTTTATAGTCGTTTAAGATGTATTTTTAATGGTTGTAGGTTGGGTAGTACTTAAGTGTTACAACCTAATTATAAGTTTTTAGTACTACGGACTAATGTTTTCATCATTTTATTAATACAAATATAGCATCTTTCGCACTTGCAAAGTAACAAACTTAAATACATATTACTTAAGTTTCGGTGGTGGATAAAATAGTGACATACTTTTATTCAGTATTTAATCATGAGTGATGTTTATCTCAACTTCATATTTTACAATTTCATCAAAGATAAATCTGTATTTATGAATTTTACTATTGCTTGTTTTATTACCTACTTACCTGTCTTATGGCTCAATTCAAGTGACGGGTAACCAAGACAAAAATTACCCGAATACGAGTGTACTCGATTCCGTTCATTTACACTACGTCGTTTACTCGACTTCCATTTTCACTAGTATTCGGGCTAACGACTAAATGTGTGAAGAAAAAAACGACGGGTTGCACTCCGGGAGTGCCGGCAGAAGCGAAAACTTGATTATTAACGTTGTGCATTTTTGATATTTTGGAATGGTTAGGGAATAATTTTGCACGAATTGCTTTAATTTATCAGTATAAAAGCACTATAATTTATGTGGTAGAATATAATTTTTATTTATTGCGCTATGGTACACCAATATGACAATTTATATTACATTAAAAAGTTTATCTCCCAGAAATATCAACTTACATCAATCACATTTAAGCGCACCTAGCGACATCCATTGTGAAAAATGCATTTCCTTCGCAATAAAGCTGCCACCTGGACGTCGTAGATAGAGACTTAGTTCCAATATATTAAAAGTCAACAACCTTTCCTATATTATTGTTTTCGTCTTACGAATTTTCGATTAGGTCACGTGTCCTGAAGCGATCAAGCCACGTGTCCTGCCGCGAGTTTAAAATTTTTTACCCATTACAAAAAAAGTGTACAACGCCGCTAAAGAAGTTTTCACTTCAAAAACAAAGTTAATTTTGTGATTGACAAATTTGATTTGTAAATTGACTTGAGTTTCTAAAATTGAATATCACAGTGTTATATTTGATTTGCAGTAATCCAGATATGGACGAAAAAAGGTAGAATGATGCTTGAGGCCGAAGGAAGAAGGTTCACAAAAGACAGAACGCGAAATAATAAAACAAGATGGCGCTGTACTACCAGATCTCGAACAAAATGCAAATCTTTTATAATGACGTCAAACGGAGTCATCGGAAAAAGGAATCTTAACCATAATCATGTCTAGATTATAGGTATTAAATATAAAAAAGGTTGTCTTGATAACTTTATATACTGTGGAATATTTTGGTAAAATACTTAACTAATCTATTTTGCCACTTACTAAAATCACAAAGAATTAAATTTGTTACAGTACTATATAATATAAAAACACACATATTGTACAAAATAAATTCGTTAAATCTGTTTTTTTACTTCAAATGTTACAACTTCCTGTCTTATAGATTTTATAACAGGTTTTTTTACAACAATGACATTATTATGACAATACTTTATTAAGGAAATGAAATCATCTGCAATCACCATCATTTTCATTCACCATTAATTTTCTATGGAGTATGATATCCGTAATTAAAATCCATTCAATGAATAAATTGTCTGTCTTATATATAGTGATGTCTTTACAAATATAATGCTATTACGATAAAATGAATAAAACGTGTTTCGCTGTTGGAAGTGTAACAAAATACTATAAACTTTTTTTAATTCTTCCTACTACGAGGTATAACTTTAGATTTAGATTCTTCACTAATAATTTAGCAATAATAGTAAGAAAAGAAAGATGATCAATTACCTATAGATTCACACATACATAGATAGCTAAATTTTATAACAATATTGAGTTTTGATTACTTCATAAATAATATGCATTAAAAAAAGAAATAAAAGTTTTAATTCATGAACTTAGTAAAACAAAATAATATTTATGCCTACTGTATGATTTATGGTGTATTGGTAGTGACATGTTCTTTTTTGTAAATGTTGCTACTTCTGTTAAACTCTGATGAGTTTAATATAAGATATAATTTCATTTCATTTTAAAATTTAGTTATTTTACTAGGCATTAAAAATATTTACGTGTTTTTATATTGGTTGAAAAAATTTCACCGTCCACCCTTTCATAGGTATCTTATCTAACTTATAATTTTCTGTAGAAAAATACTTAACAAGAAAACATGGTAGGTTGTACTGTGTTTTACAGAGCCGGTTTTTGGAATGACAAAGATTGGAAATCCAGTGTCATTCCTTGGGAACTACCTCTATTTAATCGCGACACTGCTTGCAAGGGTCCAAATCACTATTTATTTTTAAATAGGTTTTGTAGTTTACTGTTTTAGTACGTGGAGGTTGTCCAATCTTTTAGCAATTAAAAAACCTTCAAAATAGTCACATTTTAGTGATACTTACTTGGTAAAGTATTTGGTATAAAGTGACCGGTAAAGAAATGATTAAGGTATAATTTCAGGAGGTAGATTTTTTTGCAGACGTATTTTTAATAAAATGCGAAATTTTCAGGACCATTTTTCGGTAGGTCACGGAATGGTAACCCTGTGGTACAGTTGGGTTCCTACCGGTTCTTCCTAGCACACAAGAAGCGTAGCGATGATACCAAAGCCCGTTGGATTTGCGGCGGCAAGAAAACCTTCAGCTGCCGGGCGTCAATTACCACAGACAATGATATCATTGTGAAGACCAAGAACGAACACAATCATTAAAACTGCAGACCCAGAACTGCGGAAAAAGTAGTTAATACAATGTGTTGTGTTTCTTTGCGAAGGTTCACTTGCAAAAATTTTGATATATCTCAATTTAACTAAAACTATATACATCCCATACAATAATGTGAAAATGTCAGTTTTCTATGGGTAAAATCTAGTGTTTGTTAAATCGAAATTTAGCAAATTTGCTGCAACTGGACCTAAATGTATGAAACTTTTTGATACTATTTCTAACGTGTCGCGATCCAATATACTGTTTCTGTGCCTTCAATCATATCTGTACATGCTGCTTCCAATTTGAATAAAAACAAATTTTACGGGAATTATAAGCGAAAGTCCATTAGGTACTACATACTTGTTTTCTATACAGTTTTTTACTTTTTTATATACGTACTTAATTTAAATGAGAAAAGACTGTAATGCAGATATTTTAAAAATTATTCTTCAGTTGATCGTATTGATTTGTTGTATTTAACAATTACTACTTACTGGAAGAGTTAGTTTTGTTTTCAATTCTGGCTAATAAAACGTTTTTCCAATTATTGTTCTTTTCATATATATATGATAATTAATTGTGCTTACAAATAAACTGATCTCATCAAAAAACTCTAAGCTTTTTACGATAATATATTTATACTATAATTTTAGAAACACAATCGAAAAGTTACTATTTTTAAAATCAACCAATTACATTTACGAGAACAAGAAAGATTGCATCCCAATTAACACAGCTATGAAAAAAAAACAAAATAAAACATACAGTTTCTGTAAATAATGCGCTTTGCTCAGACTTTTTTGATGTGTGTGTGTATTATAAGATTTCAAAGTGTGCAACCAGTTTCTCCATTTTCCATATGGCCGGGTAAATAACTCTAAAGCGTTTTGTTTACAGGGCCAATTTTTGACACAACAAGGTCAGGAAACCCGGTCATTCAAGTGGGCACGTATCGCTTCAACCGGGTGAACAGGGGTAAGGGCCCCAAGGTACGATGGACTTGCGTCAAAACCCCCGCAGGATGCCGCGCGTCCATAACCACCCTCGAAGATATCATCATCAAAACTCATAACGACCATAATCACTAGTTGTGTAATCTGTAAATAGATTGGGAACAAAAGGGATTAATAAATAAAGGGTGGCCAACGAAAGGGATGATGACGGGGTTAATTAAACGGAATTCTATCTTTCAATGCATTCGGGGTCGGGGGGACGTCGAAAAAATTACTTGACCTCACCTTATACACACCGCGGAACGTTGAACTAACTCGTGACAACGTGGCATGACGTCACACTTTGTCACATGACATGACGGTGTTCAGCGATTTATCGACATTATCATGTCAAAGGAAAAAAACAGCTTTCACTTTTGTGATAATTACTATAATTCTTCTTTTAATAATCCTGTAAATGTTTTATAAATGATTTTAGAAATGTTGTATAACGTTATGACTGCAAAAGGTTATTACGAATGCGGGTCACTGTTTCATGATAATTATTCGTAATAACCTACTTTCCGCACGTTTATCATATATTACTTTAGTCCGTCAGTTGGATAATCAAAAAATAATGGACATCTATTCTTTTTTTTGTCAATCAACCAAAAAAAATTGTAAAATTATCGAGTAATACCGTACCGGTGTAGGGTTGCCTGAGCGCCAAACCTAATAGTCAGACAGACCAGCCAGTTTGGCCGAACATTTGGGTAAGAAGGCCGGATACCCTACATTATTGAGGATTTCGTGGCTTTGTAACGACCTTCGTGGCCGAGTTATATATACGTCGGGTTTCATAGTGTCGCCATGTTGCCTACTCGTGAGGTCCCGTAATTATAAAATCATCCATTATGATGATTGTAATATTAACTGACTGATTTGATAGATTGTATTAGACGTACTTCTTAGACTTTTAATTGTAGTTTTCAAATATAAAGTACAATTTGTATTAGAATTAAAATAGGTGGTATCGTGAATTTTAATTATAAGATGAAATTAAAATTATTACTAACATAAGCAGCAGAATGTTTCGCGCACATTATGTCGGGCTGAAGCGGAGTGGAAGCAAAAGTCCCGGCAAAAGGCCTGACATATCGATAAAAGTCCTCACATTTTAAAATGGAAACATTACCTACTCACATTTAAAGTGGTGTGGTCGACATCTAGGCATAGACGCTAGCATTACATTCCCCCCACGACAACGGCTAACTAGAGCCGAGGTCCGAGTCTCAGAGACGCCATCTAGTTGAGCCGACCCCGTCAGGTTCGAGTGGTCTAGAGGCTCCAGACGGAGAGGAGACTCCCCCCGTGGGGAGACGCCATCCGCCTGGAATACCTCCAGAGGCACTCGCCAATTCGCCAATTTCCGGCTTGAGGTCCCCTTAGGATCTCGCCGTCCGAAAACCCGGTGACGCTGTAAAGGTCATCTGCGACCAACAGCATACACACACAAAAAAACAAGCTTGCATTACCAAAAAAATCCAGTCAAATTGAAGAGCCGGACAGTCTGGACTAGAGTTCAAACTCTGGACGGTTGGTAACCCTAGGCGGAGCGGGCCGCAGCGCACCATAAAATGCATACATAGCACATTACTGACAGGCGTGTCGGGTCGAAGCACATTGACGGATTTTGGTACAGTGTACTGCTGGACGTCCCTGAAACTGCAATGTACTTTAATCCTCTTGGACGTGCAGCGGGGCGGGCCGCATTGTACGCAGCCAATATTCGCGGCAGAATATGTAGCCCGCTGCATAGTGTGCGATAGTTCATATAAAAGACCGGACAAGTGCGAGTCGGACTCGCGCACGGAGGGTTCCGTACAAACCTGTAGGTATATAAGTAAAAGTTCACCCATGACGTCCAACGAGTCAAAGTTATGCTATTTTTAAATATTTTTTATTATGTGATGTAACTAAAAATTTACAGTTTTCGCAATTTTTCCTATAACTGTACTATAAGACGTTACTTCGTACCAAATTTCAAGATTATAAGTTCTCGGAAAGTACCCTGTAGGTTTTGCTTCCCGTGCGAGTTTCGAAAATTTGCGGCAATTTGTGGTATAAACGGCTGTATCTTTTGATTGCTTTGGCTTAGAAGTTTGATTTTTTCACAGCTACAAGGGACAGTATACATGAGTATTAGATATGAATTTCAGTTTGATACCTCCACGCGTTTCTGAGAAAAACGGTCTTGACAGACGGACGGATGGACGGACAACAAAGCGATCCTATAAGGGTTCCGTTTATTCCTTTTGAGGTACGGAACCCTAAAAAACATACTGAGCGATTTGAGCGGATTTTTGCGCTGCGACCCGACCCGCTGCAGCCCGACAAAATGTGCGCAAACCTTTCAATTTATAAGTGTTTAATAACTTAGCGGGTAAACAATGTATGAATGTGTTAAAGTTCATAAAATTTTGAAGTTAAGCAATGGATTACCATAAGTAGACTGTATTAAGAAAAATAAAGTAACCTATGTAATGTACCTTTTTTTTATTACACAGGCAAAACCTTTATTTACAGACGTTGGCGGCCTTAAGGGGCACACCGACGAACGGTCCTCACACCTAGCCTCTCGCAAGTCTCACGGATGCGAAACGGAGAAGCCGTTAATAGGCCAGGAAATGAAGCTAAAAAAATGCTAAAACCTCGCAGTTTTTTCGTCCAGCACCGATTTGTACAAAATTTGAGATTAGGCTTATTTCTCTAGGCTCTAGTTCATATTGAATATACTGCCGTTGTACGCTTTTTGTTTTTAGGGGTGAAAAACTACCCCATATTGTCAAAAAATATCATCAAAAAATTAATCAATAATAATAAATTAATTAATTAATCAATTGTCATTAAAAAAGCTAAAAGGAGATTGCTCAAATTGGCCTACATGCACAAAAAATATTGACATACACGGTAATTCTTGGCGTAATTTATAATTTAATTTACAGTCATTAGATTTCAACGGACACCTTTGTATAATATATTTACTTTAAAAAGGACTTTTAATATTACCGGTTTGAAAAACATACGAATCATTTTTAATGGTTATGGGTGTAGTAACATTCAGCCAAAGACTGATCGAAGTTGTTTATATAACATAAAAACAAATCTATTTTGTAAAGATCGATAAAATAAATCATTTTTTTTATTACACTGTGGTATTAATATCCACCACTATAATATTATTATTTTCACTAGATGCAAATGTGCTCAGACAATTATTATAGATGGTAGGCGACATCATAAAGTCTATTGCCATACATTTTTCGCCAAACACCTCCATAAACACATTATAAGCTGTATATATGTTAGACTTTAAGGTATCTATCTATCTATGGGCCTACGTTCCCTGACTATAAATTAATAAATAAATAAAATTATAAGGTGTGATACACTAAAAATCTAAAATATGGTTATCTTAAAAACATAACAAAAATAATGAAGCTACTGAATATACGGCTATAGAACCTAAATCTCTTAGCTTTCTTTGGTTAACTAGAGTTTAAAAATTCTCTCTAATCTGTGGCTCATTCACAATCATCACACAGTTTCTGTCACAGAGTATCTTATTATAACCGGAAATGACACCTGATTTTAAAAGTTACTCTTATGCATTAACTTTAAAAACAGGCAACTATCTGTTAATCTACATGCTCTATATACCTGAATCTAATCCATAATTTGGGTACTTGGCTTTTTTTCTCTAGTTTACTATATAACTTATTTGTTTTTTATTAATTTAATATGTTCAGTGTATATGGTTCTCAGGGGTGTCCGTCAATAATATTCGGTTCTACAGTAATTTATATATAATTTCGAATCTAAGAAACAATTTTTCATGATTACTGGTCTTTAGGCCAAATATGTATGGAAGCTGAGCAATCTCCTTTAGTACTGTATCGTTTTTTTCGTATCTTTAGTATTTTGGGAGATATTTTTAAGAAATGGTTATAATATAAACACGAAATTGAAAAAATCGGTTTTCTCTTTAAACTCCATTTTTTCTAAAATTTGGCATTTTAAATTGGTCAAAGTTCGTGGGTGTATTATTAGTACATATATAAAGAAAATTACAGAAGGGTGGCGATTAATTTTAATTAGGGGGTACTTTAGGGGATGTTTTCACAGTTTTTTTTCGTAGAAAAAAGCGGGTAGCGATCTTATTTTGATCATAAGTCAGTCAATTTTCATGCCAGAGACATTGTTTTTTATTTGTTCGAAAGCTCTTATTAAATACTTTAAAAAATATGCTATGAGCTTTCTTCGAATAATGCAATTTTTTCTCGTTATTTCGCTGGAAATCTTCCAATTTATGTATTTGACGAAAAAAGCTAAGCATTAATTTGCTGTATCTTAGTTCCTATTTGTCATAGAAAAATTATAAAAAACGCATTGCTTTCGGTTTTTTAAAAGCTACAAAAACTAATTGACTCTCTACACTTTTTTTTATAAAATTCATATTTTTCGAGTTATTCGCAAAAAAACCATTTAAAAGAGACTATATTTTCGTCAAAAATCTGTTACTTTTAACTTTGAATAACTTAAAAAAAATATTTATAAACGTATATAACATTTTTTTCTTAGATATTACTTTTTCCTACAGTGAAAATGTAATAAAAATTTCCACCCCCGAGATGGGGTGGCAACCACCACCAAGGCTCTAGCGTACAGCGGCATGATATAGAAAATGATCCTTGAGCTGTTCCCTACCTTTTGTGAAAATTTCAAGTAAATCCGCGGTGAACGAAAAAATTACGAGCCAAAATGCTTCATTTCCTGGACTATCAGCAGTCCGCGCGGCTTACGAGCGCTTACGGTATACTATCCGCTAAAATACCCTGCGAATACCCTCTACGCTGTTAAATGCGGAACCGCGAGATCCCCTTTGAAAAACATAACTGCACCGCGTCCATGCAATGTACAACTGTAGTATTCGCCAACCATATGGATTGTCAATTCGTGTTAGTAAATAGTGACATTAATGTGACTTTTGGTATTTTTAATTATTGTTACTTGCTCTGTGGTAATAAAATAATCTGTAAAATAAATGATAAAAAGAATAGTATTCAACAGAAGCAATGCGCTATCGACAAGTTCGGCGGGGCGATGCTGTGGTTGACGAATTCGGTCTGCGATTGCAAAGATTCCGAAATAATCGGTCATAGGATGAGTGACAAAAAACTTCCTATATCTAGCTTATCCGTGCTTTAAAAAAATACTGGAAGGTATCGTCTCTCTGTACCATGGAAAGTGTTCCGAGAAATTATCTTGTGCCAGAGGCCGAGCGAGAGAATTTTGGGGATATGCTTATTGGTGTGTGTTAGAAATATTTATTATTATATGTATTTTGTTATTTATATGTTGGCGACATGCTAAAGATGAAAGGAAAAAATTGTGGCGATGTTAAAAGTTCCACTTTAAATTTTATTTATATGGCGATTCTTAATTCTATTATTATTTTTTATCCGCAGAAGCTGTTTTTATTGGTAACCGCATGATTATTTATGGGGACTATAAGTTTTATTTTCATACTACTGCCGGTCAGAAGTCATCTTGGAGATGTTCCCACAGGAAAAGCAAGTGTCGAGTATTGTTGCACACCGTCGGGGGAACCATTGTCACCATTAAAAATGAACACAATCATTAAGCGTCTGTATATGTTCCCAACGAAATAAAAATACTTGTACAACATACAAAGTGAAATTCTATTTTTTATTAATTTAAAAAATATAACCCTCTATTCTTGCGCAGTTGGGTAAAAAGGGTTCAGTTAAGTAATAAGTATGAAAAATGGTGTCCGGGCTATTTTTTCAGATAAAACTGGTGTAGAAGAGATTGTAGATGACAACCCTTACTAAAATTGGCTTCCAAAAAACACTAAAATTTATGATAACTCGGTAGGAGGTTGGGGAAGAGAATGGAACCACGCTGTAATACACTGAATATGTATGCAAGCATCTACAAGCTATTGTGATTTCTTACTGTTGTATACTCTTATTACACTGAAAAGAATATAGATCACTGGTAAGTTTCTAAATGAAATTCAGATCTTTATGATCATACGATAACCAGCTATAATGCGAAAGATATTTATCTACAACGATTTCAGGCAGAACGCGTAAGCCACTGCGTCATCCAGCTCATATGTAACTTTTCAACACGTTCAAATTTCAGATTTCATATATTATTTATATTAACCATAATTATGTTTTAGATTTCATATGTTTGAGGAGCTCGATGGCGCATGGAGGTTAAGCCACATTACAATTGCCGATCATTGGATGGGTGACCAAAAACTTATTTCCTCGAGCTCCTCCGTGCTTCGGAATGCACGTTAAGCTTTTGGTCCCGGCTGCATCTGCAGTCGTTAACACCCATCAATCCACATAGGGCATGCGTGGCGCAATTTTCCTATTACATCCATATGAAAGGCCTGTGCTCCAGCAGTGGGGACATTAATAAGCCTATTAAGAGGGAAGGCGGGCAATGTCTTTTCCATATAAACGTTCTCGACTGATTCCTTCCTGTTTTTTTTCACTAAAGAAATGATTTTCATAGATAAAATATGATTTTACTCATTCTTTGCTCCTATGTCTTCCTTTTTTCGATAACTTGTGTTTCAAATAAACTAGAAGCCCTCGAAGAAAGGCCAAAATAAACGATCTTTTATCACCACTTAAAACGTCTACCGTGGTGATTACATAAGCATTTACAAATAAAGCAAAACAGAGGCAAAGTATAACTATTTTTTATTCTTTGTGTAAAATTTCTTTTACATGTATCTAATTTCTGAGGAGGAAATCGTCGAGAGCCAAACCTCGAATTTTGCTGTTTTTATACGCAATTTTCAGCATTAACTACTGTTGTCTCCATCGCACGGTATTCGCTAATAAGTGACAGCAACTTTTTTTTCAAATACCTATTTCTCAAATGTCTCTCAGCTCGCGTCCGCTCTTAGGCCCGTAATATTAAAAGATTCTTAGTGATTGATCTAGTCTTGAGCCTAGTTAGAAAGAGATGTCGCTATATATAGCACATAGCGAGATGTCATTCTGTAATAATGTCCCGATGTGTGTAAGTGATGATAATGTATCTTAAGCTACTGCTTTTTCTAGGTATATCCTTCGTAGAGACGGCTTACGGTAGAAGATTGTTGTGTATTGATAAATACAGGTTCAGTAAGCACAGCGCCTCGAGATGGCCCAAAGAGAGATGGATCTGCTCCAGCAAGATGAAAGGCTGTCGGGCTACCATCATCACGCTAGAAAACAACATCATAAAGATATTAAATCCTCACAATCATTAGTATCATTGACCTCACTTCATGCCTTAATAGACTGTTGTGTTTTAAAATCCCTTCTTTTAAGATAGTGGCGTAAACTTCTATAACATGACGTTTCAACGCCGTATTCGTCTGAAGATTTCGACCTTATTGCCATGCGAATGTTCAAACCACATTCAATTAAATGGATCCCAAAAGCATCCGAGTGTACCTATAAATTATCTCATTTTGTTAATGAACAAAATAGAAACAAACCATTTTCCACTTTTGGAATGATAGATTTAAGAAGTGATAAAAATATCTACATGTTTTTTTACAGTAATTGTGTCTAATTTATGGTATTTTATAAGAAATTAACATAGTACCAGGGCCAAATATAAATGTTTTGTTCAATATAAAATGAAAGTCAGATAACATCACTATCTAGAATAAAGTGTAGTGTCATGTTGCAAGTAATTAAGTTGTCTACAATAGTTGATTTGTAAGTTATAAAGATACTTATAAGTTTTAAGCTATCACGCAACATTATCCGTCCGTTGACACGGTTTTTTTTGAGAAATATGAGTAATTAGCGGTCTCTAGGATGTTGTAAATGTAAGGGCTGTTTTTTCAATCTCTGGATGAAACTGATTCGCCTGATATCCTTTTTTAAGGACAGAATGAAATGTTAAGTTCATTTTCAATTTGATGTTGCGGACGATAATTATGTTTGATTAGAAAATACATAATTGTATCGGCAGATATTTCTATCTGAGCGTTGCAAAACCTGCGCTAAACAACAAGAGAATGACAATTCCTCAAAATCTGTATATGTCTGTATATCTTTTTTTTGATTTATATCAAAAATTTAATCAAGATCTAAATGTTTTTTAAATAGTAAGTATACTTAATTTATATTTCATCATTTGAATATTATAAATATACTGTTGAATTGTTGAGCGCGAGTTTCATTCATTTAAACAACCCTAGTAAAATTCGTATTCCCATAAATTTAGTAAAAATGTAAAGTGTTAATGAAATTCAGTCTTTAATGCTTTTGTTTTAGATGTGTGTTTCGTGAGGACGGGTCGGGGCACGACCGCGTTGCGCGTTGGCCGCTACCGGTTCAACCGCCACAGTTCGAGTCGGGGCATCAAAGCAAGATGGAACTGCGTCAAAGCCAAATTTGGATGCAAAGCCACTGTAATAACGATTCATGACGAAATCATCAAGATAATGCACGATCACAGTTATCACTGACCGCCATCGTCTCCTATAATAATAATTTATTGTATTTTTTTTTATATCTGAAAAAAGCGTTACGGCTTCCTGAACCTCCGGGAGCCGCGCGTACAGGGTATCTGAATACTCCTCCCCACCCATTTCATTTCAGCACTAGATGCTCCATGAAATGAGCAGGGCCCAACCCACAGAACACAGAAAGAGGTTAGAACGGTGATCATAAACCGTTACTACGTGAACCGATGTCGCCGGCTCGCCCCCACTACACTTACACCTAATAGATAAATAATTATTAACTTTTCTAAAAAATCATTAAATCGAAATGAATTTTTGTTTAATTAATGGTCACGTGACTGAACACGTCTGGGATTAGCAAAGACTAAAATGACGTCACAACC
Organism: Chilo suppressalis; assembly: GCA_902850365.2. Taxonomy (NCBI): domain Eukaryota; kingdom Metazoa; phylum Arthropoda; class Insecta; order Lepidoptera; family Crambidae; genus Chilo; species Chilo suppressalis. Next base: position 5,820,381 of record OU963906.1, on the reverse strand, counting down.
TAGTAAACTTCCGGTCAAACTGAGATCACATTGCATTGTATCGTTTTATACCAGACGCCATAATAAAATAAAATTGTTTACACAAAACTTTCTTTCACTACACATATTTGTTTGCATCATCAACGTTTTTGCTTTTCGAACCCGATTGAAAACACGTTCGCTAAACTCCCCGCGCGGATCGAGGGGCAGGATATTGTTTCATCGGCCAGTTTTTTGACAACTCTCTAGAGGGGGTCCGTTCCAAATCTACGTTTCGAGTAAACTTCACTCTGACGTTTCTATTTTGGCATAAAATGTACAAAACTTTTGTCAAATTTGACATTTGCTGCACCTGGATAGTAGTTTTCGAACGTAGTCCTGTGTATTTTGTGTACGACAGCCACGTGAGCAGTAGTCAGCGTGTGCAGAGAAACATGTTTCAGAAACAAAGTTTTGTGTATGCGTTTTTGTTGAATATTTTCAAAAAGCTTTTGCTGGAGACCTGGCTTTGGTTCAACGTTTCGCGGTGTATATGAGGCGAGGTCGAGGGGCTCCATCGACCTTCCCTGATCCCCCTACACCTGAACTCCCTCCCTCCCCGTCAAAGAGTACCTCACCCCCTACGGAGCCTGACTCGAGCCCTCATAGAGCTACAGAGGCCTGTTTGGGCTCAAACGAACTGGAACAAAAAGCCCCACAAAACTGCCCCTTATCACGTAAAATTATCTTACGAAAACCGACTTTACAGAAAACAATTTTTTTTTCAATTTTATAGCCCACACGTGTAATGCTTTACCTGCAACTGATAGCTGCAAGATTTGAGAAGACTAAAACTTTGTGAGGGGGAGTAACCCACGTCTGTAGTGTACTATTCCTCATTCGTTATTTATGCTGTGAAGGCCAATAAAATGTTTTTCTTTCCTTTTTCCTTCTTTCATTTTAACCGTGGAATGCCGCAGGTGTGTGTCATGCATAGGGAACGTGTTGAGAAGTATTTGTAATCATTTATTGAAAAACATTTACATTTACATTTTGCTTGCCGAAGTTTATAAAATATGTCATATTGTTTTTTAGATAAGTTAATTAGTACAAAAAGATGACAAAATTTCAACTTTTAACGGTCGGAACTCGAAAGAAGATTCTACCGTCTTCGTCCCTAGTCGAGGGTTCATCCCAAGATGGCGTCGGACACTATCCTAAAAGAATCAAGAAGCAGCTTTGTTGTGTAGTTTGTCACTTAAGAGCACGTTGGGTGTGCAAGAAATGTCTTAAGACACTTTGCGTCGAAAGGTCCTGTTTTGAAAAATTTCACACTGGCCACTAATAAATTACATCCATCCAAAACATCTGTTTTTATTATTTACTACTTCTCAAACATTACGGTATCTTTGCACCAAAGTTCTGAAATTCAATTAAAAAGCTTACCGTGTTCAAGTGTCATTCTATCACTTCTTGACTTTAAACAATTAAGAAATTTAGAATGATTCGTACAAAAAAGGATAAAGCTTAATATGATTTTAAGAAAGTTGGTGCAATTGGCCCTAAAAAAAATTAGTAATTTGAAAAAGTTATTTTGTTACAAGATATTAGCAGCGTTTAAAGACTTGAACATGATATTCTATAATAATATTTTCTGATTATAGCGGTATCTTTCTCGACCACTCGGTATGGTAACCCCGTGATGACAGTCGGAGGACACCGTTACAACAAATGGAGTTACAGCAAAGGGCCGCGGGTCAGGTGGACCTGCGTGAAGAATCAGGTCGGCTGCCGGGCTTCCATCATCACGCTGGACGACGTCATAGTGAAATTCAAAAACCAACACACACATCAATAATGAAATTATGATAGTGTGCGACATATAGCGTAGCATATTTCACAAACAAGGAAGTTAATAATTAATTTTAAAACTTTATCACAATATTAAAAATGTATATAAATAGGGATGATGACGGGAGATTCGTCTATCAGGTAGATTATCAAAATGTGTTGGACACGTACTTTTTGTTTTTTTCACAAGATCAAAACATTGCAGAGATTTTATTGATTTGAAATGTCGCGTGACGTCATGTTCTTGTACAATTTTACAAAATAGTGACGTCATTAGCATCTGCTCCCAACCTCGGCGCGCTTTATCTTTGTAATTTTTTGGTCGATTCACAAAAGAAAAACTTGGTGTCCATTATTTTTTGGTAATTTAACTGAAGAACTAAATATTATTTCGTTTACTTACTCCGTCATCATCCCTAAGGTTTTTGTAACGGCATGTATGTTTTACCGATTATCTTCGCATCTGGGCAGCATTCAAGTGGAGGTATTACCAAGACGGTAACATTGCAATTAATCTGGTGACATTTCTTTTTTTTTTAATCCGGGTTAGGATGCATATTTATCACCTGGCGAGTGCGCGGCCATTCGGAGACGAATGGCCGCGTACACACCCGCCCTCTCGGCACCGCGGTCCTCATAGTGCGTGTCGGGTGACGGTGCAGGTGTATTGTCTGGTTTTTAGTGGCCCTGTTCAGGGCGTAGGTAGGGCCCTGTTCACATCAGCGAGCTTCAGGGCTGGCTGAAGGGGACAGGGAGGAGTCCCACATACCTTCTTCTCGCTCCTCCATTGGTTGAAGGATGCGTAAGGCATTTTCCAGACACAAAAAAAGGATGCATATAAACGCCCCTAGCACGAACCAATATCGAATTCGTATCGTTTGCGAGTACGAAATTTCATTGTCAAACGTGTATTGATTTTTAGTTCTCGTTGCGTACGTTGTGGCGCTGCTGTTCAAGTTTCCATACACAATTTGACAATGACATTTCGAACTCGCTAACTATTCGAATTGGATATTGGTTCGTGCTTAGGGTACAGTTCGTAGCTGATGGTTGCAGTTTCTGCTGCCGTCCTGCAGGCCGCTGTCTGGTGAACATGAACCCCATGTACAATCGGGACAGAGCTGTCTTGATTCGCGCTCTGCTCATTTCTAAATCTAGCACATCACCAGATGTTAATCGCCAATGTCACCTTATTAGCAGGCCTTTTTTAAAAATGATTATGACATTTGCATTTAAGACACATGAATCCGATTCACATTTTACATTGTTCAATTGTAGAGTTCTCTTTCTCTACCACTCGGTTCGGTAATCCCGTGATCACGGTCGGAAAGTACCGCTACAACAAGTGGAGTGGTAGTAAAGGTCATCGCGTCAGGTGGACCTGTGTGAAGTACCAGACAGGCTGCCGGGCTACCATCATCACGGTGGACAACGTCATCGTGAAATTGAATAACCAGCATATACATCAATGAGAAGTTGGATAGAATTGGAGACACAATGATTGGGTTAACAGTTAGCAGACTAAACGGTCTGCAAATCTTGTACTTATCTGTAATAGCTTCATGCTTTAATATCTTTTAAGAAATTATGAAACAGCTTTTTGTATCGTTTTCATTGATTAGTAACTGAGCTTTGCTTTAAAGTCATTGTTAGACCTGGTTCGGGTTTGCTATGGCAATCGCTATCGCTTACGAATTTATTTAGTTATTTCTGACCGCCGAGAGTTTTCAAATGCCCCGCGTCCCTTTTTTTACATTGGTAATAACAATATTAAGGAAAATGGCCGTGAGATATTAGAAAACCTTTGGCGCGGTCAGAAACAACAAAATGAAATCGTAAGCGATAGTGATAACCATAGCAATCCCGGTTGTAGCGCCCTGTGCAAGACTTTGACGACCTTCGTGGCCGAGTGGTTTGTACGCCAGGTTTCATGGTTTCGCCAACTCGAGAGGCCCCGTGTTCGAATCCCGCTGGGGGCAGATGTTTGTATGATGAATACGAGCATTTGTACTCCAGTCATGGATGTTTAATATATATTTCTATATGAATATACTTTTATATGTACAGTATATGTATTCTATCCGTTACCCTAGCATCCCATAGCACAAGCCTGACGATGACAGTGCTTACTTTCGGGTTAGGCTAATTGGTGTGAGTGTTCGAAATATTTATTAATTTATGACTGCGCTGTGCCGCGTAATTTTGCGTCAATTCTTCACTTAATCGGATGTGTTAACTCACATCTTCTAAGCCATCTTGTAGCCAGTGGCCCGTGTGCGGCGACACTTACTGTGTCACCGCCGTTCCTGTACTGTTATTGGCCAAGTTATCAGCTAAGAAGACACTACGTAGTCGAACACTATGAGTAATTCTTTACTCATGTAGTTGAATTGTACCCTTAGCACGAACCAATATCGAATTCGAATGGTTCAATTCGATCTCGTTACGCGTCAAATGGCAAGAAGTTTTGTGTGGTGGATTTTTAATTCTCGTTGCGTCCGTTGTGGCGCTGTTTAAATTTCAATATAAAATTTCTTGACGTAGGACACGTATTCAGGGGACCGCACTCACGACGATCGCGCACGGACCTACCCTCCCACGAAAGTGCTCCAACGTAAAATTGAATTTTACGCACCGCGAGCACTGCCTGGCGCCATCGCGTCAGCGGGGACTACCGCGCCTCCCAGCCGCAGGCCTGAGCACGCCGCAAGGCGCAGCTCCGCCAAGGTCGCGCCGACGTGAGCCCCACGATCTCCCAACATGGACGAAGATCAACCACAGCCGTACAACCCATTCTCAGACGAGAAAACCGCCACCAGCGTCGCCGGCAGTATTGCTGAAGAAATCGTCACACAATCAGACCGCGCCCAATATGAATTGGACGCGGCGATGGCGTGCCGTTTATTAGATTCCCGCCTCCTATCCGTCAGATTCCAAAGATGGATTTGGGCCTACGCACGACTTATCGAGTGTGAGGAGAGCGCCGCGTCAGAGTACAGCCCCAGAGACAGGGGCTTCCTGCAAACGCACAAGTACCTGAACCAGCTGCCACTTACGCTCCCGCCGCCGAAAGACATTTATTTGACACCTATCAACCCGGAGAAGAGACGCCGCCCAAGCGCGAGATTCCTACGCGACCAAACTCGCCGGACTCGCAGCTGCGATGCCCGCTCCACCCCGCAACACTCATCCCTGCTGTTGGAGGAAGCGAAGACCACCACCGCACCACAACAGCCAGTACAGAAACCCGCCCCCGCAGCCCAAGTTGAACCGACTGTTTTACCGACGCAGTCGGTAACTTATGCCCAGACGGCAAAAAGTTTTTCAACTACCCACCACGCCGTAGAAAATTCCCCCACCACCGCCGCACCTCCCACCACCGCACAGAAAGCGAAACTACCCTCCAGCGGCGCTCCCACAACTCAGCGAGAACGCAGATGCCCGCCCATTGTGGTAGAAAAGCTGCCGGACTGGCCCAAGCATATGCGCGCCTTGCAAGACGCACTCGGCCGCCCTCCGAGCGTACGCCCGTTTGGCACGGGCGTACGATTCCTGCCTACGGACGACCATGAGAGCCAAACCGTGACCGCCTACTTGTCCAGCCTCAAGGGAGTGAGCGGGCTGAGTTGGTACTCGCACGCTCGCCCCGAAGACCGCAGCATCAAGATAGCCGTCAGAGGGCTACCCCTAGATACCACGCCGCACGATATCACCGTAGCCTTTGGAGACAAAGGCTATGAGGTCGAATACTGTAAGCAGATCCCGGCGCGAACAGGCAGAGCCGGAAGTCTGTTTTTTGCTGCACTCAAGCCAACCCCCAACACCATCGAGACGATATACACAGTGAGGGAGCTCCTGTGTATACCCAACATCCACATCGAGGCCTGGAGAGGGAAGAAAACCCCCGCGCAGTGTCACCGCTGCCAGGGATTCCGCCACTCCAGCCTGGGTTGTCACCGTCCGCCCGCCTGCGTGCGATGCGGTGACCCGCACGCCGCCGCCGACTGTCCACGCCCGCTTTCAACACCGGCAACGTGCGTGAATTGCGGGGGCGCTCACCCCGCAAATCACAGCGCGTGCCCCGCACTACAGCGTGAGGCGCGCAACCGACGCGCCACGACCGTGGCCCGAACAGGCCGCCCACCCACTGCACCAACACCAGCACCACGACAGCAGCCTGCCGAGGTGAGCGAGCACGCGCCGGCCACACTGATGGCCCCCGCGAATGGCCCTCCCTCGCGCACCACCCCGCAACGCCGTCGCAGAAGAAAACGCCGACCGAGTAAATCGACGGACTCGACTGACTCGACCGACTCGACCCCCGCCACCCCCACCAAAGAAGAGCCTATCAAAAACACGCCGCCTCAAGAAGATGCAATACAAAAACTGCTCCAGTTCGCCGACCTGTTCACGGACTTCATCAAGAAATTCGGACAGGCCGGAACAACAACGACCACCCCCACTCAAGATCCTACCCCCTCGCGCTAAGTCCGTCGCCCGCTCGCTGGTCGCTCACTGGGCCTCCCTCATGGGTCTCACCCGGTGGGCTTGACCGCGCCGAGGGCGACGCGTGAAGACGCGGAGGGGGTAGACACCCACAGACCGCCCCGTACGTATACGGGGCGCGAACCCGCAGCTTCTGAGGTGGGCACACAGCCCAGAGCAGACTCCCCGCACGTCGCGGCGCCTTCGGCGCCGGCGACGCGCGAGAAGAAGAAAAGGACGTGACGTATTCAGGATCGAATTCAACTATGCGAGTTCCATATTGGTTCGTGTTATAGGTACTGTATGCTGTTAGGCAGGCTACATCTAGCGTTCTGTTTTCACCTTGGATGAATTTTGACACAATGAGCGTTATATGTACATATAAGCGTAATTTTTTCTTGCTCTCCCAACTCTTTATTAATCGTAATAAACAATGTAACTTCTGTTATAAGCGAGATTGCTACCATGCCCTTTGTTTTTTGCGAGTACCCGATATTTCAGGCACTGTTGCAAGTGCCATGATCACGGAGTAACCGATAATAACAAAAAATACTTTAACGTTAGTAACTATGGAAGTTCAAAACAATATGTAATAAACAAATTTATGTAGTATGGTTATAATATATTAGTATAAATACATTTACTTACATACGATTCTATAGGTATTGCTTTTTGCGTGAAATACTATTAATTCAATATTAAAACGATTTTTGTTTCATGTTAATAATAAAATATGAGTTTTCCTTTCAATGAGTGATTAATTCTGCCTAGCATATGCCGCCTTTACTAATAATGTGTGTTAACAAATTATGGAGATGTATATACTAATCCCGGTATCTTTAATTATAATTATTAGATGCATTTTCATATTTTTATATAATTGAGTGTATCTATTAATAAAAATTGTGCAGATAAATGTTAAAATAAAAAAAAATGTAAATATAGGTACTTGTCGCTTATCTTTATTTTTTTGGGTGTATTATGTTATATTATATGTATATTAAAATTTTAAAATAATTAAATTAATCTAGTGATAAAAATTATGGCGAAAGATGTGAACAAATAAAAAGAAATGTAGACAAATTACACAAGCTTACAATGTAGACGCTTCTGTCTTATTTTAAGAAATGAAATGAAAGTTTATTTGCATTAAACATAGTTTGTTACAGCTGGTTAATAATATAAAAAGTTCCTTATGTTTCGCCCTTGGAATAGCATACAAAATACTAATAAATTATCTAAAACTCAAATTTAAATTGAGTAATAATTGTATATCAATAATTATATTATACATGTCAAATTTTCTAAGACAATAGCCCTTTCTTCATTATGTCAACAAAATTACAATCATTAATTCATAATAAAAAATCATTTGTACTATAAAAAACATTTATTTATTAACCAGTCCCGTAACTTTTTTGCCATTAAGCTCAATGGATTTACGTGAATCTGAATATTTTTTTGATATTTCCGTTTAATTGATTTTTTTTTCATTTATTGTTTTAGCTACATTGTTACATATTAACTTAAAATATATAATTAAATCGTTTCTAATTTTCCGTCAAAACAATTTGATAAGATGCGTAAAATTAAATCTTAACTTTTCCATTATTTCAATGTTGACAGAGAAAGTGCCAGAAGAAGAAGATGCAGTGGAAGCTGTATTTACAACATCGCGATATGGGAAACCTGTGATACAGATAGGGAAGCATCGTTTCAACAAGTGGAGCGGCAGCAAGGGGCCGCGCGCGAGGTGGCAATGTGTCAAGACCTGCTACGGATGTCGCGCGACCATCATTACTGTGGACGATAACATCGTCAAGTTAAATTATAATCATAATCATCATTAGATGCCTTTCTTATCCATCTGTGCGACGCCAGCATCGCGATGTTTATCAACTTATTTATCCTTTTTTATGTTAGGAAAATGCGTGATGCTTACCGCGCTTCCTGGTTAGTAGTTAGAGACGAGGAATGCCTCCCACACTGCCTTCCCACCAACCCACCCACCCACTCAATCAGCTCTGGGACTAATCGGCTGCCCGCGTAGGAAAGAGCTCTACCTACTAAACTAAAAACGATCATAGTGGCGACCCCGCATTTTGAATTGAATTGAATGATTCAAACCGAATCCAATTAATTTCAAAAAATTATAACATTGTTTAAGATATATGGTTTAGGTATTATCATACTGATATTTTTGTTAATTGTCTTTTGATCTAAATGGATTTAAATGATTAAGTTTATTGTAATAAAATAAAAATTGTAATCTATCTTTCCTTTAATAAAGTTGAAGTGTAAGTTATACAGAGTACTACAATCTATGACTTTTAAATTTGACTTTGGATATATCGTTATCGTCACTGTCGTCCATTCTGGAGCTCTATTTTTGAATCACTCGCCTTGCATCGAACGCTAGATTTATAGTAATATTGATTGGACATAATAAATTCCGTATTTTTGAATCGCTTGACGTCAACGAGCGGACACGACCACTCGTTGCGCGTTGACGAATGATGGAGGCGAATGGTAGAATAAATAAATAAATATTTCCAACACTAACACCAATTAGCCTAGCCCCAAAGTAAGCACTGTAAGGCTTGTGTTATGGGATACTAGGGTAACGGATAGAATACATATACAGTACATATATCAGAGTATTTATATAGAAATACATATTAAACATTCACGACTAATACAATAAAATTGACAAATTTATGTCAGATATTTTCAAGTTTTTTTCTCAATATTTTTACAATACAGATAAGATGACGATTTGTTGCAAGGTTTTGATCTTTTCTTACAAAAAAGGCAAAAGATTAAATAAGCCGTTATTTACAATAAAATTATACGTTTATTTTTCACAGCGGTAATGACTGCTTTATATCTTTTTCCATGAAATTAATAAAAATCTATATTTTAAACTGGTAATACTGTAGATGAACGATTCAAAACTACGGAAAAACAGTATCATGCGACTTGGAAGTCGAAAGTGACGAAGCGAATCAAACATAGAACTCCTGCTCTTAGGTATTACATAGTTTAATGCCATAGAGCAGGACTTGACACCACGAAAATCACGATACATCAAATTATCTATTTCAAAAGAACTATCCCTGTTTTGATTTCATTAAATGTACGAATCTCCTAGGTATTCATAATGTAAAATTACATTTGTTTCTTAGGTTTACACGGACACCACGCATTAAATAAAATAAGTTTTAACGGTATAGATGCACTGATTTATTTATTCATTACGTTAATAATTGAAACGACTCATCCTGAAAAGGATGTAAAACGTCAATAAACAAATAAATCAGTGCATCTATACAGTTGAAACTTGTTTTGTGTAAAATTATATTTTTTACAGAAGCAATTTTCGTGTCATCGAACCGCGGGAAGCCCCTGATTCAGATAGGGCAGTATAGATTTTCTAAGTGGAGTGGAAGCAGAGGGCCCAAGACACGGTGGATTTGTATCAAGGATCATCATGGATGTCGGGCTAAACTTATCACCGTAGACGGAATTATTGTCAAACATTTAAACAAACATAATCATTGAAAGACATTTGAACAATGGTCACTTTAGCTTGACGTGCGGCATTTCAGAGACTATAATACCTACTCTACATTACAATTTATATATCTAGTGTTATTAAATAAAGAAATTACAAATAAATCGAATTAAAGACATGTTCACATTATTCATGGCTCCAACATTGGTCTGCCCCAGCGCAGCGTGCCGCCAATGTCCTCCGTTATAGCTCGCGCGCAGACATAGCATAGTTGCTCACCCTTTTCTCATTATCGCGTGAAATCCATAAATATCCATAATAATAAGAAAACCTGTACTAAAATATATCCACTTTTATAAAATAACATATAAACGACACATTTTTTTACAATTTTAATCAAAACAATATAAGGAACCTTTCAGAATGAATATAGTTTTTTTTTCGCTATGATAAACCAATCTTTATAGATGGTCATGTATCCCATTTATAATGGAATAATTAATTTAAAGAATAAAATATTTTTTATAAGGTATCAAGTCTTTAGATATTTTGTACTTATACAATAGTACTTATACATTATTAATGCTTATTTCGTTTTTTTTTTCCTTGAAAGTATTAATTGATTCCTGTCAAAATTTTCTTAAGAATAGCATTTGTTAATGTACAATAGGTACATATTTTTTATTTCGTTTCAATAATAGTATTTTTACAATAATATTCATAAGTAGAAAAATTTAATTCTATAAGTAATGTTTATTTTATTTATCGTCATCGTCGGTCATCTTACTTTTACAAAGTTTTGACGACCTCCGTGGCCGAGTAGTTTGTACGCCGGTTTTCAAAGTGTCGCCGACTCAAGGAGGGTTCGAATCCCGGTGGGGACAGATAGATGTTTGTGAGCTGAATACGAGCATTTTCACTCCTGTCTTGGATGTAATATGTATTTCTATATAAATATACTTAAATATGTACAGTATATTATTATGTATTCTATCCGTTGTCCTAGTATCCCATAACACAAGCCTAATAGTGCTTACTTTGGGGCTAGGCTAATGAGGGCTACCGTTTTTTGTCTCACCAGATGGCGCCACTGTTGAGTGAGGTCCTGAATTGTAACTTTTAATGTTTATTAATTCGCGCGTGAAATCAAAGTATACATTTAAATCATATTTTAATACAAAAGAACCGTATCCTAAACATAATGGGCCATACCACAGTGTTGCGCAGCTCCGTTTTGTACGGCAAAAAGGAGGACATAATTATTTTTCTTAGCTCCGCTTTTAAATAACTGACATTCTATGCCACGTAACTCATATTTGCTATAATTAAGCCGAGTTATTACTAAATATTCACAACATTATTTTAATTAGAAATAAACCCGCGTAGTCAACACACAACCAATTATGACATTTCGGAGACCTTTTTACATTTGACATTTCGGAGACCTCACGCTACACAAGCGCCTCTAGCGGCGGATTCATACGCGATAGCCCGCCCTCATTGATGTGACTGTTAGAAATATTTATTTATTATTTATTCATATTTATTTTTGTCATAGAGCAGGACTCGGCCGGCACAACGAACATACATCCATTTATCGATTTCGGAAGTACCTACAACCCATATTTTAATTCCGTGAAACGTACGAATCTTCGCACATTTCACAGAATCCTTTGCGGCATGCTTAGTACCGCCAAGTATTCCTAATGTAAAATTATATTTTTTCAGAACCAATTTTCGTGTTATCAAGCCGCGGGAGGCCCCTAATTCAGATAGGACACTATAGATTCTCTAAGTCGAGTGGAAGCAGAGGGCCCAAGGCACGGTGGATTTGTATCAAGGACCATAGCGGATGTCGGGCTAAATTGATCACTGTAGACGGAGTTATCGTCAAACGCTTAGACGAACACAATCATTGAAATACCCTCTAACAATAGTAATTTTAGCCTTAAGTGCTAAGTCTAAAAATAATAACTTATTACATCTATATATATAAAACTCAAAGGTGACTGACTGACATAGTGATCTATAAACGCACAGCCCAAACCACTGGACGCATCGGGCTGAAATTTGGCATGCAGGTAGATGTTATGACGTAGGCATCCGCTTAGAAAGGATTTTGATCAATTGATCAAAATCCTTTCTTAGCTACCCCGAAGCGAAGCAAGGGCGGGCCACTAGTTCTCTATAATACATTCTCAATATTACAATAGATATATTTAGTGTTAGTAACAATGTAATATTAATAATTGTAAATTGAAAAAACAAACATGTAATTCATGGGTGTAATTAATGTAAATGTAATTTAATAAAATAATTTCGTAATAATTTATTTATCTATATTTTTTTTACGATTGTATTTCTTTAATGCACTATACTTTATTTTTTATTTGGTTTCAGTAATGGTGAATCAATATTGTATTTTTTTATACTTTAAATCATTATTATAAAAATGCAGTTTGTTGGTTTTATTTATCACTTTTCAGTTTTCTCGACGGTTAATTTGTTTTTGCTAAAAAGTGTTATTTTATAAATTTTTGTGGCTTTAATTTTTGTAATATGCAACTCAGCATCAAAATCTCTGATTGAACAATCACCTCTATTTCCCAACTCTTAGGGTAGGACTTTTGTTTCAAAATTTATGTAGGACTAACTTTGAGGAATACCCAATAAAAACCGACCAAGTGAGTGTCCTGCCACGCGCAGTGTAGGGTTGCGTTGATGTTTTATTGCGGTTTTTTTAAATTTGGTTTTTCAATGCAAGGTTTTTCGCGATTAGCAATTACTTCATCTAAGCCACTTTTAATGTGTTCTTCTAAAGATTTTTTATTAGGTAAAAAATTTTCGAATAAGTTGAACGACTATACCTTAAATAATAATCTATCTTAAATGTCATAATTTTCTTTGTAAGTTCATAAAAAGCACTACTATCATGATTTTGCGTTATTTGTTATTGTGTGATCATTATTTGGGGGGGGGGCATGGGATAGATGATAACTGTTTTGATTTTGTGTAATGTACGATTATTCGTACATTTTAAAAGTTGGTGCTCCTGGTAGCTTGTCGAATGTGCGGGGTGGAACCTTTGTACCTAAATTGGATCAAAATTTCATGGTGGATAGAGGCTTTTAGAGTGAGATATCACATACACAGAAGAGTGTCATTAGCGTTAAGGGCTGAATATTTATTTAAGAGTTACTTTAACTGTAAAGATTTCTTACTTACAGTTGGTCGTCCGGAGTTCATTCCAACGTTTACTGTATCTCGGTACGGTAAGCCCGTGATTGAGATCGGTCCTTTCCGATTCAACAAGAAGGAGTGTGGCGACAGGAGACGCGCCCACTGGCGTTGTGTCAAGGGACCCACCACAAAGTGCAGAGCAAAAGTCATCACCATGGACAACGAAATAGTGTTTCAATACAACACACATAATCATGCTGTGGGAGATTTCCCACATTAAATGATGTATGATAGAATATGATAAAAAATGCTAGAAACTGATAATTGATAATGTTATTACGGAATGATAAAGAAACTACCGATTTATAGAAATGCTTGTAATGCACTGATCGATACAGGTTGCGCATACATCATCATGAAAGTAGAACGCTAAATTAACAAAATAAAATATAAAGTAAATTACGAAATATGTACGTGTACACATACAAATTGAACTGAGAACGGTAAAAACCCAACATGATGCGCCAGCTGTTGACGTCTTCTTGTGCAGTAAGAACCTGTATGAATAATAATGAATATTTTGAAAGTGTTGTAGACGATGGAATATAAAATTGGACGTTTTTAAACATACCAATTTTTTGTATAACCTTTGTATTTTATACCAATCAACTTTTTCGGCTGTAAATTGTTATAAGTATTATTATTAATCATGCAAATATGTTTTTGCGTAAATTAATCATCATCATCATCATCAGCCTATTATGTCCCCACTGCTGGGGCACAGGCCTTCCCTATGGATGAAATAGGGAGGTTGGGCCATGACCCTCCACGCGGGCCCAGTGCGGATTGGTGGGTGCTAACGACTGCAGATGCAGCCGGGACCAACGGCTTAACGTGCCTTCCGAAGCACGGAGGAGCTCGAGATAGTAAATTTTTGGTCACCCATCCAATGACCGACCACTGCGAAAGTTGCTTAACTTCAACGATCGCAGCCGAACGCGCTAACCACTTGCGCCATCGAGCTCCTTAAATTAAATCAATTAATGAAAATTAATATATATATTAAATTAATGAAACAAATTTAAAATGTGTTATTCGTTTCTCAATGACTATGGTTTTATATATACTAGTTTTAAGACACAAGTAACAAAGAAGGGGCTGTTGTTACTACAGATTAATAAAACTATTAAAAGCATAATAATCGACAGTGGAAAAGCAAAATAGCTTAATCGCCATTTTGTACATAACATTATAATAAGAATGTTGCAACTTAAAAAATGCTTCGATTTATTCGACTTCGACTTTAGCTCTTAGTTTGTCATATGAGACGCTCACAAAGTGCTCACATTAGTATTTGTACATTGTTACGAAATGGGTACTTACCTAATATCGTAACACAGTAAACTATATAAAACCGACGGTGACGTTGTAACAATATTAGATGATTAGTAAATTTGGTATGGAGATGAAGACGATCTCGGAGAAGGTTCCTACTTTTTATCAAAAAAATATTTTTTTAAGGGATTTCGAGTCGTCCTCACACAGTAGATGAAAAGCAGTGTCTCTTTTTAAAGAAAAATGGAAACAAAAAAAAATTTCCTATGAAATGGGACACTGATTTTTTGTCCACTGTGCGGCGCCCGCTGGTATTAATAATGTTAGAAAATCTTTATTACTTTATTGATGGTGTCTTGATAGATTTCAGATACATTTTCTCTGGGCATGGGAATAAGATTTTCATTGTAGGAGGGATCCGCTTTTACAAAGAAAGGAGTAAAGACGACGTTACCAGATGGCATTGCGCAGAGAAGAAACGTCGTAAATGCAAAGCATTTCTCACCACCGTCGACGATGTGGTTGTAAAATGGAACACCAACCATTGTCATTGATGAAGGAAGAAAATTAAAGATAATGGCTTGTCTAGATAAGGACAAAAGAACCAATTTACAGTGCGCTAGCTACAAAACATAGAGAGGACCTCTTTCTGTGTTACAGCCAAAAAACCGGCAAAGTTCCCATAGGACTTGCACGTGCAGGGTTTCTTATAGTCTTGCAAGGTTAATAAAACATTTCACAGTGTTTTTATACATAGTACCCTTGAAACACTCTTAAACGGGTTAAAATACGTTTTTTTTATTACGTAATTACTTTTACGTCGTTAAAATTATGAATTTTACTTACTTTTGTCGACTATCTTCGAAAAACTTTTATTGAGCCTTCGGAAACTTATTGAAGGATTATTGAAATTTAATTGTCTATGTACGAATTTATTAGCTAATTTAATTAATAAACTACTTTATTTAAATAATTTTTAATTGTGTATTTATTTGACCGCAACTACCGTAAACTACCGCCAGTTCTAAATTTGGTGACCTTTCTGAGAAGAACTGGCGAAACTAATTTAGAGAGGCTTTTTGTCACTTTTGTAATATCTGTTGATCTTACAGTGTGTATTGGGGGTTGGGATTTTATCTGTTGTATAATGGGTTCCCAAGCTGGTGGAATATACCAACCATCTTCTCTATTCAAATTCGGTTATTTCTTAATCCCAATAGCCTCGCGTATCATCCTAGGAATGAATCGTTGTCTAGTTGCAAGGATCTGTTGTTTTTCAAATCTAATGTAATTGTTTGGTCCCCCAAATGCATGTTCACACACTGCAGATTTATTTTTGCGCCTATGTTTCATATCAGCAACAGTTACATGAATCCATTGACATTTGCATAAACGTATCTTATAAAATTAATTACTTATTATCATAAAATTACTCTAACATCATTAAATCATGATATTATTAAATCAAAAATGTGGTTAATTTTGCGTGACTGCTCACAATATTAATCTGGTTTTATTGTATGCTACAAATATTTTTACCAAACATATCGTTCGTTCCTCTTATTCATTTATTGCACTGTCATGGGTTGCCTGGAAAAGATTGCTGTTCAGAAAGAAATTCGACACACATATAGTTTAATAGGTTGGTACTGTAACGTCCGTTACGTTACAGCCTCCTTGTTTGGGTAAACTCTTTGTTCATGTAATGCCTACGGCTGGCAGTCATATTAAAAAGTTAATGTCATGATTTGAAATTAGGAATCCTCTGTCGTTTGATAGAAGATTCCATGAGATAGACTATTATATTATATTCGCCTGAAATCTAATATAAAAACATATAAAATCAAAGTTGTTTCAATTATTACTGCTACGCTCCCAGGGCCTACCCCTTCAGAGTAGATCGCCACAGTACCTAATAACAGTACAGTATAGTATGATGAAATTGAACAGAGCGGCTCGTTCTTTTGTTTTAGTTGGTTTGTACAAAAGATAAAGCGATAAGTTGAATTAGTACTTGTTGTATTTTGTCAACTAATACGAGTATTATACCTGCTAAACTTGCCTACTAACTTACAAAATAAATTTTTACTGTTGAAACTAGCCTTAATCTAGTACTACAAAATAGTATCTAATTTGTATATTTCTTTTATAGAAGCAGTGTTCACAGTGTCTCGTTACGGCAATCCAGTAATCCTAATTGGAGATTATCGCTTCAACAAGAAGAGCGACTGCAAAGGTCCCAGAGCGCGATGGACCTGCCCCAGAACCCACAGCGGTTGTCAAGCGAAACTTGTCACTATTAATGATAGCATAGTCTTTTTATCAAATGCGCATAATCATTAATTCCCCATTATTTACATCTGACGGTGTATTAACAATCTCATACAATTGCCGAGGCATAAATATTTTGCTCTTGACTATCAATTTTATGATTTTTTATTTTATGACCCTTAGCACGAACCAATATCGAATTTGTAACGTTTGCGAGGCCGAAATATCATTGTCAAATGTGTTCTGAATTTTCGTTCTAGTTACGTACTCTGTGGCGCTGCTGTTCAAGTTTCCATACAAAATTTGACATTGACATTTCGCACTCGCAAACTTTTCGAATTCGAATATCGAATAATACGAATTCGATAATGATTCGTGCTAGGGGTACAGTACCCTTAGCACGGACCTTATCGAATTCGAATAGTTTGCGAGTCTGAAATGTCATTGTCAAATGTGAACTGATTTTTAGTTCTAGTCATGTCCGTTGTGGCCGTTTGTTTTCATACAAAATTTGACAATGACATTCCGTACTCGCAAATTATTGGAATTCGATATTGGTTCGTGCTAAGGGTAGAGTACCCCTAGCACGAACCGTTATCGAATTCGTATCGTTTGCGCGTCTGAAATGTCATTGTCAAATGTGTACTGATTTTTAGTTCTCGTTACGTACTTTGTGCCGCTGATGTTCAAGTCTCCATACAAAATTTGACATTGACACTTCGGTTCGCAAACTATTCGAATTCTATAATGGTTCGTGTTAGGGGTACTGCTGTTCTTTATTTTACTTTTTGACGATTGGAGGTTTTATGGCAGAAAATAAATTGTACAAAAGGATTAGATTATGTGATATTGATATAAGATGTGAAATTCTTAGGTCAACCCCCCCGTAGGCAGGTTAAAATAGGTCGATAATAATCGATGCGTTAAGTATAAGTACTAATAAGAAGATTTTATTTTACATTGGACTCTGGGATCTAATAAAATAATTAATTCATTAAAACATTTTAATAAACCCCTTTTTAATGCGTTTTATTCGTTTTTAAATATTTTGGAATGAAGCTAGTCCAAAATTAATTAAAAATCAAAAACCTCTCACGATCTCCTCATCATCAAAAGTCTGTAAAGGGTCCGAAACGTCAAGAATAACGTGTTCTGTTGTGTGTTTTACTAAATTGTTGGTGTGCATGAAAACTTGAGAAAAAATAATTAAGGAATGTCATAGACAGATTGTAGATTTTTACCCCGCAGCGTAGTGCACAGCAATGTGAAAATCGCCTCAACGTAAGTGCAATTAGGTTTAGTCTTCTTTCATATCATTGCGAAATGGACGTTCTGTCACTCAAATCGGCCACTATCATTTCAATAAGTGGTCTGGCAACCAGGTTGCACGGGCGAGGTGGATATGGGCGTGAAGATTCACTCAGGTTGTCCTGCCACCATTTTCACTTTTGATACTGTCATTATGAAACAGAAAAAGCATAATCATTGAGACAGCTGATATTATTATTATCAGTGTGTCTTTGTAACTAAAATGTCGATATGAACTCAAACTTTCCAAAATAATGTTTGAAATCCATTTTTAAAATGTGTTTTTGTTATAAGCTATAAATTGCAGTAATGTACACATAAAATTCAAAAATATTCGAACATAAATTTTATCTAAACGTGAACCAAGTACGTCATATTAAATTAAAGATTAATTATAGATGAAAGTAGTAGTAAAGTAGTCACTGCGCTTTGCACGGCGCATAGGTAGTAGGTAGGTATTCAACCGATTCAACGGCGGGAGCGGCCATTGCTCCCGGCCGCTCGTCTTCTGTTTTTACGTTTTTTTAGTAGTGCTTATTAGTTGTTTTTTACTCACTCTGTAATTCTGTCTGCGTGTTTAAAAAGAATAATTATTCAGTACCCAAAAGGAGGAATGGACTTAAAATATAACAAAAAAAAACGAAATTTTATTTTTATCATTTTTAAATAATCCGAAAAAATTCAGTGATTCTCTATATACGTAACCCAACAATCCCACGAAGTTTCATTAAAACATTCAATTTCACCCTATATTTGTTTCTTGTTCTAGACCCAGTGTTCAGTTATAGCAGATTTGGTAGGCCCGTGCTGATGATAGGCGAGTACCGCTTTAACAAGTACTGCCGCAGCAAAGGCCCGATGGCTTTCTGGACCTGTTCCAAGTACCCTTCCTGCAGGGCAACCCTGAAAACGTTCCACAATGAAATCGTCAGGGTTAGCAAAGAACACATCCACTAAACCATCCAACACTCACGTTACAAGTGTTTGATTACTGCCGAAACTTTGTTAGTCTATAAGAGAAATTTTACTTTTTTAAGTGTATATACGATACGTAGGTTCATAATATAAATACCTTTCAATGTAAATAATAAACGGATATTTAACAGCAATTCTAAGTTAATAAATTGGATGCTTTGATAACCAAAAAAAAATAAACACTGCAATTTAATGTAGTCGTAATTTTTGTTCAGAGGCCGTATTCACGACTTCAAGGTTCGGCAGGCCAGTTATCATGATGGGCAAGTACAGGTTCAACAAAGCGTCGAGGGACTGTGGTCAGATCAGCCACTGGTACTGCAGCCGCAGCCCCCAATGCCGTGCCTCATTGAAGACCCTGGGTACTTCAATAGTCAAATCCTCTCACGAACATTCGCATTGACATGCTCATCAGCGAGTTGCAAAGCAATTATGTACCCCAAGCATCGAACAACTAGCGAGAAAGTATTCGTATCGCCATGTCAAAGTTTCGAAGTCTACACACTAAGTCTAAGTCATTCTTGACACACCAAATTGTCGCAATGTCGGTTAAAAAAATTAATCAATTAAATCGTGGGTGTGAATTCATAATACAAAATAGCTGATATTTTTGGTTGGGAAACCAATAAACAATATATTAGGTATATTTTCTGATTTATAAGCCGTTCATCCAATACGCAGTACGTCCAAAATATGATTCGTCACTACGCATTTCATCAATTTCGAGATTCGTTATTACTATATTATTACGTTATTATTCGTTCGTCTATTACGGGCTAATTTGGAAACGGAAGATCTGAATACTCTTCTATTTCTTTAATATAATAGAAACTGATGACCGCAATTTCACTTGGCTGTTTTCTTTTTACATGTGTATCGAATTCCATATTATAAATATAACAATATTAGCATGTATAGTTCTATTTTTACTAAGGGGAAAAATGAATAACGTAAATCGATCTCATATTTTAAAATAAACTATTGTACCCTAAAATGTAATGAGATCATCTCATTACTTTCTAATTTATGCAACAAAAGAACTGTAAGTAACTGTAAAAAGTAGAAGTAGTAAAGGAGATTGCTCAGCTTCCATACATGTTTGGCCTAAAGACCAATAATCATGAAAAATTGTTTCCTAAATTCTAAATTATATATAAATTACTGTAGAAACGAATATTATTGACGGACACCCCTGAGCACTTCTATAAACCATATACTCTGAACGATTTTGAGGTAATGTTTGCAAATAGGTACATAGGTATTAAAATAATATAAAAACAAATAAGTTATATAGTAAACTAGGGAAATCAAGCCAAGTACCGAAATTATGTATTAGATTCAGCATATACAGGGTGTGACAAAAGTCCGAAATAAAACTTTAGGGTTTGGTTGTGTTGCTTGTATAGAATTACCTACGAAAGTTTGACGCCTTTCAGACCACTTTTATTTTCTAATTAAATTAATAAAAATATCGTTTTACACCTGCCTATGACAACCCTATAAATGCGTACGATTACTACTATCTAAACAGACCCCCCTCTCTCCCCCAGGCGCCCCTGCGCCCCGCTCAGATACCTACAAATTTCTATTTCGGAATACATACCTACAAATTTTATTTCGGAATTCTGTAACACCCTGTATATGTATAGAGCATGTAGATTAACACATAGTTGCCTGTTTTTAAAGTGAATGCACAAGAGTAACTTTTAAATCAGGTATCGTCTATGCATTACCGGTTATAACCTTATTATACCTACCTAGAGTACCTACTCTGTGACAGAAACTGTGTGATGATTGTGAATGAGCCACAGATTAAAGAGAATTTTTACACTCTCGTTAACCAAAGAAAGCTAAGAAATTAAGGTTATACAGCCATATCTTCAGTAGCTTCATTATTTTTGTTCTGTTTATATTATAACCATATTTTAGATTTTTAGTATATCACACCTTATAATGTGTTTATGGAGGTGTTTGGCGAAAAATGTATGGCAATAGACTTTACGATGTCGCCTACCATCTATAATAATTGTCTTAGCACATTTGCATGTAGTGAAAATGATGATATCATAAAATAAAACATTTTTTTTAATTACAATATCTACAACTATATGTTGTAGATATTATTACCACAGTGTAATTAAAAAAATATGTTTTATTTTATCGATCTTTACAAAATATATTTCATTTTATGTTATGTAAACAACTTCGATCAGTCTTTGGCTGAATGTTACTACACCCATAGCCATTAAAAATGATTCGTATGTTTTCCAAACCGGTAAAATTAAAAGTCCTTTTTAAAATGAATATATTATACCAAGGTGTCCGTTAAAATCTAATGACTGTAAAATAAAGTATAAATTACGCCAAGAATTACCGTATATGTCAATATTTTTTGTGCATTTGGGCCAATTTGAGCAATCTCCTTTCCAGCATATTTTTAAGTTATAGTCCGGCCGCTCAAAGAATGCGTTTCTGACAGGTCGTCCATATGGTTATAGAGTTAGTTTTCGAACCTCTTTTTTTATTAGATCTAAAGTGTACTTTCTTCTGTCGCCATAAGGAACTGACACGACCTGTCAGAAACGCATTCTGTGAGCGGCCGGACTAAAATACCTAATACTTGTTGACGTAATGCCTACCTATGAGACAAAATGCCAATTGGACGAAATGCGAGTTGGACAAAATATATCTTAGCGAAATATATGTTGGACAAAATGCATCCTGGACGAAATGAGGATATAAAAACTAATTGGACGAACTGCGTATTGGACAAACGGCTAATAAATCTGTACGTCACTTTAGTTAGCATATATGATAAAAGAATTGTTCACACGGTTACATTTATGACGAACACTTAAATATATTGATTATATATCTAAAGGATAATGTTGTTGTGCCACCTTTGCCTTCTATTTCCTTATAATATTTACCGATATAAAACATTACTCTCAGTTAATAATCTAAGTGCCTATGTTAGTTAAAAGTTATTAACTTGCGTCTTTCTCTTTACAGAAGTGATACCTGTATTCACTGAAACCATTCACGGAAATCCAGTAATGCAACTGGGTCGACACAGATACAATAAATATCATCGATGCAAAGGACCGAAATTGAGATGGGTGTGCACTAGGACCGGCAAAGGCTGTAAAGGCACCATTGTTACCATTGATCAGAAAATAGTCAAGATCATGAACTACCATAATCATTAGCTTAGTGCTGCTGATATTATTTCCGGCTTGTTTATAATTATGCCGTAAGATGATTCTGATAAATCGAATCTTCGCGAAAATTCTAGGGATTTTGCGAAAACGCGGATAATTAGACAATGGTGTCGATTCCGGCATGATTTTCTAAACCTAAACTTAAATTTGAAAACAGTGTCTCCTTGTCATTCGCTATACAGAATGAAAAGCAGAGTCTGATTCAGTTTTAAGTTAAGACAATCATGTCAGATTTCACACCAATGGCGATGACATTTCTCAATCTTACTGAAAATGATGAGAATTTACATTAAAATAATGATATTTATTTAGGAAACTAATAGATTAGGTATATTTTCTTTTTAACAAAAAAAATGTTTGATTTATGTATGCCTGTATTTATAAAAAATAATAATATAGTAAGTAACTGAAGTAAATACCTTTACTAAGTGATAACACGTTATCTGGTCAATATGTTGTGGCATAAGGATTGTTGACAGAGCTCCAGTAATGAGATAGTATGCTTAAATATATTGATTATATGTAAATAATACCGTTGTCTTTTACTAATTTAAATAAGGAATACATAATTTTAGAATCTGCAACACCACTTAGGATGCCTGAAAGAGATATCTTTTAGAAATAAACCTACCTTTGCTTAATGTTTACCTTTTTTTTTGTGTCTGGAAAATGCTTTATGCATCCTTCAACCACCGGGGGAGCAAGATAAAGGTATATGGGACTCCTTCCTGCTCATTTCATCCAGCCCTCGGCCTCGATGAAATGTGCAGGGCACTACCTAAGCCCTGAACAGGGCCACTAAAAACCAGACAATACCCCTGCACCGGTCACCCGACACGCATTCAGAGGACCTTAGTCCTCCCAATGCGCGTCGAGAGTGCGGATTTAGTCGTGGCACCTGATTTCCAATTGGCCACGCATCCGCCGGTGTTTGTCCATTGCTGGACCTGCCCCGATGAAGATGCCCCGGAGTATCAGGGGCATCAGCATCCAGAGAGCTTGTGCAATGCGAGCCCGTCCTCCCCCAGGACAGCCCCGCGGCTCGCACGAGAGTGGGAGGGAGAGCGTAGTTCTCTCCGTCCCTCTCCCGCCCCCATTGGCTCCACGTGAGCCGATTGGCGCAATACGCCTCTCCTGTGGCCCTAAAAAGGGCCTTTGTGTGTGGTCCTTAAAAGGACCTTTGGTTTTAGGACGGCGGCGTTAAGAACCTTAACGCCGCCGCCTTCTCCGCCGCCCCCCATGCCTGATGGAACCCACTTGGGCTTCCGCCTCCTGGGCTCTCTCCTCCTCTTCTTTCCGCGATACAACCGCCTTGCAGAAAGTGGCTACTGCCCCCCATGACCTGTCGCTGCCCAGCATAGCTCTGACTACGCTGGGCAGGGAGAGGTCAGATCCCACTACCCCAGTCAGTGTGGCGGCGCTGCTCAGCCCACGCCGTGCACACTTCAAGAGTGTGTTGAGCAGTGTCCTCAGCAGCGCCGCACCCATGACATTCTGGCGTCTCCTCCTTCCCTATCCGTTGCAGGAACTTTCCGAAGCATCCGTGCCCGGAAAGCACCTGCGCCAGCCGCAAGGTAAGACGACCCCTCTTTCTTCCAACCCAAGTTTTCAACATGGGTCTGATCGCCCCCACCGTTTCGACCCCGGCTGTAGGTTCCCGTAAGCGATCATCCTATATTTCCATGGTGAGCTCCGCCGCCTCCCTACGGATCCTCATCATATCCTCCACCGTGGCATTCTCCCCCTTTCTCTTGCCGCGATCCTCCCCTGTACACTGATGCCAGGACTTGGGCTTCTAGGTCCCAGGGGAGCATCGCGGCAAGAGCGCACGCCGCCTCGTAGGAGACAGTGCGATAGCACCTAGCCGCCCTAAGGGCCACAATTCTTTGCGGCTTTCTAAGATGGGCCTTGTTTATAGTGGTCAGAGCATCGGCCCATGCTTAATGTTTACCTGACATTTTATACAAATACTATTTTATAAAACGAAGAAAATATACATATTAAAAGAGTTGTATTTGGCACCTTTTGGGTTCGGAGCCTCGAAAATAGTTCAGTTTTTCTTTTGTTAGAGAAGTGGGGTATAGTGTAACACCCCTTGTTACACAGTGTAACATAAGTAATATCTCTTCTCCTTTCTTATTTGTCTATGGTTAGTCTTGACGTGTTATATATCGCCATCTTAAACAGCTATCACCAGACGTCAAATGCCCGGCCATTTGATGTATACTACAGAGACCTTCCTTATGTTACACTGTGCCCCTTGTTACGCTGTCCATCTTTTTTAATAACGCAGGCAATACTTATTTCAAGACGTTGGCGCCCTTTTATGGGGCACACCAACGAACGGTGCTCAAACCTAGCATCTCACAAGTCTCACGGGTGAACACGGAGAAGCCGTTAAGCAGTCCGCGCGGCTTACGAGTGCTTTCGGCATACTACCCGTTAAACAAACCCACACTGTTAAGTGCGGAACCGGGAGATCCCCGTTGAGGGACTTCACCGCGTCTCCGCACTCAAGCCTCCCGGGTTCTCCACTTACCCTAATATTTTAAACGTCATGAGTGGATAGATAATTATCTCTGCTGGTTGATTATCGTCTTTTTGATTATCGCCTTTTAATATTGTTTTTATATCTATTTTTACATTATGCGATTCGTTTCGATTTATGCCTCACTATAATTAACACGTTTAATAATGGTATGGTGGTATAAGTTGTATGAATTGCATGTTTTTTTTTATAAAATTTTGCTTTAACTACGAACTAATTAATTAATTTAAAGTAGTTTTAAACTTTTGTTATTTTGTGATTTCGGTAATTTAGAGATTTTCACTGTTGGTCTTTGCAGAAGAAGAAAAACCTTTTTTTACCAAAACCTCACGCGGTAATCCCGTACTGCATCTAGGTCGATTCCGATTCAATAAATATCATCGAAGTAAAGGACACAAATTGAGATGGGTGTGCAGCAAGAGCGCTACCCACAGTAAAAACTGCAAAGCTTCTATCATTACCATTGATAACAGTATAGTCAAGATGACGGGCAAACATAATCATTAATCTACTGGATGTCCATTCTGTAACATGCTATTTCATTAATGAAGTCATTTATTCAAATATTTGACAATTGTCAAATATTGTGACTTATTTTAACAGTTTAATGGCTGATGGCGCAGTGCATGTTTATCTAATGCCTAAAACTTGAGTTATCAAACCCGAAAGCGAGATTTTATTTTACAGAATCGCCCTACTGGTGCTGATGTAGTTTCCAGCTAATATATTCAGGTCCCTTGATTATTTATACGCCTAGATAGAGCAATCCAAATAAATGTGCTCATATTCCGCGCCTTTTGTCGTCTCCACTTTTATGTCAGATTGTACTAAAAAGCAGTCAACGTGTGAGTGTGTAGCGACGACCATTATCTACCATATGTAGTAGATATTTTTTGCCGCTTCCGTGCAGTTAATGCGATATCTAGGTTGTAAATAATCAAAATTTAAAGCATACTTCAATTCTGCCAAATTGA
This sequence comes from Chilo suppressalis, assembly GCA_902850365.2. Taxonomy (NCBI): domain Eukaryota; kingdom Metazoa; phylum Arthropoda; class Insecta; order Lepidoptera; family Crambidae; genus Chilo; species Chilo suppressalis. The sequence continues at coordinate 5,794,761 of OU963906.1, read as the reverse complement.
TGATGTTGATGCTAGGCTGGAAAAAAAAGAAACACGAGAGATGTACGCAAATTTTCTCGTGATTAGCAAAAGCGTATTGATCGTAATGGGGTGGCCACAGTTTCCTATTGTATTATCGATGACAACAATTATTACGACGAAGGTGACTTATACAACCATATTAATGCATTACTATTTGTGAACTTGACAACAGTTTGTCCTTATCATGCATGATAATTAATGAAAAGGAAAAACTGAGGTTGGGGGTGAGGACTTATTGAAAGGAAAGTCAAGTTAACAAATAGCAAACACGAATAGCCAATTGAAGTGCCAACATAATTTTGTAAATACGACATTGTTGCTTCTTCATGCTTAAACCGCTGACCCGAATTAGTATGAATTCAGTATAGAGATAGTTTAAGACTTGTGTTTTGTTTGTTTTTTCTTTTTTATCAATATTGGAATATATTTTTTCCCCTTGTATTAAGTTCTATATCGAAATAGTGTTTTGTTTTTCATTATGTAAATTTTCATTTTAAGGTAAGTTTTTAGCACAATATGCATTTTAAGATTTTAACGTGCTTTTGGGCAGTGTTAAGGGTTTTGGAGAATTTCTTTTGTATAGTAAAGATAATGTCCAAAGATGTTAGTAACGATCAATTTAGGTTTTGCCAAGAATCATGCTTAAATAAGTAATCTGATTAATATCAAATTTTCTACCACATTTTTATTTTTTTAGTAATCGATTTATATAGTATTGTGTTATACCTTATTTGAAGAGTTTTTTTAATAGAATTGTGCTGAAAATACCTACATCGTTTGTTTGTTTTCATTATTTTATACACTATTACCACACAAAACATAATTAAATAACTTTTATTATTTTTGTTTTATTCTACGCACTACGCAATTAATTCAATTTAAATTAGTTTTATTTATTTTTGATTTTGTGATTTTGGTAATTTAAAGATTTCACTCTTGGTCTTTACAGAAGAAGAAAAACCTGTTTTTACTGAAACCGCACGCGGTAATCCTGTACTGCTTCTAGGTCGATTCCGATTCAATAAATATCATCGAAGTAAAGGACACAAATTGAGATGGGTGTGCAGCAGGAGCGCTGCCTGCAGTCAAAACTGCAAAGTTTCTATCATTACCATTGATAACAGTATAGTCAAGATGACGGGCAAACATAATCATTAATCTACTGGATGTACATTCTGTAACATACGATTTCACTTACGAAGTCATTGACTCAAATATTTGACAATTGTCAAATATTATTATCATAACTTACTATTTTTTTTTCAATATTACAATATAATTTTCCTCCTTGTGGAAATATGGAAATTCTGTATTTTTCATAACGTCAATTTATTCTAAGTTTTTAAGTTCTTAGTTTTTAGAACAATATGTATTTTAAGATTTTAACGTGTTTTTCGGCAGTGTTAATAAAGATAATGTCCAAAGATATTATTAACGATTAAATTTAGTTTTTGCCAAGAACCATGCCTAAAAAAGTAATCTGATTTATATCAACTTTTCTTACTTTTTATTTTTTTTCGCACTCGATTTATATCGTATTATGCCTTATCTGAAGAGTTTTTTTTTAATATAAATTATGCTGAAAATACATCGTATGTTTTTTTTTCATACAGTATCACTATAAACACACTTAATTTACTTTAACTCTTTTTGTTTTATACTTTCTGTTAGATTTTGTAATTTAAAGATTTTTTTATTCTATTACACTCAGGCTACGTCCCCTACGTTATATCTTATATACGGATATAAAACATTACTGTTATTTCCTTAACCTTATTTATACATTAAACGTAAGTAAAAACTTAATTTTATCACGTCTTTCTTTTTACAGAAGAAATACCTGTAATCACTACAACCGTTTTCGGTACTCCACTTATGCTACTGGGTCAGCATGGATACTATAAAAATAATCAGTGCAAAGGATCAAAGTTGAGATGGGTGTGCAGGAGCAGAGGCTGCAACAACAGTGTTATTACCATTGATAACACAATAGTCAAGATCGAGAATAGCCATAATCATTAGTTTACTACTGCTGATATTATATCTGGCTTGTATTGCATACAGGATATAATTCCATTTTATCAAATCGGTGATGCCGTGTTAGACTGGAAACATAGAAAAAGTTATAACAGATGAGGGAATATTTTTTTGTATTTAGTAAAAGCACAAAATAGGTAGAACAGAAGATAATACAAAGTGCGCTCGAGAAATGCACACGCGGGCCACACGCGACAGCCACAAACGCCACCACGAGAAGCTAGAAGCGGCTACAAAGGTAGCTGAAGCCGCGACAGTCACTTGTGGCCGGTGGTCGACACTTGCCGCCGTTGTTTCCATTTTTTTTACACATGCGTCCAGTATCATAATGGACTTTGACGAAGAGGGTTTAAAGGTGGTGAATCGCATGAGTGGCGTGTGGCGGCGTTTTGTATCTGCGCCTTAGTAGCCGTTGCGGCACACAAGAACCGAGCAATGACGATTTGTAGCGTGTGGCGACCACCGGCGTTAACCGTGTGCGGCGAGTCCATATAAAATGTATGAAAACTACAGTAAATATGCCGGTGGCGACGTTTTGTGCTTGTGGCCGCTGGCCCGTATGCGGCGACCCTTAGTAATGCCGCACACCAGAGCCACAGGGTACATGCACGCAACATTTACTTTGCCACAATATGCATGCTACATATTTGCTTTCGTCTCGCTTCCAAATGTACCCGCTACAAATGTGTCCTTGGTGTGCGTGCTTACACGCAGTTAAATGAGGGCGTTAAATGTGTCGCGTGTCAAATGTGGCGCCACAATTATCGTAATAACAATTGTTTGCCTGGTGTGCGGCCCGCCTTAGACACCACTCACGGACATTATATCTCGGACTGGTTGTACCCAGTGCGAACGCGAGTTCCATCCGCTTTTTGTGCAAAAATGGAGCAACCACAAAGAAATTATTATAACGATGAAATTTGTACTCAATATAACAATAATATTAAAATACTCTAGTTATTATTGGTTTATATTTTCATTATTCCTGTTCAATTTTCATTGTCAACAATAATTAAAAAACTAAATAGGTACGTTCGAGGGCCACTACGATTTTCGTGTTCACAATCCTAGAGCGATCGCCGAGTGTGGATATGAAGAGTGAAGTACATACATGAGATTACCTTCTGCACTATCTATTTTGCGAAAAACTAATCAACGAACAGGGAACAACGAAAGAAAACAAAGGAATATGTATTTGTTTCTTAAATTTTCACGCACATCACTCATTAAATAAAACTAGTTTTAACGGGTTAATGCACGAACTTTATTTATTTGTTGACGTTTCGCATCCTTTTCGGGTCTGCATCGTCAGAATAATGATTTTTTATTGACTTTGTCGAGCTACCTTCGAAAGACTTTTATATCATAACATATAGATATCCGAAAGCTCAATAAAACCTGAAAAGGCTGCGAAACATCAATAAATAAATAAAGTTCGTGCATTAACCCGTTAAAACAAGTTGTATTTAAAACCAATGTAATATGTTTTAAATACATATTATCAAAAGTAATGATACCACAAGGATAATTTTATTTTTGAAATTGATTATATTTAATACTATAGGGTATGTTTTTTTGCAAAAATAAAAATGAAGATCAACTTAAACGCGAAAGTCCTGTATTAATGTGGTGATCCTTATTATTTTACTAAGAGTAAACATTAGTTTGACCATATGAATGTATTTTCACCTTAAATATCTAAAGTGTATGTTCACAGAGTACTTTTTTATCTCACCAATATTCACTAAGACGATTCACGGAAATCCAGTCATGCATTTGGGTAATCATCGCTTCAATAAATATCATCGCAGTAAAGAACCCAGGACAAGATGGGTGTGCACCAAGAAGACATCCGGCTGCAAGATCGGTATCATAACTGAGAACGGTGTTATAATCAAAGTGACAAATCAACACAATCATTATTGAGCTCGATGGCGCAAGTGGTTAGCGCGTTCGGCTGCGATCGTTGAAGTTAAGCAACTTTCGCAGTGGTCGGTCTTTGGATGGGTGACCAAAAATTTACTATCTCGAGCTACTCCGTGCTTCAGAAGGCACGTTAAGCCGTTGGTCCCGGCTGCAACTGCAGTCGTTAACACCCACCAATCCGCACTGGGCTCGCGTGGTGGGTCATGGCCCAATCTCCCTATTCCATCCATACGGAAGGCCTGTGCCCCAGCAGTGGGGACATTAACAGGCTGATAATGATAATGGTGATGATTATTGAGCATTGTATTTTCATAAACAAACAAACATTGTGAGTTGCAAATTTTGTTGCTGTAATCAAAAGCTATATCGATATTAAAAAATAAAAAGGTATTGATATGATCATTTAATCCTAACAAACACACTAAGCTTACATAGTCCAATTATTTATATTAGTAAAATTTTAAATAAGTATCTACATGATATACTTTTTCGTATCTTTAATTATGCCGCAATTAAATTTGGTCGGTAGCCCGTATTTGGGTGCACGAAAGACATTATAATGCGATTCAAATAAGAATAGGAAAGCCAATGACCTCTATCTGTTAAATGTCGCTTGAAAAGTACGGTTTGCAAAAAAAAATTGGAACCTTTTTTAGCACTCCGCTAATTCAAGAATAAAAACCAAACATTTGTAAACAAACTATTGATAATTAATATTTATGTGTGATAATTTTTTTTGACATATTGAGCTTTGGCCATGAATGGTTGATAACCTAAATCGTTAACCAAATGTCACTTTAAGTTGCGTTCAGAAACTCGATTTCAAACTTTCGTTTACATAAAGGATGCATGTTCGTATGTGACCTAGTAGTAATGCATGATTATTCTTAACTACTCCGGCGGTAATGCAGAGATGAGCGGAATAGAAGAGCTAGATTCTGATTATTGTTTTTTCTCACAGTCTTAATAAATAAATATTTTTAAAAATCGGTTTTTTTTTCTCAATCTTAGTAAATAAATGTTATTAAAAAAATCTGATGCTTTTTCTCACTTAATCTTAGTAAAAAAGTTTTATTAAATAAACACTTTTTTGCTCACTCTACCCATTTGGTTTGTTTTGACAGCTATGACATCACAATATGGCGCCCACTCGATTCTATTCTTAGTTGAATCGCATTATAGATGAATTCGGGCACCCGAAGCGTCTTCCAGGCCGTATTTCAGTGTAAATATTACACTGAAATATGGTCTGGAAGACGGAGTCGGGTAAATAAAAGGAAATCTGCCCGAATACGGGCTAACTCGACTCGGTTCATTTACACTTAGTCGTTTACCCGAATACCATTGGCACTCGTATTCGGACTAACGACCAAATGTAACCGCGCCATTAGGTAGTTTTTGTACATGTACACTATGTACAATGTTTTTCTCACAATAATGTAATTTTATGTACTGTGCTTTAATTGGTATTTTTTATCGGTTGGTCCAGTTTTCAGACACGAACCCACAGTTTCCGCAATGGTCGGAATGTTGGTTAAGAAGAGATTCATAGTTGAACTTGGGTATTTGGCGATGTTTGTGGATTTTATCTATTTCTTCTTTTATAATTCTAACCAGAAGTGAACGCTTAAACAATCAGCAGTCATTTATCTAACTTGCAACTGATTGACGCCCGGTTGTTACAGAAATAGCTCGAAAAATAAAGCAAACACACAACGATAAACATTAAGATTTGGTGGCATTTTTACGCATTAACTTGTCCAGAAACTGTCGCGTTGTGGTAGCAAGTAGCTATTACTTACATAGGCGATGTGATGTGAACCGGTGAAATAATATTAAAAAAACGTTTTTGTGAAACCGGTAATCACCGGTTCCGGGTATAAAAACCGATCATAACCACATTATTAAGTATAAGTAACCAACTATCTTGTTTTAATACTTCACTAACTACATGTCAGAGATTCCAGATCTTATGCATTGCAATTGCATTCATGTGAATCGATCCAAGATCTGAATCGTATCGTATGGCATTGAATCAATCTCGTCGGATTCTGAAAAATACGGAAAACAGTATGAGTGCAAAATGACTGATTTAAGGCTTAAGCATAATTTGGGAAAAAAAAAATACTTTACAAAATTTGGTAGGGACTCCGCCGTGAAGGTGGCTTAGATTGATTGAACTTTTTAGGTTTAAATTTTATTTATATTTTTTTTAGTTCTTTGATCAAGAAAACATTGAGTTACCTATATCAGATTGTTATATAAAAAATTAGCTAGGTAGGCAGTTAATATTACTTTGTTCTAGGCACGGACCTAAAAAAAAGACGGACGTAACTTCGTCTAATCACGAGTGAAGCATGCAAATGGCCGCCCGTTTACCGTGTGTGCGTGATTTGAGGGTGGTCATATAAGTCATCGATTTCCCTATTTTTTAAATGTCTCAAACTAAAATATTGTTTACACTCTGTAGTTAATCCCGTTATTGTAATATGTATTTATTACAATAACAGGATATTTACTATGTTTTTATTACATGTGAGCTCCCGATATTTCAGCAATTTAAACGGGTGCACTTTAGAAACATAATGTTGGCCTATCAAACATCATTTTTATGACGACCGTTAGAAAAATGAAAACACTTGCTACGTATAAATTAATTTATTATTTACATAAAAATTAAGTATCTGGTTAATATTATACATTAATATACTTAAATCGCGCAGATTAATGCTAAAAATAAAAATATAATAGACTAATATTATTATTACTTCTTTTAAATGTAAGTTTTTCATTCATAGATTTAGTAGGTATTTAAAGACTGACAGAGTGAGGAAAAGAGATATGTCGACATGGGGACAGGAACTTCAGAAAACTGTCAAACCATTGCTTCTGAAGCATTCGTATTCTTAATACACGGTATCAATTAGCATTTTAAATTACCTCTCGAATATTTACTGGTAAGTGCAGAGCAGAAATTTAATTTAATTTATTTATGTCTTTTAAAATGTGATGATGCAGGCTTAAAGTTGCATGCTTAACATTCGATATACAAAAACACAGAAAGACAGGCCAACTAGGTCCCTGCCTCAGCTTAATACTACAGCAACACCAGGGCTGCTGCAGCGCTGATAATAGGGAAGATGCAATATTTTTATTTTCATTTTAAAGAATTCCATGTAGAATAAACCACAGATATATCAAAAAATTAAAACATTGTGATTTATCGGAAAAAATTCGGTTTTAAATTGACAATTTAAATTTTCGCGCGAAAACGAACCTATGGTTGCGATGACGTCACTCCTGTCTGTCACTGGTCGTAATTGTTCGTTGCTGGCTTTAAATTTTCATACTTTTGCATATTTTTTCGACTTTCGAAATATTTTTTTGAAAAATTTAAAATGGACTATCCATCAACATCATGTGATCATAACAATACCACTAATATTCCAAAAAAAGCCGTGTTGACTCATGTTTTGTGCCAATCTACTTCAACACAGTTCCCAAATGAATTGTTTTTGACTGGAACTTCTGACCCAAAACTGAAAAACAGTGGTTTCAAGCTGCGAAGAGAAATGACAATTATTCTCCAAAGACCATTATTCGATGCTGAGAAGATCACTTTGACGTAAGTCGGCGAATATACTTGTTATATGCTTAATTAATCTGCTTGTACGTAAAAACGCATTAGTAACCTACCTAATACTTACAAAACCTGTCTATAACATATTTTTAATTTTACAGTTGGAGAATGACGTCGAAAATTAGATAAAGTTTAAAATGTGTGGCACAATCTTCACATTGGCAGGACTGAACCAAGCTTTGCGTTTTATTTAAAATAACTGTAACACGATAACCTTCTTTACCTACTTTATGCTCCGGAGAACTCGACCTTTTACTGTACATAATTTTCCATCTCTTTTAATTTGGACATAGCCGATTGCATTATCGCCGTAAGATTTGTAGAAGCCGCTGAATAAAATACGAAGTTTAACAACTACGATTTTTACATACCGTAGTAATTTAGTCCCTTTCATTTCTACACTTAAAAACTCTGCACTTGGGACAAAAAAAGTTATAACCATGTCAACGCTTGTAAAAAAACGCAATAAATATTCCCATAAAATAATATTTACTTTAACAACCATAACCTCAAAGAACTTGTCATAAAGTGACGTCACTAAACGCTGATTGGTGTTTTAAAATACGTTCTGTTTCAAGTATTTTTAATTCGTAATAATTGTTAAAAAACAACATTATGTAAAATAAAAACGTTGCAGTGGCATTTCTTTTATATTTTTTTAACATTTTAATCATAAAATTTTCATAAATATTATATATGCATCTTCCCTATTCTGGCAGGCTTGACGAGACATTTTTAATTTAATAACAAAACAGAAGATTAGAACCATACGAATCAGCATGACAAAAAAAATAACAACATAGGCTGAATGCTTTTAGTGTCTTAGGCCTTAAAACAAGAGAAATGAATTTATTAAAAAATTAAATAAAAATGAATCAAGATTTATCTCTGACAAACTAGAACTTAAAAAAACCAAAACTAAAACCAAACAATAAAAACACACAAAGAAATAATTAGTTACAATCAGTTGCTAAACACAAAAAAGTTTGCTACATATTTACATATATATATAAACAACAAAGAATTCACAGCGAGAACATATCATTTTATAAAACATATAAAATATTCTATGAATAGTATGGCTTCTATTCTTTTCCTTTTGGAATACGGAACCCTAAAAAGTTACGAAATCTGACCTTACCGAGTCACAAATGCAAGAAATACAAAATTCCCTACTTTTAGGGAAAATTTCCCGTAAATATACTGTATGGCTAATACAGTTGTATTTTTGTTTACAATTTTCATCCCAGTAAATAAAATATAATATGGAATAAATATCAAGAATTGTCAATACTTACGCGTGGTAGGTAATTCCTTGTGACTTTTTAAATTTATTCGTGTAGTTTTTACAGGATTTCACCACACAAGACGGCATTTTTAATTATTTTTATCAGAGCAATTGAATGTGTGACTGCCGCTGTCACGCGGGGTCAAATGGCAGCGGTTTGTCCGACCTGGTGCATCAGTGTGAGTGTAGGTAGTGTATAACAAACGATTTTGTCTGACCTTGCATGCTTCACATGATTTGCATTTGATGTTACGTCCGTCTTTTTTTTAGGTCCGTGGTTCTAGGTAGACATCTGCCCTGTCTTTCACTACAAATATCTATGCCATTGTTAGCAGCAGGTGAAAATAAACTTTTTGGCTGAAATTTCGGTTGTTCACATCACTAGTAGGCCCTTCTTATCTCCTTATTATAGCTTGAGCTAATGACTCAACTGATGTTTCGCAAAAGACATTTTTAATTCACTGAACAGAGATAAAATACTGCGCAAGTGAATTCATAGTTTGAAATTCTTTGTTCATTTAATAAGCGATTGGGAAATAAGACTGTTTTGCGTAATAACTGTTACGTCGTATGAATAAAATTACTTAAAACATAATAACGCCTTAATTATTTATTGATCCAGATTATTACTGTACCTATTCGCCGCCACGTAAAGCCTATAATTTATTTTGTAACTATGCTTTCAGACATTAAATTCACAATTTCGCATGGCAGAAAGCCTGTCTTGCGGTTTGGGAAGTTTCAGTTCAATAAGTATTATTCAGTAAGTAACGGGCGTAATGTCAGATGGGTGTGCACCGATTCTGCTGCAGGGTGCAAGGCTACAGTCAGGACTATTGGCGATAGTCTTGTTACAGTCAACAGCGTTCATAATCATTTTTGAAAATGTCACCTATTATGTACACACTTTTAGCAAGCAGCATCAACTCTTCAAACTATACGAAACTTAAAATTCTGCAATAAATTTTCGAACATTTTTGGTGGCTCGAAAGTTTGTTACTTTTAAATCGATTGCAGAATAGGGAAGATGACGCGGTCAAGGAAACGAAATTCCCTTCGAACTTATTTTTCTTTTGTCAATCAACCAAAAAGTTATAAAGTGCGCCAAAGTTTGGGTGCGGGGGTCCGTGACGTCACTTTTCAGTAAAAATTGTACGAAAACGCGACGTCACGCGACTTTTCAAAACAACATATCTCTGGAATGTTTTAGTAATGTGAAAAAATAAAATATACTTGTCCAATACTATCAATAATCTACCTTATAGACAAAGAAAAACGTTGGTCATCGTCCCTATTCTAAAAACCTCAAGTACGTACGTATTGGATCTGCCTTAAAGTTTTCTTAATATTTATAAGTTATACAATCAGAAATTTAACTCCCTTTAATGTACTTTGTTATATGAATGTATACAAAATAGATCATGAAATGAATAAATTATATCGATGATTCCTACATGCTTTTAAATTACAGAGAGATAAAGAATTTAACTTAGAATTATTGTTCCCTATGTATCTGCTGCACCACTGATTATAATAAAACTCTCTGAAAATTATCCACAACACGATATAAATTTTTGTATTTAAACTATTGGGCTTATAACCCATGTTAGTGATTAGAAAAAACGAACGATCTTAATATTTTTCCCATTTATTTAATTTCAATAAAGGTTCATATTCTTATTATTATTCTTATGGGATGATGATATTCGTAGGCTGGCTGGAGTGGGCTGGATGAGAGTAGCACAAAATCGGGAGCAGTGGCGTGCATTAGGGGAGACCTATGTCCAGCAGTGGACGAACATGGGTTGATGATGATGATTCTTATTAATTAAACTCATGATCACTCTTTATATTACGAGTCTAAGGGCCTATGTCACCAATTCTTGATAATTTTAGATCGCTTTTTATCTAAATGTGTAGTTTATCTGGCATCCGTACAACCGAAAAGGCTGATGAAAAGTGAATCAGGTCCTTAGTTAACAAGATAAAAAATCAGTTTTTCTGCATTGACAAGTATTGATTATTCATTCTTAAAGGTATCATATGGACTACATCCCGATTTGGCAAGCCCGTGATCCAAATTGGGCGCAGACGTTACAACATGTACCACAAGTGCAGGGATAAGGACAAAGTGCGATGGGTGTGCACAAGGACCGGGTCAGGCTGCAGGGCCACCATCATCACCGTCAACGACGACATTATCAAAATTATAGATGAACACAATCATGATTAGTGTTGAGATTTGCACATAGTGTTGTGTTTTTTCAGTTGATGTTTCAATAGTTTATGGAATGGGAACAGGGTAGACAATATGCGAGTGATACTCTCTTAGTATTGTAGGTAAGGGCCTTCATCATTGAAGCTTGTTACATGACGTGACGTGTGCGAAGACGAGATGATACAAAACTGCGTTTTAGGAAGTAATTTTATATCAAAACTAGTGGTCCCGCCCTCGCTTCACTTCGGGGTAGAATTGATTAAAATCGTTTCTTAGCGGATGCCTAAGTCATAACATCTACCTGCATGCCAAATTTCAGCCCGATCCGTCCAGTGGTTTGGGCTGTGCGTTGATAGATCACTATGTCAGTCAGTCACCTTTGAGTTTTATATATATAGAAGATTCACGTCAATTACTCCGTGATCAGGGCGCTTGCAACAGTGCCGAAATACCGGAAACTCGCTAGAAACAAGGTACATGGTAAAACTCCCGTAAATAACATAAATTGCTATAAATGACTGACTCCTTTTAAGGCGCTTGTGGAATTATAACATGACTCGTATGTTGTTACAGTCGTGGGATAGTAACGTCTTATGCTGCATTTCCACCTAGTGTTTAGGGCAGTTCCGAGCTAGCAAAGATTTGTTCGCTCGTTAAATAGTATGCTCATAAAGATGTTGCCTTGTTTCCGATTAATGATGGAGCAAGAGAGCATTCGTTCCCTGAGTCCAATCAAACATCATTGTACGAATTCGTTCAGTCGCTCTGATTTTTCCATTTACCGAGCAAACAAATGCTTGCTCGTTCAGAACGGCTCTGAGCTTAAGTGGAAACGCAGCATAACATGTCACTCTGATGATTAAGACACAAAGAGCGTTTTGTGCTCAATCACTTTAGAAACGTATTGACTAAATATATTGAGTATTTAGTCAATACGTTTATACAAGTGTGACGATTTTACACAGACATACCAATTAATTGGTTTTGTGGACATTTTGTGTATCACTGAATAAAATCATTATTTTTATTATTATGTCTGTATTAAAACATTGTTATTTAATTGCTTTTTATAAAGCATAGTTTGGTGGTGGTATAAAATGTGTGAAAGACGGAAAACGTTCTTCGCGTTTGGACTTTATCACCATTTAACATCAGGTGGGGTAGAGTCTATTGCGTACCTTGCTATATGAAAAAAAAAAAAAGAAAAACTGTTAGCCAATAAAAAGTCTTTGAAAAATTGCTCGTTGCATAATATTGAATAGTATTAAGTTTATATTGGCGTCGATTCTGGCGTGATTCTCTAAACTTAAAACTAAATTTAACATCAGTCTCTCCTTTTTATTCTGTATAGAGAATGACAAGGATACACTGTTGTCAATTTTAAGTTTAGATTTAGAGAATCGTGCCAGAATCGACACCATTGCTTACCTTATTTTGTGAGACTTTTTTGGTTTAAATATACACATTATTTTTGATGTAAAATCTGTTTTTCATTGTTTAAATCACATAATACAACTCTTTTGAATCATCTAAAACTTTTTAACCTACCAATATCACCAGTTATGTACACATTTCAAAGCTTTGGAGAAAAATGACCATACCATAAAATCAGTAAATTTATGGAGTTTAATATTATTATTCAAATAAGTAATGTAGCAACATGTAGTATATTTAAATGTTATTGTAGATGTTTTTTTTTATTGTAGCAAGAATAATCTATCGTGGAGTATTTAAATTAAATTAAATGGAGTATTTAATTTAAATTTCATACTTTCTAGATATTAGCTTCACAACCTCAAGATTTGGGAATCCGGTAATGAAAATTGGTGATAAAAGATACAATCAGCACTCCAAATACAGGAACAAAAACAAGGCCATATGGATTTGTTCAAGAACTGCTACCGGATGCAAGGCGACTGTTGTCACTCTCTCCAATGAAATCATCAAGATCAACGATATACACAATCACTGACATAACATAACAACACTTTTTACGAACGTTCATATAATTTGAAGTTATCTTCAGATGACATTCTGAATTCTGTGTATGAACCTGTAACAGAAGGTCTACTATAATTGTTCCTTATTTGTTTCTTATTATAATAATATAAGTACGTTCGCCTGAACATAGATTCAGGTTTAGATTCTCTGAGTCCACTCAACGAAAAATTTGATTTGGTAGTTTATTTCTCAATTTAAATATAACCTTAAATGGACTAAGTTTAATTTTGTTTGACCTTCGTTATCAAAAGTTCGTTTCGAAGAAAGAGATCTCTTTAAAAGTCGAATATAAGTATTTTTCGAACACTATGAATGTTGTCTATACTTCTATTAGTATAAGTAAAGGGTAAATGTTTGGCAGTAACGTTTTTTCACTTTAATGACTTGATGCTTTACGACAACTTGATGCTCTTTTTCGGCAAAATTTGACTTAAACTGAGAGCTCAATAGTGATTTAAAGTTTGCATGAGAAATCAGTTTTATTCGCAATCAAGATACAGCCAGCACACGTTACTATTGTTAAAGGAACAATAATTTACGAGTTATGTTGATTTCTCTTAATTCTAACTTAAAATACACACATAAGGTATTAGCACCAATGACCGTCAGGAGCCAGTGATCGACATTAAGAGACACACAATAAACTTTTTTTGTCTGAAATCGTTCGAAGTATTACTAGAAAAAAAACCGCTCGGTCCAAACGGGATTCAAACTCGCATGTACCTCGGCTATCTCTCGGCTAAGGCGCAGGTTAGAATGTTGTCCGAAACCTGGACCGGACGAATTATTTTCTAATAAATTTTTCTTTACACATGATCATCTAACAGTTAAAAGCTTAAAATATAAATATGACAAGTATGTTTGTGTCAATTTTGCTATTATCTCTTTTCAGATTTCACTCTCACTAAATCCAGATACGGAAAGCCGGTGTTGCAATGGCGAAACTTTCGGTACAACAAAATTTCGAAGTTCAAAGATGACGGAAAAGCAAGATGGGTGTGCTCGAGGATTAGCTTAGGCTGTAAGGCTGTTATATACACCGTGGGCAATGAGGTCGTTCGTCACAATGATACTCATAACCACCAATAAAGCTAGATATACCTTTCACACTATGCAGAGGCCCAAGCATGAATTTTGACAGCTCCTTAATAGTATCGCATTGTCAAAGTTTTTATGAAAGCTCCAATCTGACATAAGAACCAAGTAGCTTTTTCCATACAAAATTTGATGATGACGATACGTTACGGAGCTGTCAAAAATTCGTGCTTGTACCTCAGTATAGTTTATGAGAGAGAAAAGAAGAGATCAATGACGTGAGTGGTTAGCTCGTTCGTTTGGTCTTTAATCGTGGAAGTTAAGGAACTTTTGCAATGTCCTGTCATCGAATGGGTTACCAAAACTTTATTATAGCGAGCTCCACCGTGTTTCGGAAGGCAAGATGATCCGCTGGCCCTGACAATCCGCAATGGGCCCGCGTGGTGGGTCATGGTCTAATCCCCTTATTCCATCCACACGTTAGGCCTTTGACCTTCGTGATCAATAAAAATATGAGGTCACAGAGCGAGATGGGTGTGCTCAAAATTCTCACGTGGTTAATATTACTTTTGTCGAATATAATTTAGTGCATACTCACAATGTTATATATTAAATAAAACAAGTTTCAACGGTATCCATGCACTGATTTATTTATTTATGACGTTTCGCATCCTTTTCAGGCTGCGTCTTCAGAATTATAATATAAACTTGTTTTATTTAATGAGTGGTGTGCGTGAAAACCTAAGAAACGAATATGTTTAATATATTAGTTATAAATGTGCAAAATAAAACATGTCTTCAAAAGTAATAGTTTTTTTGTGTCTGAGAAATGCATTAGGCAGATTTTAACCACTGTGGGAGCGAGAAGAAGGTATGTGGGACTCCTCCCTGTCCCCTTCAGCCAGCCCTGGGGCTCGCTGAAGTGAACAGGGCCCTACCTACAATAATTATATTGTTATAATTATTTCCACTATCATAAGTATATTGTTTAGGTACTGCAACAAATAAAATGGTATGAAAAAAGTATACTGTACACTAATAGCATTTATATTTTATTAGTTTAAAACTTACGTCATGAAAATATCAATTCCCTTACAAATTTTATTAATGAATTGGTTTTCCTGCTGTATGATAAAGAGCCTTATTGGAAAATGACGCTACGCGAGTATGACGCGCTTGGCATAAAATTTCATTCAGCCATGTAGCGCATGGACGGAAATACGCAAAGCGCGGTAAACAAACGAAAACGAAAAATAAAATAGAAATATACGTATCATTAATATGTGTGAAAAGGAAAGACTCTTTAATGAACACCTGAAATTATAAAGAAAATCGTTTAGAGTAGAAGTTATACTACGTATATAAGAAAAGTTTTAAATACAACTTGATGAAGTAGTTATCATATACTAATAATAATAATATAATGTATATGATAACTACTTTATCAATGTAAAATTTTAGTCATTATGCATGTATATAATAATAATGGTCAGTTCTCACCACCAGTACCATAGGTACTGAGGATAATAAGAAAAAGAGTATTCACTGTTGTCGAATTTAGGTTTGGGTTTGGAGAGTCATGCTAGAATTGACAGCAATGTATGTGTAGAATGATTGAATCTTAATTTATAAATTATATTGTGCAATTGTATAATAATGAATTTTAAATAACCCTCTAAAGTTGTATGGTTACTGTATTTTTCTGTACCACCTTATTTCTGTGAATGTGATATGCAATAAATGAATGAATAAATAAATCCTAGTCGTGCACTCTTGACAGAGTGCCGTCACACCACCAGTAATAGAGTAATTACTCTTTTGTTTTCAGGATTTTCGGAGCATACTGCGACCACGTTGAACGGGAGTAGACATTTTGGCAACTACGAGATGGTGTTCACTCAGTCCCGTTTCGGCAACCCTGTCATTATGTGTGATAGTTACAGATTCAACAAGAAGTTGACCAAAGGCGCTCGGGGGCGTTGGGTGTGCACTAAAATTGCTACGGGATGCAAGGCTACAATTATCACAATTCACGACGTTGTTGTCGAATATAACAGCGATCATAACCACGCTTGAATAATTAATTACCTTTGAGGCAAAGGTGATGGTCGAAGGCTTCGAATTCCCGTAACAAATGTTGGCATTCACGACAAACATACCTGCGTTCTCGTAGCTTTACTTGTGTTATGGTAACTAAGGAACCAATGGTTTTATTTAGCATCCGTTCCGTCGCAAATTAACACTCATCGGTGCTGATGTAAAATATAAGTATGTACCAGTCAAACTCGTGTACCATCATCCTGAATTTGGTAATGATATTATATATTTGATGTACGATTATTTTGTATTCGTTGTTTATGATTAATTTATATATTTTACTGTGATGCAATAGATTTATTCGTACAATTGAAAGTTTAAATATTATGATACATTGTACTTAGTTTTTTTTACTACGATTTTAATAAACGATTCTTAAATATTAATTGCTTTGTTTTTCTGTTCTGTTAAAAAGAATTTAAATTTCATTTTAAACCCGTTAGAAAATTTGTTTTATTTAGTGAGTGGAGTGCGGGAAAACTTATGAAACATATCTGTTAAAATATGAGTGTAACAAATACTGTCACTGTATGCTACTCGAATTACCAATATTGAATATAAGTTTTCTTCTGAAACATTTCATTCTGGCTGTATTTATTAAGTCTCCTACGAAATAACATTCTATGTACAATTATTTGTTTAAGAATCAGCCGCCTTTGTGGTGTCCCGCAGCGGTAAGACGATGCTTCGGGTGGGAAACTATAATTATAGCCTTAACCGTGACAAAAGGAGGCCAGCCGGACCTAAACAGCGATGGTTGTGCACTAAGTGGAACTATGGTTGCAGGGCTATGATCTCAACGGTTAATGATGAAATCGTCAAACATCGAAGTAACCACACGCATTAACGTCAATGATTGTCAAAAAGAGGCTGAACTGATTAATTGTAAAGATAGCGAAATTGTTACATCAATTGATGATGATCTGATAAACTTGAAAACTAACCAATGAGAAAACTCTGTCTTTGGTACTGGGTTATTAATTTTTAACAATTAAACTATCACTTTAAGTTGTATAGCTATAAAGAAAATGCGATGCTGTTAGGCCGAAGCAAGCATTTTTAAATATTTGTTATTATTATATAGCCTTTAAAATCCATGATAAATTATAAACATGTCATTAAATCAAAACAATTATAATAAGTCAATTAGATTCAGAAGATATAGATGAATATAAATCAGACGGAATAGTTGTAATATTAATCGTAAGAAATATAATTGGACGTACTATTTAGACCTATAAAATATTTAAGTTTATTTAAGGACTTGTTTTATTGGTGTATATTACTAAACTTCAATATACAAAGAAATAAATTATTGAATTGGGAATTGTGAGATCAATTAGGGGAAATCACTCAAACATTGGCACTTTTAACAAGAAACAAAAAAATGAAACAACAAAACTGTAACCTATTGAATTTTTTTGGTAACTTGTCTACTGTGTTTGGTTGCGTTCCAGGTTCGCCAAAATTCATCACGTCATCTAGAGGAAACCAGAATATCGCTATAGGTAAATACCACTTCAGTCTTCACAAGCATTCGAAAAGGGGCTTGAAAAATAGATGGGTTTGCAACAGCACTTCCACGTCCTGCCGAGCCTCTGTCACCACAATTAACAATATCATAGTCAAACACACTAATGATCACAATCATTGAATAAAAAAGCTTGAAATGGGATATTTCTAAAATCAAGTAGTTTTAAGACCATAGCGGTTAATAATATTTTTATAAGTACCTACTAAGTCTTTGACAAAAAATGGTTTACGAGATTTTTTTTTTGCATGTGTAACTTTACCAAATATTTCAATATATCTGTATAAGGTATTTCTGTTAAATGAACTGGTAACAGACGATAGCTGTATTCGCAAAAAAAAAAAATTTGAATTTGAATAGCTTACATAAGTAAGTGTACAGTTTATTTTTTATTTTATATTGTTAAGTGTCGGGATGAGGATCGAAATTATATGCCAGTTCACGCTTGACAGTTCTTTATTTACCGCACTGTTAACACACAACGTTAATCACAATATGCTCACTAAAAACTGTACTTCACCATACAAGTCTCTAAATAATCACACTTGAACACTTTTCTTGCACTTTGATCGCTTTAGTATTTGTTCCGAAATCGCTGTTGAAACTCAACTGCCTCTGCGCGGCGCCGATCACGCTTATATACGACGCATTCTAGAAATGTCCCGTTAAATTGAGAGTCAACTAGTACCCGCGAGTGCGTAGTACCTACTTCTACCTACGTAGGTAACGCTCATAAGTTGTAAACAAGTGCAGATGTTGTTGCACTTTTTGCCTTACAACGCACTGCATAAGGCTCTTAAATATCTTCAGAGTTTTACCAATTCCATGTTAGAATAACGAATATTTTTATGCAATTGCATCTTGCTCATGTTCATAAAGACGCAGACTACCACTGTGCATGTGTCGGTGGGAGAATGGTCAATCGACCACCATTAGCTGCATCTCTTTCGGTGTTAATTGCATTACATAATTATACTCTTTGATCACAGTTTAGCTTGGTTCATCGGAATGAAAGTTAGGTGTCCCGTTTGGATTTTGACGAACTCTACGAAAGAAAGTCAAATAGATACTTATTCGCGTTTTGACGAATTATCAAACAATAAATAAGCGTGGAGATAATTTCTAAGGTCTACTCGATAAATTTTAATTTCAGATAAGAATACTACTACGAAGTAGTATTCTCTTCTGAAATAAATACAGTAAAATTTTGTATGTTAGAAGGAAAATTCACGTCCGTATTTCCAGAGGGAGAGGACGGAGCTGAGTGATGACTTAATCGTCGAAGATTACTTTAGCATGTTTCAAAGGAGTTAAGTTTGATTTCTTGGATTTGCGTATGGATAGCGCGTTCCTTTGCTTGCCCGTGCCGTGCTCTGCAACGCGATATCCCTACGCACCTTTAGATTGTCTTTTTTATGCCTATATGTAGATCTAAGGACTATTTAAGTCGATTCTTCTGGAGTAATTGTAAGGAAAGTTTCTCGGGGACTGTTCTTCAGTTTCGTGAATAAGCACATTATATCGGGATGTTAAAGTGTGTTTTTTGATTAATTATTATTTATATTGTACATTTGATTTACTTTTGTTTTTTTTTCTTCCAATTCAGATCCATACTACGATATTTCAAGAAAGGGAAAAACTATCATGGTTTTTTGTGGCGAGCGGTACAGCTTGAAGATAGCTAGCGGCTATAAGAAAACTTGGAGATGCACCAAGTGGTCCAAAGGGTGTAGAGCTTCACTCGTGACTCTTGGTGATGAAATTGTCCACACTCGTTCTATACATAAGCATATTATATAAAATCATTTATTCTGTAATCAATTAAATCATGTTCCAAATGCGATATTCCTTTATTCAAATTGATGACGAAAATCCTTGTTTTGATAACGATATAAAATATGAAACGGTGTGATATAAGACAGTAAATAAATTGACAAAAACGGTTCTTTGAATATTTGAATATACATTTACTAGAATATTCTGTGTAATAACTTCTTTCCTCGCCCGATGTATATATAGTAAATTAATAGCGTCTATACACCACCCAAGCTGTTGGCTCCTACTGTCCGTTTACCTTGAAGAAAGATTGAAGTGTTTTGATAGCGTTGTTATATCTTGCAGTAGTGCTAAAAATTATTTCTAGATAATCTAAAAAATGCCAAATCCAAACAAGCTACTGAGCCCCGGCATATAACATGGAAATTCTATCACGTAGGTGCTAATGTTTCGAAAAAAAATATGTAAATCATAAATTATTAGACTACCAACTGAAGTACTTTGCGACGCGATTTAGGGACAACTTATAGCACTACCACAAGATGTAACAACGCTATCGAACGACAAACACCCCAATTTGTTAATAGTTTACTCAACTAAGTTGGTAGCGGACGGTGGTGTTGTATAGACATTTAACTTGATACTGCACTTTTTAAAGTGTAATTTAGAATGCAGGACGACAATAAGTACACCCGACTCCTTTGATTGCCCAGGAGAAGAGCTTCTGCGGCATCATCGTGTACGGTATGCGGGAGTCTCATTAGATTTTTGCGATTATGCTATCATGTCCGTTAAAAAGGAGTTAGATGAGATTTTTTTTTTATATGAGTTCTGGGTAATGTTATAGTTATTTTTTTCACTCCCAAATTCAGGTCCGTACTTCGTTATTTCAAGACTGGGTAAGCCTATCCTGATTTTTTGTGGCGAGCGGTACAGCTTGAAGATAGCTAGCGGCTATAAGAAAACATGGAGATGCACCAAGTGGTCCAAAGGGTGTAGAGCTTCACTCGTGACTATTGAAGATGCGATTATTCTAGATCGATCTATACATACGCACTAAGCGCACATAGAATGTATTCTGTATTTATATTTTAATTCAGTCATACGTTGTGATAATTTTAAGAATTTATTTGTATTAATATAAAACTTTAACTAGCCAGGTGAACACTACAATAGACCGTAATGTTAACGGATGTTCATTCGGATGTTTTAGACTACCATTTATATACCACCATGTCAAACGTCTGATATCAACGTTTCAAGTATCTACTTGAACGAATATCAAACATTTAAAACGAAATGTATGTATAATTGTAATTAAGCATATTGTGCATTTTAATGCTTGAGTTTTATATTAAAACTTACATAAGAAATTCTTTTTTAACATTTTCAAATTAAACCAATTCTGTGCGACGGCGATTGAAAAACAGCAAGCGAAACAAGGATATTATATTGTTTTTGATAACTGATCTTAAAATAAAATACTTAAATAAATAATAATAAAATTTCAATTATCTACAATAGCATATACAATTATGAGTGCCACACACTTATATCCTTCCAATTGTTTTTCGTGATCGTGAATAATTCGCGTTATAACTATTTGCCATTATTTATTAGCATCAATAAAACGTGTTTTCATACAAACTCAAACAATAACTTTTTATATAAATGTAGATTCATCATATTCATGGCAATATAAGGTAATCGTTTTAATATTTTATGATAAATCTTTTTTCGTTTCCAAAAAGTCTTGTTGTGCATACTGTATTATTTTACATGATTGTTCTTTTTACCTTCTTATCGCATAGGTGATCGCATCGGAGATGTACTGATATGACTGTCAGAAAAATAACGTCTTTTTTTTTATTAACAGCCGTCGTAAAATTGCGGCCTACTTTCACCACATCCAAAAGAGGTAACACGAATATCGCTGTTGGGGATTATAGGTTTTTCCTGAGTCAGACCAAGAATGGTAAGGGCTACTGGAGATGCAGCAAGTGGAGCAGCATGAGCTGCAGATGTACAATGGTCACCGAAAATAACGTGGTCATCATGTTGAAGAACAGGCATAACCACTGATGGGATATTATTATCATTGCTAGATGATTTTTGCTACACAACTGAAACAGGGTGAAAAACAAACTGCAGGACTACATTACATCCACCAGACCGTGGACTAATCCTCGACTGGGAATATTCATCCCCGAGAAAAGTTCCCTATGTATATTTTGAATTCGCAATTCCTAAGTGAGGGGTTTAAGTAGCGGGTAGATTTGAGTAAATCTAAATGTTCAATCTATAAAAACTTAAATGTATTGAAACAGAACATAAAAGTTTTTAAGCTGAGTAATATGAAATATAATTTTGTACCGCTCTCTTACAAATTTCATATTAGGTAGATATAAAATAAAATATGTAGCTATTGAAAAGGTTTAGTTTTTACTTAAATGAATAAGTGTTTTCTAGTGATAATATAATCTAACTACTGAGTTGTCCTATTCAGAAATGTAGTCAGTTGTGAATTATAACTGTGTTTTCATTTACTATTTCCGTTTATAGTTTATAGCATAGGTGGGTAAATTTCAAAAGTAAATAAGTAGGTATTTTGTTTTCAGAAGCGGTTTTGAGTACATCACGGTGGGGAAGGCCAGTTATTCTGCTAGATAATCAGAGGTTTAACCAGTATAGTTGCAATGAAAGCAGAGCAGTGTGGCGTTGCGTAAAATGGTGTCATGGGTGCCGTTCTTCTGTGATCACCAGTGACAATGTCATTCTTGCAGTGAAAAATAACCATACGCATAGAGTAAGTAAGAAGAAATTGTAAAACAGAAAGCAAAAATTCATTACCTTATATGGTTTCTTTTATTCTAAATAATTAATATTTTAATAGGCTAAGTAGATCAAGCAAATAACTTTACCATACTTATCAAGTGAGTCAAACTTTTTAATGCAGATAATACTTTCATTTTAGTACAGTCAGACACTCTCACTCTCATATACATACACACTTGCACATACAGACACACACGCAAATACAGACACACACACACTCATATATACAAACACACACACATACATACTTTTTATTTTTAAGTAAATGGTGAGATATGAACTGTAATTTTTATTTATGTATTAAGGAACACACGTCTCTGTATCTGGAGGTGGGCGCTAATAGCTGTAACACAGTTCTAGAAACTGATATACTATTAACGAACCTAATTATACATGGTAACCTTAATTAGTTCCAATAAATATATTTTCTTTTTTATTTTCGTGTACCCGATCTGACAAAGTTGATTGGATGTTATGAATACGGTTAATTTTCTTACAATTGGAAAAGTAGATGGTTATATTATTTATTACTGACTTTTTAATAATTAATTGAATAAATTATGGTTTGAGTCTGCTGACCTTTTTTTATTACTTTTTGATTAATTCATAGAAAATCAAAGTAATAAGCTCGATAGCACAATGATAAGCAAGCACGTCCGGTCTGATTTTTTGTATATTAAGCAGCTTTCCCGGTCATTGCATTTTATTATAGACAAGTTATTCCATTGAAACGTGGTGTTTCAGTAACAGTTTTCGGTTAAAAACTTTTTTATACAGAGTGAATGAATTAATAATCCCAAAAGCACATTTTAATATTTTTTGTATATTTTACAGATATTATTGGCAGGCCAAAACGAAGTAAAGAAAGGATTTTGGAACAACAAAAGCTTAGACAACAGCATAGAAGAGAAAAAATCAAGAATGATCCTAACTTATACGAAGCATTCAAAGAAAAAGATCGCCAAAGATATTACAAGCGAAAAAGTGAAGGTAAAATATTGCCAATTAATGAAGAAACTCCTGCACGTAGGAAACAAATAAGAAAGCGCAACAGAGAGAACTTTAAGGCTTATTATAAGCGACAGAAGGAGAGAAAAGTTTTGGAAACCCAAAGAAGAAATTAGTATGCCAAATTAATAAAACAACAAAACGTTTCAAAATAATTTTGACTAAGTAGTTATACATGTTAAAAATAATGGAAATCTTTATTTCTGTACCATGATAAGTATAAAATTTAACAATTTATTATAACAACCGTAGTAGTCTAGGACTGTGTTACAGTTATAAGCGCTATGTTTTAATAGATGTTTGTCTCACGATGAACAAAGTAAGTGCCTAGTATTACTAAGTCAATTTTTATATATATATTTGCGTTCATTCATAATATGTTGCAAGTACTTTTATTTGAATGTGAATATAACGAAAACTGCGTATCAAATAAGTGTACAATTATGTAAGCGTTTTACATGATCAATATTGTCAATCATGTCGCAAAGCGATACGGTTGTGTTGTTTTAATAAGTTGTTGCTATGGAAACCCCCACCTCTATCATCAGATCAGCTACATTTTATTAAAATATTGCATTGTTATCTCATTTAAAAAACTCAACCGGAAACCGGAAAGTGTTTCAAATTTAACTTGCAAGATTTGATTACCGTGAATTTTCAGTTACCTGAGAAACTTCAGTAGCAAATTCAGACAACGAACAGAAAACGTCAGCAGCAACCTGAGAAACTTCAGTAGCAAATTCAGACAACGAACAGAAAACGTCAGCAGCATCACGCACATAATACATTCAATCCAAAAGTTTTTAATAAATTTTTAAAAATTTTAATCCAATGAGAACCTGTCGAAACCGTTCAAAGGTCCAAGCACGAATTTTGAAATTTCCCGCGAATTTAATTTTCGTCGCGCCCAAAATTATATCACTTCATAAATCGAAAACTATATATTTGTTTTATCTGCTAAATGTACACATTTATTTAACGTATTTGTCACGTTTACTGACGGTCTAATGAATTTAATAAAAACTAAAAAAAAATTGTGACGGAAATTATACGAAGAACGTCTTGTAGTGAGAATGACCGTCTAATAGTCAGATGACAAACCTTTGACCAATAATAATTGCAAAGTAAAAATCCATTACTTGTTTTTTCATCTCTAAATAATTCGAAAGCACGATAAACATCTTCTCCTTTTGTCTTAGCATCGGGCGTTCCGGTAACTCAGATACCTTGCCATTAATTCCATATTAGTCTTCTGGAGGTCGCTGAGTGAGCCGAGCTTTGGCACAGGCAGTATTCCGCCACTATGTTGCACCCCAGCAGCACATTATCAGTTTCGTCATTCATCAATGTAAATTTAAAGCAAAATGTTTATTTTGTCCTCAGGACCTATTTTCAGTACGTCCCGATGTGGTAGACCAGTTATCGAGATGGATAATCATAGATATAACCAAAGCAGCAACAAAGGGGGCAAGGCGGTATGGCGTTGCGTCAAATGGTGTTATGGTTGCCGCTGTTCTTTAATTACGATTGAAAATGTCATAATGAAAGTAACCAATGATCATGTCCATGTAACTAGAAGGCGTTGGTATGATGCTAAGAAAAGTGAAAGTCCAGTACTAGAATAATTTAATATTATTTATTTTATTTTATTAGCAACAAGGTCTTACCTTGTATTGAGTGCAGCTGGGCTGGACTCCGGCTGCGTAGGTCGTTGACTTCAACCAGTAAATAGAGCAATACGCAATATCAGATCAGTTTCTGAGTGATCCAATATCGTAATATTTTAAATAAATAGAGTAGCTTATTAAGCAGCCATAAGTCATGAAGTCTACTTATGAGACTATTTATAATCACCCTTGATAACGTTGTAAACGTGACTCAAATATGAAATAGGTTTTTTACTCCAAAGTCTTGGAGTAAAGTTGAGGATTTACTTTGTTGTTGAATTGGCTTTAAGCATTATTGGGCTATAAGGATTTTATCTATTTCGTTTCCTAACTAGTTGAATTAATAATAAAATATATACACTCTTTTGTATCAGCATCATGCGTGTGATACTCATATTGTTTGAGGCGCCTAAGGATGCGTTTCTACCTGCAAGAAAACTTCTACGAAAAATGGCCGATAGCAACTTGCAAGTGTAAACTACGTACATAGCAATTATGCTCGCGACAGCATTGCAAGTTGTTGTCGGACAGACTGTCGGACATTTCTCGCATAAGTTTTCGTGCAGGTGAAAACGCGGTCTAAAGCCTAGCGGTACAGTAGCCATCTGTCATCTCGCGGACCGTGTGTTTATTTAGCTACCATGTGTTATAAAAAAAAACTGATTAAGATATTACAATGAATATACCCAATTTAAATCAATATGTGCAGTTTTGGAAAAATAAGGCCGGAATTTCGATATTGGGTCTAATTCAGTATGAAAACTTCCATATTATTTGCCTTTCCAGTACAATAGGGGTGATGACGGGGTACAGTAAACGAAATTCTATTTAGTCCGACTGTTAGATGATCAAAAAATAATGGACACGTATTTTTTATTTGGGCAATCAACCAAAAAATGACAAAGTTATAGCGCGTCAAAGTTTGGGAGTAGGGGCTCGTGACGTCACTTTTAAGTGAAAATTGTACCAAACGTGACGTCATGCGACTTTTGAAATCAATATATCTCTGTAATGTTTATAAAATGTGAAAAAAGAAAAAATACGTGTCCAATATTTTTTAATAATCTACCTGATAAACGAAGAAAAAAAATAGTCATCATCCCTATTCACCATTCTCTTGCAAACGTGCTCTTGCAAGAATGTAACACACCGCAAAATAATGCTTTTTGGCTATAGAGTATAAAGTGGTGGTGGACGGTTGATGCTCCAATATCAGTGAACAATTCGATATGCCCTAGGTATCTCGTATGTTATTTTATTGTTACCTCTTTTGTGTTTTATCCTTTCTTTCAGATACTTTAAATAATAAAGGGAAATGAATTATTAGCCTTGAATGAAATTTCAGCGTCGGAATATTTTAATATTATATGGTCAGCTGGTATACGGAGGAGCTCGATGGCGCAGGTGGTTAGCGCGTTCGGCTACGATGGTTGCAGTTAAGCAACTTTCGCAGTGGTCATTGGATGGGTGACCAAAAACATCTATCTCGAGTTCCTCCGTGCTTCGGAAGGCATGTTAAGCCGTTGGTCCCGGCCGCATCTGCAGTCGTTAGCACCCGCCAATCCGCACTGGGCCCGCGTGGTGGGTCATGGCCCAATCTCCCTATTCCATCCATAGGGAAGGCTTGTACCCCAGCAGTGGGGACATTAATAGGCTGATGATGATATGGGCAGCTACGAGATAAATCGTACCAGGCGTAGTAGAATACAGATCGCTTAGACTATGCCGATTATAAGTACTTTAATCAAAAACTTACGTCGACTACTCCGAGAGACCAGAGAGATCCCAAGTATTGGTTCAACATTACAGTAATTTTTGTTATTAGCGGGTTTGCTACCATATACTTTACTTTTGCGACTCCTCGATACGTCTTTGTATCGAGGACTCCCAAAAATCAAGGTATTAATCCCGCAAATAACAAAAATTACTGTAATGTTAGTGACTGTGACAGTTTTTAACAACATAATTCTGGTTCAACATTATTTGGAATATATTATACCCCCCACATAAAAGAGAAGTAAACCGACTAAGCTTTGTGTTGTATGCACAAAAAATAAGACTGGCAAAGAAAGAAGATTTGTACTTTTCCCCGGTGTGTCCAAAAACTCCGGTGTTTTGTGTAGTTGCCTAAAGCTTACAACAGCAAACCTTTGTATTTCCACTGCAAAAAGATGTCCTCACTTCTTTTGTTTGACCACAAAAAATTAACTTATTTTTGTCATGTCATGACTGCTTTCCATTAAAGTACAAATCTTAGATTTTATTATGTAATTGTGTGTGTTTTTATTGCTATGTAGGCAAATGACTCAACCCTACCTGATGTTAAGTGATGATAAAGTCCAGATGCGAAGATAGTTGGTGCAGCAGTTATAAACTGCTACACCCACCATCCTCGTCTTGCCGGCCTGCTTCGTCACGCCTCCTTTAAAGGACCCCCGATTAAAGGAAGGGGGAACACGTGCGGGAACACTCATTTCTTTGTCAATCTATTTGCAAGTGGGATTCTTTGTCCGCAAAATTTCTTTGTTCGTGTAGGGATAGTGGCCTCTGAAGAAAAGGGGATCGAGGGATAAGGGAGAATAACTCCTCAGAACACTCGCTGTGGTATAGTCGTTAGAATGCGCTAAAAGATGCCACATCGCGGCGTAATAGGGGTGATGACGGGGTACAGTAAACGAAATTCTATTTACTAAATAGTATTTAGTCTGTCAGTTAGATGATCAAAAAATAATGGACACGTGACAAAAAATAATGTCTTTGAGCAATCAACCAAAAAATGACAAAGATATAGCGCGTCAGAGTTTGGGAGTAGGGGCAGTTTTTAGTGAAATTTTCACTTAAAAGTGACGTCACGAGACGAATGACGTCATGCGACTTTTCAAATCAATATATCTCTGCAATGACTATATTATGTAAAAAAAGAAAATATACGTGTCCAATACTTTTAGATAATCTATCTGATAAACGAAGAAAATAAAATTAGTTATCATCCCTATTGTAGAGACTCGAGTTTGTTAGTTACCTCTAAAGCTGGATAAGGGTACTCATTAGCGAGCTGTAACCGTAACTGTTGCATGCACTGTAACCAAAGAGCATAGTATACGTGGTTGGCTAACCTGCTGCGAGCGGTACGCATGCGGTTTGCAGCGAGCCGACGTCTACAACTGAGTTCCAAGCGTACACATTAGAACCTCGTACTGTATCACGCATGTTACGGTTACAGCTCACTAACGAGTACCCGGTTTAAGACCACTGTCGAAAAGCTAATGTTTAACGTATTTGCCATCGGCACGTTTATGCAAAATCTTCATTTCGTGTGAGTGTTCCGGCTTTCATCGCCAATGATGCAGGCAGCGCGCTGCTCCAACCAAGACATTATGTAAGTACTTAGCGGAGCCCTACCAGAGGTGCGAGCAATATTCCGCGCAGGACCGCACTTGCATTTGGATTGCCACATTAGGTTAGCATATATATAAAAAATATACTGACGTATGGCTTGTTGTTTCTTTATTTCAGATAATTTGTTGTTGATTACTTTCTAACAAATGTACGAAATAATGCAAAATTGATTGTTTTTCAGCTGTTATCCTGACTGAGTCGAGAAAAGGCAAACCAATGTTGAAAATAGGGAACTATAAGTATTATCAACACAGTAGTTTCAAGAGAGGCAATATTAGATGTTTGTGGGTGTGCGTCAAGTGGTGTTCCGGATGTCGTGGTTCCGTTACCACTGTAGAGGATCAGATCGTCAAGATGAATGATAACCATAGTCATCTATGAATGAATGAATTACCGTAAAGAGTCTCAAACGATCTATGTCCAAGATTAATAACTTTTAGTATAGAGGCACGTCTTATATTTTAAATAATAAATAGATTTTAAAGAAAATGTGTCCAATTTTTATGTATTCCGACGTTATTATTTCCTTCCTAATCATCCAGTTGATGATGTACGGGTGTAGAGACAGTTTAAAATATTGTTTACAAACCTTTGTCATTCGCTCGTAAACATGCCAGATTGCATTTTTGTATTGTGCTTGTATTAATAACAATAGTTTGCCTACCTATTATACTAAATTATAGTTTTATAAAGCAGCTGCGCTGCGTCATTTCAATTAAGTTATTAGTTTTAGTTATGTATCTCATTATAAGTGAACTGTCTGTGTAAGTTCGTATGAGAAATAAAAATTCTTTAAACCTAAACCTCCCTGCCCTTTACTTTACTGACGACCGGACGAAGACACGGTTTAAATCCGTGCCTAACCCCCAGCGGAAAACCGTCTTGTTAACAAACGCCCTAAGACTTTTGATCTCCTGTGGGTAATTAATATGAAATAAGCTTGTTACATCTGAAAGTGTTAAAGCTGTTATAGAATAACTTTTGAATTTTGAATTTTGAAATTTCTTTATTTGTATAATAAAAACATAATGTATACACAGTTACATTATAACATGATAGTAATCGATATTAATAGACTATGCAAGGCGCCTTTTTATATCATTCAAACATCAAAAATACACTGTGAAAATCATACATAAATTTACTAATTTAATAGGGAACATCTGTGTACATTATTATTTCACTTTGCGGCGCGAAATAAATACAATATTATGCAAAATAATGTTACATAACAACAATAATAGCAGAGTGTCAATGAGGGTATTTATATTTCCCTCTAATAAACTTGAAAGTAGAACTAACAAGCCATTGCTGCAGCTATGAATACAAACGGAACAAACTCAAGATACCCACGATAGGATTGAAGCTACCGTCGAATAGTCAGTACGGTAGGGTAATTACGTTATTCGAAGTAGTTGAGGAAATAGTGATGAGGCAAACGATATCGAGAATAAGTTTTAGCATAATGCAAAGTGCACAATCGCGATTTACCAATATTTGAAATTAACTTGTTTATATGATTTGGGTTATTATAAATATAGAACTTTTTTGATGCTTTTAGAATATAACTTTTAATTTGAGGGAAACCAATGTTTTCGTGAAGTTTGGTTAAGTTTGTACGAAAACTGGTATTATAAGCAATTTTAATTGCTTTGTTTTGAATTACTTGGAGCTTCGAATAGTTTGCATTACAGGTACTTGACCAGACAGGGGCAGCATAAGTGATACAGGGTCGGACTAATGTGGAGTATATGCGTAGTTTAGTATCGGGGCTAAGATTTGATTTCCTATTTAGGATGGGGCTTAGTGCGTTCATAGCCCTTATACCTTTAATATGTAACTGAGATATATTTTTTGTCCAGTTAAGTTTATAATCGAGCACAGTACCGAGGTAACGTACAGACCTGCTCCAGTGAATAATATGGCCATCAGACTTAAGACTTTTCGTAGGAAGTGAACGTTTCCTAGAAAACATTATAGCCTCGGTTTTGTTAGAATTCAGTTTGAGTTTCCATGTAGATAAAAAATTTGTCAGCGTCTCTAATGACCATTGGAGACGTGTAATTATGGTATCAACGTCGTCCGAAGTGGTAAAACTAGCTGTATCGTCCGCATAGCAGGCCAGATAAGTGTGTGGTTGTTTTTTAATATCATTCAGGAATATTAGAAAAAGGATTGGGCCTAAAATAGATCCCTGGGGAACTCCGGCCAGTATCGCGTGGAGTTTAGAATGATGACCTTCGAGGTTTACGAAGAATGATCGACCTACAAGATATGACTTAATTAATTTTACTAGCTGCATGGGGATGCCAATTTCAAGGAGTTTATGAAGTAACCCATCATGCCAAACCGTGTCAAATGCCTTTTCAATATCAAGCAGTATCATACCTGTCGACTTTCCTAGATTGAGGTGGTGTGCTACATGTTCTGCAACCCTCGCCAACTGTTGTACTGTCGAATGACTTTGACGAAAACCAAATTGTTCAGGGATAAGTTGATTATTGAGATAGCCCGACAATCGTTTGGCAATGATAGATTCAAATAACTTACCCAGTGCTGGGAGAAGACTGATTGGTCTGTAGTTTTTAGGGTTTTTATCGTCCTTGCCAGGCTTCTTAATAGCTATTATTTTAGCAACTTTCCAGAGTTCAGGAAAATAACAAATTTTAAGACAATCATTAAAAATCTTACAAAGAAAAACTATAGCTTTTCGAGGGATGTGTTTTAATAAAATATTGTGTATGTTATCATGACCGGGAGATTTGCGATTCTTGAGATTTTTATATAGAATAACTGTTACAGATGAGACTTAACAATGCAGAAAGCAAATTTTTTTCGTGCAACATTGTTTTGCAAACTGTGCACCTAATGGTCATATAATTGTTTAAATCATTGATAACAATATGACTACGAGTATTTTGAATTTTATTCAGTTCTTTGTAGCCTGTCAAACCTTGAATTGTATGTGAACTGTACGTTTTGCATGCAATCGATTGATTTTGGTTACTTCGACTCCTGCATCCACAGAAGGAGATTAGTTATTTATTTTAATCATGTTATTAATCATAACATTCATGAACTGTTCATAATTTAATTTTGTTTTTGCAGCGTTTATGATGTCGCTTTCGAAAAAGGGAAAGCCGGTGCTCCTCAAGGACACGGAGAAGTACAGTCTTCATGTCACCAGGGAAAACGGCAAACGCATATGGCGTTGTGCAAAATGGTACAACGGATGCCGGAGTACTATCGCTACATTTGACAATGACGTCATCAAGGGACCCGGCCAACACAAATGCCACGAGCCGAGAAGAGTACCAGCATACGATTCCTTGACATGGTGGGCTGGTAGTGAGGGAACGTCATAGAAAGCGCCGGCTGTTTACTTTCCTTCGTACCTATAGTATAAGTTGTAGGCTTAGATTAAAACAAAAAGAGAAGACACGGTACGCTCATACTAACATCAAATAGAATATGATCCGACTCAACTACCTATGGAACTTTCACACACGCACCCGTCTCTAAATAAAAATTCAATCGCGCGAGCGAGACAGAACTGCACGCTTCAACGCAAATATTTGTGTTCTTTATAAAAGCATCGAAGGCATTGTTTTATCTTAATAACACAGAATATACGCAATATTGTTATATTGAGTGCACATGCAGCGTGTTTGAATGTCCAATTGTGACTAAAGCGAATTGTGGTCATGCACCACAAGCGGATCACTTTCGAGCCGCAAATGCCGTATCTTCCCTTTTTGTTTTAATCTAAGGTTTAGGCGATAGATTGGCAACATGCCACTTTTCCGAATGCCGAGTGGCCCTAATTTTCTTTTGTTAGTGTAGTTTATGTAGGATAATTTAATACTAAAAAAAAAGCGAACTTCTTATTGATACGCTTTTTTAAGATATGTAGGCTTGGTGTAACATCTGTTTAAATTTGCGCACTCGCCTAGGGAGTGTTTTCTTTCCTTTCATATTACAAGGGATCTTAAATAGTACCTCACGCAGAGCTGCTCTATGAAATGACATGAAACAGTACGCGGAGCGGATGTCCGCTTCGTGCTCCCGCTTAAGGCAGCGGGGGCCCCAACACAGACTGCGTTGATACAACAAAAATGAAATAAGAATAAGAAATGTTAATCTTATAAATGTTATTTATGAATCAAATTTGCCAACCAAGTATTTCGATTGGAAATGGTTGTATAAATCGCCACGTGAAGGTGAAGGTAATCAAATATATTAATGTACTTGTAAATTACTAATAACTTAAGTTATTATGTAGCAAATTATATTGTTGTGGTGGCATATGACATGGCTATTCGTACATGCCATTTGTGTTTATGACAGCAGTCTCTCCTTTGCATTCCCTGTAGAGCATGATAGGGATAAATTGCTGTTAAATTTTATTTATTTATTTTTAGCTTTAGAAGTTTGATAGGAAAATTCATATCTGAGTACTATGTTACAACCATGTTCTATACCTACCTATAATTATATTTCTAAGTGTAATTATAATGAATTATGATCAATGATGATTATGATGTAATGATAATAAATTATGAAATAAATAAATTTTATCTGCCTCCTAAATGTTGATATTTTTACAAGATAATCACATTTTTACAGTTAGATTTTATGAGGCATGTACGAGTACCTATATCATGTGAACGAAATACGCACGAACACTTTAAAACGCCGATAAAAATATCACCCGATAAACATCCATACTAGATAGGAATACAATACTACAAAGAGGTACTGTTATTTCGCGACGCCCCGGCCGGATCGCACCCACAGTGCACCCAAAATGCAGTCTTTCACTGCCGATGCGAGGGCGGGGGAGTCGCGAAATAACACTGACTTTTTGTAGTGTTGTATTTCTATCTAGTTACGCACCCGTTCCGCGACGCCCTCGGCCGGGACACACCCAAAGTGAAAGACTGCATTGTGGGTGCACTGTGGGTGCGTCCCGGCCGGGGGCGTCGCAGAATGGGTGCGTAACGGCCGGACCCGTTATTTCACACAGTCTTGCTGTTGATGACAATGAATTCCTAGTAACACACCCTAAGACAGATGAGATAGAACATAGAATAACTTATATATTCGTTAGTATTTTTTGTAAATTTATTTCAGGGAACGTCATACGAACAATGTTAATGATTATCTTTTAAATGTTATTAATGGATAATAATTATTTCAGAGTTTTCATTCACTACATCAAGATATGGGAAGCCGCTTTTAGTGATGGGCAAGTACCGATACCACAAACACAGTCGATGCAAGGGTCCGAAGGCGCAATGGCTCTGCACCTGCTGGTCATGGCGAGGTTGTCGTGCTTCCGTTACTACGCTTGATGAGAATATAATATTCATCAGAAATGCACATAACCATTGACGGTTGTGGAATAAGAATAATACTTTTGAATGTATTTCTAATGATTCATCCAAAATAATGACATTAGAAGTATAATGTTGGAACCTTGGAACAGGATATACTTTTTACCAGAAATTTGAATAACCATTGATGTATTCTAGATTTATAGATAACAATAATATTATGTATCACCATTGTTTTATAACATTATGTTATAAGATGGGTTGTTCCGTAGATAAATAAACTGTCACGTATTATTTTGTAAACCGATTGAATTTCTAGTTATACAATCCAATCTATTCATACTTTGACTGCAAAGATTGTTTAAAGTCCATAATAATAGCATATAATAGGTCAAAAGTTTATATTGTATTTTTTTACATAAATTTCTGTCTAAAATATCGTGGATAAACAGTTAGGGCTATATTTCACCGGGACACCATGACGGCGCAACCAGTCGCGCCACCGTGGTGTCCGTAAGCTACCAAACTAGACACCATACAGACACCAGAGTCGGCACACTGTATCGAAATTATCCATCGCTATGCAATTAACAAACAATTAAAATATTAAAATAAGGAATTAAAAAACAAAATATAACAGTGCAAACGTATTGCATGGAATGAGGTGGGGGCGTAACTGGCGACCGGACTGGCGGCCGAGTGAGTGAGACATCATACAGCGCTATAGTAATTAGTGGTGGCGCAACCAGTACCAGTAACATTCTGTGCACGCGTCCGAGTTGGTCGTGCCGCCAAATTGGTTGCGCAACCAAATGGACACCAGGTGAGTAACTCTCTATAGAGCTGTATACATTTTATTGGTAGCGGCGACTGGTTGCGCCGCCATGGCATAAAAAAAAAAAAAAAAAAAAAAAAAAATTTTATAGTCATAATTTTTATATTATTTGCATTTTTTTTGTTTGTAATGAAAAGTGACTTTATAAGTTACCTCATATTGAAGTCATTTTTCAATTTGACGACTCTGTATATAATACAGGGAGAAAAAAACAGCCCTTGCTGAGTTTCTTGCCGGTTCTTCTCAGTACAAGGTCTCCCGCCGTAGATTTGTGAACCGATGGCGTAGCTTTTCGACATTCACAAGTGCTTGTAACAGCCTAGACTGAATAAACGATATTGAATTTTGAATTTTGAATGGTGTCCCGGTGAAATATACCCCTTACACTTCACTACTTTTGAGAAATGTTATAATGCGTACAGAATATCGTCACTGATGCAAGCATCTTGAAGATAATCCTTAAAATTATTAACCCAATAATACCCTATCATGATATGTTATCTACATTTTGATAAAATCTACATGATATTGCTCACCTTTTCTGTTAAAAGATGATAAATATATCATTGCATATGAACGCTTGAAAATACTTTATATTGTTTCAATTTTATAATAATCAACTTATATCTAAACTATATATAGTTATAAAATAACAATTATCCTCATTATTGTCTATACAAAAATTATTATAAGCACTGACATAGAATTTACCTTTTTTTCTTTCTATAAACATTGGACGAAAAATTGTTTCAGTGCCGTTCTTAACCAAATCCAGGAGAGGTCATGCGTTGATTCAAATCGGCAGATACCGTTACAGTCGACGAAATCACCTCAAGGGTCCCAAGGTCCAGTGGATGTGCTCAAAGTGGAGTAGCGTCGGTTGCAGAGCCTCCATTTACACTTACGAAGGGAAAATCATCTGCAAAAAAAATGAACATAACCATTAACTTTAAAAGAAAATTTTACCAAAAAAAATCCAAAAAAAAATTCTGGTAGTAGTTTTTTTGGGAATTTTGTGGATTTTTTTTTTGTGGTATTTATTCTGGTAAAATGAGTTTGACGAGACTTGAACGCGCACCCTCCACTGCCCGGGCGGGTGCACTGACCAATTATGCTACTGCGACCTTAATGGCGAGTGTAGAATTTCTTCTAGTATTTCTTAGGCTGCAAGGACATTCAGTCCAATTTATTTATTTATTATTATTAATTATCTACTGTTGTTCAACCTAAGTGTTTATATTTAAAATGTGATGATGTGGTTTCGGTTCCTTGTTCGGTTATCATCACATGTGCTGAGAGTGGTCCTCTCTTAATGAATGTTTGAAAGCTGTATCTGGCTTGTAGAATATCAATTTTAGATTATGATATTTTTTAAAGCACATACTTGCTAGATGATTTTGCTAAAGAAAAAATTTACCAAAAAAAAATCCACTCAATCCAGGTTTGAAATATAAATATTTTCGATATCATAGATATCAATAGTATAAAAAGTTTTCATACATTATATACATTATTCTGGTTGTTTTTTTTAATTTTTCTATTTCAATTTGTGTTATTAATAATAATGAGTGTATCTCAGTACGTGTTTACTACACTTAAACTGCCAATGCAGATTTCTAAAGGCCAGGTTGGACATTTCGTACTGTGAGTCAGCGTAAGGTACTATTTGTATGAAGAAGGTCTTTTTATCTAATTAGATTTGCTCATAACAGGATTTTACTCAAATATGACACCAAGCATGAGACGAGCTCAGCGAGCAAAAGTCATCTCTCATCTACCATTTATAGTCGAAAATTAATGTAAAGTATATTTGAGGTGTATTTTTTACAACTTCGAGGCGTGGTACACACATTTTAATGAGTTTAAGATAGTTTGGAGGTTTAGCTTACGCCAAGCTACAGGCTGTCGTGCGTCAGACAAAACGATCGCCTCGGTGGCTGAAAACCAAAACCATTAGTTAAATTCTTTTAGTTTCATGTATATGAAATGTTCCGAAAGCTGTTTTTTAACTGTAAATTGTTACTTCACAATATAAAAAAAACTGTTATTGAATTGCAAATGAAAAGAATGATAAAATATGTTGTTATCTTCGGAATTTTCGCCGAGAAGAAGATTCAGTATGGGTGAAGATCATACGCACAAATAGCCGGTGTCCAAGTATTATGTGTTAAATTCATTCGTAACATGACACAAATTTCTTTTAACGATTTGCATCTTTTTCGTATCAGAATATATTTAAACTTTTCAAAAAAAAGTTTTTGCTAAATAATATTCTTACGGCTTCTTTTATAGATTTAGTGGGTTCTTTTTCTCATTGTTTTCATTTTAGAACATACTTTACCTTTATGTTCGCAGTGCCTCTGTTTACCAAATCCCGGAATGGTCGTCCGGTGATTCAAATAGGGCGACATCGATACTACCAATATATACGTCCCTATAGAAGTAACAGCTCCAAGATCCAGTGGCCCTGCATCAAATGGAGGTCCCTCGGATGTAGAGCGTCCTTGTACACAATCGACGGCGAGATCATACCCCCCTCGAAATTCCACAATCACTAAATTTTAATCTCTCTAAGATAAACATGTTAATAAAATAGTTTTCGTTGTACCAGCATTTTTATTTTGATTATTCTGTTGCCACTAAATGTTATTTTTCAATCTTCAAATATTAATCGTTGGGCTGAGCAGAGATTACGATGTGAAATTAAGGAAACAATCAAAGAAAGTAAAGAGAAGGCGACAAACTATTCTACTGTAGCATGGATTCCTTATAATGTGAAACTACTGGCAAGGGAGATAAAAAAATCTTTGGATTAAATATAGGATTGATTCCTTGTACTGTGGTCCCGATAGACATATCGACTGATAACCGTCTTAGATTTTTCATTCACATACGGCTAGTTTCGATAATCAGCCTCTAGTAAAAGACAACGATAATCTTTTTCCGTTTCTTAGCAACAGTTGTTAATATAGTCATAACAATAAAAATATTCTTGGCGACAAAGCTCTAGTAGGCCTACTTCTTACTGGAGTTTGTTTATGGAAACTGACCGATGTTGCATAATTGGCTAATTTTACCATTAAATAAAACTAGTTTGTTGTTGTGTTTGTTTGTTTGGTTAATGCACGAACTTTATTTATTTATTGACGTTTCGCAGCCTTTTCAGGTCTGCATCGTTAGAATAATGATTTTTGAAGTTATACTTCTTTAGGCGCGTTATGAAAAAATGATGAGAGTGAAATTTTAAGATGCGCGCGCATCACTGTAACACAAAATTTTAAAGCGACCAACTTCATGCTGTTACTTTTGTGTTTACCGCACATTAAGAAAATCTACCAACAAAATAGAAAAAGAATCTCTATTTAGTGGGTGCTAATGACTGCATTGTGAAGGCCTATCAAAAGTATTTATTAATCTGGAACAACGGAACCAAAGCGCGATTCAGAAGACTACAGCGCCATCTCTTGACCATTGGTGTAGTAGAACCAAAAACCACATCTTTATTTTGTAATAAAGTAACAGTTATAGGTATTCATATTTATAATATTTATCCACATGTTTCTAGTTTGTATATTCGGAATACGTGTTTGAGTTTCATACATTCGTGCAAATCACATATGTTCTAATAAATTATATTCAGTAGCGATTTTAATTGAATATTTTGATTATTTATTTATTTTTTCGAATTAAAACTGAACTTTATGGACTGTGTCCTTTTCCAGACTTTTTATTAATTTATTGTAATTAATTATTTGCATGCAATTAAAAACTAATTTTAAACGATGCCAAAGAAGGATAACTTCTCACGCGCCTACATAAGTACACGCACCCATTTTTTTATTTACTTTGTCGAGCTACCTTCGAAAGACTTTTATTGAGCATTCGGATATTTCATTGGAAAATTTTTAAATCTCTATTGTACTAACCCGTTAAAACTAGTTTTATTTAATGAGTGATGTGCGCGAAAACCTAGGAAACAAATATGTTAATTTGACCATGTTTTCCAGTGTGGTTTTCTACTTCGAATCGCAACAGGCCAGTACTAAACATGGATGGTCACCGTTTCCACCCACGAAGCCGCTGCAAAGGCGCCAAGGTCCAATGGTTGTGTCAAAGATGGACCAGGCACGGATGCAGAACTACAGTCACGACAATTAATGGTGTGATCGCAAAAATAAATAACAGTCACAACCATTGAGATGAGCTAAGGTAGTAAACACAGCGAATTGGAGAATCTGACTGGAAAAGCGTCTAAACATGAAGAACACACATAGCTTAATGACTTTTCTGTAATATTTAGTTTCTGGCATAAGAAAATTCACCACAAATAGCGCCCACCACAAGTGCAGTCTGCCTAGAAAATGTTTTTAGAACCAAGTTTAACTATAAATTTCATTGTTTTCTCGGACCTTTCTTACATAACAAGATAAATAAAATTGACAATATTTACTCATTAAATTACTATAAATGCAAAATCATAATTACAAATTGGCTAAAATCACTTTCATATGATGAAGTTGAACATTTATTCCATATTGTTAGATAAATTATAATTTATATTATTCTTTAGTTTAGTTTGAATTTACCAGAAATTCTTGCAGAATCCACAAGCACAAAATTCAAAATATTATAGATGAAATTCTGTCAATGTTAATAAAATAAAAATGGAAGGATCTAGTACCTATTATACAGGCTCGGCCTAGTTTAGGTACTAGTGTAGTTATAGTAAGTGCTATTTTATTGTATTTTTAGTTTCAAGTAGTATTGTCGCTGCTATTAGGTATTAAGAAAACTATTGTTATGATTTTACTATGTAATCATTTTGGGGAAAATAAATTTATTATTATTATTTTTATCAATTTCTACATTCCCCAGTCTAATTATGCATATTGCCACAAAATATTTTTTCAACCAATCAATCATTGGGCTAAGTAAAGATATTGCGACAATAAAGGAAGTTAAACAATGTAAGGAAGTATAAAGAAGGCGTCGGAGTACTCTACTGTGGCATAAATTCCTTATACTGTGGTAGGTACTACTGTCAAGGGAGATAAAAAAAAACGCCGGAACTACCGTAGGATTGATACCTTTTACAGTGGTACTACCGATTACTGTCAAGTTAAATTTTTCTCTCACACTTATCGGCTAATTTGACCATTTGATTTTCCAGTGTGGTTTTCTACTTCGGTTCGCAACAGGCCTGTATTAAACATGGACGGTCACCGCTACCACGCACGAAGTCGCTGTAAAGGTCCAAAGGTTCAATGGTTGTGCCAAAGATCGACCACGCTAGGATGCAGAGCTACAGTCACGACAATTAACGGTGTGTTCGCACAAATAAGGAACAGACACAACCATTGAAAGGAACCGAAAGAGTGAACACAGCGAATTTGAGAAACTGGCTGGAAAACGTACATGCTTACGCTCACTATATTTTGTTATTATGGAAGACTACAGCTAAATAACTATTCTGTAATATATTTAGTTTCTGGTTTAAGAAAATGTGGTTTATTTTTATCAATTTCTATATTCCTCAATCAAGGAAGAACCTGGGCAACCCTTTCATTATTCCATTGTTTAGAAAGAGATTAGCTATGCCACGTTGACACTTTTCTTAAGCTTTTAATGTGGTTGTGAAAATTTTGAAAGTTAGACAATTAGCCCTTCGTATTTCTATGTCTTTGATGACAATGGTTGTTAACATTATAAGTTTAAAGTGTCCCTTGAAATTATTTTTCTATGTAATCCTTAATTTATGAATGTAACAAAAGAAACACGATTAGATCCATTGGGCTGACTGTAGGTAGAACAGCATGTTATAATATTGTGTTTTTATCGAAATTATGGTTAACAATGTACTATCGATCGGTAAACGGGTTGAGGTTGCCAATGGTAGCTGTTGCGGGACCTAAATATGAAGTATTTATTAGATACACACCACACGCATTATGTTTGCTGGTGGCCAAATTTCTTAACCTAAGTTAGGTGTCGTAAGGCATATACGAGTATGTATTAGGAAACAATGATGTTAATTTCAATTGTATCGACTTCTTACTTTATAACTTTCATCAAAAAGTACAAATCTATTATGCGATTTTTTATTTTATATATTATACTTATTGTATAATAATCCACAAAGCCTATTAACGTAGGCAGTATGAATAATACTTAACAATTATGTATTGACATTAAAAAGATTATTACACGGCACAATACAGATTTTTGAATTTTCCTTCATCGTGAGGTAGTATAACGTGATTATACTATTTCAAGTTTTTATAGAGATTTGTTAAACTCACAGATTAAGGCTCGTACATTCAAAGTAGTAACCAAACGTTAATTTAGAAATCGTTTCAGTTATTATTTTGATTTCTGCTATGTAACTGTCTTGTTGTTTCTTAAAGAAACGATTTATAACTACTTTGTTTTCAAAACCTTTTTCTTGTCACAGCATGGTTCACAATGTCAAATCGGAACACACACGTACTAAACCTGCCCGGCGGATACCGTTTCTACTTGCACAGTCGGTGTAAAGGCAAGGGCAGGACGCAATGGCTCTGCCAGCAATGGAGCAAAGGATGCAGAGCGACTATAACTACCGTCGGATCGGAAATCGTGAAAGTAAATAACTACCACAAGCACTGAAGCGACTTCTACTATGTTTGGTGTATTCTCTCTTAGTTGTTTGGAAATTTAAGAAACATTATTTGCTATACGGTAACTGTCCATAGAGCAATATAGCCGGGAGTCGTGTCGCATCGGCCGTGTTGGATTCTCGGATAATAAAACAAATGAACTTTACTATTGTATTATTGTAATTCTTAATATAAAGCTTTTAACATGTATTAATCAAAAGTTTAATAGTATTTTTTATTATTATTTTGTATTTTTGTTTATGAATAGTTCGGTATAATGTGCACAATTGTAACCTTGTTTAATGCAGTTTTAGTGGGTAACAATGTGACAAATTCACAAACTGTGTGTTCTTTTACAGGACCTGTCTTCGGCGTGTCGCAACGGGGCAAGCCCATCTTGCTGATTGGTAGATTCAGATATAACCTGCACACGGGCAGCATGGGTAGCAAAGTGTTCTGGACTTGCTACAAATGGGGCTCTTCGTGTAAATGCAGAGCTTCGGTTACAACCATAGCGAACTGCATTGTCAAGTCTAAGAACGAGCATAACCATTGATCAATCAATTACTATGACGAAAGACTTACTTCATGTCATTTTGTCGACCATCGCATGATCTTTTCAATTCAATTCAATTTCTTAATTGCATATCCACAATGTACAAAAAGATGGTAAATATAAGTTCAAGTTTTTCGTTGTTCCGGTATTATTATTTCTTTTATTGTTTCTGTTTATGTGGTATTTTTCTATTCGTCTTGTAATGATAAGTTAAACGTATTCACTTCACATACTTTTATGTGTCGAAACGAGTTTGTGAAGAATAGGCATGGGAGATTATTTTGTGATTAAAGTAAATTTTTCTTTGCTATTCTCAAGCTAAATATATATGTACTCGTATATATATATTGTTTTAATAATTTTGTGTTTGGTTATCATAGAATATTTTCAAATCATATATATATATATATATATACATATATATATAAGAATATTTTCTTGTCATTTTTTAAATTATTTATAGAATCTAGATAGAAAATCGAGAATATAATAGCTAGCATTAAAAAACATCGTTATAAGACATATCTTAGATGCTTCTCCCTAATATTTAACAATTATGTAAGCATAAAATATAATGTGTTACATTGGTGAAATAAATTACTAAAAAATATATAGGAATAAAAAATACGATTTTCGTAAGTATTATTTTTATGCTAATGTATTTTAATTATTATTTCGCTAGGTCTTGTTTTTTTTCTATTTAAAAGTTTTATTACATTTTTTTTATGTTTTAGTTACAAACACTTCGGCATAATGTACACATTTCTTTAATAGATGAATTGTGGTAAATATGCTTCATATCTTAGAAACTGAGTGATTTGTTTCAGGGCTGGTCTGCGTGTTGCTGATTCAGGGTAATCCCATCCTGTTGGTAGGTATATTCAGAAACAGTCAGCACACCTGCAGGGGCAACAAGGTGTTCTGGACTTGTTCCAAACGGGCTTTGTCTCATCGCAGACCATCCGTCACAACCTTAGACGGGAGTATTGTCAAATCTTAGGTCCGTATTACAGAATGACAACTAAGTGTTGATCTTTACTGGAGTACAGTTGTCTAACTATGCTCAAGACTAGATTCATTACTGAGAATCTTTCTATAATACGGGCCTAATAATATACTCGACAAAGGCTCATGTGAAACTTCACATTTTCATAGTAACTTCAGCCTCGATGATACGGAGCGAGTTTACAAGCTAAAAGCAGCGAGTTCGCTAGCAACTTGTTAACTCGTCCCGTATCATCGAGTAGCAGATGGTAAAAAAGTCGATGACACGGGGCGAGTTACAAGCTGCTAGTAAACTCGCTAGCTTGTTAACTCGCCTCGTG
The DNA here is from genome assembly GCA_902850365.2 of Chilo suppressalis. Taxonomy (NCBI): domain Eukaryota; kingdom Metazoa; phylum Arthropoda; class Insecta; order Lepidoptera; family Crambidae; genus Chilo; species Chilo suppressalis. Next base: position 5,751,595 of record OU963906.1, on the reverse strand, counting down.
TCATCGAGGCATCCGTATTTGTTGATAATAAACGCTGGCAAATGGCGTCACTGTGGAACTTTCACTGCACTACTCTTCGTCTTCTTCACAGTAGGCATTCACCGCAAGTTCGCACCAGGCACCTCTTTTGGGTAAATTCAAACTTCAGTCACGCCATCCCAGCTCCTCCAAGAAGCTCAGAAGTCTCTTAATGTCTATGCAGGTCTATTACACTACTCGCGAAGTTGCTTCGTCGAATTAGTTGTCGAAGTTGGCCGATGTCCGAAGTATGTATATATTATAAACACTAGTATGACGCTCCTTGGGATGACACTTCGAGTCCCTTGACGCCGGCGCAAAAGCCGACAATGGTTGGAAGTCGTCCGAGGCAAATCGAGGTTACACGAAGCTATCCGCAGTGCCTTTCTATCAAGGAACATATTATAGACAAGATTCCTTGGTAAGAAATTCCTTCCTTTTTACATTCTAGCACTCGTTTAACTTTGATAAACGTGGCCAATAGAGTGGCTTGTATATGTGGAGTATTTGGAATTCACTGAATCAGAACTTAAAATATTCCATTTCTTACAATGACAATATAAAAATTCAGTGCCGCCGCCTAACGACCTTCATATAAAAAAAAAACGACGGGTTGCACTCCGGGAGTGCCGGCAGAAGTGAAAACTTGAATATTAACGTTGCGCATTTTTGATATTTTGGAATGGTTAGGGAATAAATTTGCACGAATTGCTTTAATTATCAGTATAAAAGTACTATCATGTATGTGGTGGAATACATTATTTATTTATTGCGCTATCGTACACAAATATTATATTACATTAAAAAAGTTTATCTCTCAGTAAAATCAACTTACATGAATCACGTTTAAGCGCAATTAGCGACATCTATTGTAAAGAAATCAACATACATAAATCACATTTAAGCGCACCTAGCGACAACTATTGTAAAAAAATGCATTTTATTCGCAATAAAGCTGCCACGTGGACGTCCTAGATGGATTATAATACGATAAAATAAAATATTACTATGTTTCGTCCAATATATTGAAAGTCAACAACCTTTCCAATTTTATTGTGTGTCATGAGCTTAACATTTTTTACCCATACATAAAAAGTACAACGCCGCTAAAGAAGTTTTCACTTCAAAAAACTTCCATTTTAATGGTTTTACTTATATTGTTATCCATCGTTTAGCATTCTTAAATCCACAACTTTTTTATAGTTCATAAAAAGGAGACTAGCAAGATAGTTAATAGTAGCATCTGTGTACTATTTCTAATGCTCACATTTAATTCAGGCTTTGGTTTAGTTTATGCTTTTATAGTTGTGCCTCGCTTCGAGTTACAGAAATGCATTTGTATCGTGATGTTTCCCAGACCGCGAACTACTGAATTATTAAATCTGAATATATGAGAAGAAAGTATAATATTTATTTCATATTGTCATCCATCTGTGTCCTCACCCTCTATAAAAATCTAAGTACGTACGTACTAGCATTTGTATTAGATTTCAAAAAAAGCTGAGTTTAGCGGTCTATGATTTGTTTTCCCTCAATCTGCAACTTTAGAATAACATGAGTATTTTTGTGTGTCATTGTATTTCAGAACTCAAATTCACCACGTCGCGGTTCGGTAAGCCAGTCATAGAATTGGGCATCAACCGGTACAACCTGCATTATGAGCATGACTCCGGTTCCAAAGTGTGGCGATGCGTCAAATGGTCCAGTGCCAACTGCCGAGCGTCCATCATAACGGTTGGCAGCGTTGTGACCCACAGGAATCAGCACAAACATACAAGGATTTACTCAAGTTGGAATTACGGCAAATAAACATAGCGCTGGAATTATTTAACGAGACCGTTGATATTTATAGAATTTCTACAATACTCAATATTTATTGCAACCAATATCTAAATGTTACTATATAATAATGAAAGTACATATTGAAGCATAGCAAATTATTGTAAACTTACTTACTAATATTATAAATGTGTAGGTTTGCATGTTTGTTACTCAAAAAAAAATGTTGAACAAGTATTGATTGAAAATTAGTTCGCATATAGTTTGTGACCTGGATTGATACATTAGGATGCTTGCTATCCCGAAGAAATTTAAGGTTCCAGTGGGATACTCAATAAACTAAACTAAAATAATAAATTCAGAATATGTTCTTGTTATAATAGAATCTGTTTTATGCAGTGTTAAAGTAACTTGATGGAAATCATTGTAAATTCTGTGAACTCCGTTATACCGTAATTTTTAAAGGAGACCTGTAATTGGCCGTTCTATATAACTAAACCTGTAGCAAATATGTAATTAACAAGCTGTTGGTTTTTTAAAATAAATAATTAAGAAGAAAAGAGAAGGATGCTTTTAAAATAAGACGTGTATTAGGTATTTAAGTTATAAATGTCGTTCCTGTCGGTACTACGTAAAATTATACATTTAACGTAAAATGTGGTCATCATCATCATCATCATCATCATCAGCCTATTAATGTCCCCACTGCTGGGGCACAGGCCTTTCCTATGGATGGAATAGGGAGATTGGGCCATGACCCACCACGCGGGCCCAGTGCGGATTGGTGGGTGCTAACGACTGCAAATGCAGCCGGGACCAACGGCTTAACGTGCCTTCCGAAGCACGGAGGAGCTCGAGATAGTAAATTTTTGGTCACCCATCCAATGACCGACACCGACACGACCACCACACAAAATGTGGTCACTAGCATCTATATTTTGTATATAATTCTTCTATTTATTTTTACGTGGCATCGTCGTATGTTGTAAGAAGTATATTTTTTTATTAGAAAAAAGGAGATCGCATTGGCAATTATGACACCTTAGCGAAAGTTTTTTAAGCACTCTTTTATCACATTGTATGTATAGATTTTTTTTTATATATTTTCGTACACTTAACCATACATTATCATCTGCTAAACTGACTAACAGTTTGTCGGCAGCAGCAGCTTTAATGGTAATTAACTGCAATATCAAATGAAATTTCTGCTCAACCTTTCCGTATTCATATTTCTGGACATCTTATTATAAAATTAAGCTTAACCAGTGATAAATATGATCAAATATTTTTTAAAGTACTATTTACCCACTCTGACTTTGCTTCGGTATTATATATATGTATATAACTATAGTTATCCATGCTATAGTCGTTATAAACACTATAGTAGTATAAATAGTTATCCATAGATGACTATAGTTTTCGTTTTCGGGTATATGAACCATCTGTGAAATAATATCTAACTAATAGTAAGAACCGCACGATAATCCGTTCAGTATTTTATGATATCATCGCGAAAATAACTATAATCAGACGAACATATAACTATTTAGTGACAAGTGAAAATAAGCAGCCCGTCATATGATGGGTGACTAAAAAACTTATTATCTTGAGTTCCTATATTTTATACATATTTTGTTAATTATAAGAGTCTAAATTGAAAACTTAGCAAATGGATAGACTTTAAAATTTTGCCATTCATGATCACGGAGTAACTGATGCTTCAGTCTGTCTGTTTCGAAAAACACCTACAAGATTAAATCGTTTTACCTCTCTTTGGGATTGGTGATGGGCTTGATCTGGTATATTTGACCTACAAGTACAAATCGCTAAATATAAGTAATTATTTATTTTATTTATTTAATTACATGTAAATGTTTATTTTGTTTGTGTGAATATCATGTAATAGTGATTGAAAAATAATACGATATAGGTGCACTATAACGTCTAGCTAGCTATCACGTTTATATATTCAACTGAACGTGAATTATAAATTATTTATCAAAATAAATTATACTTATTCTCAAAGCATTCTTTGTAAAATGTCGGTATTTATTATGTGGAATAAATTTTGTGTTAGAAGTTTTATTAAACCTATATTACATTAATTTTTCTTATTAACACATTTTTCAAACTATTTGAATATTTATTACACTTACTTAATTTTCAATAATAAATATTTATAATGGAGGTAATTTAATAATTTAACTAAACAACAGATAGTAAGATAATTATAACTAAAAACCTTTAAATATATAATAACTAAAATACATTCTTAAAAGGAGTCCCTTTAGGCAAGGTTCCAAAGATACTGGCAGCGTTCCCCCTTTGAATAGCTAGACTAATTCTTTGTCCGAGGTAGCTGCCAGCTCTTCGGTCAGGAGACCGAATCACAGGAGTGATGTCGACCAACCTTTTTGCTATTTCCTTAAAAAGCCTTACAGCGCTAGCACCCCACGGACCTAGGGTTTCGACACCGAATGGGACAAAATCATATTCGGAGCCTAGACCCCTGTATTTGCATGCCTTAGCTTTTTCAGCCGCTTCGCAAGGCAAAATAATATTATAATATTTATTATATACAATATAATATGGTACAAAATGTTTTATTTCAGAGGCTGTATTCACAAAGTCACGATCTGGGAAACCGGTTATCATGCTCGGTAACTATAGATACAATCTGAACAATGAAAGAGTGGGGAAAAGAGCCGATTGGGTGTGCAGCCGTGCTCGAAGCAGAGGATGCAAAGCCACTGTCCGCACTGTGGGTGATCTAGTCTTATTCATCAATAGTATTCATAATCATTGAACATGTCTTTTGGATGCTCGTTCAATATCGGTAAAGTGGTTGGTTGGAATGACGCAAAATGATTTTTGAAGTTTTGTAGCTTACAAATTTATAATCAATTTGTAAACTAAATGACTTATTAAGAGATTATGTTTAGTCAATTAAAAATAATTGCTACACAATAAGGGTTTAAAATTAGAAAATCATACCACTAACATGGTTGTGACAAGAATTAAGTATATTTGCTCCAAATGTTATTTAATTTATCAAATTATTGATGAATTTAGTGTTGTTTCATTTTAATTTTATTGTAGTCGTTGTTAGGGTCAATTCACACTGGAATGGCAGCGGCCAGCAGCGACGCGGCGAGGGCTTTCTCACTGAAAACCATTTGAAATAATCATAAACTTAAGATAGTATCGCTAGATACTAATACATAAAGACTAGTATCGCTTGACAAGGTTCTGCGTTGTTGTAGCGGGCGGCATCACGCGTGGCTGAGGAGATCGCGCGGACAATATTTTTAGATGTGTATAGGTATATAAAGTTTAAAATTATTTTACCCCGCTTTCAATGAGATTGTGCTCGCCGCGTCGCTACCGGCCGCCGCCATTCAGGTGAGGGTTGGCCCTAAATATTTTATAAAATATTCTTAATAATATTGAATCGTGTTTAAATTGTGTTTTTGCTAGTCGAATTTTAGAATATAAAAGAGCGAAACCTAACTATAGCAAAGAAAAAACTTAACTTATACATAAGTAAATAAATTGTTCAATTATATTAAAAGCATCTAGCAAAGTTTTTTTATTTACCACCTTATTTACTGACAAAAGGTTATTTCGGTAGGGTTAGGAAATGGCGTAACATACTTAGATTAAACAAAAGGGGTAGGATACGATACGCTCATACTTGCATCAAACAAAAACTGATCCCACGGCAGCGCGAACAGGACGGCGAGTTCCGCGTCACTGCATTACCGACCCGAACGAAACAGCACGTTAAGTTTCAACGGCAGCGCGAACGAGACGGCGAGATCCGCGTCACTGCACCAGTCACGCGACCAGTACTCGACGTCACTACCGAATAAGATTCAAAACAAACAGCATTTTTTATGAAAAAATACATTTTATAGTACTTACGAATGAAAAGTGATGCCGTGGGTTTTATTTTTAGTTCTTGAGCAATTTGAGCACTTTTTAAAAACACACTTAGGCATTTTTTTATCATATAAACACACAATATTAGCAATATTTCTTTTTGGTGTTCACATGTACGTCGTTTGCATGTCAAGTTGTGACTAAAGCAATTTAATTAGGGTCGTGGACCACAATTCATGCGGATCACTTTTGTGAGTGCCGCATCTACCCTTTTTGTTTTAATCTAAGGTAACATATTAATTAGATGCGTAATATTTCTCCTAATTAATATTGTCCTCCACCTTATGTCCTGCACTATGTCTGTCTCAAAACAGTTTTTTGATTAAGAATTCAATTTGGTTGCACGTTGTTCAAGTTGTAATTCTAATTCTATGCACAGCTTATATGAAACTTCAATTTGGGTAGATATTTATTAACAAAAAACAAATGGGTGTAAAAAATCAACAGTAATGCATCTGTTTACACGTGGCAGCACTAACGTTGCATCTGATTGAGAGCTGGGAACCATTGTTTTTTTAATTCTGTACATCATTTTCTTTCAGATGACGTAAAACAAAAAAAACAGGATGCAATTCAGATAAAAAAAATGAATTCACTAAATGAAATTAAAGGCAACCCGTCACTAAAGCAATGTATAGGTACTCACTAATCATTCATTTAAATTTTGTTTCATTAAAAAAAAATTGCTGTAGAATATTGCGGCAAGATTTCGGGCATATATTTTGAAAAATAAGGTTTTCCCTCTTTTTTTTCTATCTATGTACCTTTTCTTTATTTTCATTTGAAAACTCTTTATTGAGAGATCTTATATTCGAAAGTATAGGATTCCACAAATAAGTTGTATTATTTGGGAATTATTACATTAAATAGGGATTATTTTATATATTAGTTATTAATGGCAAATTTTATTTAAATTAATAATTCGCTTGCTCATATTCTATTTAACTATATTTTTAGAGAATTCAGCATAATTCTGTAATGGGTAATTAACTATCTAAAACAAATTCTAACTAAATGCGTATAATACTAGCAGAAGAAATACATATCATAATATTGTTTTTATACATGCTAACGGTTAATTTAAAGTTTCAGTCCCGAAATTCACCACCTCGAGGTACGGGAAACCGGCAATCCAACTGGGCAGGTACCGGTTCAACAAGAACAACCGGAGTACCGGTCCCAAGGTACTGTGGGTATGTTGCCGAGTTAGTACCGGTTGTAGAGCAACCATTACCACTTACAACGATATAATTCTGAAGGAGAGGTCTGAACACAACCATTGAAAATGGTGTAAAAGCGAAAACTTGAAATTTAAAGAAGAGTGATAAGAATAATGAAGTAACAAGCGCTAGGTACTTGAAAACCTTCGGTCATCAGAAATAAAAAAATGAAATCATAAGCAATAGTCAAAGCAATTCTACCGCCTATCGGGTAGGCGCCCTGCGCTGCAGATGGCATCAGCTTAATTTCGCAGAAAATCAGTCATAATTTTGAGAACCAGTATCATCTCGGACGTAAATTTAATGTCCACAGCAATGAAAAAGCAGAACCGTAATAAGCTAAGAAAGTTCAGTCTCAGAATCATCTTTTGGCATACAAGTATTTATCTATTTTCCTTGTTTTTTTATCTGTTACGTGGATAGTGCTTCGCCAGCTGCTGTTGCGACACGTGGCACGCACTAGTCTTACCTAACTGCAAAAACTGAATCTATCCCACTAATTATACGTTATGCTCCATAAAATGCTGCCATTTTTTATCTGTTACGTGGTGCTTCGCCAGCTGCTGGCGCGACACGTGGCACGCACTAGTCTTACCTAACTGCAATAACTGAATCTATCCCACTAATTATACGTTATGCTCCATAAAATGCTGCCATCTAAAAGGATGCCATTTTTTTATCTGTTACGTGGTGCTTCGCCAGCTGCTGGCGCGACACGTGGCACGCACTAGTCTTACCTAACTGCAAAAACTGAATCTATCCCACTAATTATACGTTATGCTCCATAAAATGCTGCCATCTAAAAGGATGCCATTTTTTTATCTGTTACGTGGTGCTTCGCCAGCTGCTGGCGCGACACGTGGCACGCACTAGTCTTACCTAACTGCAAAAACTAAATCTATCCCACTTATTATACGTTATGCTCCATAAAATGCTGCCATCTAAAAGGATGCCATTTTTTTATCTGTTACGTGGTGCTTCGCCAGCTGCTGGCGCGACACGTGGCACGCACTAGTCTTACCTAACTGCAAAAACTGAATCTATCCCACTTATTATACGTTATGCTCAGTAAAATGCTGCCATCTAAAAAGATGCCATTGTGAATTCAGATATATATATGTATATACATACAGCCAAACAATAATTTTATTTAAAATATCTTTTTATGAATATTAAATTTCGAAGCAACAAGATTCTATTATCTGGCATTTCAGATATTATTATCTGGCAGAATCTTGTTTTCCTTGTTGTTGTCCAAACAGAGGTTCCCTTAAGGGAATCTCCTTTTCTGGGAACATAATTCTGACATATTGTTATGTTTCTAATTTTAATTTAGTATCTCTTGTTTTGAATGCTAAATATTTAATTGAACAAACAGTCTTTTTGCAATGGTGCCAGACCTTTGTGCAATGTTTGTTTTTGAACCATTGACTGCACATTTTAGAATATGGAAGTGGTTAGCGCGTTCGGTTGCGATCGTTGAAGTTAAGCAACTTTCGCAGTGGTCGGTCATTGGATGGGTGACCAAAAATTTACAACCTCGAGCTCCTCCGTGCTTTGGAATGCAAGTTAAGCCGTTGTCCCGCCTTCATCTGCAGATGTTAGCAGCCACTAATCCGCACTGGGCCCACGTGGTGGATCATGGCCCAAACTATTCCATCTATAGGGAAGGCCTGTGCCCCAGCAGTGGGGGCATTTATAGGTTGATGATGATGATTTTTCTGTATGAGACCTCAATAATCTCCTTCTCGGTAGCCATCATGTAAAAAATAATTGAAGAAGACGTTTGCTTTAACTATTCAAAACTTGACACGTACTTGGCCGGTTTTTACAAAGCTGGACGTTTCGCGTCCTTTTCAGGATAATGCAACCATCTAAAAGTAATTTTATTTAATGAGTGGTGGTGAAAACATAAAGAAGAATGAATGTTTAGGTGGTACAGTTAAAATAAATCTTTGGCAGGTACAAACAGGGCGAAACACCTCTACTACATGGGTTATAAGTACTCCCGGACCAGCAGTAGCAAAAATAAGATATGGTGGACCTGCAGCTTACGAAAGAGTCAGAAGTGTAAGGGATCAGTCGCCACCCTAGCAAATGGCGAAGTTAGCAAAACCTTCAATGTACACACGCACAAACCGATTCATTGTGAATTACCGTTCAAGTATTTATTAACATATTAAACATACAATATTATATCGTAGGTGATTTTCATTGTTTACCTGAAAATTAAAGCCACTTAAGTATAACACTTGCCGTTGCCATAGTTAATATTGTAATAGTTAAACCTATTTTCAAGGATACCGTGTATACAAACAAAACCTAAGGGCCTTCTGATGAAACAATATATTAGTATGCACGGATCACACGTCTAAAGTGAAATTTATTTTCTTAAATAACCTAACATTAGGCTGTGCATAAGGCACAGGGGAATGGATCAGCGCTCGCATTACTCATATATATGTATCTTATATACATAAAAAATTCTCGTGTCACAATGTTAGTTACCATACTCCTCCGAAACGGCCTGACCGAATGTTAAGAAATTTTATATGCATATTCCGTGGGTCTGAGAATCAGCTACTATCTATTTTTCATATCCTTAAGTGATAGTGGTTGTCCACCTGTAACGTAATGTTCTGAAACCTACAATGCGCCTTCGCGCCAAAATTCAAACTATTGGGTATTGTAACGTAGTGTTCTCATATGGGTTAGGAGGTATGTTATCACAGGAAATTGATAGAACACTACGTTACACACCCCTAAAATTTTTTTCATCTTTTCCATAGGATTTTTCCATTTAGACCCCGTCCGTATCGAAGTTTCACTTCAAAAATGAAAATGTTCGATGATCGGAACGAAGTTCGTCATTCAATTGCTTATATTTAAGACCTGAATGTGTTTAGAAACAAGATTGTGAATTTAAACATTTGTAAATCTAACTTCGTCCGTGTTCGTACAGATCCAGTTTATACCAAAATATCTCAAAAACAATGTAGCAAATATCGGCAAAGGCTTTGTAATGTGTTCGTTTATGTAGAAATATTACTATGATAAATTTGGGATCGATGGCAGAATATCAGTAGATGCGAAAGACCTTCAACCAAAAACAGAAGAAAGTCAGTTAATAATGATGATAGTCGAACGGAAGTCTAAATTATTAATAATGTTTTATGCGCAATAATAAATTATTAATTTAGACCTCCGTTCGCTAATATTTTGAACAATTTTGGTTTGCATAATTTTTAATTTCCTAAAGGTTTTTTGTGCCTATTTGTTTTTGTAATATCTATAATATGATTTTACATTAGGAACCAGAAGGGAACTCAAAAAAGGTGCCAAATCTAACGTTGAATGGCCAACAAAAGTTTATTTATTTTGAAAGCTTGCAACTTATGTGTTAACAAATCCCGGAATCAAAACTCATGGTCCTACTATAACCACAGTTTGCATACATATCTAAGGAACTTGATTATAAAATGACGCCATATGTCGTATACTTATTTATAAAAAGATACTTCAAAACAATTTTTAGAACAGATCAGCCGTCTCCTCAGGATAATTAGTAGACCTAAAAGCTAGTGACGGTAACATGATAATTTACAAAAAAACTTGGTTACTTTATTTTCCTAAAAAGGCATATATTATTTTTTGTCTAAGAATTTTGTAATGACTTTGTAGTATTGAAATTCTTCCCAAGCGATTTTTGTCCAGTTTGACCACATGTCCGGTTTTCCTTACTCATGTGGTTTTCACTAAATCTTTTATTATTTCCATTTATTATCTGATTGAGGTGGACTTAAATGTGACACAAAAATAATATATATATTTTAAATAATGATACTTATCTGAGCGGTAAAATAAAATTGTCATTATGTTTTTGAATTATGTGATGTTTTTCCTTCTACCTGATTTTCCTCCTGTATCTTCATTCTGTTCAAATTACTTTTAAATTGACACTTTTAAGTTATTTAGGACTTTGGGATGGATGAACGTGAACCTGGCACGAAGGTCTTCGTCATCTTAGAAAAGAGAGAAGGCCGAGAATTTGGTGGCTTTGTTGTAAGAGGCAGTCTAAAAAATGTGCAGCTTCCCTGCATACGCTGGAAGGGATAATCACAAAGAAAATAAATATAGAAAATAAGAGACCATTGTCATTTTCCATAAGAAATATATGAACTATTTTATTTGTGTATCTATCTATCTGTGTATTTTATCTGTCTGTAAATCTATGATTCTGAAAACAATATCAAGGTTATTATGTGACTGAAATGAATTAATTTACGAAATGAAGAAGATATTTCGCCCTAAAATATTACTTTCTGTAAAATTTTAACTACTGCACTTGTTCAATTGATAATTTGTTTGAACCACAGCTTTAATATTAGTAGAGGCAATATTATACGTATTTCATAATATCAAATAGTTTACTTTCTTGTTAACGACTAACAAAAAATGATTTATTTTCTCTTGTAAATACGTATAATCCCAAAAATGGTAAACGGTTTGTCTTATTAATACGATATTGAGCTATAATTTAGAATATTACGGTAAAATTTAGTATACAACAACCATAACAACTATAGTACCTACTTTGCTACAGTAATCTTTGTATTTCAGTGGTTTTCGGCTTGTCGCAGAAGGGTAATCCTGTAGTGATGGTGAACGGGCAAAGGTTCAAAAGGACCTCTCACTACGGCTTCAAGTCCTGGTGGCATTGTATCAAGAGGAATACCACAGGCTGCACAGCCAGCATCAGACTCACCCACAACCGCTTGGAACGACTCAATCTTATTCATAATCATTGAAGTTTCTCACTTATTGTTCCTGACCGAAACATTTAAGAGTCAAAACACATTTGACCGAAGTTGCGTCATGCATCGTCGATGGTCGCGCGTAAAAAACTACACATGGCTATTTGTGAATTTGACAGCAGTCTCTCTTTATCACTTCCTGGAGAGCATTATAAGTATATACTGCTATCTTACAAATAAAATACGAAAATCAATTTAAAGTACAAGAATAAAGCTAAAAGGTACAGACAAATATTCTATCATACCTACTTAAACGCTTCTGGGGACCATTATTTCGCCTAACGGGATTGCTTTGAGGTATTTGAAAACCTTCGGCGGTCTGATATAACCAAATGAAATCGTAAGCGATAGCGTTTTACATAGCAATCCCGTTAGGCGAATGGCCCCCTGATGCGTGCGACTAATGATGTGCCTGACGTATCTCCGTGAGATTTGCTTTGACCCTTAATGTAGTTTTTAAGCGGCATAGTTTGGAAAGGATTTTCCAATAAGTAATACCAGATGTATGAAAACATTGATTTATTTTCAAAATAAAGAAATGGAATGTACTTAGAAGTAAATTCTACGCAGTCAAATTGTAGTGGAGTTCGATTGAGCTCACCTACGTTTTTGATAAAATTTTGGAGCCGAATCTCTCTCTCGTAAGGTTGACCTAAGTAAAGTTTAATTAAGTATGTGAGAATTGAATAATTATACTTATCATAGAATCAATTATGAGAATGTCATCATGGAACCTGTCTACATCTTCCTGTTTAACAATTAACTTGTATGCGATGATGAATAACACAATAAGGCTTGAAAATATAATTAGGGATAAAATAGAAATCCAGGCGAAATAAAAGAAGTAGTTTTGTTTTTCAAATCTCGCATTGGAGATGTAATGCAAAATGTAGACTAATGTTATCTTAAAGTTTAATTATTATCTAATAGAAAACTCATCCAAACGTACCAACATGTTTCGAATTCATTGAATATCAGGAAATTGTATTGTATGAAAAACGATTCTTGAGTTCGATTGCTTGCTGTATTATTTTTGTATTTTCTATTTAGATGTTTTAAGTACCTTAGTAATTTTTTTTTTATATAAAAGCACAAAGCATTATTTTTTACATTATTCTTTGCAAGGTTTTGGGATAGTATAGAACGAGCGATATCATTGTTTTGTTTAAAATAAGTGACGCTTTCTTTCTCACGTAGTTTATTGAGTTAGATTTAAATGAAATCCTACCATTCAAGTAGTAGATCGGAGTTATTTTTTCAATAAATAATTTGAGATAGTTTTTAATGTGTTGCGTTGAAAACTAATACGCAATTCGTCGATTGCGTACAGCGAACACGTGTCAAACTGAAATTGGTTTTAACAATTTAATGAATTTATAGACATAACAAATATAGTGATTTTAACAGTTTTGAATATCTTTAAATTCAAAACTTTTACACAGAATATGAAAAGTCAAAAAGATGTAACTTATTAATCATAGGATACAAAAAAACTATTATTGGTATATACCCAAGGACAAAATCTATCAACTTATCAATGTGTAATTCGTATTTTTGTTATCTTTGAAATTATTTCAATTTAACATCTTTTTTATAGCTTAAATAATAATAATAAATGTTTATTGAATATCAGTTTACAATAAATTACTTAATTCTAGACATAACAAAAGATATGGAACTTATACTATAGGTAAACCTGTGTTTCAGGCAATTAATAATAATAGCAATATGTAATTTTTAGCAAGATATCGGGCCTTGATTTGTCCAACTATTTCATGAATTAATAGAAGTGTTCTTTTGTATTTTCTTTTCCCATTTTTTAAACATAGAATTTAATAATTTTAGGAGTTAGAAATAAAATTACATTTTTTTATATAGAATTTAATCATTTTTTTGAGATAGAAATAAATTTATATACCCTAGTTGTCTTTTTCTATAATGGATTCAAGTAACCTTATTAGGAATTTTTTTGCTTTTATAAAAAAGAAAACATTTTCTTCTAGTTATATAAATAACTAGAAGTAAATGTTTTTAACTAACGTTGCTCTATCAGTTTTCATCCGACTTAATATTTGTGAAAGTCTTTATATTTAAGGGTTTGTTACTCAATCATACAGCAGCGGGAAATGGATTTGGAATGAATTTGGAACGAATATAATTTATTACCTTTTGTCTCACAAAAGATACTTTTTATTCCGAAAAAATATTTGGTTCGAAAGATGAAACCGCGGGCGGCGGAAGCTAGTTGTATATTTGAGGAGCTTGCACTACTGTTTTGGTTTCATTCACAGTGGCACAAATCATAGAGACTAGGCCAGGTACCCTGGTCTTGATAGCCGGGCAGTACAGATACAACCTGAGACGTTACAATGGAACCTCAAGATACTGGGCTTGCAGTCGCAGCAGTAGCGGCTGCCGCTCAACCATGACTACACAGGAGAACACTATCATGAAGTGGAAAAATGAACACAATCACACTTGAAGAATGTCCCGCATTTACTTCATGGTTTAACTATCCTCTCGTCTCTGAGGGGTCAGCCGTGCCGTTATCTACTTCTAACCAACAAACTTGCAAGACGCAAATTTGACTCAACTACATATCCAATTAAAATTTTAGAATCTTAGTAGTAAGTAATGTCTTACTAATTCTTATTTATTCTCGACATTATCGGTACCTATGAATATATTGGTGGATTATTGTACTCCACTTCATTAAAATTTAAGGGGTTTTGTAATTACCTAAGCAGACTGATTTAATTTATTTGTAACTATTTGTCATTTAATTATCTTTGTATTAAATATTTGTTATAATGTATTGAGTTGATTTAAACCTTACCCCGTATCTGGAGTAACTATTTTTTGTGATAATTGATAAAATTCATATTATTACTTATATAATAAGTAAAACTTTGGAGATATATTTTTAATGAATTTGATTACATCATCCTAAAGAAGAAATCTTGGCTAATCAAATGATTTTGAACTCAATGCGCTACAGAAGCCCTCAGTTTATAGATTAGTCAATTTTAGAAGGGCAAACAGTCTATTTTATTTTTTTAATGAAGTACACACTATTAAGCACTTGTTAAAGGCGACACCAATCAAAGCTATGAATATTTTTAAATTAACACTAGATCATTTTAATGGCACTTTTATAAAAAATATAATAATCAAATCCAAATCTAAGGTTTCCCACTTTTCTTGCAGACACAGTAATACGTTTTTCGGTAACCAAACGAGGTATCCCGATCCTACACGTCGGCGGCTACAAGTACAACGAGAAGCATCGTAGCCGTTTCGGCACCACATACTGGTCGTGCAACCGCGCCCGCACAGGTTGTCGCGCCAGCGTAGTCACCATGAACGACACCATCATCAAGCGCAAGAATGCTCACACACATCCCGTCACTGACGAATTTCTGAGTTCTGCATGAGAAGATTAAAAGTCGGCTTTTAAGATGATCTCATCATGACCCATTCTCCCTATGTCATCCATAGGAAAGGCATGTGCCCCAGCAGTGGGGTGTCCCCATCGGGGATTTTAATAGGCTGATGATGATATACGAGCTAGGTGTCGATTCTGCTAAGTCAAAGTAATTATCGTGTACGAGTATCAATAGTGTTTCAGTGGTATTGATATTTGATACAGTTATTTTTACTATAATACAAAATCACAAATATATCGCTTTATTATTTGTTATTGTTATCTATATGCATTTGTTATTTTATAATTCATTTCTATTTCTTTTCTTCCTGTTTCATTCTGAATAAATGATAATAAATCAAAGAATAATATGCTACGATTTTTTGTGCACTAGCCAAAGTTGACGAATTTTTATCCATGAAATATTTGACTTTAGTCCCGCGTTACGGTTGATTTACAAGGAAACAATAGATTCGATTTTTTAGTTAAGTAGATAATGTTATTTTTGTTAATAAACATTAGCAGTTAAGAGAGTTAATTTCATAATCTAACATGATTAGTGCAACACACAAAGAAACCACATTTCATTTCTAGTGTGTTATTATTATTATATCAATCTAAGTAGCCATTATAACACAGTCTTACTGTATTCTGATATCGTCTGTATTATATAAGTTTATTTTATTGTTGTAGTTATTTGACTAATTAGAAACAACATGCATTACAATTGCATAAATGAAGCAGATGTATATTAAAAAAAACTTTTAAAATGAGGTAACTTTATTGTGATTGATATGTTTTGCAATTTTTGGCTTTAATCAAAATATGTGAAAGGTTGATGATATTGTAAACATTTTGAGTAATACCATTTTTAAGAAAGTATTTATTGAATATTCGTTTCATGTTATTGACTATAATAATATTTCTTCCTGATTGATCTTTCAATGAAGTCCTAATCTTTCCGCACTAACCTATAAAATATGTTACTGTCACTGTGACGTTAAAGTTCACATTTACATTTAAATTCTCAAAATTTACTGAAATTGATAATTTTTTACCAAAACCAAAACATTGACAATAATATAACAACAAGGCCATGTGCTTCCAGGAATGCAGTTCTTCAAATCTCCGAAAGGTTTACCGATCCTCGAAATTTCTGGGTACAGATATAACATGAAGCAGAGGAACCTTGGCGGCACAATGTACTGGGCCTGCAACCGAGCTTACAAGGAATGTAAAGCGACCATCATCACACTCGGCAGTTACATCCTCAAACGTAAACATGAACACAACCACGATGCGCCGAACCAACCGTTAACCAAATATTAACAACTGTGCTTTTGCATTTTATTATAGGTTAATTCAAACTTAGTAGCGGTTGTGAAATAAGCACGAGTCGCGGCGTAGTAAACAAAATGTAGGGTGAAGTCGGAAATACCATCCTGACACGTATACATACACATGACAATGACGCATTAAGTGTCAACCAAATATTAACTGCGGTGACCTTGTGATATAGTATATTGCGATTAAAACTTAAAGGCGGCTCTGAAGTTAGCGCAAGTCGCGACGCAGTAAATGAAATGTAAGGTGATGTTGACAACTGTATCCTCAAACGTATACATGCACATTACATGACATACTATGTATTAACCCAATATTAAATGCTGTGATTTGGTATAGCATGATTCGAACTAAAAAAGTCGCTGTGAAGTTAGCGCGAAGTAAACGAAATGTAGGGTAATGACGTCTGGGATGTCTCAGAAACTAAAATCTGCGCATCGATACGCTCGCTGCTCACTTCGCTATGAAGTATGAATGTAATTATGTGTGTTTCAATATGATATTGCTCTTTTTATAAATAAATACTTAAATGAATCTAAGTAGTGTTATTAATGTATTGATAGAGAAAAAAATATGTCCTCCAAAATAATTTTCTCTTTCCGTTTGTCTGGATAACATTACCATATTATCCAAAAACAATTTCTTGTGGGTTTTAAAAGAATCAAAAGCGTTAACTCATATTTTGAATATATTCGCATAATTAGGTTCCTATATTGCCGATAGCAAATTCATGTGAATGATTATATTCAGTGATTATGATTATGTATTAACATTATAGTATGTTGCAGAACTAAAACCAATCTTCGGCAAGTCCATATTTGGGAAGCGAGTGATTGAGCTTGGAGGACACAGGTACAATCAGAGAACGGACAGAAACGGTCAGAGGGTCACCTGGAGATGCGTGAAGAGGAGAAGGTGGTCCTGTAATGCCCAACTAGTCACCTTACTCGATGAAGTTGTCGAAATCAGGAATTGCCACAATCACTCTTAAGCTTTTAAGAGCGTGTGACTGTTTTTTAAAGTATTTTTTGGGTAAAACTAAATTGGAATTTTATAGTAACTTATTCGTTATTTCTATTGAATTTTGTAATGTAAATAACTGTATATAAACACCTATTTATTACAACTCCTAGGCTTTAATAAATCTAAACCATTTAATTTAAATATTTTGGATTTGACGAAACTTTCAATATTGTTTGTATGTAACTATTATAGCCTGCGCAGACGAGGAAACTTTGTCCACGGAGGACTTTTGTCCACCGCTTACAATCGCTTACAACTGCATCAAGTCCTCCAAGTACAAAATTCTTGCGAACTACCGCGGACACCGAGGTACAAAAGTACGCGAGATTCCTCGAAAAAAAAAGAACATATGTGACAAGAGGCGGCAACGCACACAGCGGACTTTAGACATTATTATTATTATATTATATTAACATATTTAGCAAATAAAATAATCTTAACGGATTTATCAAATAATTAAGAATTGTTGTCCAAGTCTAAAAATGAAGGTGTCGAAAATAAAGTAATCACATTTTTTTACTGTGGCTTAGCCTCATTTTGTTTTTGTTTGTGTGTTTGTTTTTTTGTGTTTGTTTTTTGTATTTTGTTTTTTTTGTATTTGAAGTGATTTCAGCGTTTAATTCAACTTCAAGTTATATGTTCGTTTGTTTTGCATCGCTTAACACTATATTCAACTATCTTTTAGAAAAATCGTGAAACATTGTTATATGCAATATTATAATGAAAGCATAATAAATAATCTCAAAAATACAAATAATTAATCGTTCCGATATAAAGATGGACCAGTGTTCCTCCTTTAGAATGTCTTTTCTTTTTTTTAAAGTTCAAGTTAATTACACTGCATTTTTTCTCAAAATATTGCTTTCGAAGCATGCTCTTCACAAAATTTATGGGGGGCAATATCCGCACACCGTGTGCTTGGAGTCCGTGACAAGTCCTCGGCGGACAATTTTTTTCATAAAACGCGTACTAATGTCCTCCGCGGATAAAAGTCCGTCGCCTGCGCAAGCCATACTTTTAATGTCAATATTATCTTTTATATGTGTGCCATACAATATGGCTGGTAATTATGGAAGCAAAAATGACATTTATTCATATGTTTATAATCGATAAACCATGCAGGTAGTATGCTATCTATCATTTATTTATTATCATTCCGCTGCCAGTATAACAAGAAGGAGCTCCAATGCTGTTATTCAAGGGAAAACAAGTACTTTAGCAAGCTCCAGGAAGAGCCTGTCCTGAATTATCCAACTCACTTAATATTATTTCTCAGATCAACTACACAATATAAAGCCCGAGGGTAGTTTCATCGTTACCTTTATTATAATTACTGTTATCCCGGACAAAACGCATTCCGCAAGTAAGGGAGATAACCATAAGGTGACCATGAATCGCGACATCCCAGTAAATCTGGGGCAGTTGGCAAGTCTACTCAGAGGTCTTTTCAGTGTATGTAAGTATAGACGTCTATACGAAGAGTGAGCCCTCATCTTTCAGTCGTTGATTTATATGAAACACTAACTATTTCACGTGCCTTTTAAAAATGGTATGACATATTTCATAACTTTACATTAGCGCATAACACTTACTTTATTGTCATATTGATTTTATAAGAAATAATTTTAATAAATAATTTACCCTCATACCAAAAGTCGGGTATTGTCCAATAGGAAGTTTCACATCAAAATACTAATTTCAACTAAAGTATCTTTAGATTATATGAAATGTTTTAAGATCATGTCAATATCAAGAGTAGAATATATTAATGTAATAAATCTTTAATTGTTTTTTTTTAGCAATTGTGAATCAATAAACGTGTGTGTATGTACCTGAAATATTGAAATTGTTACTTTATTTCATTCTTCCTTGGCATTATAATTTGTTTTGGGTTTCCTTCAAGGTTTATTACTGTGACCGCCGTTTTTTTATTCCAGGTACGTTGCTACCATTAGCGAGGTAAACATTACACACAAAAACACTTTTTTTGAGACTAGCGCCACCTACAATGCGCATTTTTTGTTGTACGAGATTGCAACAATGACATAAATTGTAGTACTCAACGCCCTCTACAATTACGGTTGAAAAAAAAGTTTCTAAAATGCATACAAAACAAGAAAAATGCGTTTCAAAAAATTTTTGAGGGTTTTTTTGAGTTTTTAAAAAAACGCCTACGAGTTGAACATGCCCATCGCCAAGGTGGCTTACTGACGTCATTTGGCAACAGAAAAAACAAGACTTACCCTTTAGGTTTTTTTTTCACCACTCAACCTACAGATTGACTGTACTATAAGAACCTAAGACAGATACCCATTTTAAATGTCTGTGGTATCCAAGTAGTGTATGTAGTTTGTGATGTGCATTTTGCCTGTCGCTTACTAAATTACGTATATTCTAGCTATCTTCGGCTTCACGAGTTCCGGGAAAAGGTGCTTGGACATGGGAAACAATCGCTATACTGTCCATCAGAACGAAGGTATAAAGGTAAGATGGCGGTGTGTAAAGAAGAATGTGGGTTGCCCAGCCTTCGTCACCACCATTGATAACGTCATCATCAGACTCAGAGAATGTCACAAACATCCTGAAGAATATAACAACTAAATTTAATATCGAACGAATTGATTCCTGGCCCACTTGTCCGATAAATCGATTGAATGTTACATCTATAATGTTACAGAGAGGCGGTTATATGTCTGAATACATACTACCTATTGTATTGGAATATTTGAAAGAAAATAAGCATAAATAATTCATGAAATACTTTGTTGATTACTAATGATTAGTGTTTCTGAAATATCCAAATGTCGACTGTAAGGGTGATTAGATACATTTTGTCTTATATAGGAAGCGGTAACCGGAATATAGCTAATTTATTGAGATGTGTGTCTATAAATAAAATGCCTTACCTTACTGTCTGAATGTTATGATCTCTAAATTATGGCTTTTGTATTATTGTGTCTATCTGTACCTGCATCTTTCAATCTTTACAACATAATCAATGAGTATCCTTTTTATATTCATGACTAGTTACGTAATGTTCTTAGAGTTAGTGAAAATTTTATTGATATATTGTATATTATGTATTGCCATTTTCAGTGTATTTTGTCAATTATATTTTTTTCGGTCGGCTCTGTGATTCAGTAGCAAGCAATATTGACTTCGGGCGCTAGGTGTGATTTTTTTTTCTTATTTATATTTGTTTGTCTATTTATGAATTATTTATTATTATTATTTATCAATTGATGTGAAAATACCTCTTATATAATTTTATTATTGTGATAATACCTTTGAAAACTATTTCTAAAATAGTTGTCGGTTCTAAACTAAATGCGATTCATAGGAAAATATAAGTCTATATAATGAATAAAATCATGTCTGTCTTGTATCCGTGGTAGTAACCTAGTCCTTCATTATATACCATTAGATATTAAGCGTGATGTATCGGAATCGAACATTTTTTTTTTTGTATTATTTACTTATATAAATTTGCGACCATAAAATAAGAGTATTAGAGCAATGATTAAAATATTTTCCAAAAATTAATTTTACATTTATTAAATCAGATGGTAATGTATCTAGTTACACATTTTATATTTCTTATGAAATATTAAAATCATTTGGTATCAGTATATCTATAATATCTACCTACCTGCAATAAAAGAGTCTTTACACTAAATTTTATATTAATTTTATTTTTCTCACAATTTATGAAGTTGTTCGACACAATAAGGGTTACCATATCTCTAGATTAGTCCACATAAGGTTTTTTAGATTCATTTCCTGATTTTGGCCTACTTTGGCAAATCTCAATAATTGGAGATATATGATCTCTTTAATACATTTTTTTTTATATAGTCAGGTAGGCAAATGACTCTAACCCACCTGATGTTAAGTGGTAATAAAGTCCAAACACTAGATAGATAGATAGCTAGTACAGCAGTTATAAACTGCCACACCAACCATCCTTACCTTGCCGGCCTACTAAAATGATTCTTCAACAAAAGTTTAACAAATTAAAAGAAAAACCTTCTAATAGAGAAAATTAAATTTAAAAGTTGGAGAATTATTTCAAATAGAAAATAATGAGTTTTATCTTAATTATTTTAATGAAAGTACTTTTTTCAATGCATTTACTCGGAAAGTGTTCTTTTATATGTATACAAATTATGCGGAAAGTGACTCTTTTCCGAACTTGTGCGAATAACTTTTTTATTTTTCCTTGCGCCACGCCCTAACGCCACGCTGCATTGTGTTCATTTGTTTTTTTTTTTAAATAAACAGCTTTCTATTTGCAGGACAGTTCGAAATTTACTTCCTTGATTTCCATATTTCGAAGTAAAGGATAGTTCCATTTTTATATTACACGACAAATATTAGTTAAGTATGTATTTTAAATAATGGCTCAATTACACTTGGTCGTTAGTCCGAATAAACGAACGGAGTGGATAACACCCGTATTCAGGTAGTTTTCGTTTTGGTTACCGGCACCGTATTCCAGCCCGTATTCTAGAGTATATATTGCTTCGGATACCCGAATTCGAGTAATATCTTTCGGTCACCCGAAAACGAGCTAAAATAACGAGTGTAATTGCATTGCATTGCAGCTATAAATGGGTTTATTTGTACATATTTTATTTCCTCGCCAAAAACATTGAAAAATCTTGTATAACACGTGAGCGTAAAAGGTTATTAAGAATGCGTACCACTGAAAACAGTGGTACTTATTTGTAATAAATAACCTACTTTCCGGGTTTGTGTCACAAATAACTATTATAGTAAGGTGCGATCTAGATCGTATAAAAACTAGATCCACAGTGGAGAAAAACGTAAATAATAGTACATTTTAAATTGTTAAGTACGTTTGAAAAAATATTCTCAAACTGCAACAAAATTTTAGGATATTCCAATGAATATTCAGACCTTTCCTTATGACTTTTGATTTTTTCATCTGGTAACATAGTCGCAATTAAGATTATTTAACTTATATGTATTATTGTAATTTGTTTTAACAGGAGAGCACATGTTTGTATCTACAGCTCGTGGCCAGAGGTTAATTATTGGTGGTTATGTTTTCAATAAAGAACGCCAAACGGGCCATAAAATAGAATGGAGATGTCCGAAACGTAAAGTGACCAAGTGTAGAGGTAGCATTATTACCATAAATGACACCATAGTGAAGACCAAGTTAGACCATAATCATGAATAAACATCAAGAAACATTGAAGAGTTTGTACTCGAATTACTACGCATTCATCGGTTGATGCCTTCGTCATCATCAACCTATGCTCGTCCACTGCTGGACATAAGTCTCCCCTAATGACCAGCCCACTCCAGCCAGCCTACGAATGTCATCATACCATCTTGTCTCAGGGCATCCTACATTACGTTTACCGAGTTGTGGTCTCCACGTTGAAGAAGCCCAAATATTAGAGTATGATCTAAATCTTGAAAAAATATCTGTGCCCATATATTACAGTATGATCTAAATCTTGAAAAATTATCTGTGCCCAAATATTAGAGCATGATCTAAATCTTGAAAAATTATCTGTAGCTAACTTTCTTATAATTTATCTAACATTGAAAAAAAAAAACAATATATTTTGGGGGTTCCCCATACTTAGAAATGAAACTCAAAAATTCTTTTTCATCAAACTCATACGTGTGGGTGATTTAAGGATAGGTCTTAAAACGATATAGTGTTCTTTACCATGAAAACTTCCACCGAAAATTAGTTTGAACGAGATCTAGTATATATATTTTTTAATACCTCATAAATCGTAAACCACAATTTACCTTTCTTTCAGTCAACTCAAGTGTATAAAAATAAAAATAAAATAACAAAAAAAACCTTATGCATAAACCGTGGACCACAAGAACTTTTATATTATGTTACGGAACCTTTCATGGGCGAGTCCGACTTGCACTTGACCGCTTTTTTCCCCATTTTGATTTATTATGATCAATAAACGGTCTTGCATTGAGTTCGAGGAGGTTGACATATAGGAGATTTTTGTGAGCTCTCCCGCCATTGCGCCGATGGCGTATTGTTCTACTTGCATTCTTAAGTGTTTGTAACAGTCTCAACTGAATAAACGACATATATTGTACCTACATAGTCTTTTGTGGTACTAAAACACATCGATGCTCTAGTAAATAAATTTAAATAGTTGCCATCTTTCGTTGACACTATAGAAGTAATACAGATTGCTGTGGCATGTGTCGAGTGTATTACTCTACATCATCCTATATCAGAATCACAGACCTTGTAATTTTTAAATGTCGCTATAAAACGACTTTAGAAATCCCCTTTCTTTACGTATATTGCGCTGCCAAGATAGTCTTATTACGTCGTCTTTACTTTGATTATTTTTTTGTGCTAGTACCTTGAATGAAAAGTCTAACCGCTAAATCCCTGTTGACTTTTTATTGCATCTTCAGCCATAAGGACTTTTCCTTTAATTTATTGAATATGTACATATTATTATTTATTTTTTGAAATAAAGTTTTTAAATGTTGTATCTTGGTACTTTTTATTGTCAAATGACTCAGAAATTCATTCGTTAGTAGGTTCTATTCTCAATATGGACTATTGCGTCTTAGGCTCATATTCTGGTCAGAAATCAGTAAGTATGTAAATTCAATTACAATTAAATAAATAAATATTTTCAACACTCACACCAATTAGCCTAGCCCCAAAGCAAGCACTGTAAGGCTTGTGTTATGGTATACTAGGGTAACGGATAGAATACATATACCGTACATATATAAGTATATTTATATAGAAATACAAATTAAACATCCATGACTGGAGTACAGCTCGTATTCATCACTCAAACATCTGCCCCCCACCGGGATTCGAACCCGGGACCTCTCGAGCCGGCGACACCATGATACCCGGCGTACGAACCACTCGGCGACGGAGGTCGTCGAACACAATCAATCACAATTGTTCAATATTTTTACAATATATAATGATATTTCATGTGTTACGTAGTATGCTTGTTATGTTTCAACAGTGATTCTAGACGAATATTTCACTGAGATTTACATGGAATTTCTGATTTTTGACATTTAATTATAGTTAGTGATGTATTATATTAGAGATTGAAGTTTCCAAAACTGCCTCGGGTCTCAGGGTAGACCTCAAAACAATAACTGGGGAATTAATGAGCTAGTGATAACCATAATATGGTTATTAATAGCGTTATTATTATTATTATAGTAATATAAGTTATTTATTTACTAAATTATTTACTTATTTCTTATTTAAGTTATTTACGGGATTGTTACCATGTCTTGTTTTTAGCGAGTTTCCGATCATGGCGCTTGCAACAGTGCCGAAATATCGGAAACTCGCTTAAAACAAGGTACATGGTAACAATCCCCTAAATAACTTATATTACTATTTTGTTAGTGACGATGAAAGCTTTAAACAATATATTATTATTATTAGTATAATATTCCGTAGAAAATAGTAACAATTCAACATTATTCTTATTTTTTTCAGAGTACCACTCTTTCACATTCTGTCGAAATTTAAAAGGTAACCTGGTTCTCATAATCGACAACTATCGCTTCAACAAGGATATAGAGCGCAACAAGAAGGTGTTCTGGAGATGCGTGAAAAGGAACTACGGCTGTAAAGTGTCCGCAGTGACAGTTTGTAACAGTCTCATCCGCCTCAGAAACATGCACAATCATTGACAATAATCTATGATAGCTTAAAAAAATACTTGGATAAAATTTACTAACGTACACTTAAAAATATTTTTGTAAAACTAGTTTTTACGGGTTAATGCACGAAACTTTATTTATTTATTGACGTTTCGCAGCCTTTTTAGGTCTGCATCGTCAGAATACTGATTTTTTATTTAATTTTGTCTAGCTACCTTCGAAAGACTTTTATTGAGCCATCGGTTATTACATTGGAAGATTTTTAAAATTTTGTTGATTAATTAATTTATTAGTTAATTTAGTAACTACCGTAAACTTTCACCGGTTCCATAAATTGGGAGATCTTTCTGTGAAGAACCGGCGAAACAAACTCAGAGAGGCTTTCTATCTCCTTCTTATGTTAAATCATGCAAACAAAAAGAACTAATAGTATCTGTTGGTCTTGCAGTGTGTGCAATCTTTGTTTGAATGTAAAATATTTTTGTTATGACAGCTGTAGATACTTGCCGAGAGCCTCCGGACGAGACTCGACAAAATGTATACAGATACACGGTTCTTCTCATTTTCCTTGCGAGATCCAACGATATCCTTTGACTCGGGCGCAAAAACCGGCAAGTGACGGTTAGTTATCCAACAAATATATCATTTGATAAATATATTATCTTTGCCATCTTGCTGTAAGTTGAAGTTATACAAATAATGAACAGGAGTGATGACGTTACTTTTAAGCTATTTTTCGAGCTTTTTTGAAGAATCCTTCGACTTTCTTACCCTCTTTTCTGTGCGTATTAATAAATTTATGACCAAGTTGAATAATGTGGATTTTAATTTTACGATCGAGTTGAATAATTACGGTCGAGTTGAATAATTAATGTGGTTTTATTTTTCTTTAATTTCTCCTTAATTTGAGGCCTCTTACACAGACATTCTAAAATTTTAACCCTTAGTGTCGCCGTACACGGGCCACCGTCCACAAAACGCCGCCACCGGCATATTTCTTGTAGTTTTCATACATTTTATATGGACTCCTCACACACGGTACGCCGGTGGCCGCCACACGCTACAAATCGTCGTTGCTCGCTTCTTGTGGCCCGCACCGGCCACTTAATGCGAATGCTTAATTGAAAACGCCGCCACACGTCACTCGCGCGATTCCCCACCCCTCTCTCCCTTACCTTAGTCGGCCGCTGTCGCGCTTCAGTAACCTTAATAGCCGCTTCTAGCTTCTCGTGACACTTACCCCCTTATTGATAAACGAGGAATAAGCTTCGAATTGTTACGCCGTGTTTTGTTTATATCACTAAAATGTCATTTGTCATTAAATAAACAGAGACCAAACATGGAGTGACTATTCGTTTCTTAGGTTTTCACGCACATCACTCATTAAATAAAACTGTTTTTAACGGGTTATATGCACTGTTTTTTTTACTAAATAAATTCAGTATATATATAACCCGTTAAAAACTGTTATGTTAGCTTCTTGACCTTCACAAGTGCTTGTAACAGCCTAGGCTGAATAAATAACTTTTCATTTTCATTATTCTGTATTTAATAGACTGAGCGCGCTGAGCAACAACCACTTTTGGCCTTAAACATAAAAGAAAATAATTATATGTAATATTTATATTGTAGTTTTAGCTGATAGTTAAAAAAAGTAATATAACATGAATTAGATATTTATGATATTAGTGCGGTTTGTTGGTGTACAAACGAGTGTAAGCAGAACAGAATGTAAGCTCGAGACGAAGTCGAGGTAGTAGTAGTTACGAGTATATAAATACCAATTCCACACGAATATCATACAATGTTTTTCAATACATTTGCGAAAAAACAGTCCCTTTACCTAATTTAGGTAATGAAGCTTTTTCTAATAAGAAAATATCGCAAATATCCAAATGACGTCACGTGCGGGTGGTGAAAAGTAGAACTACATATTTCTTCTCTGTTTTTTTGTATTAAATTGAGAGACAAACATATAGATTTAAAGTGTTTCCAAGGATGTTCGATCGAAATAAAAAAAAACGTAAAGAATAAGCACAGCGCCATGTATGGGTGAGTGCAGTAAAATGTTTCTACAGTAAAATGTTGAGGTAACAGCGGCGCGCGATCCGCATCATAGGCGATGAGGAGGTGACTAAACACCTCGAGCCCCTTCAATTATGCCGTGACGTGGCGTCACTAAGCGCGTTCTATCGCCTGTACCATGGCGAGTGTTCTGAGGAGTTATTATTTCTTATTCCACCTTCCCCTTTCCTTCAGAGAATCACGTGCGTTGGCCTTCGTTGTCACCGTCTAACTGTGGCCACAATTCCAACGCGTACAAAGAAATCTGGTAACTAATTTCTTAGTCGCACTATCCGTAAATGGAATGCTCTGCCTGCTCACGTGTTCGATCCTTTTTACAACCTGGGATCCTTTAAAAGAGGCGTGAAGAAGTAACATGCAGATGAGGATGGCTGGTGTGGCAGATAGAACTGCTGTACCAGCTATCTTCGCGTCTAGACTTCACCTTCACTTAACATTAGGTGGGGTGGAGGCATTTGTCGGACCTGTCTATAAAAAAAAAGGATGTACCTTACACACTTATTCATCTATTTTCTTTGATATTTTTTGTTTCAGTTTACTGCGAATATGTGATTAACAAAGAGGGGAACAGAGTATTGTTGATTAACGGTCATAGGTTCAACAAGCAAGGAGGTACCGGAGTCAAAGTCGTATGGAGGTGTAATAAAAGGAATGAAGGCTGCAAGGCAAGGGTGTGGACAGTTGAAGATGTAATAATCAAGTATGTGAACCATCACGAACACAATAAAGGCCAGTGAGACAAGAAAAAATATAATTTAAGTAACTTCAAATGTTCAAAATAAACAAGTTTTTTATGGAAATATTGTTTTTTTTAGTAATATTAAAAGGCTCGCAACGGCCAATCTTTTGAAACGTTATATCTGAAGCACAACGTCTACTACAATCTAGAACTGTAGTGGCAAACAGGTGAACGATTGTGTCATTTATATGTTGTGTTTTTAGTATATTAAATTTCATATATTCATTTTTAGTGTATGTGATACCAACACCAAGTGAGAAGAAAAAGAAAAAGCTAATGATAAACGGTTATACCTTCACTGAGAACAAACCTAACAACTGGCACTGTTCCAGGTATTGGGCCGGTTGCCCAGCCAAAGCGCGACAGTCCACAGATGGCCAGTTGACATTTCTCACCGAGAAACATAACCACGAAGCACCAAAATATGTTATCACAAAAACAGGACAGTATTACAAACTATAGATACAACTTTCAGTAGGTATAAGTTGCAACTGCATCTGAGTCTTCTAACCTAATACCCACATAACACATATTTCTATAATTGTCTTCATAGTGATCTGTTGTTTAGATAGATAGATTTCATGTCTTTCTTTTTATGTTTTAAGGGTACACCCTTACCTAAAACTTGTTTCGATATTTTTGTATTACAAAGTCAGTTTTAAAATTAATGTTGTTTTATTACATTGTTTTAACATTCATTTCATTTAACCGTTCAGTACTACGTTCAGAACTATTACTGGTACACATTTTCAAATTAAGCATTTTCATATGAAATACCTATGTTTGTTTCTAATTTTTTATAGACTGTTAATGTTCCTCGGTTTTCAGACATAGTCACTGCTATTCTCCGAGCTCGCTTCGCCAAGGAAAGCACCAATATCTACATTGGTGGCCACAAATACTTCAGGCACTCTCGCTCCCTCATCGGCGACAGGATCAGATGGACTTGCTCGAAGAAACACAAGCACAAGTGTAAAGCTTCGGCGGTCACAATCGACGGAGTTATTGTTTCCACTTCAGGGTTGCACTCACATTCTTAATAGCTGTAATATTCTATAAGAAATCATTATTTTTAAATACAATGCGATTCAAACCTATTGGAGGTTGTAAAGTTAGCGCAAGTCGCGGCACAGTAAACGAAAAGCAGGGTGATGTAGATGCTTGTAGCGCGCAAGAAGTTGCTGAAACTTGCGTATTGTTTGTTGCCTATGCTCGCTGCTAACTTCACACCATTAACTTTGAATCCATGATTACCATGGCACTTTGTTCTTACTTTTACTAATTATAACAGAACTGTGGTATATTACTGTTGGTTGCAATATATGTTCATCTTTATCCGGTATTTCTCGGTATGAATAGTCTCGATTTTTATATTTCTTTTTCTGTTACGATTTTGAATGTTTGTTAATAATTTAAAAATGATTTATTTCGTTATGCCAATTTATTAATACTTTTGCGATTTCTAAAATCATAAATAAATAAAGAAAAGTATTAAAATGGTTAATTAAGTTTAATTAGTTAGGTAAATAATTATGGTGGTACCTTTGTTTTAAAGTTGGATATATTTTTATACTATTTAATGTTAAATACGTTTAAATTAAGATAATTAAGACATTCCACGTGACACAGCGTTTTACGTGCAATTTGAGACATTTTACTCGCCTAGATATTTCAGAGATAAAAGCATTATTTGCTTTCGCCTACTATAAATATTGTAGTATGCATATAAACCTAAAGTATTGTTTTGTTAAAAGCTTTTCGGATTTCCTCAACACTGTCAAAAGAATATGGGAACAAGTAAAGCAGTGAAAACTTGTTGTGGAAAAGCAACGTAAAAAATAGAAGTAGGGGAAACTACCCAATCATTGGCACTCTTCCTAGTATTGGAGTATTACTTTTGAGTTTATTTCAAAAAAAAACAGGAAACAATAGATTATAGGAATAATGCTGCCAATTTTCAAATTTCGTAACCATACTAGGTTTTTCTTTTTAATATGTAACGACCTTCAATAATCTATTGTCTCCTTATTTTTTTCGAATTAAACTCAAAAGTGCCAAATAGGACGAGTGCCAATGATTGGGTGGTTTCCCCTAGATACTTAAAATCAGTCATTGCGGGCTAGATATAACTTAACTCCTTTGGCTAAGAAAGATTAACAATTCCTTTTAACCGCGATGACAAATCGGCACACACATATGGGGAACTCGGACAGTATCGGGAGAATGTCGTTCTTATTAGCTTTTGTGTTATAATTTTGTGATGAGATCATTATCCTGTAGATTATATCTTATTCCTGAAGCAAATGTCTATACATCGCCACATTTTCCAGTATTTGTGTCACATGTTGTTTATATCAAAGTTTATATTTTTAACTTTTGATCCCAATCCAGCATGAAGGCGCAATTATACTTGGTCGTTAGCTATGCTTCTTTTGTTCTTCTTCGTTTGTTGTTTTTAGAAAAATGCTATTTTGTTACTAGAGGCGGATAGGTAGTAATGCTTATAATTATCTCGCAAAGTCTGTTCACGTCAAGTTTGTATAGAAAGTTAACAATGTTTTATATCATTTTATTTAGTAATGTTGGCCTACTGGGGACATACTCTCTCTCTCTCTGAAAATCCTTGTACAAATTAAGTTTCATAATCTTTACATTAAGATAACGTTTGAATTTTAAATCGTGTACCTGTTTCGGCTACGGAGACGAAACTGCGAGGAACATTCGTTTCTTTTATAAAGGGTTACTTGGATTACGTGTAAAATTACATAAATCAAAATTGTTTACCATAAGTGCGAATTGATTTGAAATAAAGAAAAAAGATTCAATATGATGTTATTTAAAATAAATTATACGTGTTGTGTATTTTTTCAAGACATTAAGAAGGGGTTTTAGAGCGTGCGCTGCCTTAAGTGGGACAGGTATAGCGGACGTCCTCCCGGCGTGCAGTTTTTATGTCATTTCATAGAGACCTGTACCCTTAGCACGAACCAATATCGCATTCGAATAGTTTGCAAGTCCGAAATGTCATGCCAAATTTTGTATGAAAACTTGAACAGCAGCGCCATAACGTACACAACGAGAACTAAAAATCAGTACACATTTGACAATGAGATTTCGTACTCGTAAACCCTTCGAATTTGATATTGGTTCGTGCTAGAGGTACTGCCGCGCGGAAGACCCGCCTCACGCAGCGTTGCTCTATGAAATAATATGAAACAAACACGCCGAGCGGGCGCCCGCCTCGAGTTGCCGCTTAACGGAGCGCAGTTTCTAAATGTCCGTGATTTTTATGTTTAATGTTTTATAAGAAATAAGATTATTAATGACACAGTGGTGATAGGAAATGTTTCTTACCAAAGCATACTTCTTTGTACGTAACTTTGTAAAATTGAAAATATAACAGTGTTTTGGAAACAATTTTGAAACGAAATGTGATCAAAATTTTAAATATTAGGTACTTTATTACAGTTATCGTATATGATAGCATATAAGTATTACTTGTTGATAAAATTAAAAGCGTACTCAATTAAGTAAAAAAAATGTCTGCCTTTTTGACAAATTTTCGACTATTTACACTGGTAACGGAGAACTTTAGTGGAACCAAAATATAATTAATAATTTTATTAAATTTTAATGAATTTTATGAAAACGCTTTCGTCTTATTGTCTGCTTGATGGTAATCAACTGTCATAGCCAACGATAGCCTATACTTGACACTTGTGATGCCTACAACTTCCCTTACCCCATCCCGTACCACGTGGAGAACTGAAAACTTTACTTATACTCAGAGATACAACTTCAATAGTAGGTAAAGGTTTCCCAGATTGTATAAAATGTTATATGATTTCTGTTGTATGACACGTACACTATTATCTACAATAGCTCATACTTCGCAGCCTTGTTTGAAAATTCCCTTTGTTAGGAATTAATCTAAGAATACAACAATTTTAAGATGACATGGGTTCACCTCCGTAGGGTTGTAGGTTATATGTCAGAGCGAACGGCTCTCGGACGTCATCAGATAGGTTTTGCGATGCAATTTAGTGAATCAAACGATTGAACAAGCCCTATACAAATTACTGTTCACTAAAAAGTCTAAAATTAAAAACATTCACTGCATTGAAACTACTTATATCTCGCAATCACATGGAATTAGTTTTATAAGAGGAACGGTTAACGAATCCGTAGGTCCGTTCTGTCACCACCAAGACCAATATCGCTCTGCCTACAATACATTCTCACAAACTTTCAGTCTGATGTAAAAAAAAATTAAGATAAGCTTTAAATCGACTCGCTGCTTCGTTCAGTGTCATAGCGATGATAATTATGTCGCTATCGTTCCCATGAAACATTCAAGCGTGCGATAAGCACTAACATAAACAAAACTCTCTTGAGAACCATAGTAATTGGTACTTGCGGGCGCGGACATACATATATATACACTATTATATATATATCTATATATATATATACACTATTTCTACACGAACAAAGAAATTTGGTGACTCATTTCTGTGTCGTACTATTAGTATGTGGATTTTTTTACCCGCGCACGTATTCCCTCCTTCCTATAATCTGGAGTCCTTTAAGAGAGATTTGAAGAAGCATTTTTGCAGGCCGGCAAGGTGAGGATGGTTGGTGTAGCAGTTCATAACTGCTGTACCAGCTATCTTCGCGTTTGGACTTTATCACCACTTAACATCAGGTGAGGTAGAGTCATTTGCCTGCCTCGGTATAAAAAAACAAGAAAGAACTTTTTAAGCAATTTCTAGCTAAGGAAATGTTGAGTTAGGTCACTTTCATTCTGAGAGCGCGACTTGTATATAATAAGATATATATTAACTATGTTGAATAATATTTTGTTATATAATCCAGACGTAACTTGATTTGAAGGCTTCTTTATAATATTATGTGATTAATAAAATCATTATCTGAAGTGATATTTAGTTAAGAAATTAGAAACTACTTGTATTTATGATCTAAAAACTTATTCGAAATAAATTATCGAACTATTAAAATTTGATTTTTTTTTTCTTTAATATGTATGTTTTTTTTTTGTTATCAACAACAGGTGAGATAGTAAAAATGTACAAAGGAAAGGCTCTGAAGGTTGGAGGCTTTATATACAACAGACGACAAGCAGGACGACACCGCACTTGGAGATGGCGATGCTCCTGGTACCACAGAGGATGTCCAGCGATGATCACCTCAAACGAATCGCACCACGTATTAGATTTTATTAACCAACACGACCACAATGCACCTATACTTTACTCAAACAAAGGGGTATTTTATTATAATCGTAAATATAATAAATATTAAAATGTTTAATGGAAATATACTGTAGAAACTAAATAAGTGAATTTTTCTATCAAATATTAGCAACCAACTTGATTCACTTTTTGGCATTCAAGTGCATTACTTGTGGTGGTTCTCCTTCTATAACTTGTTCATGTGGGCAGCATCATGATTCAGAACTGTTGCATTCCTCACCTGATTAAACAAAATCAAAATCAAAACTTTAACTTCTTGGCTATATATTCCCATTCCATTCCCCCATACATTGAATGCCCCAGAACACACAGCAATGAGAAAATGCTAGTTGTGTTCAAAATCATTCATAAACTCTCATTACACTTTTTTTCTCTTTTTTAAACGATGTACACTTTATATATTCTGAATGGATTTATTGTTCACCTCTATGTAAGCACTTAAATAATATGAATTAAATGAACATACAATGCAATTAATAATAAAAATAATGAATGCTCATATTCATATTGATTTATGAGTGTTGGCACCTATGATACCCACACCTACCTGTTTAATAATAGATTTATTTTCAAATGAATGCTTTTCATTTCCCTGTTTCTAATTTGTAATATTGGTAATTAGGTATGTACCTGGTTATCATTATATTACTTGGTTTCATAAAAATAAACAAATATTATATGGAATGGGAGTATGAACTATTTTATTTTCTATTTTATTTATTTATTGCACTCGTGTGGTTATTACAGATGTCACATAAAAATATTAGATACAGACACATGAACCCTGAAAGGGTATAGCAATTTATAATAAAATGTCCTTAATTAAAAAAATAATAATTAAACTACTTCTTACTTAATTAAATTAAAATTAAGTCGAGCATAATTGGTACACTATCTTTACATAATTTCAGAAATTAGATAAGTATTATTAACTAAGGGTAGGTACCTAGTAAATAGCGCACTTACTCTGGATTTCAAGACAGACTAGATATCGCACGCTTGAAATTGTGTGGTCTTATTATCCCTTTATACACAAACGGCACATCTCTTTTAAGACGGCTCTAAGGGTGACTGACAGCAAATTGTGTAATAGTTAACAGAGCTTTTAATTTTGATTTTTTTACCACAGATAGTAAACTATGATTAATTTCTAATAAAGTAAAAAAAAAATAGTGAAGGACATTTGTTTGTGCATGCTGGGGCAGATTATTTGCTAGTATCCGACATGTTGCCACCGTTGAATGTTTTAAAGATTGATTTTTTGGTACATTTCAGGTGCCTTTTTCCTGGAGACTAAACAACGAGGGCGTGTGATTCAATTGGACGGTTTCAGATACTATAAAGACTACAGTTACGGCCAGAAAACCAGATGGCGCTGCGTGAAAAAGAACAAAGCCTGCCGTGGATCTCTTATCACTTTTGATAATACTATTATTAAAAGCAGCGGCCCGCACAATCACGATTCTGATACATTAATCTAGAAGCTTCGTCTTCGACTTAGTTCCTTTCGGTGATCCTCTACAACAACCATCTTGGATCATTGTAGCCGCTGTTGGTTGTCTTGACGAACTGCCTGAAGCGGGTTACCTTGAACGTGGCTTTGCAAGGGTAGCCTTTGGTGTATCGCCAAACACCTTTGTGCGAGTGCCCTTCTTCTTTATCTTCTAGCGCTTGTAGAAGATGTGCCCAGCGGACACCGCGAGTCGCGTATTCCTTTTGTTACGAATAATCTACAGTATAATGTGTACAGATTATACATACTACGCCAGAAATGAAACACTTAAAGTGATAAAAATTTAATGTATATAATTGCTGATTGACCATTTTAACTTAATGTTTGTCTAACAGACGTATTGCTCTATTATATATATTTTAAGAAATATAAATTAACAGAGCATGCACTTAAACATTGTTAAAACTTCATTGACTATTCTGAAAGGGTAACATCACAGTTGTAAGAAATTGAAATCAAGGATAAATTTTATACAAATTAAAGGTTAACTGAAATGGCTGTTTCGTGTAGGTTTGGTTATATTTTATTTTATTCGGTATGAAACAATTACAAAACGTTTTACATGTATTTGCGTCTGAAATAAGATTATGAACAATTTATTGAACGGTCCAATTTCGTCCAATACGTTATTTTATTTATTTATTTATTTATTTTATTTATTTATTTATCATCAACAAGTTTCAACAGCGTTTTACACAATTTAATCTAATATAAAATTTTAAACGAACGTTATTGTATTAAGGGTATTTTATTAAGATTTTTTAAATACACTATACACTGTTCATTAGTAAACATTAATCAATGTTTACTGATAAAAAGTGTACGTACACTGATTCTTCGCACTTTTTTATTCCAAAATATTTTACCAATCTCAGTAATCTACATACATAATAACGAGTATGTCGCGTCAAATAATCAAGACCTTGTCAGAGATCACGACATAAATAATGTTCTCAATCAATGCAAAACTTTGTACAGGGTTTTCCAATAGGAACAACGTATCTTTGGCAACCTTTGGTGGACATAGTAGATGATCTATTGGCGAAATATTTTTGATATATAAATTATTGTAAATTCGGCATTTATCCTACCCGTCGCTGTACAGTTGAGCAATGCGTTGAAGTCGAAAAAAAGTTTTGTCAAAACGGTAGTTCAATTCATTTAACGTTTCGTGGGTTATGGAAAACTTGCGGTCAACGTAACCCTCTTAAGGACTATTCGTCAAAGAGTGAAATAATTTTAAACTACTGGTTTGGGCTTTAAAATCTTTAAGAGATTGACGACAGGGAAGCTTATTGAAGAAATTGTATGATTTTTAACAATAATTAAATCAAATGTATATTTGCCAGTCAAGTGTACCTACAAATGATCTTAAAACTTGTGTTAAACACACAAAGGCTAACTTATATTTTCAATTTAATAAATCTTATTTTATTATATTTGTATTTTTTAAGAATTTAACTGCTAGATGTTTAAATCTAAAGAAAACTTTACTAGAAAAAATTAACCGCTCTCCAGGCAGCAGACGGTACTCGAATCCGCACCCTCCGCTATCCGGGCGGATGCATCAACCAATTATGCTACCGCGACCTTAATGGCTGCAAAATCTTCTTTTCTGTATTGTTTAAGTGGTGTAAGTGTAAACAATGTATCTTTTAGATCATTGATGTATTCGTATACTGGTTTTTTTTACAGACATCGATTTTCTGTCTTAATAGTATTTTCCTTTTACTCACAGTGAATTTCGTGCAGAATCCATCTGGCAAACTGCTGGCAATTATGCACGGGTACACATTCTACTGCGGCGTCAAAGGCAACAAGAAGAACATCTGGAGGTGCACTCGGTGGGGAAACTGCAAGGCCAGACTCATCGTGACCACTGATGGGGAGCTGGTTGACGCTCACATTAACCACACTCACACACCTCCACAGTTCTTCATCAGCAATGGCATCTGTTACAAACTTTGATCACAATATGCCAATATTGAACATGCGAGGCATGCCATAGATGGTGCCAGCTGCTGTCTAGAAAACTAATAGGCGATCATTAGACGCTCATGCAACCGTCATTTAATTCCATCAGTCGTCAATCAGATATATCACCAGTCATTATCCCATCAGTCCCCATCAGTCACCCGCTTACGTGCATAATCAGACGACAGGTCTGAAGAAACCTATTGTCTAATGGCCGCCGTAGAGCAAAAGTTTAAAAATTAATCCCTGACTGGAAATAATTGACAGTAGCGTTTGCCCAACCTAAAACTTTTGTAATATAATTAATAGTAATTCTTATTGGTAGAAATTATGAAGTATTGTTCGAATGTTTGTTTCCACTTGTTCAGAGGGCAGAAAAAACTCGAGTTTTGAATCCGCCGCTTGGAAATATATCTAAGACATCTTAATATCATCCAAACGGACGCGGACAAAAGTGCAAGTGCGAGCGTCAACACTACTTCGAAATAATTTATTAGAATCAAAAGGGGGCGTCCATAAATTACGTGAGATGTTTAAGGGGGGGAGGGGGTCGAGTCAAATCTCATGTAATCTTACATTGGAGAGAGGGGGGGTCTCGGCAAATATCACGCATTTTTTTTTTCTGATTGAAACATGAAAAGTGTGTTTTAGTCCATTTAATCCGTTACGATTGAAGTATTCTAATGTTTAATTTTTATTACACTTATAACTCTCAGCAATATTGATTACTAGAAATGAAAGATTGTCAGTCTTGGGATGCTATACTTACGATTTGATGCGCATCATTATATCTGAACATAAAATAGTCAAAAAGTGCCATCTAAATATAAAATAGTGTATCAGTCGACTGAAAATTATTACCTGCTTTGAAGACTTACAAAAGTTTTGTCTATTCTGGCTAAAATTCTGTCAGCAATCTTGTACTACCAACCGATAATGCCGAGTATGGCGTCACTGAGTTGTCATTTACCTATTGTTTTGTATAGCCAATTAATTTCTTAATCATGTGACTTGGCGTCTTGACTGTTTTGCCAATTCCTCAAGGGATATGTGGCATATGGTTACATTTATGTGTAATAATTATATATATAATGAAAAAAAACTTGAAAATGACTTTAAATTTTATTTTGGAGTTCGGTAAGAACTATCACCATTTCTTCCCAATTTTACCCGAATGCGCAACGCAAGCCGCACGCAACGTGTCGCGCAGGATATTATGTTTATCAGCGTATATATTTATGTATATATTGTGGTGTGTATGATTAATGGGAAACGTCCCCCCCCCCCCCGTGATTATTTTTTGTTACTATTTAGTTAACATTATTGTTTTTTTTCTATACCACAAAGCACATTGTTTTCAGTATTCTACTATAAGAATAGGAAGGGGAAAAATATCGCTGTTGTGGATGGGTACACATTTTATCCGGACAATAGAAGAAAGACTGTGAACGTGTGGCAGTGTACAATGACTGGTACATGCACTGCTCGCTTCACCACAACTAAGGAAGGCAACTTAACACGCTTCAGTTTTCAGCACTCCCACCCAAAACCGCGGATCACCATACACAAAGGAGTACTCTATAAATTTTGATTAGTGATCTTAGATTTCGTTCATTAAAACTTTGTTTATTGATCTGAATTTGATGTTGGTCTCTGCAAAGGACATTGGGCAAAAATGTATGGACGCTGTACCCATGTCCGCCACGACTTAAACTACATTTGGTCGAAAGGTATTATAGTTATGATCATCTGTGCCAAAGCGCATCAAATTCCATCCCGGGGGTCTTTAGTTATTTTAAGTTAAATAGGTACAAGTGCTGTAACGAACGAACATTAATGAAACAAGGGAATTAATTAAGTTAGTTAGTTAGACCCTACATAGGGGGCTCAGGTATTATAGGAGTACTTCACAAAGTGCAAGGGTGTCCTGTTATGTTATTCTGCCGCGCTAGAGTAAATCCAAAAATCCCCGAATAGGTTGGGGTTTTTCCAAACATTCTGTCTTCTTCTTCTTCCAGTGCCTCTTCAATCCTGAAGGTTGGCCGTTAGCTTTCTGTATGTAGTTCTGTCAGCAGCCAGCCGGAACAGCTGTTCGACGGAGGCAATACCGGTCCACTCCCGGATATTCCGGAGCCATGACTTTTTCTTCGCCCAGCACGTCTCTTTCCGTCCACTTTGCCCATGATTATCAACTGGAGCAGCATGTATCTGTTGTTCCTGAGCACGTGGCCAAGATATTCTATCTTGCGCTTTTTGATAGAAGGCAACATTTTCCGGGACATATGAACGCGCTGAAGCACGGTTTCGTTCCTGACCCTCTGCGTCCAACTAATGCGTAACATGCGACGGTAACACCACATCTCGAATGCACATTCTGTACGGTATAGTAAATTGTGTCCTAAGTAAAACGGAGCGACCACAAATCACACAAACTTGTCCACGCTTCGGAGAAAACATAATTCCAGTTCATCCATACTAATTGACAAACCTGATAATCGTGTTCCCATGTCCAAAGCGTGTTAGATAAAAATCAATCAAGTGTCAGGAAGCGCACAATCAAGAACGAAGTAAGAAGAGTCGACTATTTGCAACTGCAAGTCCTTCAACCCCCGTATACCGTTTTGAGGTGTCTCAGTAAGTGCAAGCACAGGATGGTCGGCAGGCTTTGTCGTATATCTGGTTGCATAGTACTATATAGCATAGTATTATTATTATGGTTGCTAATAAGATAAAATGAAGGTACTATAAAATAAATATATTTAGCTACTTAAATATGACCATGTGTCTGTCATATGTGTCATATCTTTTGACTACCAAAATATTTTTTTACGGTGTCATAATAAAAAAGGATAGTTTTTCATAGATCTATCGATTCATACTAATTACATTGTTTTATATAAACATTATGAAAATGTAAATGTTTTATTTTATTTATTTTTTTAATAAAAAGAGTATGAGTAGACAGAGTCGATTAATTAACATTTGATACACCCCTATCCCATTTATATTTAACTAGTTCTTATTTACCCTGAGCAGTATTTCAGCCTATTAATCCCTAGATTTTCTTTTGTAAATCTGTGACAAATGTTCTCAGTCTTGGTTTCGATTTTCAGTTAAATGGGCTCGCAGCTGTATGGGCAAAGATCTTCTGATCGTCAACGACTACACTTTCTACTGCCAACGTCGGTTTAGCAATACGAACAACTGGACTTGCACTAGAAACTCAACGTGCAAAGCTCGCCTGACCACCGATAAATTCAAGACTATCCTACGTGGCGTTTATGAGCACAATCATAAGGCGAGCAATTATTTTATTAGAAATGGAACATACTACAAGATTTGAATGATCGGAACCCAATGGAAATATGTAAATTGTTATTTATTTTGCTTACTAAATAATAATCCTTTTTGATACTGTAGCGGAAAGTTGATCATTC
The DNA here is from genome assembly GCA_902850365.2 of Chilo suppressalis. Taxonomy (NCBI): domain Eukaryota; kingdom Metazoa; phylum Arthropoda; class Insecta; order Lepidoptera; family Crambidae; genus Chilo; species Chilo suppressalis. The sequence goes on along the minus strand of OU963906.1, from coordinate 5,711,336 downwards.
TCACAGTAATGTCCTGTTACTAATTATAAACTCGATGCCTTACGATTCCGCAATGGCTGACTCACCAAAAACGGTCACATCTTGATTCTGCTCATCGTTTTCTCCCCAAAGCAAAGTTTTCTCGACAGTTGAACGACTCATATTTATCCTCTGAGACACGTAAGTTTGCAAACAATCTTCTTCGATTAGGACTATAATTTTACCGGCCCTTATCGCTTTATCAGTCATATCATAAAGTTATATTTAATATAAAAAGTAAGATTGAGTTGTTTTATTAGCAGAAAATATCCAAAGAGTTTTAAAATTTTAGTAATCAGTAAAAAATCGTTTTAGCAATTCGCGCCATTAGTAAAGCAATTTTACAATAATAATAATCATTATATTTCTTTGATTCATTTTAAAATTTCGTAACGAATCATGTCAGAATGCTTCAAATAACATGCCAATACAAGGACATAGTAACAAAATCTCTTTTTAGTAATATTCATTGAAGTTGATAAAAAAAAGTAAAGTGATCGATACTGTTGCACCAAAGTTTATATTGCTGTTGGTTTGTGTTGTCTTATATATTTTAGTACATTTTCATGCTGCAGTGAAAAGTTTGTCATTCTCACACTGTTATCGTTACTAATTACAATTAAGTCTTGGATTTCAATTTGTACAACTATGGTCAATCGTCACGATCTTAATTTTGATTTTAACGGCTAATAATTTCTCTATCATCAATGACAACACTTTTTACTGCAAACGTTTCTTATTAATTCTGTAGCGCAAAGTCTGACATTCTCAGAGTGTTGTCCAGTTACTAATTTTAATTAAGTCTTAGATTTCCGTGTGTTAAACTTTGGTTGATTATCTCAATCTTGTTTTTTATTTTCAGTAAAATGGGCTCGCAGCTATGTGGGTAAAGATCTCCTCATCATCAACGACTACACTTTTTACTGCCAACGTCGGCTTACCCGTACGATCCACTGGAATTGCACTAGGAACGCGACGTGCAAAGCTCGTCTGATCACCGATAAAGAGAAGAGTATCATACGTGGCTTTTATGAGCACAATCATAAGGCTAGCAATTATTTTATTAGAAATGGAACATACTACAAGATTTGATAAATCGTAAGCAAGCGAGCGGAACTATGTTGCTGTTGCTTAATGCTGTTTAATAAATAATTATATTTTTTGATGCTGTATCAGAAAGTTTGTCATTGTCACAGTGCTGTCGTGTTACTAATTTTAAATAAGCCTTAGATTTCAGTTTGTCAAACTATGGCAGATTGTCTTAATCTTTTTTCTTTCTTAACCGACTTCAAACAGAAGCAGATTCTCAAATAATCACCGAAGTAAAAAAAAATATTTCTTAATATTTAGTGGTTTTGTATTTATGCAGTCTGTTTTTATTTTTGGTAGAAAGTTGTTCTTTAACTTTCAGTTAAATGGGCTCGCAGCTATGGGGTAAAGACCTCCTCATCATCAATGCCTACACTTTCTACTGCAAACATCAACTTATTGAAACGAATATCTGGACCTGGACTAGAAACACAACGTGTAAAGCTAGTCTGTGGGGCAATCGCCTAACCAGATTGCTTTGGAAAACGCTATCGCTTACGATTTCATTTTGTTATTTCTAACCGCCGAAGGTTTTCAAATACCTCACGCTTATTTTCTTTAACATTGTTATTACCAATGCAAAAGAAAAAAAAAGAGCGCGAGGCATTTGAAAACCTCAGGCGGCTAGAAATAACAAAATGAAATCGTAAGCGATAGCGTTTTCCAAAGCAATCCAGTTAGGCGATTGGCCCCCTGATCACCGATAAAAGTAATAAGCTCATATTACGTGGCTTTTATGAGCAGAATCATAAGGCGAGCAATTATTTCATTAATGATGGAACATACTACAGGATTCAATAAAATGTAACCAAGTGGAACTATGTTGTTGGTTGGTTGGTTATGTTACATTACACTTAATATTATAAAGGCGAAAGTTTGTGACTGTGTATGTTTGTTAATTCTTAACGTCTAAACGGCTGGAGCGATTTTAATAAAATTTGGTATGGAGTTAGCTGACACCCTGGATTAACACATAGGCTTTGTTTTACTGCGGGAAAATATCCCTAATAAACCGCAGGTAACACCGCGGGACACAGCTAGTAATAAATAATAGTAACTTTTGAAATTTGCCATTTTCACAGTGTTTTCCTCAGTTGGGCCAAACGAAATTTTTAATACGTATTGAGTGAAGAAACTATTCAATTTAAAAATAATTTTCTTCGACTTAAACCGAATTAACATTTCGAAGGATGTTGAGTCCATACATCCTAAATTGTTTTTACATGTCCTTTTTTTGTGTCACTAAACAGGCCCTGCCAGAATAACAGCGCTGGTGCGACACAATGTCGGATCAACTAATGCTGAGGCAGGGTCCTGGTTAGCCCTGAGGTTTTTTTTATTTGTATCTGTAATGTGTAATATCTGTAATATGAGGTTTAATAAAACTATATTATATTCTATTCTATTCTAAATAAGTAACATGAAAGTAGTTACGTGATATTATTTGGATATTAATTTCACGTGTAAACGTCAAGACGTCACGTCAAATTGTCGATAAAATTAATATCGCGCAACTAATTTCAAGCCACAAATTTCGTAATGTAAATTCAGCTATACTGTTTTTGTTATTTCATACAAAATCTATGTGAATTGTCAAACCGAGAAATAGTGAAATTTGAACTTATACTGAATTTTATAGATATTTTTTAATGTAATTAAAAGAAAGACTGAAGATGTAAAATACACGAGTGCTGACTTTCCGGGCGTTATACAGCTATGTAAAGTGCTACTTTACTGAATGTATTTAACTTATGTATTAAAATATTTTTGGTATAAAACACGTTCTTTAAATGTTATTTGATTTTGTTTGACCGGACGCATCACTCAAACTGATATGGAACTCGAACGTAGGGAGCCACGTTTCAATCAACTTCTATTAGAAGGTCATTGGTATGTTTATATTATGATATGTTTATATTATGATATTCAGTCTACCACCGTTTTTGAAGTTCGCAAATGAATTCTAAAGAAATGAGGTAAGATACATGCTTAAGGACTATTATTTACACCAACATTATTAAATGAAATTTAAGCTTTGCCGTGTTCAAAACATCACTTGATGTTAGTCAATTGTTTATAGCCAAATCAGTACCCCTAGCACGAACCAATATCGAATCAAATGCGAGTCCGAAATGTCATTGTCGAATTTTGTATGGAAACTTGAACTGTAGCGCCACAAAGTACGTAACTAGAACTTAAAATCAGTACAAATTTGACAAGACATTTCGGACTCGCAAACGATACGAATTCATTCATTCATTTTGTCATAATATTCATGTAAGTAATTTTTATATAATTTATTGTATTTCTATTATTGGTAACGTTAGTTTAAACTTAATAATTGTTGATTTGTCTAGAATTTATTATTGAAATTCACAGAATTATATTTAAATCATAATATGTAGTTTAAAAGTACTCATTTGTAGGGGTTCGATTACAAACGTAACCAGAATAATCATCACACGTTTTATAGATATAGAAATAAATTCTTACTGCACTTGTGACACACTGGGACTAATCCATTTATATAGAACAGGTCAATTTTTAATACGCTGATGATTTCGGACTTGCGTTTGTTAAAGATTAAAAAAAAACGAAAAAAGGGCTAAAAAATAACATGTCTTGTATTTAAATTCTATGCAATACAGTAGTAATATAAATGTTTATATAATCATTTCTGTGAACATTTCTATTGCCCATCTATGTTGCTTATCGAGATATAATACAGATGGATGCAAAATGTAGACTTTGAAATATGGTACCGTTCGCATCCTCTTGGTATGAAAACCTAAATAACCGTCATTCAAGCGAACGTAGCGAAGCGCTTGCCATACGACGCTCGTCGTTTGTGGCGCGCGCGTATTGTCTGCCTGCCCCAGCGCAGCGCAGTCTTATTTCGGCCGCCATCTTGTTCCGCTCTAAGCGGAATTCTAACTGCTCGTTATATTAGTCCGCGTCGCAAAAACGTTATCTTATTATATTATTGATTACTTACGGCTAAACTTAGAAAAGTCAGGTAACTTTTGAATTTGACTTAAGTGGTTGCTGCCACTTTCTATGCGATAACAATAGAATGAGACATTTCTGTGACGTCACAAAAAACATGGGACTTAATGAAGCTTTAAATTAATTTGACGTTTCTGTGTAGTAGTGTTACTGTATTTTTAAGTGGACTTTGTGTATTTCTTTCACTCTTCGTGTATTTAGCAATGTTTATTGTCAGAAAATTATAGGTTTAGTTAGAAGTATTGGGTGTTCAACTACCCACATTTGTGTTGTGTTTAACAGTATGGTGTACTGAAATAGTGTTTATCTGCAGAGTTCCAGTTTGGTGAGTTTTTATGTGTGGCCTTATCTATCTTTTTTTCTTATTATGTGTGTTTTAAATAAGTGTTTTATTTTGTGTAAACTGTTTAATTGTACTTTGTATACCTTTGTTCGTAACTTTCGTGCGGGTACACAGGGCACATAAATAGGTAGGTATCCATATTACCTGTAACAAATACTTTTAAATTTGTGTTAAATATTTTAGGTAACTTTTTATCCTTTAAGTAGTAGTATAAAACCTAAAACTTATTATTATAAAGTAAGGAGTCTTCACCTGCTTTATACCGAACAAAAGCCCCCTTTTACTGAATTGCAAGTTTGTGGTCGTTGACGATGTTACTAGTTGACTATACATTCAAATTTCAACCTTAAATGTATCTGTGTAAAATGCATTTGAAATTTCTGTGTGTATTTTAAAAGACGCAGGTAAAATTAAGCGGCAGATGGTAGCAAAAGGTGCCGGCGTTTATATTGGGGTGACGTCCGACTTCTTTTTGTTGCAGTTTTTTTATATTATGAATTTGTTCTTCGGATGGGAGATTTTTTGCTTCGTTTTTTTTACAATGCAAACATGTTTACGTTGGTTTACTAGTAAGATTAATATGTTGTTGAATTTTGATTACTTTGTAAAATGGCATGTTGTCTTATTCTATGTTTTCGCAGATAAAGTTAGAGCATCGCCTATTATAATCATACTTAAAGTCATACGTAAAATAATTCATGGCTTTGAGAGTGACCGGATGAAGACTATGTTAAACAGAAATTATTTAAAGCGCACAGTTAACCGTTTATCTGGAATAACTAGTTGTACCATAACTTTGGTCTAATTATGGAAACAAGAAAAAAAACAAAAGGATAAAAAACAGCCCCCGTACTCGTGTGACGTAGTCTTTGGTGAACTCTAGCATATTATACTGCGTAAGCATAATATACAGAGCGTCCACGGGTTTGTCACACGGAGGGAAAGTATATTAAAATGTTAAAGATTGGATATTTTACTGAAAGAAGACATCATTTTATTTTTAATAATAAGTAGAACAGTACATAGAGGCCAGCTGTTGTTAAAATAAAGGCCAGCTGTGATAAGTATGTATGTAAATCTGATAGAAAAGTCAGAGGACAATATCTCAAATACGATTTCGCAATTCCCGTCATGAAACTACCAATTATTATGGGGTTGATGTAGTGAGGATTGACATGTCTTAATCGTTCATGTCTTCAACATAACTATTTAAATAAAGTAAAAAAAATGGCTATTTACATGTTTTCGTATTTTCGTTTATTCATTTCAATCCAACACTAAATCAAAATATTAAGAATTAAACACGTCATGCTGCTACTAGTACAAAAGGTGAAGTGTAGAAGGTGCGCGACATCACGCCTATATACAGTATGTGCATTCACACAAATGCAAAACTCGGCTTAGACCTCGAGAACCGAACAACTAAATCCCTCGTTGTCGCATCTTTAAATCACACAGTTTTATTAACTATTTTTCACAGTTGAACATGGCACCATAGAAGGATTTTTTTTTATGGGTCGTTGTTTTCTACCGCATATCCGAACCTTCATTTTATATGTAACATCTGAACACAATTTTATAGGAAAGTAGGAGTGAAATATACAAGATGTATGTGTGAAAGTGACAGCGCATGTTTTTTTTTATGTTTTACGAAAAAAACGTCTATCGGAACTTAAATTCATAAAAGGAATTTTATTGGTGTCATTATTTATATAAGGCTTAAGGCAAAGCTTCACGCATTGCGCCTGTGTGAGTGGACACTGGCGGTCTGTCGCAACCAATAGAAATTCTCTGCGTGCTCGACAGACTGCCAGTGCTCATCAAAACTGCCTTACTGTACGAAACTCGCTCTCAAGTGGAGTAAAGGTATGGTATGCTTCATATGGTGAGCATCATATTGTGTTGGAATGGTACTGATGTTTTTCTCCTGTTTCAGTTAAGTTCGTGAAGAATCGTCGTGGCCAGAAGTTAATAATCGCAGCGGGATACACTTTCTATTGCCTCCGGCAGCAGGTGAACACTGACTACTGGTGGTGCACATCGGGCACCAGTTGCAAAGCTCGCATTATCACCACCAAGACTGGAGAGTTGGTTCGCTTATCGCTCAACCACAATCACAAAACGCCTAATTTCTTTGTAAGGGACGGTGTTCTTCACCGTATATAACGTATATAACATTAAATAAAATACTCGTCAATATTGAAAGATACGCTTCGTAACTTATTTCGCGATTCTTTTTTATTGGTTTTACCGGCCCTGTCTTCTATGGCCTTCAGCCAGAAAGGTTTTTGTCAATTAAGATTCACAGATAAAAGAAAATCGATGTTAGGTCGATGGCGCTGTTGTAATACAACAATTTGACAAAGACAAATAATGGGACTTCACGAGATTCTTAAAAATGTGGATCGATTCCGCATGTCGTATCGAAACTGGGAGAGAATTCCACAGCTGAACTGCTCGAACTGCAAATGAGTGACTGTAAAAAGTTGTACTGTGTACAGGAGTCATGAGGGTAAGATTTTCTGATGACCTAAGAGATAACATGTTAGAAGTGTGAAGGAAATTAAAACATTCCATAAGATAGCGCAGGGACTTAGGATTGAACAATATGTTGTAGAGAAGAGTAAGAATATGAGTATTCTGGCGAAGGCGAATAGGTATCCACTTGAGCTGCGAACGAAATTGAGAAACGTGATCATATTTGCGCAAACCAAATATGAAGCGAATACAAAAGTTTTGAAGTCGCTCAAGCTTATAAAGCTGGTCCTCTGTAAGATCAAGATAACAGACGTCGGCGTAATCAAGAATAGGAAGCAATAATGACTGTGCTAAGACAACTTTGGTGGTGACGGGCAGGAAATTACGTAGCGACTGACCACTTGCATTTGTGGGCCCCAACACAAATAAGTGTCGAACGTCAACCCCAAGTTTTTAACCGATGTGCTAACTGAAATATTATTACCAGCCAGTTCGATGCTGGTGTGAGTGACTTCCACATTCGATCAACAACATCCGATGCATCGCGAAAGTAAAATCTGGTCGTGTTTCATTAAATTTCTTTCCTGCATTCGAGTATTGTCTTTCGTGCACCCGAAATAGGCTAATGGCCAAGTGCAATTGAGCCATTAGTCCTTTACCTGAATTCCATCGGCTAACGACCAAGTGTAATCGCGCCATAAGTTAGAGCCAGATGGCTGATGATGACGATAGCAATATATCGAAAGTCAACTTTAAGCGAACAAGCGCCGAGTTAGTTACTGAATCAATCTAACATTAGAATTATGTGATATATAATTTCATATCAGGTATAGTTAAAATAATGTAACATATAGGTCATGTAAAATAAATTTTAACAAAAAGCTACATTCTCTTTCATTCTATTAACAAACCCCAATGAAAATAATTAACATTATGACAATATTTGCATTTGTAAAAACAAAATGGAAAATAAGCTGGCTTTGACTCCATCTGATTTGTAAAATCTGAGCTTGATTCTATCATGTCACCGATATATATATTGGTATATATTGGGAACACCAGAAGTATCACAAATACGTTGCTGGCCTTTAAGGAAGGAGTACGCTTTTTACTGATCAAATTTACAATGATCGTCTTAAGTATATCAGTATCAAATATCGCCTTGGAGATATACCTGTTATGTTATACCTATTTATAATGAAATTATTACTATACTATTTCAGAAGTGCAATTTATTCGCAACTCCGCTGGCAAAATGCTCGCTTTGGTAAACGGTTACACTTACTACTGCCACATGAGAAATGGTAGCAAGAGCAAAAAGGTTTTCTGGCGTTGCACGAGAGGCGGGAAATGTAAGGCCCATTTCTTTATTACTCAGGGTCCTGGTGGAGAGGTAATAACAATGTCGACCAATGATCACAGTCATGCGCCACAGAATTACACCATAAGCAATGGCGTTTACTTTCGGTTGTAATAACTTAATTAAATACACGTTAAGGTCATTGCAATAGTTTGCCTTCGATATTGCATTAAAATTATATTCCTGTTAATTTAGTTTTTAATGTGAAAGTAAATGTAAAGGCAAATACAGTTGTGTTAGAAACAAAATTAAAAAAAAAGTTAAATAAAGTTTAAGAAAAATTAAGTACGATATTTTAAATATCTTATCTTCTATCTTATTACATATCTTTTCTCATAAGTAAAATTTTAAGGGCATCCCCTTCAAACTTTGAGATTTCTGGCTTGGAAGAAGCTAGAAACGCTTTCTTAATTACATGCCCAGGTCAAAAATTTCCAGTTACTCCAAATTCACAGAGGAGCTGGGACGACATAAATTGCAAATTAACTTAAAATAACCTATTGGGCTGTAGTACAGGTTCGGCGCGTGCTAGGCTTTTGGCCGTGAGTGCGCATGAGGCCGGCTACTGGCTTCACGCGTACCCTTCGACAAATACAGGAACATTTCTTGAGCCTGACACACTCGGAATGGCAACCTGTCTACGGCTTTGGGTCCCGGTCTGCGCTCCTCATAAATGTCCCTGTGGCACTGATGTCGACAAGCTAAGACATCACGGACTGTCTAGCCAAAAAAGTGCAGACCGCTTCTCGAGACACGCCGCACTTAACGATATCATACGCCGGTCCCTTGCCACCGTCAACGTGCCGAGTCTACTTGAACCAACTGGTATTGCAAGAGACGATGGAAAGAGATCGGACGGTATGAGTTTGATTTCATGGAAGATCCCGACCCGGGTGCTAGTATGGGATGCACCCTGTTCAGACACGCTGGCCCCTTCCCATCTACATGGAACCAACAACAGAGCTGGTGCGGCTTGTGAAGCGGCTGAAAAGCTAAGGCATGCAAATACAGGGGTCTAGGTTCCGAATATGATTTTGTCCCATTCGGTGTCGAGACCCTTGGTCTGTGGGGTCCTGGCGCTATAAGGCTTTTTAAAGAAATAGCAAAAGATTAGTCGACGTCACAGAAGACCGAAGAACTGGCAGCTACCTCTGACAAAGAATTAGTCTAGCTATCCAAAGGGGGAACGCTGCCAGTATCTTCGGAACCTTGCCTAAAGGGACTCCTTTTAATACTGTATTTTAGTTACTATATTTTATTTTTTAAGGTTTTTAGTTTAAGGTTCATTGTTATAGTATATTATTTGTTTTTTTTTTGTTTTAAGCTAGTATTAGATAATAGTATATTTGTTAATTATATTATTGTTAAGTATATATATGTAATACCGGGAATTTAGGTACATAAAGAACTTCTGAAATTTGTTGTATATCTTATTCAATTGACCAACCCTCAAAAATGTTGACTGAATTTATGTCGCAGTTTTTGAAAAAAGACTGGACTCGACTCATTGTGCTTTGTGTAGCCCGAACCAGTCTGAGCTTGATTCTGTCGTCTTGCTTAATGCAAGCTCACTACACCACCAATATACATATATTGACGACCTCCTTGGCGAGTGGTTTGTACGCCGGGTTTCATGGTGTCGCCGACTCGAGAGGTCCCGGGTTCAAATCCCGGCAGGGGCAGATGTTTGTGTGATGAATACGAGCATTTGTACTCCAGTCATGGATGCTTAATATGTATTTCTATAAAAATATACTTATAAATGTACAGACTATGTACACTAGTATGCTTACTTTGGGGCTAGGCTGATTGGTATGAGTGTTGGAAATATCTATATTTATTATTTATTTATATTTAATACTAGCACAAGAGCAGTCGGCTCTTGGTCGGCTTACCTGATAGTAAGCGATCATCACCGTCGCCCATACATATCTGCAATACCAGAATTGTCACGAATGCGTTGCCAGCCTTTAAGAAAGAAATACGCTGTTTTTCAATGTTTTTGCGGGTCGTATTAGTCCACAAATACTGCTAGCGTGCTGTACCTATTACAACTGATAACTTCTCTATCTGATGGAAGAAAAGCTTCAAAAGCTTACAGGCTTTTCTTCCATATATCCAGAAGCCTATTAATCAATCAATGTTCACACCTTGCTAATGCAAATAAAAAATTTCCAATAACTAAAAAGTTTTCTGGTGTTGCACAGAAAGAAGACTTTTTAGTCACTTTTATCATATCAGCGGACAACTTCATTAATATGTTGAACCATGCACACGATCATAAACCACCTAACTCCTTACGTTAGGTACGTACGTCATGGTTTCAATAGCGAAATATGTTTTATTCTAGCTTGGTACACTGGTAAGTTTTGAACAATTTTCAAGTAAAACTCCATTCCTATGCAATTGGATGTATTCAAATATTATGAAATAATTTCCAATTACCGTTTTAAAGGTATCAATGTCGAATGTGGTATTGGAGATGTAATTTTATACTTATGATGAAATCGACTATTTCAGAAGTGCAATGGATTCGCAACACCGCGGGCAAAACGCTCGCTTTGGTAAACGGTTACACTTACTACTGCAACACGGGAAAAAATTGCAATAGAAAGAAAGATTACTGGCGCTGCACGAGGGGCGGGAGCTGTAAAGCTCATTTTTTTATTTCATTAGACCAGGATCGGATAATTACTATGTCGGCCAAAGATCACGATCATCCGCAACCAAGTTACATCATACGCAATGGAGTTTACTTAAAGCTGTGATCATAATTAATAGAATTTACATAAAATCATATCAGTAGATTGTCTTCGATATTCTATTAGAAAAATGATCCTGTTAAGTTAGTTTCAAGTTCGGCTGTAAATAAATAAATAAACAAAGGAATAAATAATTAAAAAAATACAATGCGTCCATATTGAAAAAATCTTCGTAATATTTATCGAAATACAAATGGAAATATTCGATTTGAAAACAATAGAAGACGGAACACCCATCCACCATCCGGACTTTTTAAAAATGACCTGGCAGATTGGGTCATGCCTAGGGCTGCCATCCGTCCGGGTTTCCCCGGATTTGTCCTAGTTTACGGGGCGTCCGGGGAGCGTCCGGGCGGGGGGTTTCATTTGTAGTCCAGGTTTAAAAATTTCCTGTTTTGGGTCGCCAATTAATCCGTCAATTTAAATGTCTTTGAAAATAAATAAATCTATTCTAACATTGTAACTATAAATGCTGAGTTCCAACAAAGATCAGCTTTGTCGCCCACACTGTCCGCAATAACAGCATTCGTTGCTATGTGGATGACAGCACTGAAACTTTTTACATGGGCAGCAGTGACCACTTATTATGAGGTAGATCGCTAGCTCTTTTGCCTACACATAAAAAAAGTTGATTTGTGACATTTTTAACTGTTTTTTTTATTGGTCTGTCCGGGTTCTGGGCTCCAAAATCTGGGGTTATCACGCCTTACGGTTGCTACATTTTAGAGATGGCAGCCCTAGTCATGCCCAATCTCCCTATTCCATCCATAGGGAAGGCCTGTGCCCCAGCATTGGGAACATTATAAGCATAAGATGACGATGAGAAGACAGATTGACATAACACAACTTCTTTTGAATACTTATAATTTGTGTGATTCTATCATATAATTAAATAGGTAGTTATTTATGATATTAGTGTCATAAGTTGGTTATTACATACGAGTAGACGAATGTTACCATACCATAGTCGCGAATTTGTAAATATGATCTCCGAATGAATGTCATACAACATTTTTCAACACATTTGCGAAAAAACAGTATACCTTATTTATGTAATGAAGCAAACTTTTTCTAATAATAAAAAAAAGCGCTACGGATGGTGAACATTAGAACTTAATCTCTGGATTTTTTGTATTAAAGTGAGAAAAACGTATAGATTAAAAGCGCTTTCAAGCATGTTCGAAAGAAATTTAAAAAAACGTGTATAAAAAAAGCGTAAAAGCGTGCGGTAAAACGTTTTACGGCACGCTCCGCTGCATGGCCCGTAATTTTGAACTTTCGAACAATGTATACAACATCCGTAAATGCATTTTTTTTTAGCAAATTTGTTGAATAATATAGTACCTACAGTAATTGTTATTTATGATACTAGTGCGGTAAGTTGGTTATTACAAACGAGTAGACGAATGTTACTATACCATAGTCACGAGTTTATAAATACCAACACTGCACCAATATCATACAATGTTTTTTTAACACATTTGCGAGAAAACAGTGCAATTTTTAAATAATGTAGCAAACTTTTTGTAAGACTAAAATAGCGCATTTCCACGTGGCGCCACATGCTAGTAGTGAAAATTAGAACTAATAGTAGTAGTTGTTTTTTTCGTCCATTGGGACAGGCGAAGGTACTAAGCCATATTGCCAAAATTAGAACTAAACCTTTCGCTTCTTTTTTTCTTTTTTTAGTATTAAATTTGAGCCAAACGAATATCAAAAGCGCTTCCAAGGAGGTTCGATCTAAATTAAAAAATAACCGTAAAGTATACGCACGGTGAAATATACCGGAGCGTGTGGTAAAATTTTAGCGCACACTCTTTGTATGGTGCATAGTTTTGAACTTTCGAACAATGTACATATACAACATCCGTAAATGCATTTTTTTAGCAAATGCGTTGAAAAAAAACTAAATACTTACGTGATTATGATGAATGTGTGATTTAAATTGGAATTATGTTGAAGTAAATAGTTATTCGCCTATTCTATTTTCTCTTTCCATTCTATATGCTTGTCTAAAACTGTTAATTTTTAGTTAAAACGTTTTATTTTAATCATATAGAAAAGCAATGACTATTCAGGAATTATCAAAAATCTAGATTCCCATATCAGATCCTCATTATTTTGGTATAAATGACGCAATGAGCTTGAGATTAATATTTTCAATGTTTGTAAGATTTTTGTACTAGCTAAAAAAATAAAAAAATACCTTTTATTTGCTATTTCTTCTTTCAAATATTTAATACTTGTAAAGGTATCCATTTGACATTGTGGGTACCTACAATGCGAATTGATGGCGGTGCCTTGCAACCTAAGAAGTACAAGAGAAAATTCGCGACAACCATCAGGACCGCGGTAGCATAATGGTCAGGGCCAGATAGCGAAGGGTGCGGGTTTGAATCCCGTCTGCTGCATGGTCCGTGTGGAATTTTCAGTAGTGAAAAATATTTTTTTTTAATAAATTAATTGCCACCCAGGAGCTCAATTAATGAATCGTTCGCCTTTAGTCAAGGGCTTGTTTTATTTTTTTAAAACTCATATGACTATAAAAAGGTTTTTTATTTGCTCAGTTGTAGCTAGTGCTGTAAACCATTCGTCGCTAGGCGGACGAAGTGATAAAGTAAATCATCTCTAGATTTCATTGCAGAAAAACAGCGTCACGGTCAACATGTCGAGTATGACTTAAGTCACTTTTAAGTCGACCCCTTAAACTACATTTTCGTATAATATATCGAAATTAAGCGTCTTTCGTAACATTATTATGGCTTATTTCTGATTTCCATCACAAAATTGTGCTCTGACTATCTTTGTGATCAGGGCTTTGTGTTTGGTGTTGTGCTTATTTACTTTAGACTGGAACATAATGCAGCAAAAAAATCCTTAGTACTTAAAAAATGCGGGTTCAATGAATTGTTTTCTTTATTTTTAGAAATAACGTGGGTTAGAAATCCTCTGGGCAAACCGATCGCTTTATTGAATGGTTACTCTTTCTACTGTAACTCGAAGAAACATGGCAGAAGAAGCCAATACTGGCGTTGCACAAGAGGTGGCACATGCAAATCTTGTTTCTTCATATCGCCAGATGGTTTTTTTTCACCTCCGAATCATCCCCACAACCATCGTCCACCAAACTATGTTATAAACAATGGGATTATGATAAGGGTTTAGTTCACACAAATAAAAATAGGAGATTGTGCCATGGTTTTTATTAGTTTTAAAAACTAATGGTACCATCGCTGTTGGCTTTCTGCTGACGTCACATCCGCAGAGGTGTTGTTTAGGGTAGTGGGAAGCAAAATGGCGGAACGGTCTGGCACTAGCTCATGACCCTCCGACCAATGAAGATGTGAAGAAGTTACGTAAAAATGCATTAGAATAAGTATTTATTGTAGTATTAAAATAAACATGTGTTTGATATACTGGAGCTCTTGATTGCATTTTTATTAAATAGTGTGTTTTTTTAAATCCTTATCAGGTTTTTTCGATAGGGAATAAAAAGGAGAGACTGCTATCAATTTAAGAATATACGAACATCCACGTGAAGCTCCAGTAGTTCTATTCTGTAAAATTTTCCATATAGATTCTTCTATTCTATCTTCATTCTAGAACTTTATCGGATCCGCGCCTGAAAAATTTACAGAATAGCACTGCAGCTACAAGCTACAAGAGACCTGATAATTTAAGAATCAGTTTTTCCGATACATAGAAATGGTATATATACCTACTAAATACTTTTGAATTCCATTGCATCCTATATTATTTGACGGCACTCGCAAAAGATAATGGTGTAAATATAGTTTTGTACAATCGAATAAGTTAATATTCGCTTATTGTGTGTGTACAGTCCCACATTACAGTATTTGAAACTTGGAAGGGGAATTTACTTTGCCGACGACCTTGATAAGGGATAAAGCATCAGAGTGTAATGCAAGCGATTCGATGTTGTATTTCTTATAACCTTTTATGGCTTGCATTGTAAGTTATCAAAATTCTAAAGGCAGATAAAAATGAGACATGCATAAGCTAAAAAAATCGTGCAATAAATTCCACCTGTGTCGATTAGTTAACGTGTAACATCAAGTACAGTTGTCAGAACGTTTCAAATTTCTATAAGTTACTTAGCTTTATTGTGAGAAAAATTGAGGTTTTCTGGCAACCTTTGCGTATGACAAAAGATAATCATAACTGCGGGTAGACTTCAACAAATGTGTGCAATTTCAGTGACGTGGGTTCAGCACAGGAATGGCAAGGTAGCCGTCATTGTCAACGGTTTCACTTACTATTGCAACAAACAAGGGCACAAGACGGATATTTGGCGATGCACCAACGGTTCCAACTGCAGAGCAAGGTTCACCATGTCGAAGACCGACTGGAGGATCATCAGAGGCCGGCTGGAGCATGATCACAAGCCGCCCAACTATGTCGTCCAAGACGGTGTCTATTTCAAGATTTGAATTAAGGAAAATATGGTTGTTGCGAAACTTATTAAAATGTAGTTTAGTCATTACTTCAAGAGTTTCAACATGTGATGATGGTTAGATGTTGATCGACTTATAAATTTATTTTATAAGTAACAGAGGTTGTTTCGTCAAATAATTGATAACACTTGCGAGTAAATAATCGCGGAGCAACAATAAACATAAAAATGAAAATTAATATAAAAAGGTACGGATTAGGAGTCTGTAGTATTCAATAATACTATGTAAAAATAATACATTACGACAAATAATTGAAATCACAAACGCGAGCTTGGTGCAACGAATTTGTAATTTGCAAGTAAATGTTGTGTTGTAATTAATTAGTCAAATATTTGTATATTTTTATTAGCTTTAACGAAGACATTCCAAACTACACTCTTTTGTGAAAAAAAAAACGGGATTTTTTTTAATAAAATTTGATGAATTTTGTTTTTTTGCAAGAGTTTATTAATTTATTCTTCTCAGGTTATAACATCTTAAAATTTTACCTTATCATCTTATTTTCCCTCCAAGAAACTGTAGTGGATACGATTATTAGTGCCGCTTTCATATTTAACCATTTTAATATTGAGGGGGGTTCTCTTTTCATTTAGTATATCTCATATTAATTTCAAAATGTATTCTGTTCCAACCCCACAATTATATCAAAGACTGAAACTTTCCCCCCTTTAATTTTATTCACATTTTATAACTATTAAGTAAGACTATAAAAAAGTAAGGATCTCCAAAACCTTTGATTTTTTAGACCAAGATGTCCAAGATCTCTTGGATTTCGCGTTTTTTTTATGTTGACTTTTGCATATTCACTCATTCTGTTAAATAAATGATTGAAAATGGATATACCGATCTACATTCTTGCCTTCAATTCGCATTATGACGTTACTTTTCAATGTCTTTTATTGTTTTGTGTTAAAAAAGATAGATTAAAGATCTATTTTTTTCTAATATGATCCTATTTCGTTGGTACAATATTATTTTGTGACATGAAATAGTCAATAAGCTCTTATTCTAGTCATTTATATTATTAATTTTATTGAATGATTTTTATCATTTGTAATCATTTAATACACTAATCGTCCTTGAAATACAAATTAGTTTTAGTAATATATTTTTTTAGTTAAGCGACTATTGTATAATACAGTTCATGACGATGTACAGAAATAAAGCAATATTTGTGTCATTAAATCTTTGTTTTAAATTACTCAGATGAAATTGTCTGTGTCCCTTTTGAAATAAAAAATTTTAATTGTCGGTTATAGATACTAGAGTGTATAAATTATTGCCTTTACTACATTAACAAGGACTAAAGCGGGAATAGATATTGTTGTCAAAGTAAAATCTTTATCATCGCCTTGTACTATCATCACTACTGTACAAGATAGAGCAAGAAAGTTAGCAGGTAGCGTTTTCTACATTTCGATTAGTTCATATCCAGTAAGGAATTTTATTTGTATTGGTGTTTCATATGCTTCTTATCATTTCGCAGTGCGTTGGGTGGTAAAGAGCAACGGTAAGAAGACCGCGCTGATTGGCGGCTACTCATTCTACAAGCACAAGATGTGTGCTCGAACCGAGACATGGAGGTGTAGTGTGGGTTCCAAGGTTTGCAAGGCCCGCTTCACTGCCAATAAGAAAGGAATAGTCGTCAGGTCATATCTGGAGCACACGCATGTGCCGCGCTCGTTTGTGACTCACGACGGCGTCATGCATGTTAAGTTGTAATTTTTACTAAAATTATTTGGTTAAGAAGGGTTTATAGGTAACTGTTTTAGAGAGGTTGGGGTACAGAGCGTTTATATTCAAAGCGGAGTCTCCCTTCATTTATTTACCCACAGAAAACTACAGTCAAATAACATATTTTTTTTGTCAAGTTTCTGCAGTGAACAGAATTGCGCGACATTCACAGGGTATAAAGGTTGAATTTATATGAATTTGTACGTCATGTAAAGTTAACTAGTACGATTGGCATTTTTACTTCTGGGCACAACTACATTGAGTTGATGATATCTAGGAGATGTATAAAGTTTATAGTCCTTTTTTAAAAATCATGTAATCCATGATTAATGATGTAACATAATATGTTGTATTTAAACAAATACTAAAAAAAAACAAACAAACAATACTAAAAACAATCAAATTTTTCTTCCGCGGTTTATTGCGATGTCTAGCTCGGAAATGAACTATTTCATTCTTCAGCGATATAAGATAGCTTCATTGACAAAATTTTATGTTCGTTTAAAAAAACCACAACCAATTCGGTTATGGTTTTTTTAAACGAAGACAACATATATAAATACTTAGTTCATTGTATGGTACCCTAGGTCAGACCCGAATTTATCCCGTTTTCTTTTATATTATGTTTTAGTAATTTTATATAAGAGAATCTATTGTAAGTATCGTTGCATTCCTTCACTTTTTTGTAAAATACGTGGTATTTACCTACGGCTTTTATAATATTAAGACATTAAAAGTCTCTATGTATATTGAGTTTATAATATATAATGTTTTTAAAAGCTTTTATTAATAATCAAATAATAAGGGGTATTTTGATTATATAAACATAATCGTTAAATCATAATTCCCCACCACTAATGAGCCTATCCTATTATGGCATGGAACTTTATAAGTTTCCAATTATGTTAATGAAAATTTGTTTTCATATACTTGCTTTTTAATCAGCTCTGACGTGTTTTATTTATATTTATCTTTGCAAACGAGCCATATTCTTCAAGATTTTCAGTTTCGTTTCTGTCGCGATCTTCTTTACCTAATCGCTTTTCATTTGTACCTACTCGTAAGTCGTGGATGTTCATTGTATTTCTAGACAAAGATACATTACCCTAGTATCCATAACACAAGCCTTAGAGTGTGGCTAGATTAATTGGTATGAGTGTCAGAAATTTTTATTTCCGTTCATTTTGGGTTTTCAGTTGATTGGGTGATGACAGATACCGGCAAGAGGCTAGCTCTCATCAACGGCTACTCTTTCTTTAAGCACAACAGTAGCCGCATCAGTGAGGGCTGGAGATGCAGCAGCCATGCAAGCCGTAGCTGCAGGGCCAGGTTCTTTGTAACCACTGATGGTCGCGTCGGTAGAATGAATCTCATGCACAACCACGATCAACCGCATTACATCATTCGTAATGGCATTTTCTATAGGGTCAGCTACTAGAGTTTGTTTAATTAAAGACGGTTAGACTCGGTTCAGTCCACAATTGACTTTTAGTTAGTTATCTTGTTATGTACTTACTTAAGATTTATTTTCAATTAAGAAAATTTGACATATTTATTTACCTGTTCATAAGGACTACATTGATTGGTAATTGGGCCATAATATACATAAGTCAATAATGAATATTACATCACATCCTTTTTATACAATGTTAAATATACAACGGCATCCAGTGCTATCGTAAATACATTTAAAGTAACAGACAATACTGTGAACATTTGTATTTTATAATTTAAAGTTTAAGTGAGGAAAAGATCAACATTAGGTTTATAAAGTAACTGGTTTTCCTTCTTATTGTAAAAACACGCAATTGGAAAATAACACTACGCGCTTTTCAAAATTTCCACTAAGCTGTACAGCGCATGCGCGGAACGCGCAAACGGGATCCCCGTTTAGGGCTTCTTCCGCGTCTACGCACCTAGCAGCCTCCCGGCCTAGCCGGGGCTCCACGGCAGGGGTCTACGGGGATATCACGAGGGGGCTGAGTACGCGGCCTAGTGCCCACCGTACCGCCCCCCGTCTACTTGGGCGTGCCTGTGTAGCTCCCTCCCCCGCCCTCCTCTTTGCAGGACAGAACTACATAGGGGACTGCCGTCAAGGGGTGCGTCGGTGGCCGGCACAGCTGACGCCATGCCGGTCAGCGAGGGACCCCCCTGGTAGGGTCATGGGACGGGCGCAGCCAGGGCGCGCCGCCGTCCTCTCCTACCCGTCCTCCTTATGAGGTGTACGTACCTAATGTTTTATGAAAGTTTGATGTTAATCGAAAGTAAAATGTCTGTTAACATAGTGTAATAATACAACAATAAGTAACAAAAGCACACACAAAGTAATAATACGATACTTATTTTAATATGATATTTCAACACTATAAAACATGAACTCTAAACGTCATTCAAGCGTTGCCGCGTGTACAAGAATCAAGTGGTTGAGATTTTAAAATGTGAACCAATTTATTGTTTTATTTATCGTGTATTTCATTATTTAACCCTTTTTTTTATTTTACCTTAAACTTAACAATCAATGTTTATTTTTGTAATCTACTATTTTTTATATAATACCTGTTATGTAAATATTCAATGTAATTAAAAAAATGAAGTAAAACGCGCTTCATACCTATTCAAAAAGTGGTTTATTATTATTGGTGTGCAGTGCATAAAGTAAAAGAAGTATATTTTTATGTATCATCATCATCAGCCTACTAATGTCCCCACTGCTGGGGCACAGGCCTTCCCTATGGATGAAATAGGGAGATTGTGACATGGATCACCAGTGCGGATTGGTGGGTGTTAACGACTGCAGATTTAGCTACTGATTCTGCTTTGTCGCAAATAATGCAAATATAAATCAATGGTGATTAGATTAGGTCAATTGAGTGCAGATGGAGAATGTATAGAAACTAGATTAACTCATTTTTAATTCACTTTAAGGTTTAAGTCGGTCAGATTAAAGTTCATTATTATTTTTCATTCTAAATTCCAAAACATTTCATATTCAAAAATTTGAAACAGAAGGCCTACTTTAAAAGCTCAATTAAAATGTAAAATGACACACATATTTATATATTAATACATCTAGCAGTTAAATGCCTAAAAAAAGAAAATATAACTATAATTGCTATTTCTTCTTTCAAATGTTTAATACTTGTAAAGCTATTGAATTGGCATTGTGGGTTACCTACAACGCGAAGAGATGGCGCTGCCATGCAGCTACAGAAATACTAAAGAGAACTCGACACGGACTTCATGTCCGCGGTAGCGCGATAGCGATGGGTGCGGGGTTCGAGTCCTGTCTACAGCCTAGACCGCGTGGATTTTTTTCAAGTAAAAACTAAATTTATAATAATGTATTGTTAAAAAGAACTTCGTAAGTAACAACCATCAACTTCACGCCGAGTCCCGGTGGGGTAGGCAGAGAGAATAGAGCGCCATAAGACACGACCGGTACACAGCTTTCGCTTCATTCATATTCATTACTCTTTTCTTACATGATCGCCGGTTTTTGCGGTTCCTGACATCTCCTACCTTCAGAATTCGATCAATTTGATCATGGTAGGTGAGTCTTGGCCTTCTTCGGCGTCGACGTCCTCGTGCATGTGTAAAGATTTACTATTTCGTATTACATTATTTTGATCTACCTCCTCAGTTTTGACCAGCTTTGGCTTATGTATTTTTCAGTGTTATGGATGACTACGAGTGCCGGTAAAATGATTGCATTATTCAATGGGTATGTATACCTTGTACAATTGCATGAATCGAAACAGATGTAGCAGCCATCAGAATCAACAGTGCAAAGATCACTTCTCCATCTACGTCGAAGATGGAAGAATGCACAAAATTTACTCAGCGCACACACATCAACCACCGAAGTATTTTGTTCGCGACCGGGTGTTTTTTAGATTGTCATAAAATTTGTAGTTGATACAAATATTATTTCATTTGTAATGTGATGTTCTTTATTCTCCCATATTTATGAGCCTCTACCGAATTTGCTAATGAAAGGGTTATTAAATCGCAAATATGAGTAAACGGTAAGTTTAGATTCGGTAAGTCGTAAATGGATTCAGTCATGATTCTCTAAACAAAAAACTATAATTTATATCAGCATCTCCTTTTTATTCTGTATAGAAATGTCAAGTGTCTGTACTGATGTCAAGGATACACTGTTGTCAAATTTTAGTTTAGTTTAGAGAAAGGTGCAATACTTGAAATAAAGAGCTATACATTAATTTTAGGTTAATTACTGGTTAGGTTAGGTTACTACTAAAAACACATCAAATCGCCACGAAGTTTCAAATATTCGATCAATCTTTCGACTGCGATCCTTATATCGACTTTAATAAGACTAAGTCAGCTTTAGTAAAATTTTCTTTTTAGATTAGACTACAATATTTTGTATTATTCAGTGACATGGATGACTACGGATTCCGGCAAGTCGATGGCCTTGTTTAACGGGTTCTCTTACTACAGCTGGATGAAAACCGCGAAGACCGAATCGTTCCGCTGCAGTAGACATACCAATCGGCAAAATCCGTGCAAAGCTCAGTTCTCAATCAACATTATGGATGGCAGAATGTGCAACATTGACCAGAATCACACGCACAAACCTCCGCAATATGTAATTCGCAACGGCAAATTCATTAGATTGTATTAGCATTCATCATCCTAATAATGTCTACACTGCTGGGGCACCGATCGTCCCTATGGATAGAATAGGGCGATTACATTACCAATATAGTAATATTACTACAATTGATAATTAAGACATAGGATTGCAGATTTGAGGCTAAAGACTGACTGAAGAAAAGTTGAAAGGAAGCCTTTACACGCGGGTCTTTATTGTAGTGAGAAAGGCCTGGGTACGTGAAGCTTGAAATAAAATTGAATAACCTATCATCATCATCACCATCAGCCTATAATGTCCTCACTGCTGGGGCACAGGCCTTCCCTATGGATGGAATAGGGAGATTGGGCCGTGAACCCACCACGCGGACCCAGTGCGGATTGGCGGGTGCTAACGACTGCAGATGCAGCCGGGACCAACGGCTTAACGTGCCTTCCGAAGCACGGAGGAACTCTAGATAGAATATATAGTTACCTATACTCGACAGTAAATTGATCTGTGCTTGTTCTAGGGACAATTTCAAGGAAAACTATTTTGAATATAAATTTTAAATATAGGCGTAAAAGCTTCAAATGAAAAAGATCTTAATGAGAAGAAGTCAAAGATAATAGTTAATTTAAAGAAATGGTTTGAAACAAATGAAGTATTTTTTATTTTATATTTCAATTTCAATATTGATGTCTTGATATGTATTATGTAAATTGATTTTTTTTTTTAATTTCATGGATGTTGATTTTTTTGAACTCATTATTTTACATTTTATGAATTACATTTTTATAGTTATGTTTTTATTTATTTTTAAGCATTTAACTGCTAGATGTTTAAATCTTTTTTTTTTAGTAAACTTTACTTTAGATTTGTTAATTTTTATATGTTCTAAATTGAAATCTTATATATATTATGAATTAAATTCTTATCCATTTTAATGTAAGTAATTACATTGAGACAAAATGTATTTTTTTATATCACTAAGTGTACTTAACTTATTTTGAATTGTAACACCATGGGTATGGCGTGGCTATACAGCCATCCACTGGATGCGGGTTTGACAATATATGTATGCGGCGGGCGAGTTATTACGTACGAGCTGCTTAGACACAAAGAAACATCAAACAATGAAACAAGTGGAAGTTGAATAGGCGCAATGCCACCAACGACTCACCTAGATGTCTCTCTGCCTCCTTATCGGGCTTGCAAGCGTGGGCACAGCCGAAGCAGCTCTTTCTTTCTTCCTTTGGGTGCGGTTGGAATCTTCTACGCGATTTCCGAGATAGTTACACGCTGCGTGTCACTATATATGCGTACGACCTATCTGCACCGAATCCGACACAGCAGAGAGCGGCCGTTGGAAATGACGAGCCAACGACCGTTATTAAGTTTGCGTACCCGCGCATAACAATATTCGCAGTACCCACATATCTGCCATCTGGACAGGTTCGCAGATCGAACACAAGGTGGCGTCAGCGAGCATATTGCAAATCCAAAACCCAAATGCGAACATTGTTGATGTAAAAAACTCACACATAATAAAACGCCCAACCACACCATGATTTGCCAAACATAACGTACTTTGTTAAATAATGATCAATAAAACAAATAAGATACTTTAATAAATAAATAGTTACTTAGTTAATTTTCGTGTCTGAGTATCGTATAAAACTTTATATAAAATTATAACATTTCCTTGCATCTACATAAACTACGTGAATTTTATGTATATATCCAACGTCTGCCGTTATGTGATTAACACAATAAATCTCCGAAACGAAAGTGGTGTAAAATTAATTGTTCTCAGAATGCTCCTTTGTAACTCCAATCAAGTGTATTAAGGTATCGGTAAAGGTATTATTGGAGAGCTTTGATCTCGACATAAAACTATTATCGTATCTTTTTAAAACGTAACCTTACGCCTTACAGAATACTTATGACTTTATAATTCTTCTGTATGGCGCAAGGTTACTCCTTGTGGTGACTGTTTCATTGTCCTTCCACCCCCACCTCTATATAAATTGGAACGTAGACAAAACTTTATATTTTTCAGTGACATGGGTTAATACGAAAGCTGGCAAGAACATCGCCTTGTTCAACGGGTTCACTTTCTACAGCTGCATGAAAGGCGTGAAGACCGAATCTTTTCGCTGCAGGAGCCACACGCATCGACCGAATCCTTGCAAAGCTCGCTTCTCCATCGACCGTAAAAATGGCAAAATGATCAATATTCACCAAGAGCATACACACGAACCCCCAAGTTATGTAGTTCACAACGGCATATTTATAAAAATATAATAATATACCCTGGCCATTCTGATTGATTACTTTCAACTTTCGGTGAGCACAGTGCTTGGTGATATAAAGCTGCGTACAGCTGCATACAATTATTACTCTTTTTAAATAATGTTTATTTTGATTTTGCAATACAATGGGTAAGTAACGTTAGTGTCAAGAAAGTTCGTGTCATGAAAATGGAATGAATCTTAATTCAGGAAAATGATTTCATTTAAGTTTTATGAAGAAAGTAGGATCTTCAAGTATTTTTGATATTTTGGACGGTTTGATTTTGTCAAGGGATGAATTTCGTGCCTTGGGTGAGATCCTGGACAGTAAGCTCTAAATTTCCGCTCTCAATGACAAGCGTTATTACTCTTAAAACTGTAGAATTGAAAGGCGTGCCTGGGGCCCAAGCTTTTCCACCAATTGATTTGTTCTCGCAATTACTCAAAGTATTATCCTCCATTTTTATACAATTTGAAACTCATGCGTCGTTTACTTAAAGGTCTGTAAATAAAATTCACGAGAGTCTACGATGACTGACCAATCACGTTCTAATAAGTCGACGCAATAAAAAAATTAGAGTCTAGCACAAATTTTATAGTTGCGAAAGTAATTTATAACTTTACATAGGAAGTTTGAAATACAGTGATGACATCATAATAAGATGAACAATAATTACGGATGATTCGACTGAGTTATTGCCTATTCCTTATTAATGAATCATTTCATTTTCAGTTTCTTGGGTTGTAACGGTTACTGGTAAGAAGATAGCTATTATTGACGGCTACTGTTATATCATAAAAAGTCAAACTAAGAAAACTGAGGTGTGGAGGTGTAGACTCCAATCACATAAGAAGTGTAAAGCACGCTTCGTCATATCTCGAGTAGACGGCAAGATACATCTATTACAATCGGAGCATTCACATGAAAGACCAAGATATGTTATTAAGAACGGCGTTTTAATCAGATTGTAATATCCTTTAAGAATTTTATGCACAATAAAATTAAGGATGTTCACAGTAATTTTATTTGGACCATGTCTTATTGTTGTATATATCGATTCTTTTACACTGGTAGGCTAAGCTAACGAGTAATTAAAATTATCGCATTAGTTTTTAATTCTTTTTTTATGTGTGCAAATTTTAGATGTTTTGATTTTGCAGTACAATGGGTAAACAATGTTAAAATTCGCGTTGTTTAATAGCTTTCCTTCCTTAATGCATAGCAAGAGCAGCAAAGACGAAATATGGTGATGCTGCAGTCAAACGAATCGGCGGTGCAAGTCACGTTGTAGCATCAGCTCACACCGAAACGCCACGCGACGCTGCACGCTGCACAGAGCGATTCAAAACACAACTTTATTTACTACGCGAAAAGATACACATTTCATGGTTTGAATTCAGATTACGCTTGGTGTCGCGTGGCGTTTCGGTGTAAGCTGACGCTTATGGTCACAGGTAGCGAACATGGACGCGGACAAGAGGAGCATACTCACGGGAGACCTCGTGATTATGCTCCTCCTATAGACACTTAGAGCTTTTATCTATAAGGGCGCTTTCAATTTATGCGTTTCCTGACGGCATCGACGATCCTTTTTTGTCCGTACGCTGTACGACAAACGCACCGCTTCGGCACCGCAGCAGGCCGTCAAGAAACGCATAAATTGAAAGAGCCCTAAACACTGATATTATAAACTTGTTCACAGGATGTTTTTATTTACTTTTATCACATGCAAATTACTTAGTTGCACTGTCCATACATTTACTCGGACATGATGAGTGTCATTGGATTTTTTGCATGATCGAATGCATGCACAGACAAACTATGAAAACTAAGGTGTGGAGGTTTAGAATCCAATCACATAAGAAGTTTAAAGCACGCCTCATGATCTCTCGAGCAGAGGGCAAGATAAGCCGACTACAATCGGAGCATTCTCATGAACGACCAAATGTTAATCAAATCGGTGTTTTTTTTTGTTTGTAATATTCTTTGAGATATTTTGTGTTTGTTCTGTGGTGAAACTTGTGTTTTAAAGTACCTTCTTTTTTCAGTTAAGTGGGTTGACAAAGGTGACGGCAAGAAGCTTGCTCTGCTTGACGGCTTTACATTTTTCAGACATAGTAGAAGCAGTAAGGCAGAAGTGTGGCGTTGTAGCAACAAAACCCGCAATAATTGCAAGGCTCGATTCTTTATAAGTATCGACGATGGAACGATTTCTCGATGGCATTTGGAACATACCCATGACAGACCAAAGTTTCTTATCAAAAATGGCATTTTTTTTAGAATGCAGCACTAATTTTTTAATTTCTCAAAGGATCAACTTTTTATTTGTACAATTCCTTTATATTGTTTTAATAATACAATATTAAAATTATTTCCATTATGGCATATCAATATTCATTTGTATTGATAAGATAAAATAAATGACTTGACCAAAATAATGTAGCATTTAATTTATTTAAATAACAACCTATAAAAAATAAAATTAAAAATATTTTTAATAACATAAGTACATACAATTAACAACGATGAAACGGTCCCAGTAAGTAATTGCAAAATACTTGTGTTGGGCCTGTTTCGCTCCAAAACCTTTGTAGTTAACAAAAATATGTATTTAGAAGAACAAAAAATAAAATACATATATTTATAGCTATGATAGACAAAAAATTATATACTGTGCACTAACGTTATGTTATATTCTTTATTAATTTCATTATTATATTTGGTGATATTATTCGTTTCTAGTCCAGGAATTTTAGCACCAAAAATCGGTCCGCTCTGCATAAAATCCTTCTACGTGATTTTTTGATTGGATTATATCGGAGGGTGCCCCCTAAGTATAAAACCGAGTTTCTGTCGCCCGAAACCGCGAGCGTTAGCCGCCATCTTGGAAATCGTTTTTTTGCATATATCTCGGAAACGGTAAGTTTTACGTTAAAAACCGAAGAGATCTTTATTGTAGAGAACAAAATTTCCCATCTTTTTTATACCAAACTTTTCCCCTTATTGTTGATATTTTCCGATATATTGAAGTAAAAAAACCAAATTTTTTGTTTTTGTAAAGTATCTCAATAATTTTCAGAGTTACGAAAAAAATGTTTGAATTAAAGTTGGAGAGCATGAAATTTTCTACAAATTTTGTATAAAACTTTTTCTTGTAAAATGATTAGTTGCTGAGTTCCAGCTGAATAAAAATTGTCACCTGGAATCGAAAATCAGCGATGAGCGGTAATACGTTACTCTGGCATGCAAACAAAAAAGTATAATCGAAAAATTTTATCATGAAGACGGTAACGATTTTATTTATCGTGAAAAGGAGGGAAATGAAAGATTAAAAAGGAAATTTTGCACAATAAAAATATTTTAACGAATTATTATATTTTTTTTATTTATATTGGAAAAAGGAATGAAAATTTATTCATGTATCCAAATTCATTATCATTTGCGCGATATAAGTCGCTGTTTACAAATCAGGATCGCAGAATATTAATTCAATAAATTGTATTTGATAAATTTTATTCGTCGATGTTAGATTTATAAAATTTTTCGCTGTTTACAACCGGAAGGGCGATTTTGGAAGGTTTGCGAATTTTCTTCTTCCAAGTCCATGTTACCTGCATCAGAAGAATGTATGAGAGATTCATTCGGTGTATCCTCCTCGTCGCTGTCGTCCGCGGCCGGAGTTGAGTTATGATTGTATCAGTCTTTGCACACCTTTTTCTTTCACCACTTGTACGTCTTTATCACTTATCAATTTCTCACATATAAAACACGTACTCATTTTAACGGCGTTCCGACTTAAATTACTTACCTTCTGTAAAACAATACTTTACGCGGAGACATCGAATTTACTAATACTTTTTGTTTGCATGCGAGAGTAATGTATTGCCACTTACCGCTGATTTTCATGATCTTTTATTGCGCTAGAACTCAGCAACTAATCATTTTGCAAGAAAAAGTTTTATACAAAATTTGTAGAAAATTTCATGCTCTCCAACTTTAATTCAAACATTTTTTTCGTATCTCCAAAAATTATTGAGTTACTTTACAAAAACAAAAAATTTGGTCTTTTTACTTCAATATATCGGAAAATATCAACAATAGGGGGAAAAGTTTGGTATAAAAAAGATGGGAAATTTTGTTCTCTACAAAAAAGATCTCTTCGGTTTTTAACGTAAAACTTACCGTTTCCGAGATATATGCAAAAAAACGGTTTCCAAGATGGCGGCTAACGCTCGCAGTTTCGGGCGACAGAAACTCGGTTTTATACTTGGGGGGCACCCTCCGACATAATCCAATCGAAAAATAACGTAGAAGGATTTAATGCAGAGCGGACATCTAAAAATCTTGGACTATCATCGTTCTAAACTTTCATGGTCACTAACATGGTGTCGTGTGAGGCGGGTCGTTACGTTCCCTAAAATATGGTTGAGCGAAGCGATGGCTGGTTCATGCGTCATGCTTGTGAACGGGTGCTGCCAGCGGAGATGAGTCTGCCCTAACTACTTTGATATTTAAGATTTAAATGTTTAATTACACCTATTATAAATAACTCTGTTTGTATTTATACTGTGTGACACAGCAATCAAAATGCAGGTGAACAATTAATGTATAATTTCACATTATGTAATGAAGGGTGACTTCATGAATCATCTCTGAAGTCATTTTTCAACTTGACGACTCTGTAAATGATAAAACAGGGAGAAAAAAACAGCCCTTGCTGAGTTTCTTGCCGGTTCTTCTCAGTACAAGGTCTCCCGCCGTAGATTTACGAACCGATGGCGTAGCTTCTAGACATTCATATGTGCTTGTAACAGCCTAAACTGAATAAATGATTTTGATTGATTGATTGAACATGAATGAGCAGGCTTTTGTCACCGTCTCGGTCCCTATACTATTACACAAATTGGAAGTCTGCGGGGTCCTCGGGAAAGACCAATTTCATGTTACTTGAACGGGCACAACGAGTAATACTGAAAGTAGTGGCATTCAAAACCTATCTGGTACTCCAATAGTACAGTACAGTAGTTGTAAATAGAGGATTGGAAAGTACTAATCAGATCCTCATCAAATTAATAGGGGACAATCTTGCCAAAAAACTGATTAAAAAAGCATCAGAATCGGTCCATGTATCTCGGATATGCGTGAGCATGCATTGTTTTCTCAGAAAGTACTAATCAGATCCTCATCAAATAAATAGGGGACAATCTTGCCAAAAAACTGATTAAAAAAGCATCAGAATCGGTCCATGTATCTCGGATATGCGTGAGCATGCATTGTTTTCTCAGAAAGTACTAATCAGATCCTCATCAAATAAATAGGGGACAATCTTGCCAAAAAACTGATTAAAAAACATCAGATTCGGTCCATGCATCTCGAATATGTGCGCGAGCAACAATATAAAATATATATAATGAGGAATTGAGAGCGTCCTCCTTTTTGAAGTCACTGAAAAAATGCGCGTGAACTATGTATAAAAAGGAGCGTCGTACTATCCAGCATAGTGAGGGTGGTTACTTTGATAAGTATACTCTGAAGTATGATTCAAGTTACTGTTGTGCTGATATTAAAGTTTACCTTGTCACTGATAACTAATCTTAATCCGTTTTCTTTTCAGATCCAGTAAGTAGCATATATGCAGATGGACTAATACATCAAGAGTCAGGCTGGAATTTACATTATCTGTCTTCGGACATGGTTAACTCAGATAGTCTCGAAAGAGTTTCGATGAAAAATTGCAGTAAAAGAATGACTAATACATTATTAAAAAACCTGGGCCAAGAGTATTTGAGTCACAACGGAAAGATAATACCTAAGAAAGAACTGTTACCGGGCTGTGGCGATAAATGTAGGCTTCAATGCCAAAGAAATATTCCTGATTCCTTAAGAAATGATATATTCACGAAATATTGGTCCCTCGGTGATCGTAATAGACAGTGGGATCTCTTAGCAAAGTTCTGTGAGAGAACCGAAATTAAAACTAGGACAACACTAGGCCCATCCAAAAGACATTTTACGATCAGATATTTTTTACCCAATAACTTGGATGAAATGGATCTGGGTAATAAAATTAAAGTCTGTAAAACTATGTTCCTAAATACATTTGCTATTCGCGAAGCAACAGTTCAAACTTCTTTACACAAATTTGAAACAAATTATCAAGAACCAATGTAATAATTGTAAAAAAAAACGAAAGAAGTAGTAGTTAAAAAAAAAGAATTGTTTTTTCGAATATATGAACTGCTTGCCAATAGTTACATATCACTGACACTCGCAAGATATATAATTTTATAGGTACGAAGAATAAGCTGAAATTTGCATTATTGCGAATGTTTTTTTTTTTAATATACTTTAAGCTGGTTCATTACGTTACTTTTAGAATTATGTTTTAATTATTTAGTGTTATTTTACTTTTCAAAGTAGAATATCTTCCCCACTTATATAGCATAAGTAGGAAAGAAAAGCGTAATAAGAGAACTAAATAATGAATAGATAATTGTAAAAATAAAAGCCAAGCCAGTATAAGAGGTGAAGTATAGAAAGTGCGCGAAGTCACGCTTATCTACGTACGCGCACTAATACAAAACTCATCTTCGGCCTTGCGAACTGTACCTAATTAACGAGATTGTTAGCATGTACCTTGTTTTTAGCTATAGTACTAGTAGTAATAGCTATAATGTTAGTGACCATTAGAGTTTAAAACAATGTACCTGCTTAGATTGCGGACACGTGGACACAGATTATATTTCTCTATCATAATTAGGAATAGGAACACAAGCAAACATTTGTTTAAGAAATCAATACATGCAAAAGAGGACGAAATTCATTTTTCTTTATTGCCCAAGTATATGACACATCATTATCCAGAGCTCGTTGAGTAGTATAATAGTATAATTTCGTTACTTTTTATATTTTCGAAATGGGGAACTGTCACAGTTTAAAATTTTCGACTGTTTTTGTAACGGGAAAACAGTGAAGAATGTGAAATTAGAATGTCCCATATGCTGTTTTGAAATTAACAAGTACTGAAGAAGCCGATTCATAATGACCTTTGTACAATTGATGATTTTACGGAACCCTAGTAGAGCCAAGCCAGACTTGACCAGTTTTTTAATTTCTTATGGTAAGCCATGTACTTAAAAATAAAATGTCATTAAATTTACATAATTACATTACTCTGTCCCCATTTAATTATGTATTCATTTGTGTATTATGTATAAGTAATAGTGAATTATTAATGAATAAAATTGATAAAATGTTATCAAATACAAAATTTATTAAACCGGGTATATTTTAATGGAAACGTCTCATTTCGAAGTTTAACAAGCTTTTTCAGTATGCTTTAGAATATAATAAAGTTTCTAATTCACTTATTTAACAGTATACTTATGTAAGTATATTTTTGGTAAGTATAGCATAATATGTGCGAAATTTTAATTCATCATCATCATCACAGTCGCAGGTCTTTCCTATGGATGGAATAGGGAGATGGGGCCGAGACCCACCCCACGGCCCAGTGCGGATTGGTGGTTACTAACGACTGCAGATGCAGCCAAGATCAGCGGCTTAACGTGCCTTTCGAAGCACGGAGGAGCTTAAGGTAATGAGTTCATAGTCACCCATCCAATGACCGACCATTGCGAAAGTTGCTTAACTTTCACGATCATAGACCATCGAGCTCCTCCCCGTGAAATTTTAATTCACACATTATTATTCTTTTTATATAGGTAGGTACGTTTGATTGCTAAACTTTTGCATTCTTTTTACAAATTTCGTTTGAAAAAAAATTATCCAAGGTTGTCTGACTGGAAAGTTTCGCTCAACTCTCAACCTGGGTCCAACTTTATAGAATTAATTTTCTGTTGTGTCTTGTTAACCTTATTGTATTCATAAGTGATATGTTTTCAGTGACTTGGGTTCGCAAGACATGCGGCAAGGAGCTCGCCATAGTCAACGGATTCACGTTTTACCTACACAAAGTGAACTCCAAAACGAATATTTGGAGGTGCACCAACGGCAAGTGCAAGAGTCGTTTGACTATGACAAACGACATGTACCGCTCCCTTGTTCGATCTGTATTAATACATTATCACCAACCGCCACAATATGTTATTGACAAAGGGCGATATTTGAAATGCTGAAAATGGTATTTCCCCCAGTCTTTTAAGAGCGCTGTAATACATCCAATTCATAAAAGTGGTGACAAAGGAAGCGTCAGTAACTATCGCCCAATATCTATTCTACCTTCCATATCAAAGATTTTAGAAAAACTTGTAAACAAGAGGCTTGTCAATTATTTTGAAACTTATAATTTGGTATCTCCTTCACAGTTTGGCTTTCCTAAAAACAAGTCAACTGCAGATGCTGTATATGAACTCACCAACTTTGTAGTAACAAACCTAGATGAGAATAACAAGGTTATAGGAATATTTTTAGATCTAGGGAAAGCATTTGACACGGTTTCTGTCCCACTTCTAATAAGCTGCAGCGACTGCATGGGATTCGTGGTAAACAGCTTGATTTCTTTGAGAGTTATCTCACTGAGCGAAGACAAAGGATATGTACCGCTCCGTTGTTCGAACTATATTAATACATTATCAGCAACCGCCACAATATGTTATTGACGAAGGGCGATATTTGAAATGCTGTAAACAATATTTTTGTTCATGATGTTTTATCAAAATTATAGGCAGCGTTTTACCAAGTGTAGGTATACCTATAATTTAAAAATTATCTAGTTTGACGTAAATCAAAACAGCACAGTTAACAGTTAACTGATTTTACTCACCGAGTGTTTCGAAGTACCTAAGTAACTTTCTTTTAAATTAATTATCAAATATATTTTTATACTTACTGTTTTACTATACTTTTTAATTTCGCCAAACTGATTATCAGTTTATTTGCGAAAAAAGTACTAATTTTTAATTAGACGTCAATTTGAACTTCGTAACCTAAACAATGTAGGTATATATTTTTATCCAGTTTATATTGTTAATAGCTACTACTTTTGATATTAAAGCGTACATGAATGAAGTTAGTGATAGTGAAATGCTAGAATATAAATTAAGTTTATTGAACTTTTTTTATAATTTCGATACTGAGGCTGTGATATGACGTAAATTCTTTGTCTCCGATTTTTAGGGTTCCGTAGTCCTGACAAGGAACTCTTATAGTTTCGTCATGTCCGTCTGTCTGTCCGTCCCTGATTTTGCTTGGAGACTGTTAGCACTAGAATTTTGTAATGTGGAAAAAATAATAAAAATCTGTGGAAATTAGTATATCAATCACGCCGACAAAAGGGTAGATTCAAATTTAAAATAAACATTTTTTTAAGGTAGCTCTTCTACAATTAACCTGGGGATGATTTTTTTTCCTCGTCTAGCCCATCGTGTATATAGGGTATATATAGGGTATCGTTAAATAAGTCTTTTAAATTTGCTTAGGTGTTTATATTTTATATATGTCTATCTTTTATTTAGAGATCCGTTTGCGAAATATTGAACTTTAAAGTGCCAATTTCGAGTAGGGCGTCCCCCGTCCCCCTCTAAAAGCTTAACTATTGGCCTGAATAACTTGGTAAAATTCACTTAATATTGCTTTTTATGAACTTTCAAGGAAAATTATAAAGGTTAAGATAGTTGAATTAGTCTAAGAGCAGTAGTCGTTCAACTTTGCCAAAAGAAAATTTCTAACTTATTGAAAATTTAAATTATGTTCAGTTTACTTCTAGATGTCATAAAGTATAAAAATACTTTATGAAAGCTTTGACTCGTTATCTTCTATAAAAATATATAGTATATAAGTTTGGTGTGGTTGAAAGATAAATTATAAATACCGAAAGAAAATGCTCCTGTTATCAGATAAAAAAGCAAATGTCTAGGTTATTATGTCGATGTTAAAATTTATTTATAAAAATAACTATTGTATTTTTTTTATTTGAAACCTGTAAACTATATTAATAAATAACGTTAATTTCTTAACAAAGTCAAATACAGCCTTCGGATCAGAATTCAAGGTAAGTATTATTAATACTTAGCAAATTCTTGCTCCTCCTATATAACGACGTTCATAACGGATTGTAGTAAATCTTTATTTTTATTCTAAAAGGGTCGGCCATTAGAGAAATGAATTCTTCGTATAAAGGACGAAGATATGTTCCATCATAAGGATTAATACATTGTATTATTGTAGCTCGATGTCGCAGGGGGTTAGGGCGTTCGGCCTCTGATCGTTGAAGTTAAACAACTTTCACAATGGTCAGTCATTGGATGGGTGACCCAAAATCTATTATCTCAAGCTCCTCCGTGCTTCGGAAGGCATATTAAACCGTTGGTCCCGACTGCATCTGCCTTCGGCCGCTATGGTAACTTCTTTCATGGCAACTACTTGTCTGCAGTCGTTAGCACCCACTTACTCGCACTGGGCTCGCTTGGTGGGTCACGGGACGGCTCAGTCTCCCTATTCCATCCATATGGTAGGTCTGTGCCCCAGCAAGTGGAAACAGTAATAGGCTGTTGATATTATTATTACGAACACATCACAAGATTATAAAATAAATGTTGTGTGTGTGTCTGCTCACAATTAGAAAAGGTTTTGACTATGATATCTTCTAACTTAACACAAGTTTGGATTCGAAGTCTGGTATAGAGGAGCTTTATTATTTCGATAATTTTTGCATTAGCGATGCTTTATGGCTTTAGTGGCACGTTTGTTTGGTTTGTCAGCTTTCTACTTCACAGATATTAACACAAGGGGAGGTGGTGTAATCAGATGGAATTTGCTTACAAAGAATCTCTTATTTCATACTCAGGTGAATATCCTTTAGAGACAGCTCTCCTGTAAGCTTGTACCACCGCCGTTTGTATTTTTTGTGCCTCGAGTGGAGTGCAATCCTACAGCTTTTGCTTGAGCCGCGATAATCGTAAGGCACCATTACTAGAGCCATGACTACGACCAGTAGCCGCAATGACCAGATTGACTAAAGGAGCCATACAAACCGCAATGGCTAAATTAAATTGATCGTTGCGGTTGTCTAGTACGCAAGGTACATAATTCACTTTCATACAGGTCACGGCACGTAACTCTAGCGCTGAACAAAAGTTGCGTATGGGTACGACTGGAGAGCCAATCGGCGCAACCCACGCCCACCCGCGCACCTCGTTTCCCCCCAAGACATCTTAATTTTTACTTCCGCGCAATAACGGTCAGCGCTAGAGTTGCTTGCCGCGACTTATTTAAATAACAGCGGTAATAAACGAATCGCTTCACTACACAAGGTTCCCCAAATGGGCAGCCTTGTGTAGCATTGTGGGCGACGTGAGAAGTACTTGTGAACACATCACATGAAATATACACCGCAAGTGTAACTTTACTAGGCGTGCTAAAAACATGTACAACAGGTGAGAAATGATCCTCTTTTAATGCTATTTTATTTCTTCTCGTCACCGTTCCCGGCACGTGACTTCAATAGCAATTGAAAAAAAACTGTTTTATTTTTTGTTTTTTTTACACACCAATTTGCCTAGCCCCAAAGTAAGCACTATAAGGCTTGTGTTATGGGATACTAGGGTAACGGATAGAATACATACACTGTACATATATAAGTATATTTATATAGAAATACATATTAAACATCCATGACTGGAGTACAAATGCTCGTGTTTATCACACAAACATCTGCCTCCACCGGGTTCGAACCCGGGACCTCTCGAGTCGGCGACACCATGAAACCTGGCGTACAAACCACTCGGCCACGGAGGTCGTCAATTATGTATTTTTTGTGTTGTTAATTGTGCCAAATTAAGCTGTAACAACTATAGCATTGGAACGGGTGGCCGGGGTCCATGTTTTCCCGCCACATAATGTGTTCTCAAAATGTGAGACGCTCGATTTTCATACAAGTTAAAGCACATGCGTCATTAACTAGAATCTTGGTCTGTGTGTTGACGTCGCATCAAAGGCCAACCCCCGTCGACGTGGACGACTCCACTTCAGCCGTTCGATCCATCGGTCTGTACGCATTCGGTAGGGTGGGCTTTGGTAGGCGCCTCTGTTGCTATGGACATCGGTTCGTGGCGTGCTAACATTTAAGAACATTTGTTCTAATCGCTGCACGCGTCGCTGCTGTAAAACCGCCTATACATGTTGGCCAAGCGAAGGCGTACTCCACCGTATATACAGCATTTTTGTCTTGCCTTATCGTAGCAAAGTGTTGCTTGCCTAATTTGCGAGTAAAGGGAAGCGCCAACGTGTATAGACTTCATTTACCGTCGCTTGTGGTCACTCGCTGTCGCTCGCCAATATTTGTCTATAATAACTGATAGTGCACCAACGAGCAACCCTACAAAGTTCCTCTATATTAGCCACTTGCATTGGTTTTCTTCAAACTTCCTCAACTTCTAAACGGTAGCAATTGCCTTGTATCTGTTTGCCTACACTTGCGTTGGGTTAAGCTCGGCTAACATGTATTGACGGCTTAATACGTTGTTCACAGCGGCAACGCCGTGATCGAGCCGTAATGAAGATGCGGCCTATTGTGCAAACTAAAACGTTTTGTATTTCCCATTCCAGTGGTGATATTAGCCAAGTCAAGGTACACGGGAAGAAACCTAGTCATGTTCAACGACTACACGTATTATTGTAAGAAGCAGAACAAACGAACCAATCAGTACCATTGGTACTGCTCAACGCACAACTGGAAGGGATGCAATGCAAAACTAAAGTTGGATGGGAATTACACATTTCTGGGCATTGATAATGCCCACACTCATCCGCCGGCGAGATATTTAATACGAGATGGGTTATATATTAAGTGTGATTAATATTGTTTGCATTAAAGACAGTTATCGCCTAGGCGTTATGTTGCTACAAGAGTATTGGATATGCCTTAGAAGATTTTAGAGATTAATTAAATTCGCTATCAAGGGAAGCTGTTAATTACATAAACAAATATCCACTAGCAAGCCCCAAATCCACAATAAATGTCAATTTATTAATTAACTTCATTTTAGAAATGCAGAACACACGTGCACTTTCAATCAGTCGGGTTTTTTTTGCGGTATAAAGCGCTGTCGCCCGCTTTTTTGTGGTCACTGAGTTCAATGTTTGTGGTACCAGGACGCCGTTCATATTATAATATTGTTTTATATCTAAAAGTAAACATATTTATTTGAACTCAGTGTTTGAGTGCATTAGGATTCATAATGTTGCTTGAAGTTGCTTTTTTTTGTATTATTCTCAACTTCTCCTGAGGCCCAAGGATGGTTTTGGCTGCTCCGTAACGTATCGCATCGTCAAAATTTAGCCCTATCGGACGTAAGAACAAACTAGCATTTTCCATACAAAATTTGACGATTACAATACTTTACGGAGCGGTCAAAAACTCGTGCTTGGCTCTGATAGCGAGTATAATTCTATGCAATTATTGACACATCACAAAAAACTGCGTACAATGATCACTTGTAGGTATAAGTTTTTATTAAGTTTAATTTTAAACTGATAAGTAGGTTATATCGACTGCGCCATTTTGTCTTTCTTTTACAAAATAGGTCAACTTGCCGCAACTTTGCAAAAGCTCAATTTAAAAAAAAACTAGGTTTAGCCCATAAAATAATATCGAAATGATATTGACGTTTTGAGATTTTTTAAAGCCCACTTGCAGCAAATTTGATAAATCTCGATTCAAACGACCATTCAAATAAGATTTAGACTGGGCGCGGACGCTTTCCGATCAGGAATTCAGAATCGGAATTCCATGAGCCCAGCGCAGACGTTTCGGTTTCAGATTCGGAAAAAAATAAGAATAATGTGCGAGTTTTTGATTATTTTGTATGTGATTGTGATTTGTAAATTGGATTCCCAAAATTATATAAATCCATAGAAATATGTCAAAACGTCAAAGTCAATTTGACATTATTGTTGGGCTAAATCTAGTTCTACTTAAATTGAGATTCAGAAAAATGATTTAACTGATACAAAAATGATAAAACGTTAAAGCTAATTTGATATGTCTGTATGAGCTAAATCTAGTTAAAATTAAATCAAGCTTAAGCAAAATTGCTTCAAGTAGACCTTAAACCATAAAATCTTTGTTTTCTCCATAAACAGTAAACAATTTTTGACAGTGCAGCCGCGTTGTTTATAGCATAGTTAAATTTGACTATAGTTAATGTCATGCCAAATAAATACCTTTTGACAAATGGTTATTTTATTCTGTATTTTAACTAAAGTCAATAACTATATTTCAAAAAACGCGGTCTTAATAAGTTTTGCCAAAGTTTAAAAGATATACCTAAGAGTAAGTATTTAATAAAATTACAAACAGCAACTTATCTTTCATGAATTGACGACATCTTGCTGCACCAATCCTCCATTTTGCTAAAAAGATCCTATATAGGTTCGAGTCCCCATATATTTATGTGGTAAGCAAAAAATAATTGCTCGATTCAAAGCTGTTTTTATACTTATTTCTTATGATATGTTTTTCGATATTCTTACAGGAAACTATGTACAGTTTGGACTAAATAATTAATGTGAGTTAATGAAAAATAATTTACTCAATATTTATACAAAACGCGGCTACGCTTTTTCTGCATATATACCTTTTTTATCCCATTTACTGCTAATTCTTATAGTAACCGGTACCATAAAACCATTCTTTATTTGAATTACATCTCCATAGAGTCGATGTAGTAAAAAGTACATACATACTCCATTAATATTGCTTTTTTAGTATTCTTGATATCTTTATGTTCTGGTTTTCTTCTTCTTTCGATGGAACATACCTAACTCACTGTACGCCTCTATTTAAAGCTTATTAAATACTATATAAGTCGATACCAAATCTCGCTCAATGCTAAATAAAGGATAAGAGATACAAATTGCACGGCGCCATACCAAGTCTTTAATTTTATTTTTATTTTTTCCATTATTATATTTTTTCCAATTACTTGTTATTATGAATATAGTTTATTGACATGCAAGTTTTATTATGTTTTATTAATAAAATCCGCCTTGATTTGTGCTAATTCATTCCCCCAGTCCATATATACTACAATGAAGAATTTCTCCGAAATTATAATTATGAGTTTTATTTGAAAACCGAATATGAATTTTATTCGACGACAGTGATGTACAAACGCATATTTAGCTCAGGAGTTCTATTTTTGAATCACTCGCCTTCCGTCGAACGCTCTATTTCTACTAATTTTCATTCGACATAATTAAATTGGTAATTTTGAATCGCTCGAGTGCAACGAATGGGTGAGACCACTCGTTGCATGGCGAATGGTGGAGGCGAATGATAGAATAATTCTCAAATTTGTGTCAGACGTCACGTTAGTGTCAAACTTAAAGTTATTAAGATTTCTTGTGTGATTGGATTTAGCCACTGAGTAAAATAAACTTTTAGAAATGAGTGTTGTGACGTTTGAATTTTTCAAATGCCGGCACTTTACTTTACTATTCATTTTGCTATTAGACGACGATAATCTATCCTTGTCATGCTTTATATGAAACGACAAGGGCAGACTGACGTCAAGTTTCTTCATTTTTTATTATGACATGACGGCTAATGCATGTCAAGTTTACAAACAGCAATCACGAACAGCTAAGTGAAGTGCCGGTAATATACAGCCATGTACTAAGAGTTTTTCGTTGCGTTTTCATTGCGGTAATTACCGGTTTTTATTTTGTCTGCGTGAAATGAATAAAATTTTATATTTCGTATTAAACTGGTAACATCTGTAGCGAACGATTCAAAAATACGGAAAATCAGTATCATGATACTGATTTTGATGATGATAGTCGCATGCGACTTGAAAGATGAAGGTGACTTAAGTCGCATTCGACGATACTATGTCAGACGAGTGATTCAAAAATAGAGCTCCAGAGCAGGAGTCATAGTTTAGTTCGGACTTGTTGCTTAATCCTTAATACATTATTGTGAATGGATAATTTGACAGCAACCTGTGTACATTTCCAGATTATCTACAGGTCCAGTTACACGAAAGCAGCTCGAAAAGACGAATGTGGAATCAGCAAAACATGGTCAACGCTATAAAGGACTTAAGAGCAGGCATAATGGGCCTGAAAAAAGCGGTGCAAGTGTATTCCGTGCCGAAAACTACTCTAAGGCGGTTCGTACACAGCAATTACACGGCGGAGGAAGCTGTAAAAATCTGTATGTCACGGAAATTTATGACCGGCAACCACCGAAAATGAGCCACAAACATGGGAGTAGCTAGGAGGGAGCAAGAGCGGATAATAACCACTATAAAATTCGATAGTGAATAAGATTTTAATTTTAGAATTTATGTTTTGATATTTGGAGAACGCCCTCCTACAGGAAAAAGCCACCCCTAGCTACGCTAAACAAGTAAACAAACAAACTACGAAGAACTTAAGAAATCGAAGCTTATACCTTATTTTCATTTTAGACCGTATTTTTAATCGTGTATTCAATTGTTTAATGATATTTTAATAAATATTGGATAATAGTAAAATTTAGTAAAAACAATTTATCGCATAAAGATATGTAAATAACACTCACCTTTTTCTTCGATTGTGCATCGGGTTTTGGTATAATAATAATAGCATAATTTATAGTGCTCATAATTAAAGTGAATCGAAAAACAATTTTAAAAGCGGTGATTATTGTGATGCATGTAACTTCACTTCTTGAAAATTAAATTATTGGAATATATTGAGGTGGTGGGAGGGCAAAATTAAGGATTAAACTATACAAAAGGTATACATTACATCGCTTATTTGTAATATATTTATTGGGACGGTGGTAGGGCAGAATTAAGGCTTAAACTAAACAAAATGGTTACATTACATCGCTTATTTGTAATGTATTTATTATTTTGAAGAAGTGAAGTTACATGCATCACAATAATCACCGCTTTTAAAATTGTTTTGTAATAGTCTTCAGTAATCGTTTTGTGACAAAAAAATCTAACTAACCAAAGTAATCGTTAAATTCGGTCGCAGTCAAAAAACTAACCATTTTATAGTAACTTTATAACACAATCTGTACATTTGTAAACAAATTTTTATGTACATTAATAAAAGCACTTAAAAATTAATTAAGTTATGTCACCTCTATATATATATATCACCTCAAGTGTGTGTTGGTTGTAGCAATACATTACTACGTGTATGTATGTAACACAGTACCGAAATCAAATTTGGCTGTAAATAAGAAATAGTTTATTAGTATAATAAACTGATTCTGTTGTATTTGCGTCAAATACAACAGAATCAGTTTGTCTACAGAATATGAAATTTATTTTTCAGTAAATAAAATTTGGCTATTGTTTGGTTTATTCGACTAGTTTTGTGAATTTCTTGTTTTCTGGGTTTCGAAGGCGAATTACAATATAGGTACAAGAATTGAAATTAAAAAAAATAGTAATAAAAAATAATCAATTTTTAAATTTATAGACTTTGGTACAACCGCAACAATATTTAAGCAGCAGTTCGACGTGAAGTGTTGCAATGGACATTTATTTAACCTATTTCAAACTAAATTCTTGTGTCACAATGTTTGTTATCGTACTCCTCCGGAAACGGCTTGACCGATTTTTATGAAATTTTATATGAATATTCAGTAGGTCTGAGAATCGGTTACTATCTATTTTATATACCCCTAAGTGATAAGGGTTGTCCACCCATAACATTTATTTTTATATTTTGGACATTTTTTTAAAATAAATGTTGTTTTTTTTATAATATTATATAATTTTATCACTTATATTGATA
Organism: Chilo suppressalis; assembly: GCA_902850365.2. Classification (NCBI taxonomy): domain Eukaryota; kingdom Metazoa; phylum Arthropoda; class Insecta; order Lepidoptera; family Crambidae; genus Chilo; species Chilo suppressalis. The sequence continues at coordinate 5,669,419 of OU963906.1, read as the reverse complement.
GGTACATCACCCTCAGATGTACGTTGGATATAATTCCACCTATCTAGTAAGTTAATAAATTTACTGACTTATAAAAAAAATTGCCGGTCTCGTACTCATGTAAAATGATGTAGCAATTATAATGTAGCTTAACACGGAAAATATATAAGAATAATTATTTTCTAAGCTTACCCCCAGTTCTTACATGTATATCAAATTATTTCACACAGTTTTGTTTTTCATAATTGATTATGGCGCCATGAGAGGAAAATTTTCTTATGTGCCGTTGTTTAGTCCATATATCCCAACCCAATTTTACAGGCGATTAGGAGGGAAACAATTATAATTATATAAAATTTATGTGTGAAAGAGACAGCGAGTCAGGTCATAAATTCTGTCACATGTTTAGTAGAAAATAATTGAAACAAGTTTATTCATTATGTAACCATTTATATACCAAAATGAACTTAACAAAACATAGATTCTTATGACAATAAAGTTTATTCAAAATGACCTCCGTGATTTTGAATACAGGCCTTCAATCTGCGCGGCCAGTCGAAAATTCGAATTCAATAAACTTTTGTGTGGCCAGCATTCTAAAAGAAAAGTTTTTATTGTGTGACAATACTTATGACCTGACTGTGTGTATTCTTTTTTTAAATGTCGAGTAGCGCGTCACGAAACAAACGAAGATCAAAATTCAAAAAACAAAATGAGGTTGTAACCCAATTACGAGAAAATTCGTCCTTTTATGATCATCAGCTTTGTATAATTTGTACGCCACAACCATAAGGCGTACTTTAATTGATGACAAGAGAATCTTTGTGTAATAATAACATTCATTTTAATACCTACTTTAAAAAAAAGTTATTGATCTGTAAACATTTGGTTAACACTGTAAGTTCCGCTTGATGTTACCTACGCTTACATGTAGTAATACCTAGTTTATTTTTTACCTATTTACAATAGATAATTATTTTAATCAGTTATTTTGTTCTAAAGATGTATATGAAAAGCGCGGATGACAACAAACAATATCATAATTTTAGAATATTCCTTTAACTTTCCTTACACCAGGAGTGAAACGAAGTTTGTTTCGTCCTTCTTCCTTATTAATACTAGATACTACTGGACAATTAGATATGCTTTTTTGTAATAAAAAGATTTTTTTAGTTGTAGCAAAAATCGATGACTGATTTTATTTAACAATTCACCCTAAAGGTCTCCGAAGGACTACTGTTCATAGTAGACAAAAATCTTTGAATCGTGAAAAAATTGACAACCGACAACTTTTCAGGGACTCAACGAAAACCGTGTGTTAACATTTTTTGACCGGAAATTTGGAGGAGCGCACGCTATGGAAGCAAATATTTTGAGATTACGTTGCGTTGTAATTAATATGAAGTTTAAGATAAAGAATACGCACTGCGCAGGCCTTAACAATAAAGTAGTCTCCAATCGTTCCTACCTCTTTTCGGGAAACGCGAGAATAAATACTCGAAGCATATTTACACGGTAATACGAACTGGAAGACGGTTTCAAGTAAACAAAAAGAAATCTACCCGAATACGGGCGTACTCGACTCCGTTAATTTACACTTGGTCCTGTATTATAGAAAGATTCTCAGTGATTGATCTAGGCCCGTATTACAGAAAGAGTCTCGGTGAGTGATCTAGTCTTGAGCATACTTAGAAAGGGATGTCACTATATATAGCACATAGCGACATCCCTTTCTAACTGTACTCAAGTAAAGATCAACACTTAGTTGTTATTCTGTAAAACGGGCCTTTGTCTTGAGCATAGTTAATAAGGGATGTCGCTATATATAGCACATAGCGACATCCCTTTCTAACTGTACTCAAGTAAAGATCAACACTTAGTTGTTATTCTGTAATACGGGCCTTAGTCTTGAGCATAGTTAGAAAGGGATGTCGCTCTATATAGCACATAGCGATATCCCTTTCTAACTGTACTCAATTAAAAGATCGACACTTAGTTTACCCGAATTCCAATGGCATTCGTATTCGGGCTAACGACCAAGTGTATTCGCGCCATCATAGTAGTGAGGCTACTCTTGCAATATTAATATAACAGTAGATATTTAGTTAGGTTTGAGTGGTCAGGTGACTTATTGTTTTATTTAATTAGCTTATGGCACTGAAACTTTTATTGAATTTAAAAAAGGCTTACGGAAAAAGTTAATGCTAGACTATTTTCATGCTGTTTTCGTGATAAAACAATATCAAATGAGCGATGATATTTAAAACCATCTTTAAAAACTCAAACTAATATAAGATCTGCCTGTGTATGTATAATGATTGTTCTTCTAATTTCAGTCATTATTTCTTTTAGCCCTGCAACTAATCAAGTCTCGTACAGGAAAGACGCTAGTCCTTCACAGTGGTTACACTTATTACTTTCAGTACAATGCTAGTTCGAAAAACCTGACCCATTGGAGGTGTTCTACTCATGCGCACCGAGGTTGCAAAGGAAGGATCACGGTGTTCGATAACATGAAGATAATCAAATCCAACTTGGAGCACAACCATGAACCGGTGACTTTGGTCAATTACAATGACAGTGAACATGATTTTTATTAAGATAATTTTATGATGCGTTGATTGTATTTTTTTGGGTAGGTATAATAGCCTGAGCAGATTGACCGCGGAGTACTTCTGCCGCCGTAATAGATCGCTTGCAAATTCATTGAGTAACGCACACGGCGGACTAAAAATAACGCGGACAAAAAGTCCCTCGAACTACCGCGGACGCCGAAGAACCGCACAGAACAGAAGTATGCGAGACTCCGAAAAAAAAAATAGAATATATGTGACAAAAGGCGGCAACGCACACAGCAGACCCCTCAGGTTCGAGTGGTCTAGAGGCTCCAGACGGAGAGGAGACTCCCCCCGTGGGGAGACGCCATTCGTCTGGAATACCTCTAGAGGCACTCGCCAATTCTTGGCTTGAGGTCCCTTTAGGATCTCGCCGTCCCCAAACCCGGTGACGCTGTAAAGGTCATCTGCGACCAACAGCATACACACTCAAAAAAAACACACAGCAGACTTAAGTCACCGTAGCGCGCTCGTTAGGGATGTACGTGTGCTCAATAGCGCATGAAATCAATAGTAAGAAAATTATAAAAGAAGTGGAAAAAATAACTCCCTTAGACACATCATAAAAGAGTATCACGCACGACCGAAACGACAATGGCGATAAATTTGTTGAACGTTTTTTTAGCGTGTATAGATTTCATCATCAGAAATGCAAATAAAATAATTTTAATGAATTTATCAAATAATTGTAGTGGGTTGTCTGAGTCTGGAATTATAAATTGAGTAATAATTAAGTTATTACTTAATTACTATTTACCTACTATTTTAAGTGATTACAGTGATTAAATCAATTTCAAGTATGTTGTATATTTTGCATCGCTTTACGCTTAAACTATCTTATATATATTAAATTATATTCTCAAAGATCGTGAAACATCTCCTTAATCAATATTATAGTGAAAGCATAATAAATAATGTCAACAATACAAATAAATAAAGAATTACACCGATATAATGGGATGGATCCAGTGTTCTCTTTTAGAACATCTTCTCTTTTTCTTAAACTTCATGTTAATTACAATACAAACGTAATCTCAGAATATTGCTTCCATAGCGTGCGCCTCACTTAATTTTTGGCGGACGAATGTCCGCACACCGTGTGCGTTGAGTCCGGGACAAATCCTCCAATATTTTTTCATGTTACGGGGTAAGTAAGTCCTCCGCGGACAAAAGTCCGGCGCAGGCTGGGGATTGGATGCCACTAATTGTTTTGTTAGGTCGACTATTTCAAACAAAATTAAGGTTATCAGGATTTTACTTATACTTTGATTTATATTCTTTACTTTATTTTTATTTATTTTTAGGAATTATGCTTTTGGTTATCAAAGAATAAACCTTGATTGTTAATGGTCTGGTTGTCCTTAACGATTGCGTAAAAGTGAATTGGCATGTGTAAATTGTACTGGATTTTTATTAAAATAAATAATGTTTTCTTAGCTTGGATTTTTTTTCGAGCTGTCGTGCTTATTTTATCAATGCTTACTTCGATTCACAATCTAATTAGGATAAAAATTAGTTTCCCATACAGACTGCCATCCGCCTTTTTACCCTTTTAAAGGATTATTTTTGGGTAAAAAAAACTATTATATGACCCTCTTTGGGGCTCAAACTTGGCTCAAATTGAACCGAGACAAATTGTGTCTAACCTGTTGCCTCTTCACTCTTAAAAGGTTTAGCGGTTTAAACGTAAAAAGGTACCAGACAGACAAGCACACTTTCACTTTTATAATATTACTACAGACTGGTATATTAGTATATTTATAATGTTATTAGTATTAGTATGGATATGAGCGCAAGTAATTGGTAGTTTTCATTTCAGCACAACTGGTTCCTTTACCGTCGGGTGGTTACCGTTTGCGGATCGGGGACCACTCGTTCTCTACCAACATGAAGACTATAGAAGGCCGCACCACGTGGTACTGTTCCAAACGCATCAGCAGGAAATGCCCAGCCCGAGTGAAGATGACAGACGGTGAAGTGTTTGCAGTGCTCGGCGAACATACACACGAAGTTGTAGTTAGTACTCATCCAACCGAAATCATCGGTACCAGAGCTGTTAATGTTTTTAATGCTGGAAGGCAAGTTTAATAAGAGATTCAAAGAAGAATGCGAAGAGTTAGGCATAATTAAGATTTCATAATGCCATAAAATCCAATTAAAATAATCAGTAAAATTTAATTAATATCAATTTCATGGTTTTATTCATTTATTATTAATAACAGTATTTAAATCATTATTCATAATTTTTAAACCTTTTTTCGTATTTTTTTTTACTTTTCTTTTTGAATTTAATGCCATTTGCAGATTTAATACATAAAGTAGTGGTTGAATATATTTATATCAGCTATTTGTGTGCACTTGTCTAATATATTGTAACTTTATACTGGAATAGAACATACGAGTACATTAATTAATAAGCAATGAGAGTACATTTGAGCTTTGTTAACAATAACATTTATATTTATTACTTTGAACAAATAGACTAATTGTCAATGAAATAACATTCGGTCCAAATTATAAATTACTATTCAATTTCTTTTCCATTATAAAAGTTGGGTTCGCATTTTCTGAATTTCCCGAGAATATGACGCCATAAATGTCAAGTGAGGGTATAGGTATATATCTCATTATCATTAATTTTATTGACATGTGATTTCTAATTTAATGTTTGTCAATGTTGATCTCATTAACCATTTCTATAATTCTATTATCTATCTCTACCTGCCACCTTACCTACTACGAGCACCGCGATATGTTATAAAACGCATTTTCATCACACTCAATTGTCAAATTACAATAGAGTGTGACAGTAAGACGCGATAAAAACGTGATATAACGTAAATTGTTCGGGTGCTCATGTTACGGGGGCTGAATTTGTAAAGATGTCATTTTTTATTTTCTAAATGAGGATAATTACTAGGTCAGCAAATCAACTCAGAAGTAACAGTATAATGATTTAATGAGCTTATTAATTAATATACTTTTTAAATTATCGTAATCGGTTCATTCGTTGCGATTTTATAACTTATTTTATGGTAGCTAATATTCACCGGCGGCCGAAACGTGTAAAGTGACAGAGCTCGATCATGGTTGACTTCGGTCGAACTTCAGTAGCGTCTCTACGCACGCTCGCGCCGTAGCATAGAGCTCTATGACGTCACATCCACCACGCAGCCAGCCGAAAATTCGTTTAGTAGGTAATTTGGTCATAACTTCGTCAATATTTGTCGTAGAACAAAAATTTAACCACTGTATTTTATAGAATCCTTAATGCCTGCCTCAGCCAATTAATTAATGTAATTACCGTGCTTAAGCAGCATGACAAGGCTGATGATGATATTTTTAAGTAAACAATCAATATTGAATTTACTTATTCCTTATTACTTTGGATGTATAAATTGATAAATAAATAAGTGTATAATGTTTGCTTAATTAATAGCCTCAATTACAGTTTTGGTGACAATTGTAGAATGTTTAAATCTTTTGTAACAACGAGTCAAAGCTTATTAGTGAATAAAAAGTGTGATTTGAATTCAATTTATTCATTGGGTTTTTTTGTCATTTATGTATACATATAATAAAGTATACATTTAATTATACATAGTTCACTATAATAACTAAAAAATAATTAAAAATGCCCCACGAAACTTTTAACACGCAAAGGTCTGACATGATAATTTCTTGTTTCCGAAAGTTATACAAATAGTAAAGTAATTACTTTCAGATTTCACGATTACGGCGCTGCCCAGAGGTGGATATTTACTAGGGGTCGGTAACTACACTTACTCTACCAACTACAAGAACATTGATGGTAGAACCAGCTGGTACTGCTCAAAAAGGACTAGGAAAAAATGCCGTGCCTCAGTCAAAATGTTTAATAAGGAAATGATATATTTGTCGGGGACACACATATGCATCGATTAATAAGCTCTGCGTTAATGTACTCTGAGTGCGAGTTATTGGTACTATTTGGATTAAAAGACAGGGATTCCAAGACCAAAAGTCGTTATGATTTTTACAACAGTTTTAATTGTTTCAGTTTTATAAAGGTTAATTCTCAAAGTTTAATCTGTCTCGAAAAGGTTGGTAATTCTGAATGTTAAATATTCTATTTCATTATCAAGTCATACAAACCTTATGACAGTTAATAAGATTACGTCACCAAGAGCCACGGAGCGGCGTGTGGTGACTTTGACCGGCGCCTTGAGTCACGGAGCAGCGTGTGGTGACTTTGACCGCGGCGTAGAGCCACGGAGCGGCGTGTGGTAACTTTGACCGGCGCCTTGAGTCACGGAGCAGCGTGTGGTGACTTTGACCGCGGCGTAGAGCCACAGAGCGGCGTGTGGTGACTTTAACCGCGGCCTAGAGCCACGGAGCGGAGCAGTCGTTATAGTAGCTAAGTCGCGCACAGGCTCTCAGTATCTTCGCTGCACTTCTCCCGGTGTGCACTACGCTTTCATAACATTTTTGCGTCTTAAATCTAGATTCTTTTGTTTTACGTTAAGGTGTGTGGTGGTCACAGTGGACTTGTATTTTCTTTTCATAGATCTTTATATTGAAAGTTATCTTGCGTTGCAGATGTAGAATTGCTTCCTACCAGAAGTGGGAATTACACCCTACGCTTTGGCAACAACACATACTGGTGCAATTGGTATAAGAACACCAATACTGTGGACAAGCCCGCGCGCCGATGGTATTGTTCCAAAAGGAAAGTGTCCAAGTGCCACGCCAGTGTAAAGACTTTGTACGGAAGGATCGTGGCCATATACGGCGACCATAATCATTGAAGGGGTTGCCATTCCTGATGACATTGGCAGAATCATGGTGACATTAGTGCAAGTGGAATTCGAATCGAGCGAACTTATTTAATATTTACTGAACTATTTTGTGGCTTTTATTTGTAATGAAGTTTCCACGCTTCTTTCTGTTCTGGCTTCCATGATCCTCGAATATTCTTATTGTCTTACTTAAAAAGGAGGAGGATTTCATATTTGTTTCTTAGTTTTTCACGCACATCACTCAATAAATAAAACTAGTTTTTTTACGGGTTAATGCCCGAAACTTTATTCATTTATTGACGTTTCGCAGCCTTTACAGACTGCGTCGCGTCGTCGGAATCAATTTTGTGCATTAACCCGTAAAAAACTAGTTTTATTTAAGGAGGATTTAAATTTGTCGGTTTTTTTATGTGTGATTACTAGTTGCTGCCTTGACCGATTCGGATAGTTTCGTTTTGTATGAAAGAGTATATACTACTGCAAGTGATCCCATGTAATAGACGAGTAGAATAATTATATTAGACAGGAAATGAGAAGTTACGCCTTCCAATTGAAGAAATCTCATTAAATTATGTAAAATTAAATCTATAGATACCTAAATAAAATATTGTAGTTGCTTATGTGAACTATTTAAAATAACTAAACATAATTTAAGAATATAAAACACAAGTTTCTGACTTAATAGTTTAATAAACGTACGTAATAATTAAGTCATATTGGTCATAGAATCCCGACTCACATAACCTATAAATATATTCAACAATACTAAAACTATGGAACCTAGTTCCCAAGTATATGATTTTGATTTCATTGAAAAAGTTGTCATTTTGTAAATTGACGATTAAACTGTATAAATTATAAGTTGACAAATTTTTCACCTATCACCAGTCGTTGCCAACATTTGTTAAATTTTCAAAGTCCAATGTCGAAAGAAGTAGGTACGTTTATTATATGATAGTTCAAATAAATGTAAGTTAGTTAAGTATATTATTTTAAAATTTATCTAATCAGTCTCTGTTTGCCATAAATAAAATTTGTCTTCCTCTCTTCTAGGTACTTATTCACTTTTTATTGAGGAATAAGTAAATATCTTTAATTTCCTAATGGTCTGTTTCACAATCGACAAGTTAATCTACAAGTAAGTAGTTTTTAACGAGCAAACTACTGAGAGGTTAAGTTCCTCGTGGAAACTGTGCAGATTTTGTTAGCAACCATAACTAACGGATTGTGAAACGCAATTCACTTGTTTACTGAACAGTAGTAGGCCATTCGGTGAAATAAAATCTCACATCCGATTTCGGTAGCTGCCATTTCAGACATAAGTTTGATACATTACGCCATTACACGGCACAAAGCCGCTTTGTAGAAGCAGCCAGTATTAGAGATTTGACATTTGTCAGAAATCGGAATAAATGAGATCGTCATTGAGATTGCATCTTACAGAATACCTATGCGGTTATGTTTGAAGTAGCTTACTTAGAACTATACTTAACGATTGTGAAACCGACCATAATACCGGCTCTACACTAATCGTGCCGTGAAGTTCCGCGAACAAGCGTGAACGTGAAAGTGGAGATTTTCGCGGCTTCAATGTAGAGTGTCATCACCACTGATGTAAATTCACGGCGCGAGTTTGCGTCTTATTTTCACGGCACATAATGAAGACGGCATAAATATAATATTTAAGGTTGCGAGATTGAGTCCCACCTGACTTGTTCCAACTTGTTTCTGTACATCAAATTATATTTGTATTAATGGTACCTAGGTAATCTGTTTATATATTGTGAAATATTACTTGTAAGTTGAAAAGTAGAAGTAATATCTTTGCTCCTACTTACGCCATCTCGTGTGATTTATTTATTTAATTTCCTACTAATCCTTGAGTCGTCTAAAAATATCTATTTTAATTTATTCCAACCTCTTAAGTAAGATATAAAGAAATTATGAAATTATCAGGTATTATTAAATTATTTTAAGTACATTATATCATTACATTATACATTAACTAGATTTTTTTAATGCTATGTTGACATAGTATATTAAAAATAGAACCATAATACATATTACGATATTTGTGACGAATTTCTTGTATCTGTTTATTGTTAGTTTCATAATACCTTATAATTTATTTTATGTCAAATCATTACTTAAAATTACTAACTTAGAAAAATACGATAGCTTTGGGTATAATCGTATGGAGCCTTGTTGCCAAATCATAAATATAATATAGTGAAAGCTTATTTAAAAAAAAAGTTATTTAAAAAATTGTGCCAAATATTATCTAGAAAACATTTGATGAATCTAGTGGATTCAAATTATTCGATTCTAGAATAAGTTACATATTTATAAAATACATGTGTTCATAATGGACTTTACAAACCTAAGTAGTTTGTGGCAACTGTTCACCACTAATGCGCAAATCACAAAAGACAACTTACCTTGTGTATGAATTCATTTGAAAGCTTTTACATGCACACTGACACACACACATACCTACACACTTACACACACACAATTCACTTATGTATGATTCTATTACTTTGTATTAAATTGTATTAACTTCATACCTATCTTAACAATAATTGTGATAGGTATGAAGTTAATTCATTTTTCAAGTTTCTATGCTCTCTTGTGCTTATTTTAAATATGGGAGGGGAGCCTGGTAGTGCGTAATACAGGTCTTACCAAGCATATCTCTAAATCTATTATGTGTTACTATTGTCAACTGTATATAATATAATGTGTAAGAAACAAATTAATAAATATTATTATTATTAGTTATTGTGTAACTAAGTTCTTATATAGCAGTTACAGTGTGAGTAGACCTTATGCCAATACTCACAGCTGTCAAAATAGAAATAGACGACACGAAACTTTAAATGACATGATTTTTCGATGTCGAGACGATGCGAGTACGGCTTTTAGAGAATTCATACAAATAATCATGAAGTAGTAATGTAACAGAATTCCATTTATTCGTCCTTAAGTATTTTAGTAGTAAAAAAGTCTAATTAAAATGAGGTATAATTAATGATTATGAAAAAAAAATTGACTAATATTTTGGTGCATCGGCTGTAATTTTTTTTTACATAAAATATAAGTCTATAGATAGAGATAGTGGCAATTAAAGTGAATGTGACATGATTATGATGTTATTCAATACCTATCTAGTCAGTATTTATTAAAAAAAAACAATCATTTAATTTTATCTTATTTTGAAGTTAAATATAAAATAAATGTTTTAAAACTATTGGTGTCATTTATTACTTGGTTCCTGCCAAGAACCCTTAAAGTTTCGTGAAGTCCGTCTGTCTGCCCGTCCGAGGTTTTGCTTGGCTTGGAGACTATTGCCACTAGAAAGCTAAAATTGTGTATATGTGAAGGAAAAAAATTAGGGGTAGTTCGCTTACATGTAACGTGAGATATTTTTTTTATCGTCTATCGTGACGGATATCGTTGAATAGGTCCTTAAAAAATAGTTAGGGGTTGCTTCGAATATTTTTTTGTCTAGAGATCCGTTTGAGAAATATGATTTTTTAAAGTGATAACTTTTGTTTGTGTTAAGCGCCTCCCTCCCCCTCAAAAGCTAAACTATTGGCTTGAAAAATCTGGAAAAATTCATGATAATAACGATTTTTCATAAAATTTTTAGGAAAATTATAACGGTTGAGATAAATCTGTTGGTTTAAGAGTAGTATGTAGTTGTTCAACTTATGTATTAGAAATTATCTAACCCAATAAAAATCCTTAAAATATAACTTTAAAAAGTGACTTACACGAAGTAATTGCTTGTGTATAACGCGTAAAACAGGTTCCTTAAATATATTTTGGTAACGATGGTTAACTAAGGAACCCTACACTGCGTGTTGTACGACACGTACTTAGCGGTTTTTTAATTATGGTATAATGAATTAAGGTAAACTATAACCAAAAGAAAATAAATTCGCTACCAAGTATTTCGTATAGATTTTTTACAAAAAGTGTTAAAATACAACGACATATATATAATTAGAGCTTTTTTATTGCAACTATTTTATTTGTCCTTTTCGGACGGTATGGAGGATTGGGGCTAGTCAGAAAAGGGTTAGTCCGGGCATGTCCGTACCTTTAGACTATAGTCCGGACTTTGTACGGATCTTTATATTGGCCGGAATTTGGACGGACTTTTACATTACATTGAATATGTATAATAAGAGGACATATTGATTTAAATACCATACCATTGTAACTAAGTGAGTAATGGTACCATTTTGTGACTTAAAAGTCCGGACTTTTTTCGAAATGTCAGGATTTTTGTAAGGACCTTTGAAATTCTTAAATGGCAACCCCAGTCAGAACGGTATCCAAAAATTTTATAAAATAATAGCAATATTATTTTTTTATTCTAGAACGTTGTCTTACGATAGTAAAATATTAATAGATGACCCAAGTTTCATTTGAGTCCAAACGAGAGCCATTAAATTTCCTGTCCCTAAAACCTCAGGGCTTTAATATCTAGATTGCTTTATCTACTTCTCTGGTAAAATTGTCACTCGTTAAAAAAAGTTTTGTTATATCGATATAAATTTTACTTTGGACGGCATACTGTGTTGTATATAAAACTACGAAAATATTGTCTTCTTTTTCTCGTTAAAGTTGTTATAACGACTAAAAGAAGTTAAAATAATAATAAGTTTTTTTAGTTAAAATAGCATTAATAAACCTTTAAATTAATGTTATTATATTTTATCACTGTAAAGCGATCAAAGATTTAACAGTGAAAAGCCAAGTTCTGTGCACTTACGATCACGAAATCGACATCCATTTTGTATTCTCGGGTATACGATTTAATTTCTTCGTATGAAGTAGTGTATATTGGGTTAAATGAATGTTTGTGTAGCTTTGCATTTCCAGCAGACAGAACATTATGCCTTACCATGGTTGTAACTTTCTTTACCTGTTGCGGTATATTATTTGTCAAAGTTTCATAACCCAAGTCAACAGCCACTGTATCAAGAAGATCTAGGGTTCCTCAATTGAACCATTATGAAAAGCTTGTTAAATAAAATGTGATCTTAAATTTCAGCGGAAGTGATCATAACGAAGAGAGGCTTCAAGTATTTGTTAGTCAATGGATACACATACTGTAGGAATGTTGTGTCGGAGAATAAAATAAGATGGCGCTGCTCTGACAGGAAGTGTTCCGCCAGAGTTCATACGGTGGAAGGAAAAGTGACCGTTCTTAATGAAACCCATAATCACCCACAGAAACGCAGGTTCCTTGAAATATAGAAGCCACGTAAAAGGATGACGTCATCATCATCATCATCATCATCAACAGCCTATCTTAGTCCACTGCTGGACATAGGCCTCTCCAAATGCATGCCACTCAGATCGATGTTGGGCTACTCGCATCCAGCTCCTGCTAGCCACCTTGCGCAAATCGTCACTCCATCGTGCCTGAGGACGCGGTCTCCACTCCAGAACTCGTCTACCCCAACGGTTATCGGTTCTTCAGCAAATATGGCCAGGCCAAAAGGATGACGTATAGATAATTTAATTTTTGTACATAGTACAAAATTAAACTTACAGTTTATTCAAGTTTTTGAGTTGTTGTTATTATTCAACGCATTTATATATTCTTACGTGACTAGCCCGATCCCTATTTATGAACTCAGGCTACTTAAGAAGCAGAGCGGACCTGCTCTCTGGTGGTTTTGTATCATTGTTAAATAACTTTTTTTTGCATAAATCATATTAATATTGATATTGATCTTCGTTATTCTTTTTAAAACATTATCGCTTCTTGTTTTTAAGTATAAATAAATAAATATTTTCAACACTCGCACCAATTAGCCTAGCCCCAAAGTAAGCACTGTTAGGCTTGTGTTATGGGATACTAGGGTAACGGATAGAATAAATATATTGTGCATATGTAAATATATTTTTATAAAATACATATTAAACATCCATGACTAGAGTGCAAATGCTCGTATTTATCACACAAACATCTGCCCCCACCGGGATTCGAACCCGGGACCTCTTGAGTCGGCGACACCATTAAACCCAGCGTATAAACCACTCGGCCAAGGAGGTCGGTCGTATATACATTGACACAGAATTTTACTTAAATAAACAAGCGTTTTTTTTTTATACGAGACGCATCAAAGTACCCCATCACACCTGATGTTAAGTGTGAGTGACTTCCAGGCGCGAAAATAGAAAGAAGAAAGAAAGAAAGGAATAAATTTTATTGACCATAAAGAGAATTGTTAACATAAATAAAAACAATAAAAACAAAATTTTTGGCCAACAACAACAAAGGCAGGGACCCTGCCTCAGCTTGATGCTACAGCAACACCAGGGCTGCTGCAGCGCTGATGATTCTGGCAGGGCCTAAGGAAAATAGATGATACGGCAGAAAGTGTGCCGCTTCAGCCATCCCCACCTTCCCGGCCTGAACGCAATCCCCTACCCCTCGGAGCCTTGGAATCCTATTCACCAGAAAAAACCATACACCACCTAAAGATAGTGTTATTTTACTGTTGTCTTCTTTGTGGTGGAGGTTGCTTCCCAGCTGGGTGCTCCAATTCGAGAGGCAAATCCGCTTAGCCCCATCTCTCATAAATATTCGCTCCCTTATTTGATAGTGGTCATGTAAACGCTTGTTCAATAAAATGTAACTTTACATTTCAGTAGTGTATAATGGTTAAATGAATGTCTGTGTGGGATGAACTTTGCATTTCCAGCAGACAGAACATTATGCCTTACCATGGTTGTAACGTTTTTATCTGTTCATGTAAACCCATGTTCCATAAAATGTAACCTTACATTTCAGTAGTGTATATTGGGTTAAATGAATGTCTGTGTGGGATGAACTTTGCATTTCCAGCAGACAGAAAATTATGCCTTACCTGTGTGCCTTACCATGGTTGTAACTTTTTTATCTGTTAGGGTATATTATTTGTCAAAGTTTCATAGCCCAAGTCAACAGCCAGTGTATCATTAAGAAGATCGAGGGTTTCTCCATTGAACCATTATAAAAAGCTTGTTAAATAAAATGTGATCTTCAATTTCAGCGGAAGAGATCACAACGAAGAGAGGCTTCAAGATTTTGTTAATTAATGGATACACATACTGTAGGAAAAATGTGTCGGAAAATAAAATTAGATGGCGCTGCTCCGACAGGAAGTGTTCCGCCAGAGTTCATACGGTGGAAGGGAAAGTGACACTCCTTATGGAAAACCATAATCACCCAAAGAAATTCAGGTTCCTTGAAATATAGAAGCATCGAAAAGAAAATAGCATATTATATATATTATTTTAACTATGATTGAGGTGAGGAGCTCGATGGCGCGGGTGGTTAGCGCGTTCGAGCTCCTCGTTGAAGTTAAGCAACTTTCGCAGTGGTCGGTCATTGGATGGGTGACCAAAAATCTTCTATCTCGAATTCCTTAGTGCTTCGGAAGGCACGTTAAGCCGTTGGTCCCGGCTGCATCTGCAGTCGTTAGCACCCGCCAATTCTCACTGGGCCCGCATGTTGGGTCATGGCCCAATCTCTCTATTCCATCCATAGGGAAGGCCTGTGCCCCAGCACTGCGGACATTAATAGACTGATGATGGTGATGATAAATATGATTCTTATACAAAGAACGAAAGAAAGATTTTTTTTTCTTCGTGCATTTATTTATATAAATGTACACACCGTTAATGTTGAGTTACCCAAAATATACTAGCGAATTCAGACAATAAATTTGGTTATATTACCGCAAAAAGTGAAGGTGGGGAGGATTGCGTCTGTGTTGAAATCCAGGTGATTACTATTAAAAAAAATGAAATGAAATGAAAAATTATTTATGAAAAAATATTTAAAATGGTGAAAATATACCGTTATGTTTCAAAGTTTGGCATTCACTTACTTTAATAACTGTTTGGGGCTCAGCAAAGAACATCACATCATCTTCTATGGCAGTGAAAAAGGGGGTCTATGGGAAACCAATTTTTCCATGCAAAAGAAATCGCGGGCACCCACTCGTTATTAATACCGTTACCTGTCGGGATGGGGTTCGAAATTATATGCAAGTTCAGTCTTAACAGTTCTTCTCAGTCGACACGTTCAATATGCTTGGACTGCTTATTGATGAAAATATTAATTGGAAAAACCATATTAATCACATAAAAAATAGAATTTCTAAATTCACATATGCGTTATTTGAAATAAAACAAAGCACAAATACAGAAAAGGCGCTCGCAGCCTACTATTTATATGCTTATTCCTAGTTATAATACGGATTAAGCCTGAGCGCACACGTACGGTGATACGGAATTCAGATTCGGAGCCCCGAATGCACGTCCCTACATACAAAATGCTCATCAAGGCGCATTTCGGTTCGGAAAACCTCTGCTCGTTCGGGTCGTTCAGAACGGAATAAAACTTAATGAAGTCATCCCGAACGCAGAGCTTACATAATTTTTTGTTGTTTATTTAATTAGTTTTGGGTTTTCTCTGCTTTTTTTAGCGCCAATAAAAGTGCGATTGCCATCAATTGGTCATCATCCATGTTGTATGTGCTTTCCAAAGAGCGTCACTTTACGATCTAGCAGTATAAATTCCTAATGAAAATACCGTATCGGAATTCCAGATCAGAAAACCGTACGTGTGCGCCCAGTCTTAATACTGTGGGGAAACAGTGTAAATGCGAATTGACTTTTCTTAAGCAAATGAAATGTGTAAGAATAATATCCCAAATAAAAAACACACCAAGTTGTCGACCATATATTATCAAATACAAAATTATGACATTCATATCGATTTAAATATGTGACCTATGTATATTAGTTTCATATAATATTTATTCATTTAAAAAAATAGAGGATACTCATAATACAAATACCCGACATAAAAAAGGATTACACTTTCCACCATCCAATAAAAAACTCCTTAATTGCAGTCCATACTATATGGCGAAGAAAAACTCACAATGTTCAGTAAACAATTAAAAGATTGCTTAATTAATAACTGCTTCTATTATTAATCAATATCCTTATAATAAAATTAATTATTTTATTATTAAAATTAATTATGTATTAGTAATATAATAATAATTAAAAATTACAGTATTTTAATCGTTGCAATATATATATTAAATTAATTAATTATCAAGTTATAAATAGAACACTAATAATGTTATATAATAAATGTATATTTAATTAGCACAAATAAAGAAATAATATATAAACATATATATCACTTGTATTACATAAACGAATGATGTTGCTAAAGGATATAGATATTATTGTAGGAAAAAAAAATAGATAAACGTACTGTAGGTAAAATTCCGAGTACGAAGTACGAGTACCTAGTTATACGTAAGTAAACGCACGAATTGTAAACATTTGCAGATGTCATTGTATTACCCTTACGTGGCACTGCATAAGGCTCATTAGAATGAACCGCTTCACTCGACATTTATCGCAATCACGCACGTCGCGACCTGCGGTGTTTTGGTAAAATCTGTCAGCAGTATTTTCGCGGTTTTGTTTCGAGAGCGTTTGTGACAATACTTAACAATCTACATTGTTTACAGGGCTTGAAGCAGCGTTCTTCTCGAGTGAGAAAGGAAAGAGCATATTGATCTTGGAGGGCTTCAGATACCGACCAAACGGTGGTGTAGGTATGAAGACCCGCTGGAGGTGCACTTCTCATTCAAGGTTTAAATGCAAATCTACTGTTCATACCGTGAACAACTCAATTGTATATTACATGAATCAACACACCACGTCCTGAATCCATTGGTTCAACTTATACGTTTGGAAATTTCATCCGCACCCGTACCCTCCGCTATCTGGGCGGATGCACTGACCATTATGCTATCACGGCCCTAATGGCCGTGTCGAATTTCCTGTAGTACTTCTTAGGCTGCAAGGCAGCGCCATTTCTTCGCATTGTATCGAATGGTTTCTAGTAACATTTTCTTTAGATTTAAACATCTAGCAGTTAAATGGTTAAAAAATTTAAATATAATTAATTATATATCACGTTTCCTTAATGCGTTTCAGTTATTTAGAAATGCAATGATAATATAGTTAAGACCTATATAATATAGGTATATGTGGCGATTTTGTGGGAATAAAGGGAAATTATTTTTTATTTTACGATCACCATTAAAATTATTTGATTTGTTTTTATTATTTCCATACAATAATGTTGTATAAATATTGTATAAACCTTCATATAAATCTTCCCGTTTGTAATGTATTTTTTTTTAATATATACAGGCTGGTCCAACTAGTGACGTCAACAATTTTTTTTAGATTCCTCGCACCTGGGATTATCTGAAAATTTCCCATGTATGTTCCGCGATTTTTCTTAGTTTTCGAGTTATATTTTTTTGTGTATTTTGACTGATTTCTTCCAGCGAGGTTTCAAAAATTCATATCTTTTTTCGTAGTAGGTGTTTTGCAGTCTTTTTTTGTGACATAATTGTCTTGAATGTTGATTTAATAAAAAAAAACTCAGCTTCCTGAAATTACTTAAAGTTACTCAAAAACGGCTTGAAAGTTGGAACTTTAGTTTTTAATAGGATTTACTCAAACATTCAACTACAATTTAAAAATACAAAAAGGAGTTTCCATAGCTTCTGCTTAAGTTTAAAAACTCCGCATGCTTCTAAACTAAAAAAACTAAAAAACATAATAGTACTTAATCAGCCTATTTTTGTTGTAATTGGCCTTCGAAGGCGGATAGACTAAAAATCATTAAAACACGATTAAAGCATTTAAAAATTATTTTATCTACTTTTCATCATTGTTATGGTAAATTAAACTTGAAAATGTAATTTCAAATTAAATTTAATCGAAATTCCTGTAAAATAACTTTAGCGTGTGTAATTTGATAATAATTTCGGTTTCATCGCTATTCCCAAAGGTCCGTTAGAACTGTACTCGTATGTGCGAGTGAGCACCTTCTTATTATTAAAGAGTATTTCACCTTCTTGCAGCGAAAAAATTGTGACTGTAACGTCGTATTAGTTTAGTCTTTTCTTTCCATCGCGCGTGTTAAGACTGCACTCGTCTACGTCATTTTCTCTCCCTTGAACTACTAACGCTGTGTTGACTGGACTCTGATTTGCCTCACGATTACCTTTTCTGTATTTGTTACCTTTCAGGAAATAGTTATTGTACAATTCCCATTAATAATTTGGTACAAAGTATTTTGAACCTGTCTGAGATTTAAATTAAATTGTTTGGATATCAGCACTTGAAATATCTTGGTGACTAAATTTGTGTTTTGTGTAATATCTTTGTAAATATAAAGACCTGCTGCGTGTACTTTATTTTTTAAATTTATTCCCTTAACTAAATTTGATTATTTACATGTATGTAATTCCTAATGTAATATAAACTCTATTGACTTACAAAATGTTCATTGTGATTATAGTCCGAGATCCCGCCGCATAGTTTTGCAGCCATTTCTTTTTTTTAATGAAACTTAGTTTAAAACAATGATTACTGAGTATACCTACAATGCATTAGTGGGCACTCATCTGAAGCGATAAGTTCCTTTAAATCAATGCAACCCCTACTTACGGTCATTTCTAACCGTGGATTTTCGTGTACAGCTGATAAGAAACTTCAATTTGGGTAAATACTAAAGGAACAGATGGGTGTAAATAATCAACAGTTATGTACCTTATTTTTGCCGTAGAGAAAATGCGTGTCGCATATCCCGCCGCCTGCGGCGAGGTTATGTGGGGCTCTCGTCCGTGGACTCATCTAATGTAGGACTACTCGATGAGTCCTCGGAGTCCTACCCACTGAAAACTCAACGGCACATCCCCGGTTCTGAGTTACCGGGCCACCTGTTGGAAAGACCTTCTGGTCCCTCTCGGGCGGAAAAAGCTCAGGAGCGTGAAGCCTTTCCTCAAACAGGTGATACCGTGAAATGTGTGGGTGGTTGACAGTCACCTCCCCCCCTCCCTCTGCAGGGCTGGCCCCAGCAGTGGATGCATGATTACGGCATTTTTTTAGGGGATCCGCCGAACTAATGCATTGTATATATGCGTAACTCTTGTTTTGATTAGCAAGACTAATACTTTGTCCGAGGTAGCGGTCAGCTCTTCAGTCTCTTGTGATGTCGACTAACCTTTTTGCTATTTCCTTAAAAAGCCTTATAGCGCTAGGACCCCACGGACCAAAGGTCTCGACACCGAATGGGACAAAATCATATTCGGAGCCTAGACCCCTCCATTTGCATGCTTTAGCTTTTTCAGCCGCTTCACAAGCCGCACCAGCTCTATTGTTGGTTCCATATAGATGGGAAGGGGCTGGTGTGTCTGAACAGGTTGCATCCCATACCAGCACCCGGACCATCTTCCATGGAATCAAGCTCATACCGTCCGGTCTCTTGCCATCGTCTCTTGCAATACCAGTCAGCTCAAGTAGACTTGGCACTTTGGCACATTGACGGTGGCAAGGGACCAGCGTATGATATCGTTAAGTGCGGCATGTCTCGAGAAGCGCCTGCACTTTTTTGGCATGACAGTCCGTGATGTCCTAGCTTGTCGACATCACTGCCACAGGGAACTCCAAGCCGTAAAGAGGTTGCGATTCGGGCATTATGATCAAATTATTTATTTACAAAACCATAATGATAATAATGAGCAACCTGGGAATGATATTTTATGTAACTCAAATGAGCCGACTCAGTCTCAGGCTACATCACCGACGGTCATTCACGACGCGATCGGTGCCGACGAACTACACCAGGAGGGAGAGGAAGTCGGAGATTCTCGAGCAATACGGTCACGCGCGGACACGACACCTGCTCACGATGGCGACCAGTCGGTACGGGTCTCTCCATTAGCTTCACCCTCCAGAGTGACGATAACTCGAGGCGTGCGACTTCCTATGCTGAGCGATGACGATGATGGGGCCTGTGAGCCTAGCCCACCATCGTCGACCCCCTCCAAAGTGACGATGACACGAGGAGGTCGGCACCGTATACGCTCCGATAGTGCTGACAACTTTTATGAGGCTGAATATTGGTCTTTATAAATATATTTGTATGACATTTTTGGTACTTTTTTATACTCAATAATTGTTTAGGTTTGATTTAATGTTGTAAAACAATAGTTAGAGGTCGTCATTGTCCATAAGTTTCTCAAACTATCCTCAGTTCATACATTTGTAATGAGAAGGGTGGCCAGCATTTTGTTACCTACAACTATATCTTTTTTTTTGGCGGTAGGTGTGAAAAAAGTAAAGAAGTGTTTCTCAACTGTAAAATTTAATTTAATTATTTCTAGTCAATTTAATACCTTGTTTTTATGCTATTTTGAGTAACAGAGAAGTGAATCAGCTTAACTTATATTGGCAACAACTTTAATGTAACTTTAAGCTTACATTTTGAAACCACCTGCCAGCACTTCACATACTTAAGTTTTAGCACTTGCAATATCACCAAAACACTGTGAATCTCACTATGCCGCAACTCTCAGATATTGTATCTGCACAGAAGAGCCTGGAAGAGTGCTTCATGAAGAAAATGCAGGATTTGGAGGCTCAGATTCAGGTTACAACTTCCGGTAAAGAAACAGTGGCAAGGGTGGCCGAGGAGTTCCGGTCCTTTAGAGAGCTTGTGTTTAGCATGTTGGGGCTACTCCGCAAGCAGATAAATGAGTGCGCCACACAAATTGATGCGATTGAATCCAGGCACCGTCGCAAAGCACTAATTTTCATGGGTGTTGCGGAGTCAGAAGATGAGAACTGTAAAGAGGTGATATGTGGCATCCTTAAATCAAAACTGGGCCTCAAAAATTTCACCAAAGATTCTTTGTCGGTGTGTCATAGGCTTGGTGCATCCTCTACAAATGTTTGCAATAAACATCGGCCTGTTCTCGTCAAGTTCTCTCAGTATGATTTGAAAGCTGCAGTCTGGAAGGCGAAGAAGAGCTTGAAGGGGACAAACATCTCGGTCAAGGAATTTCTTACAAGATCCAGGCAAACTGTGTTCAATGATGCTCGGCTGCATTTCGGTGTACGGTCTTGCTGGACTCAGGATGGCGTCATCCACATCAAATCCTCTGATAGCAGGCGTCACATAGTTGTGCGTAAAGAGGATTTAGACTCCCTGGTTGACAAATATCCAAAAGAGTCGTCGGCTGGTGTACGACCGGCATCTGCAAATGAAGACAAGTAATATTAATACCTTTTTATAAAATTAGCTCTCGCATTAATATCGTTAAGAAAACCTTTTGCTTTTAATGACTTTTCAGTACATTCATTACTTACCTTTGCTTTTAAAATTAAATTGCACTGTGCAGTCATGTTATGGTGTATCGCAATAGCTAAGTTATCAGTGTTTCGCTTTCTTTTTTTATTTAGTTCGCATACTGTTGGCAGAAAACAAAATATTTTGCTTGCTTTTATAATGTTTTAATATACAAATTAAGGTAATCGGTAGATTTGCTTTTCTTCCATTTGAGGTAGGTAGTTTTGTGTGTACAGATATGTTATTGTCATATTGTGTTGTCACTTGTCAATGTCATTTTTATTATTTTTTTGTTTTCTTAATAGTACTGCTTTGTGAAGGCAAAGGTATTTGTATCATACAGCCTTACCATTTAGTCGAGTATTTAAAATTTAATTAATCAAGTCCTTTTGGTAAGTTCGAATACTAACGACTTACTATTTTACATTGCAAAAGTTTATGGTGTTTATTTGCTAACTTGTAATTATTACGCGTTTGTGCTTTTATTATTATTTTTTCCTGTGCCCAACTGTTGTGAGCTGGCGGGTGGTGTGGATATTTTGGTGCTTCTTCATTATTTTGCATTAATTAATTCACATTTTTTATTTATTATTTTTATATACATATTTGGATATATATTTATTTATATTTACGTAGTTTATGATATTAGACGACGACTTTTTTCTGCTGATGACGAATCTGTTGATTCTTCTAACAGTGAAAGCTTCTGTTCCGCTACTGACGCGCTTGGTGACTTTTTGGCTCGAACTTTCGATCAATCTCCATATCATTTGAATATAGGTCACATTAATGCCCAAAGTGTACCTAGCCATTATGACGAAATGCTTGATGTGTTCTCTGGCCGAGATATACATGCTATCCTCATTTCCGAATCATGGTTAAAACCACATCTCCAATCTTCCGCATATTCTCTCCCTGGTTTTACCCTAATTCGGAATGATCGTCGTGACCGAGGCGGAGGTGGTGTTGCTGTCTACCTACGTAGTTCATTTTTGTACAAAATTATAGCTTCCTCCAGCTCTGACTCCAATTCTGAGTATCTTTTTCTGGAGATTGGAACGGGTCGTGCTAAGGCAGTTATTGGTGTAGTTTATTGTCCCCCCACTGTCGATTATTTCACCGAACTTGAAGCGGTTTTAGAATCTCTGGGGTCTGAGTATGCACATCTTATCATCATGGGTGATTTTAATACCAATCTCCTAGCAACCGATTCCTCACGATCCCGTAAACTCCTTCATATTGTTCGGTCCACCAGCCTTCATGTTATACCTCTTCAGCCTACTCACCAAAATACTTGTGGTGATGACACATGGCTGGATTTAATCCTCACCTCCAATCCCTCCCTTGTCACATCACATGGTCAACACATCGCTCCTGGCTTCTCCCATCACGACCTCATTTTTATTTCCTATCTCTTTAAGCCTCCCAAATCCTCTCCCAAGGTTCTGCACAGGCGTTCATTCGCGCGTATGGACTTAGGCAAACTAAAAAAGGATGTCTCGGAGATCAACTGGGACCCTTTGTTTAATGCTTCTACTGTTGATGAAAAGGTTAAAATATTTAAAGACACATTGTCACATGTTAAACATTTACGATGTCCACGCGCCCGTCAGAAAGGTGAGACTAAAGCGTCAACCAGCCCCTTGGATGACAGTGGGTGTTCAGATGGCGATGAGACGAAGAGATCGTACATTTCGAAGTTACAGAAAGGATCGCTCTGACGAAAAGTGGAAGCTCTTCAAGGCTGCTAGGAATAGATGTAATCAGATGATACGTAACGCCAAACGCCGATTTATTCTCAACAATCTTTCTTCTTCATCTTCTGCTGATATCTGGAAGTTTCTCGGAACGCTAGGTATCGGCAAATCGCGACATTTGGACCTATCTAAATCAATAAACTTAAACGATCTCAATTGTCATTTTACCTCCACTATAAATCTGGATCGTTCTCTTACAACAAGCACTGTTGCCTCTATAGATGGTTTAACGCGTCCTAACATTGCCTCTTTCCATTTTTCACCAGCCACATCGTCAGAGATTAAGAAGATAATACTTTCGATCAAATCTAACGCGATAGGATGTGACGATATTAGTCGTCGCATGATCATCACTATTCTGAACCCTCTTCTTCCTGCTATAACCCATATTATAAATTCCTCTCTTGACACTGGCACTTTTCCTATTTTATGGCGTAAAGCCTTTGTACGCCCCCTTCCCAAAGTTCCCAATCCAACACAGCCTAATGATTTTCGGCCGATTGCCATCCTCCCTTTTATGTCAAAGGTGCTGGAGGCTTGTGTCCATAAGCAATTCTCTCAATTCGTTCACAAAAACTCATTAATGAACCCTCTCCAATCCGGATTTAGGCCCGGACATAGCACAGTTTCAGCGCTTTTAAAGGTGACTGGTGATATTAGGGCGGGAATGGAGAATGGTAAAGTCACGTGCTTAGTTCTGATCGATTTCTCCAATGCCTTTAATACTGTCAGTCACGATATTCTCCTTTCCATACTATCCCATCTTATGGTCTCTGACGAAGCATTGACTTGGTTCTCATCCTATCTTCGGGACCGCCAGCAGTTAGTCCAGTCTGGGGATTCTTCCTCATCCTGGCGCAGTCTGGAAACTGGTGTTCCCCAAGGCGGTATTCTTTCTCCTCTTCTTTTCTCAACTTTTATTGACTTTATCACTCACAAACTTCAATGTTCGTATCATCTTTATGCTGACGACTTACAACTATATACAGAGGCAAGCATTGACAACTTAAACGACGCCATTGATGCTTTAAACAGTGACTTAGTCGCTATCAAAACATGGTCGGATAGTTTCGGTGTCACTGTCAATGCTTCAAAATGCCAAGCCATTTTATTAGGTGGGTCAAGAATGATGAGCAGAATTAACAGCAGCGGTCTTAGTTCCATTATTTATGACGGCACTGCAGTTCCTTTCAGCAATGTCGTAAAAGATTTAGGATTATATGTGGACTCGAGTTTTAAATGGCAAGATCAAGTAAGTAGTGTCTGTCAAAAAGTAACGGGAACTCTGCGTGCTCTTTATCGCCTGAAAGATTTTCTGCCGGTCAATATTAAGGCAAGGCTTGTGCAAACCTTAATATTTCCCATAATTGACTATGGTGATGTGTGCTACCTCGACCTGAATGCAGATCTACTCAATAAACTTGATCGACTTCAGAATTACTGCATTCGATTCGTTTTTAACCTCAGAAAATATGATCATGTGTCCGCGTATCGTTCTGACTTAAAATGGATGCCTATTAGGCAGCGCAGATGTATGCGGGCTCTGACCACTTTGTTCTCTTTGTTAGATTCTCCAAATGCCCCCCCTTATCTCACTTCTCAATTTCAGTACTTATGTACCTCTCATCCTAAAAACCTTCGATCTTCTTCTAATCGTTTACTTGTCGTTCCCTCTCACCGCTCTGATATCACTCACTCTTCCTTCTTCATCAAAACAATTCATTTGTGGAATGAACTCCCGTTGGCCATTAGAATGTCCACCAGCAAATATAGCTTTAAAACCAAGCTGCGAAGCTTTTTACTGGAACAGACAATTTCGTTTAGTAGTTAGTCGTCATTATTATGTATTAATTTTATGTAGTGTTATTTTATTATATGTTTACGTATGTGTATGTTTATATATGTATATATATATATATATATATATATATGTATGTAATTGTATATAATTACTGTGTAATTTAATTATTATATATTAATATAATATTTATGTTGAAATGTGATTTACTGCTTTAAATGTGATTTCCACCTCACATGTGCACCCTACCACTAATCTTCTCCACAACACCCTATGGTTGACTGGTAGAGAATGCCTACGGCATTAAGTCCGCCATTGTACAATTGTGCATTAAGAATTAAATAAATAAAATAAATAAATAAATAAATATATCTTGGTCTATCCATTAGTTCAGGTATTTCTAATTTTCTAACACTAGCCCTACGTGCCTACCTAATCTTCTTATTTTTAAAATTTTTTTTCACTACTAACAGCATGTTTCCATTAACAGATCCACTGATTCTACAAAGAGAAGATGGAAAGAAGATCCTTTATCTGGATGGTTTAAGGTTTCGTTTAAGCGGCGAATCGTCGAGTAAACTCAGATGGCGGTGTACCACTCATGACAGGTTTAGCTGCAAAGCTACAGTGCACACACAGGAAGGCAAAATTGTATATTATATGGATAAGCACACGACGTCGTTCCAGACAGATGACAGTCGCTATCGATATAATTATTATCAATATAATTGAGTACTTAAAGTACCGCTACATTTATTGTCATATGTAAAAATATATTATCATCAGCCTATTAATGTCTCCACTGCTGGGGCACAGGTCTTCGCTATGGATGAAATAGGGAGATTGTGCCATGACCTACCCACGCGGGCCCAGTGTGGATTGGTGGGTGCTAACGACTGCAGATGCAGCCGGGACCATCGGCTTAACGGACCTTCCGAAGCACGGAGGAGCTCGTGATAATAAGTTTTTGGCCACCCATCCAATGACCTACCACAGCGAAAGCTGGTTGACTTCAACGATCGCAGCCGAACGTGCTAAGCACTTGCGCCATCGAGCACCTTAAAAAAAATCGATATAATTAAGTACCTAAAATACCGCTACATTTTTGTCACTGTAAAAACATTATAAGTCATTTATGTTTTGTTTTGTTGTGTATCATAGTGGAAGTAAGTGGTGAATTGGACATTACTTAAGTTAAAGAGATACGTAATAGATTAAGAGAACTTTCATAAATTAATTAATATTTCCCACACACACCAATTAGCCTAGCCTAAAAGTAAGCACTCTAAGACCTATACCCAGACCCAGACGGTACCAACCAAGGTGACCTTGGCCGTTGCCATCCATCTAGACGAAGGATGTAATCCAAATTTTGATTTGACCTTCAACGTCCTTGGATTACGGGCGTGTGTTTACATCCGCGGTTGGAGTGCGTGGATTACAACCGTTTGGCCGGCGGATTACATCCAAATGATCCATCAAAGACAGTTGCGCTGTGGCAGTCAGCGGGTGCGCACGGATGCATGTAAAAAATGTCGTCCGAAGACCAGAGTCGCGAACGCGATATTACTAGCGAACTAATTGATCTCTATAGAGATCTCCCATGCTTATGGGACATTACGTCGGAATCATATAAAGATGCTCGTCAAAAATAAATGCGTGGGAGATATTACTCGAAAAGTAT
Organism: Chilo suppressalis; assembly: GCA_902850365.2. Lineage (NCBI taxonomy): Eukaryota > Metazoa > Arthropoda > Insecta > Lepidoptera > Crambidae > Chilo > Chilo suppressalis. The sequence continues at coordinate 5,642,557 of OU963906.1, read as the reverse complement.
AGGGAGTTCTACATAAGTTTGAATGGCTGACAATCATTCGCTGTTGTAACCAACGCTTCATCCACATCCTCTTTTTTGTTGTTTTTCTTCATCTATTGCACACAAAACTGTTAAGGCAAAGCCCACATTTTGAAATTTAGACAAATTTGGAGCCATTTCCACAACACGATTACTAATACAGTCCGCACATGATACAAGTGCATACGTGTTTTCACGCCAGAAGACGGCTCGCGATTGCGTGTTGGCGCGTGGATTACATCCGTGTAGCTGAAAATCATCACCTTGGTTGGAACGCTGGATTACATCCGTCTAGAATAGTTTTAAGGCTTGTATTATGGAATGCTAGGGTATTTTAACAATCTGACGTGCTGTCTTATTCCTCTGCGATAAAAACATTAACTGTATTCAAACTAAAATAATAATAGATAACTTTAAGTGCGGCCGTTATTTCCAAAAGAATAAAAACATCTTCAATAATATTGACAGTTATTTAATTTGTGCCTAACTAATGCTATTCAACTGTGGGTGATAAATATTATAATGTTTTTCTTACATCTTCGGTAAAAGCTCAGGTGCTAGGACTTACAGTTTTATCAAATAAATGATGATTTTGTTGTGTTATTTTCAGACTTCGAAGCAATATTCACGTTCAATGCAAAGGGAAAGAAGCTACTTATCGTGGACGGTTGCAAATTCCGCGTGAACTCGATGTCAGGACCAAAGATTTCTTGGAGGTGCACGACTCATGACAAATATAAATGTAAAGCTGTTGTATACACTATTCACGATGAAATTGTAAAATACAAGAATGAACACACTACATCATATTTGATATAAATATAATATTGATCCATATATAAGTAAATGTATCTATCTTCAAATATAGTTAGTTAAAAACAACTATTTATCATCGCTATATTAAATACCGGATTGCATTTTGGTGGAAGCTGCCCCTTAGTTTTCATAGTACAACCTTTGCTTAGTTGGGTTTGAATAATTATTGTGAGTCGTCAGAATGATTATTGATTATTCATATCAATGGCTAATTGACATCAATAAAATATATTTACTGTAACAATTGCCGTCTATTATTTGATCTTTTTTTTTCTAAAACTGTTTTGGAAATCTTATCTACCATTTATTTTATTCTAATGTTGACGTCAAAAGCAATAAAACCGTTTCCCTTCTCATTGTTTGAGCTGGAAAATATGAGATAATATGAGAGCATTAGCTGGAAATATATCCTACTGCATGTAGTGGAGGTGGTTAGTGCAGCTGGTTAGCGCGTTCTGTCTGCGATCGTGGAAGTTTAGCAACTAAAACAAATATAACTAAAATAAATAATTCAGTGAATAAGACGGCAAACATTTCAATGCACTCAAATTTAATGATAGCAGACACAGCAATATGAATAAAAGGTTTCTTAGCATAACACAATCAATGATATTTACTTAAAGCGCCTATTGACATGCCTGCCTCAGGGACAATCTAGGGTGTAAGAGTGGGGATGACCCTTGATTGCCTCCTGAATTGTGGTGTGTGTAGGCAAGTTGGGACAATTTTCTAAATCGGGCCTGCGGCAGGGCGGCAGGAGCGCGCGATCACCCTTGCTCACTAGATTGTCCCAACCGCCCTGCACGTTGCCGCGTGTGTAGCGCGATTGGGCCAATTTCTCAATCAGTCGGTTAGTAGCTCTCACACGCAGCGTACGTATTTCGATCATGATGGCGGCAGATCATAATGAGCATGAAGTTTGGACACGAGTGATCGAAGTATATAAAGACCGGCCCCACATGTTGGATAAAAAAAAACAAACATTATTTATATATTTTATAATTAATTTTCATTTTTGTAAGTATGTGACTGCTCGATGTTTAAATCTAAAGAAAATGTTACTAGAAAAATAGTTTTTTTTTTTAATTTTTTTCTTCAGATTCAAACATTGAGCAGTTACATGCTTAAAAAATAAAAATTATGACTTTAATTGCTATTTCTTCTTTTAAATGTTTATACTTGTAAAGGTATTCTTTTGACATTGTGGGTTACATATAATGCGAAGAGATGGCGCTGCCTTGCAGCTTAAGAAAGGCTAGAAAGAATTCGATAAAGCCGTCAGGGCCGCGGTAGCATTATTAATCAGTGCATTCGCCCGGATAGCGAAGGGTGCGGGTTCGAGATCCGTCTGCTGCCAGGTCCACGTGGTTTTTTTTCTAATCATAAACATTACATATTTACATTACATTTCTTTCTGTTGCCAATTCTTCACCCAGTATTTCCTTTTTTAAGATAACATATTTTTCGATAACACTGGGACCATCATCAACGCGTGTGTTTAGCTCAACATACGCCCGAACACTGAATAGCAGGCATGTGTGTAGAGACAAGCCGATATTGGCTCGACCGCCGTGCACCCTAGATTGTCCATGAGGCAGGCATGTCAGTAGATGCTAGTGGGCGCTCAGGAGCGCTTGTTAAGGCAAGAGTGGCGTCCCGGAAACGGATACAGAAACTATGCTATTTTAATCTTATACAAAAAAATTTTTAATCTTAATTATTGCTATAGCGTGCCGGCAGGGGCAGTCTACGGGCGTTGTCTGTGGGCGAGAGGATTGTGTTATGGTTAGTACCACCGTCCTCTAATGTATGGCTCTGCCGGTTCCCCATAATAATGATTTTGATGTGAACTTTTCAGGCCTCGACGCAATTTTCACGTTCAATGCAAAGGGGAAGAAGCTACTTATCGTGGACGGTTGCAAATTCCGTGTGAACTGGATGACAGGACAGAAGATTGCTTGGAGATGCACGACCCACACCAAATACAAATGTAAAGCTGCTGTATACACTATTGAAGATGAAATCGTAAAATACAAGAACGAACACACGACATCGCATGTGGAATAACGCCCAAGACGTGTATAGTCCAGTCAAATTACGGAAAAAAAAGGGCTAAAAAAACATGAGCGAGCACAGTTTGGGGATTTTGAGGATCGATAGGGGGGTGCATCCTGAGCTTAAGTTCCAATTTTAGGGGCTGTACTGAGGTCAGCTCAAGGTCATTTCGATGCAAACGCGTTTAATTCGATATCTCGAGAAATATCAGTGTTAGCCAAAAAATTATAGAGACCTTTTTTCTTCTAAATGAAATTTATTAACTTTTTTATTTAAAACTTTTTTTGTAACATCAATATTTTTTAAGTTATTACCCCCGCAAGGCAAAAATTTCATTTTTTTCCCTATTTTTCGTCGTTTTCTCCCCAAACATTCAATTTTATTGAATTTTACCGATCATCAACGTGTATATCTCTTAATTATGCACAATTTTGTTCTTAAACTTTTTTCTGTAACTTCAATACCTTCGGAGTTATTCGACCTCGGGTGCTTAATTTTCCGAATTTTATAACCTATTTTTTGTATCAATAAATGTGTGAAACAGTTTTAATTGTTAATTTACTCGTTACCCAAACAAACCCATAAATTTACCCAAATTAAATACCCAATTTTTAAATAGTTTAATCGATTTACCCTTTTATATTGCGACAGTGGCGTGGATTTCGCTCGGTAAAATAATATATAACTCCGAAGGTATTGAAGTTACAGAAAAAAGTTTAAAAACAAAATTGTGCATAATTAAAAGATATACACGTTGATGATCGGTAAAATTCAATAAAATTGAATGTTTGGGGAGAAAACGACGAAAAATAGGGAAAAAAATGAAATTTTTGCCTTGCGGGAGTAATAACTTAAAAAATATTGATGTTACAAAAAAAAATTTTAAATAAAAAAGTTAATAAATTTCATTTAGAAGAAAAAAGGTCTCTATAATTTTTTGGCTAACACTGATATTTCTCGAGATATCGAATTAAACGCGTTTGCATCGAAATGACCTTGAGCTGACCTCAGTACAGCCCCTCAAATTGGAACTTAAGCTCAGGATGCACCCCCCTAACGATCCTCAAAATCCCCAAACTGTGTTCGCTCATGTTTATTTGATTCCGTAATTTGACTGGACTATGTAGGCGTATTCCTCAGCGGGTCGGTACTGGCTCGTTTCGTTTTTTGTTTCTATGCCGAATCTGTACAGAGACCTTAGATTAAAACAAAAAGGGTAGATACGGCACTAGCCTCACAAAAGTGATCCGCATAAATTGTGGTCCACGACCCTAATCGCTTTAGTCAAAACTTGACATGCAAACGACGTACATGTGAACGCCAAAAAGAAATCTTGCTAATATTTTGTGTTTATATGATAAAACAATGCCTAAGTGAGTTTTTAAAAAGTGCTCAAATTGCTCAAGAACTAAAAATAAATCCCACGGCATCACTTTTCATTCGTAAGTACTATAAAATATATTTTTTCATAAAAAATGCTGTTTGTTTTGAATCTTATTCGGTAGTGACGTCGAGTACTGGTCGCGTGATTGGTCGGTAGTGCAGTGACGCGGATCTCGTCGTCTCGTTCGCGCTGCCGTTGAAACTTAACGTGCTGTTTCGTTCGGGTCGGTAATGCAGTGACGCGGATCTCGCCGTCCCTTTCGCGCTGCCGTGGGATCAGTTTTTGTTTGATGCAAGTATGAGCGTACCGTATCTACCCTTTTTGTTTTAATCTAAGACAGAGACCCGAAAACCACTTCTTGACCAACTCGGTTTCGGTGTGGTATCGTTCCTTTTTGTTTGCTGGAGTGACGGGACGGACGAGTCGCAGTCGACTCGGTAGGTAGTACTGGGTTCGGTAGATAGTACTCGGCAGCCCTCGGTAGCGTTCGGTACAGAGAGCTGTGTATCCGCTCGGCAAAGATTCTATACCGAAACTATAATCAGTGATGAAGCCCTCATTAAATGGTAAATAATCTGTACAGATTCGTTGCAGATACGAAAACGGAGCGAGCCCGCACCGACCCAGTGAAGAAAACGCTGTAGTTTTGTATTTAAAATCATTCAGGGATTTGACATGATCTCCCCTCGTAATTTATCAGTTACAATTTACTCTTACTTTTCTGTCACTACCTTGTGTCTTTTTTAATAGCGAAAGAAGTGAAAAAACGCGTACCTAAGAAGATCAGTGTTGGCAAGCCTTAAGATTTAATGTTGTCATATTGACCACTGATCATACAGATTCAAAGGTAGTGCCTCCCGCCTTTTGCTCCAAAAAGGTCCTGGGTTCGATTCTTGGTTATTAATTACCATTTATTTAGGAATTATTGTTTTATGTTAGGGTTAGTTCTTACCGAAACGCGAAACACTTTTCAAGATAGCTCTATTTACTTCACAAAAAGATACACATTTCATTGAGGCGATTCGAAATGTTCTGCAGCGTCATTTTCAATGCTCAATGAAAATGAATGAATTTCTTTTTGTATAGAAAATAGATTTTTCATTGATTTCTTAAAAAGTGCGCGCTGCATTTGGGTCTCATTGTGAACTGACCCTTAGTTGATTATATTTTATTTTAAGCGTTAATTTATTCGATTTATAAATCTAAGGAAAAATTATACTAGAAAATTTTTCACCCGAGCAAGGTGTCAGACAATATTATATAATAAACTAGTGGCCCGCCCTCGCTTCGCTTCGATGTAGAGCTGTAGTGTTGGTGGACTATAGTTTTTGTTCTCAGGCTTGTATTATACATAATGAATTTCTTCATATAATTATTTTTCTCACAAATTTAAACCTTCCCTAGACCTCCACGAACATTTCAAAACCAAGATAAGATAAATCCGTTCATCCGTTCTCGAGGTTTAGCGAGACTAAAGAACAGCAATTTTTTATATATATGTATAGATAAAGGGTCATACCCTTGGTTTCATTATGCAAGCTCTGGGTAGTTTGGGTCCAAATGATTATTGTGAGTTGCCCAGAATTATATTTTCTATTACTGACGAGTTAATTAATAAAATACATTTATTAGAAGATTGGTTTTTAATCCTTTTAAAAATTGATCTGTGAAACACATCTACCTTCTACTTTTATTCTAATGTATGATTACGTTACTACTTTAATGATTTTTGAGATAATTTGTTTAGCTACAGAGATAAAAAAAAACTTATTTCTGTAAAGCCTTGACTTATAAAGATGTTTAATACAATATTTATTCATAATTAACAATATTTCCTAAAATACTATATTATTTAAACACACAAAATATATTAAAACTACTAAATAAATTTTATTTTTAGATGTTAGGTTTTAGATGTATGACCTCTTATTTTATATTATTTTTATGAAGAGGTACACTTTAGCTCTTTTAATTACTAAAAATACCTCAATTGTACTATTGGAAACTGACTAAGCTTTACAAACTAAACAATGTTAACTTTTTAGGTATTGCCGTGGATTTCGTAATCAATTCGAAAGGAAAGAAGTTCCTCATAGTGGACGGTTGCAAGTTCCGCTTTAGCTATTCTTCAGGAAAAAAGACTACCTGGAGATGCTCATCCCACGAGAGGTTTGGTTGTAAGGCTGTTGTGCACACAATTGAAGATAAAATCGTACTGTACAAGAATGAACACAGAACCACATCCGGCTTGAATTTTGGATCGCTATTTTAAAAAGAATCCTTGAGGGTCGTACAAGTTATGTTAAATGAATTTTGTAGTCAAAATATTTATTTGGTTAAATAACTGTAAATAGATAGAAATATTTAAATAACAAAAGCTTAAAACTACTTAATGTCTAAAAACTAGGAAATAAAATTATCTTAAAACTTACCTACTTAAATAAATACAAATTACAAGATAAAAAATATATTACCCCCAATGCCGCAGTTAGGAATGGTGCCCAATAGGCTGGCGGCATTTCCTCGGTGGATAGCAAGGCTGAACCGTTGACCAAGGTAGCTGCCAGCCTTGTGATCACCCGTCACCTCGGTGAGTTTCTTAGATAATTCCTTAAAAATGGTACGAGCGCTTGGACTCCATGTTCCCATAGTCTCAACACCAAACAGCACAAATATGTAGCTCTCATTGAGAACTGAATATTTGCACCGCTTGGAACACTGAGCAGCTGCCGCCGCCGTGCCTGCAGCTAGGGAGGTCCTACCTGTATGGCACGGAGCAAGTAATTACTAGTGGACAAGCAAAACGAGGTCTCCTACTAAAACGAGTTGTTACTGTGTTTGAGAATAAATACTTTTTAACTTATTTTTTTTTACTTATGTTTCGTTTATTCTTCTTAAATTATTTTGAACGTATGATTTTCGCTACAGATGTGATTGTGCTTAGTAATTAGGTTGTGTGAGGAGCTATTTTTTCTTAAACTACGGATTCTTCCTACTGCTATTAATTCCCAATTCACTGGTTAGTAATTCACTGATTAGTTATTTGTTTTTGTTATTTTAGAATCACCATCTGCTTACACAATGAATGTGAACGGCAAGGATATACTCATAGTGGACGGGTGCAGATTCCGTGTGAACTACGTTGGGGAAGTGAAAACTACGTGGAGGTGTACCACCCACGCCCGGTATGGATGCAAAGCTGTCGTACATACCAAAGACAACGTAATCGTTTGGTACAAAAACGATCATAAGACCACATTCGCTTTGGATAATAATTGCGAGAATTAGTGATATCGTTGACACGCTAAGCTACTGTCACAAACTTCAGTCTTCAGTACCCCAAGCACGAAAAAGTATCGAGAAAGATTTGCATCGCCATCGTGAAAGTTTCTATGGAAACTAGGCAACACCTCTACCGAACGTAAGAGCAAACTAAGATCTAGTTTGCTCTTGTCATTCCATAGAAACTGACGATGGCGATACGAATACTTTCTCGCTACTAAACTGTTATGACGACTCATAATAAGTAAAACAATAATAGCTCATAAACTCAAAATAATGTGTCCGGTCGTTAATTGTACGATATTTTATAAACTTGAGGTTGGTTTCAAATTAAAGGAAGTGATTGTAAGTAGGTACATAATTTTGTAAATAGGATTTTGTGGTTTTATCATACTTACTTAAATGAAAGTGACAAATGTGTTTAAGATATTTGTAAATAATGTTTAGTTTTCTATAAAACAAAAAAACTTAAATTATTGTTTATTTAATGTTTTATGCTGGAAAAATATACTAGAACTAATAATTAAGTAAGTACCTACCTAAGTAGTTGTTTGATACGAGATAGATTACATTTGTGATTTAATGTACAATTTGTACGTTAGTAAAAAATGAGTTGAAAAATAAAATTTTCAATAAACATATTCGACTTATTCTATTATGTTGTAAAGTGCTCTAGTAATTGTATGACATTTGAACAACATTTCCTGTAAATACTTCGAAAATATGGAAGAAATTCAGTCTTATTAATTTTATAAATATTGCCTTAGATACATTCGACTGTAGCTTGATAACATCAGTTTTATCGAAAACATTCTTATTCTAGAGAGAGAGAGAGAGAGATGTATAAGGCACGCTATCAATCAGCAAGCAAATCATCGTGAAATTTATTGTAAGTATCAGCAGTGCTAATATGTAAGAACAACCTCACTTTTCACCGACGAATCCTCGGTGTGAAAAAAAAATACGGATTTCAAATAAATTTCAAATCACCGGCGGATACCGTTGAGAAATGTGGATAGCAGGAAACGATGGATAGCAGCATTTTTGTTTGACATGTTAACATTAAAAAAGTTAAATTAGAAAACAGATGCCGTTTTCCAATTCCTTATAAGATGTGACGACATCAAGTATTTTTAAAATCTTCTGTAAAGTTATCAGTCAGAGAGAATTAAGTTAACGGGATTCGTAAACATTAGCAAATGGCATTTCTTATGGGTCGTATTAAATATTTGAATCGTTAGAGATGTCGCATTAGGTGTTTCATCTTGACGCTAGAGCACTCAATAAATCAAAACATGAGACATAATGAACAATCCATAACAAGCAACAAAAAAGGTAATAATATTCAATCAGTTTACACATATGTCTTACAAACAATTTAAAACATAAGAAATGGAAGTAACACAGATTTTGGTGAAATGATTATACAGACGAACTTCTTAGCAATCCTAGGATTCACCGTGCGGGTGCCGGGTGTGGGAGAAAGAGAACTCTGAGCAGTTCCCGGGACTTGTGACAATTATATTACACATTACCCACCGGAATTAAAACTGAAAACCCAGCGTACATACCAACCACTAACAAAGAAAATAACATTCATTACGCTGCCACGGAGGTCGTCTTCTTTAAATTAAGAATTTAATTTAAGAATGCTGGTGCAAGTGCAGTGGGCCTAAATTGTGTAAAATCACCAACTAAGAAATAGACGCCTATACAGCACTGTGTCTGTTCTAATATTTTTAATTTTTCTGCAGATTTCACGATATTTACCTCGAAGAGAGGAAAACCCATGATACTTTACCTTGGCTTCAAATACTACAGGAAGAAAGTCAACGGTGACAAGTCTTTCTGGGTGTGCTCCACCCATCATTGCAAGGGCTGTAGGGCAAATCTTCACACTATTGGATCAGTGATCATCAAAAAACGCGTTTCGCATACCCATGGATAAATTTCGTAATACCTGAAATATTTTACTTCCAGTTTCAAAGTAGATTGATATTCCGAACTCACGAAAGTTACGATTTATTAAAGTTACGTCAAATGTTTTTGTAATCTTGTTGATAATTTCATTTATTTGCTCCAATAGGCGTGTTACTGATACGTGAGCCCAAGTATTGATTATAAGCAATTTGTGGAAAATTTAATAAAAAGTTAACAAATACTAATTGTCTGCCATTATTCTAATAAACCTATTATTTATTGCATCCAAACCTCATTACTTCCATAACTATTACTCGTTAGATTAAGAATAGCAGCAAACAAGCAAGAAATTTTTGATTCAGAAGAAGTATTTGAAAATACGTTGAGAACTGTAAAGTTGAACCTCAAACTTAAATTAATTCAGTCAATTAAGGTTTTTACAATCACATATTGAATGTCGAAAAAATATTCCATGGGTCCGCAAATCAAGAGCAAGAGAACTTTTACTGAAAGGAACCTACTAAAACTCATCATGGGCTGCTTTGGTTTCCTTGTTTTATTTTATACAGTGTCATCAATTGAAAAATAATTAAAATCTAAAAATGAATGAATTCAATGTCGCCTTTTTAGCCATGCTGATGAACTGGAGCAAACCTTATACATAAAACCTTATTTTTATCATATAACAGACATTATGGTAGTAAGTGTATTACAGATAACCAAAGTTGTATAGAAAGTATGATAGAAAATAAATAATGATGGAATTTCAAATTTTACAGGTTTCTCATTGGTGAAATCGCAGAAGGGAAAACCGGTAATTTACTATCACGGCTACAAATATTATAGAAAAACTTGGAATACTCACAGAGCTAGGTGGGTCTGCTCGACACATCACCCCAGAGGATGCAAAGCTAGTATCTGCACCATACAATCTGAAATAGTAAAAGTGAATGCCGAACACAACCACTGAAGATAATAAAAATATAACTGTATCCTTAGTACTTTTTTCTTTAAATAAATCTTTTAAGCAGAAAATTTTAGTAAACCGTTCACTACCGCAAGTAGATTTAATTAGACATTTACATTCTACAATCTGAAATTATTAATAAAACATTTAAACTTTCATTTGTATTCTCAAGCTTCTTAGGAACTTCAAATTTTATTGAAACTAACAAACCAGTGAACCAAATGTTCACCAAAACCTGATTTAAAAAAAAATGTATTTAATTAATTGAGAACTTCGGAGATTTTGTGTGGTTTCGTTTGAAATTCGTGATTTCTCGAAAACCGGAAGTGCTACGTTACTCAAATCCGGTTTGTAGTCTTATCAGACTATTCTTAACTTATAACTTAAATATTCTCTTTATCTATCTCTTACGGTTTGGCCGCTGAAACAGCACCACAGACGGACGGACTTGTCTAATAGATAAGAGATATGTAAATGTCACTAAATTAAAGGTATTTTGAAAGGACTTAATTAATAAAATTAGAGGGTAGATAATTAACTCCTTATTTTTATCACAATAATTTCATGGAAGGATTTAAAGATAATAATAAATGAAAATAATAAAGTCATTTTATTTCCCATTTACCATTTTAAACAAAATATTTCTTATTATCCAATGTTAGTTAATGTTTCTGTTATGTGTATATTTCTTTTTACAGGAATCCCTTGTTTGGGTATAGGCCTCCTCCAATTTCTTTCATTATTTCCTATCTTGTACTATCCTCGTCCAGTTATTTCCGACAATCATTTATATATCGCCTAGCGTTTTTGAATTTAAAGATATATAATGTGATTATCTTTAAATTTACATTTTCCCAGGTTATTCGATAGCGATATCGAAGAAGGGAAAGCCAATAATTTCCTACGGTGGTTACACTTACTATAGAAAGACTTGGAATACCCATAAATCCAGATGGGTTTGTTCCACACATCAGCCTAAAGGGTGCAAAGCTAGCATCCACACCATCGAATCCCAAATAGTGAGAGTAAATGCAGAACACAATCACTGAAGAAGAAGAAACTTGTAGTATTATTGCTTTTGTGTCTTTTAATAAACTTTAAAATTTTAAAACAGGACATTTTACTGAAGTCTATAAGTCCCGGTATTTTTAAAATCTCATCTTTCTTCTCGACATTGGAACACTCTTATGCATGTGTAATAAATTACTTGCGGGGTTGGCAAAGAATCACATATTAAGTAGCATCAAGTAGTAGACTACACCTCAAAATAGGTGTGCTACTGTACTCACCACCATTGCTGGCGTCTGCTAAGCTAAAATATATTATGTTCGTGAATGAAGTGGACGACTAAATAACTCCAAAATAACCACAATCTATTTATATAAAACTCAAAGGTGACTGACTGACATAGTGATCTATCAACGCACAGCCAAAACCACTGGACGGATCGGGCTGAAATTTGGCATGCAGGTAGATTTTATGACGTAGGTATCCGCTAAGAAAGGATTTTGATCAATTCTACCCCGAAGCGAAGCGAGGGCGGGCCACTAGTCAGTTTATAAACATTATTCGGATCTGTGTTTATTAGATAACTAATAATAATAATGTATTAACCTTTTTGCAGGTATCTCGACAACGCTATCCAAAAAAGGAAAGCCGATTATATTCTACGGTGGTTATAGATACTATAAGAAGTGTTCGAGCAACCATGGAGCTAGATGGGTCTGCTCCACACATCATCCCAAAGGATGCAACGCTACAATCATCACCATCGAATCTCAAATAGTGAGAGTGAATGCCGGACACAATCATTAAAGACAATACAAATAATCATAGTTTGCTTTTAATCGGTTGTTGTCAAATCATTCGAATCTAGCCAGACACCTGTACCCCAGCACGATCCAATATCGAATTCGTATAGTTTGCGAGTCCGAAATGTTATTCCCAAATGTGTACAGATTTTTAGTTCTCGTTACGTACTTTGTGCCGCTGCTGTTTAAGTTTCCATACAAAATTTGACATTGACATTTCGGTTTGCAAACTATTCGAATTTGATAATGGTTCGTGCTAGGTTTACTGGATTGACTTGACATGTTCCTAGTAGACATATAGCAATTCCATGCTTGGAAAACCTTTGATTTTTTAATTAAAAGTGCATTGCTATTTCTTGTTTCTATTATTGTTAAATATTTGTAAAAGTTTCTCATTTGACGTCGTAGTTACCTGTGATATGAAGAAGTGCAGCTGATTCGCAGCCTTAGAGAAGTATAAGAAATTGTTGCCAGCCTAAGATATACTGGATATTATATAGCATAACGGTCAGTGCATTCGCCTCAATATCGAAAGGCACTGGTTCGAATTCAGCATGTGCCGACGTTTTTTTAAATACTCAATTCTTACATTCATACCACCAGCGAATATCGATTTGGCACCCTTTAGGCATTCGAGAAGACACCTCATTACTTAGCACTTATTTTATTGTTATAAATTTCTACATATGAAATATATTTCTCGCAGTCAGCAAAGCATCGAAGGTGTCCTTTAAAGATATACACTGCAGCAGTTTGTTAATCCTATAGCGTTGGTAGTAACGAAATAGCCTATAACTTTCAAAAAGTTTATATTCAGGTACAGATATTACTAAATAAACTCGCTAATTTCTCATTCAGTTATTGTTCGAGTCTAATAATATCTATGAGGATAGTCCGGAAAACAATAATGTAGGATAGAAAAAAAACCACCCGGACCAGGCAGCAGACGGGACTCGAACCCGCACCCTTCGCTATCCGGGCGAATGCACTGACCAATTATGCTACCGCGGCCCTGATGGCCGCGTCGAAATTCTTTTAGCCATTCTTAAGCTGCAAGGCAGTGCCATATCTTCACATTGTAGCTAACCCACAATGTCATTTTTTCTAGTTATATTTTCTTTACATTTAAACACAATTGACGACCTCCGTGGCCGAGTGGTTTGTACGCCGGGTTTCATGGTGTCGCCGACTCGAGAGGTCCTGGGTTCGAATCCCGGTGGGGGGCAGATGTTTATGTGATGAATACGAGCATTTGTACTCCAGTCATGGATGTTTAATATGTATTTCTATATAAATATACTTATATATGTACAATATATGTATTCTATCCGTTACCCTAGCATCCCATAACACAAGCCTTATAGTGCTTACTTTGGGGCTAGGCTTAATTGGTGTGAGTGTTGGAAATATTTATTTATTTATTTATTTAAACATCCAGCAGTTACATGCTTAAAAACATAAAAATTATAACAATAATGTAGGATGTCAAGATTGGCTGATTGCGCAGCGACAGGATTTTATAGTAAGATTAGACACTAGGATTGAAGGCGTATTTAAAGTGTTAAATAAATAGGTAACTAATCAGGAACGAGCAGATTATTATTAGTCATCCCTTTTTTTAACCCAGAGAAATGTTTAAAAATGGTTTTAAACTTTCATGGTCTCTAACATTATAGCTATTAACGGGATAGTTACCATTTACCTTGTTTTTTATGAGTTTCCGATATTTCGGCACTGTTACAAGCGCCATGATCACGGAGTAACTGACTGAAAACAAGGTACATGTTAACAATCCCGTTAATAGCTATAATGTTAGAGACCATGAAAGTTTAAAACCATTTTTAAACATTTCTCTGGGTTAAAAAAAGGGATGACTAATAATAATCTGCTCGTTCCTGATTAGTTACCTATTTATTTAACACTTTAAATACGCCTTCAATCCTAGTGTCTAATCTTACTATAAAATCCTGTCGCTGCGCAATCAGCCAATCTTGACATCCTACATTATTGTTATAATTTTTATGTTTTTAAGCATGTAACTGCTGGATGTTTAAATAAATAAATAAATAAATATTTCCAACACTCACACCAATTAAGCCTAGCCCCAAAGTAAGCACTATAAGGCTTGTGTTATGGGATGCTAGGGTAACGGATAGAATACATATATTGTACATATATAAGTATATTTATATAGAAATACATATTAAACATCCATGACTGGAGTACAAATGCTCGTATTCATCACATAAACATCTGCCCCCCACCGGGATTCGAACCCAGGACCTCTCGAGTCGGCGACACCATGAAACCCGGCGTACAAACCACTCGGCCACGGAGGTCGTCAATTGTGTTTAAATGTAAAGAAAATATAACTAGAAAAAATGACATTGTGGGTTAGCTACAATGTGAAGATATGGCACTGCCTTGCAGCTTAAGAATGGCTAAAAGAATTTCGACGCGGCCATCAGGGCCGCGGTAGCATAATTGGTCAGTGCATTCGCCCGGATAGCGAAGGGTGCGGGTTCGAGTCCCGTCTGCTGCCTGGTCCGGGTGGTTTTTTTTCTATCCTACATTATTGTTTTCCGGACTATCCTCATAGATATTATTAGACTCGAACAATAACTGAATGAGAAATTAGCGAGTTTATTTAGTAATATCTGTACCTGAATATAAACTTTTTGAAAGTTATAGGCTATTTCGTTACTACCAACGCTATAGGATTAACAAACTGCTGCAGTGTATATCTTTAAAGGACACCTTCGATGCTTTGCTGACTGCGAGAAATATATTTCATATGTAGAAATTTATAACAATAAAATAAGTGCTAAGTAATGAGGTGTCTTCTCGAATGCCTAAAGGGTGCCAAATCGATATTCGCTGGTATACCACCAGCGAATATCGATCGAATGTAAGAATTGAGTATTTAAAAAAACGTCGGCACATGCTGAATTCGAACCAGTGCCTTTCGATATTGAGGCGAATGCACTGACCGTTATGCTATATAATATCCAGTATATCTTAGGCTGGCAACAATTTCTTATACTTCTCTAAGGCTGCGAATCAGCTGCACTTCTTCATATCACAGGTAACTACGACGTCAAATGAGAAACTTTTACAAATATTTAACAATAATAGAAACAAGAAATAGCAATGCACTTTTAATTAAAAAATCAAAGGTTTTCCAAGCATGGAATTGCTATATGTCTACTAGGAACATGTCAAGTCAATCCAGTAAACCTAGCACGAACCATTATCAAATTCGAATAGTTTGCAAACCGAAATGTCAATGTCAAATTTTGTATGGAAACTTAAACAGCAGCGGCACAAAGTACGTAACGAGAACTAAAAATCTGTACACATTTGGGAATAACATTTCGGACTCGCAAACTATACGAATTCGATATTGGATCGTGCTGGGGTACAGGTGTCTGGCTAGATTCGAATGATTTGACAACAACCGATTAAAAGCAAACTATGATTATTTGTATTGTCTTTAATGATTGTGTCCGGCATTCACTCTCACTATTTGAGATTCGATGGTGATGATTGTAGCGTTGCATCCTTTGGGATGATGTGTGGAGCAGACCCATCTAGCTCCATGGTTGCTCGAACACTTCTTATAGTATCTATAACCACCGTAGAATATAATCGGCTTTCCTTTTTTGGATAGCGTTGTCGAGATACCTGCAAAAAGGTTAATACATTATTATTATTAGTTATCTAATAAACACAGATCCGAATAATGTTTATAAACTGACTAGTGGCCCGCCCTCGCTTCGCTTCGGGGTAGAATTGATCAAAATCCTTTCTTAGCGGATACCTACGTCATAAAATCTACCTGCATGCCAAATTTCAGCCCGATCCGTCCAGTGGTTTTGGCTGTGCGTTGATAGATCACTATGTCAGTCAGTCACCTTTGAGTTTTATATAAATAGATTGTGGTTATTTTGGAGTTATTTAGTCGTCCACTTCATTCACGAACATAATATATTTTAGCTTAGCAGACGCCAGCAATGGTGGTGAGTACAGTAGCACACCTATTTTGAGGTGTAGTCTACTACTTGATGCTACTTAATATGTGATTCTTTGCCAACCCCGCAAGTAATTTATTACACATGCATAAGAGTGTTCCAATGTCGAGAAGAAAGATGAGATTTTAAAAATACCGGGACTTATAGACTTCAGTAAAATGTCCTGTTTTAAAATTTTAAAGTTTATTAAAAGACACAAAAGCAATAATACTACAAGTTTCTTCTTCTTCAGTGATTGTGTTCTGCATTTACTCTCACTATTTGGGATTCGATGGTGTGGATGCTAGCTTTGCACCCTTTAGGCTGATGTGTGGAACAAACCCATCTGGATTTATGGGTATTCCAAGTCTTTCTATAGTAAGTGTAACCACCGTAGGAAATTATTGGCTTTCCCTTCTTCGATATCGCTATCGAATAACCTGGGAAAATGTAAATTTAAAGATAATCACATTATATATCTTTAAATTCAAAAACGCTAGGCGATATATAAATGATTGTCGGAAATAACTGGACGAGGATAGTACAAGATAGGAAATAATGAAAGAAATTGGAACATTATAGCTATTAACGGGATAGTTACCATTTACCTTGTTTTTTATGAGTTTCCGATATTTCGGCACTGTTACAAGCGCCATGATCACGGAGTAACTGACTGAAAACAAGGTACATGTTAACAATCCCGTTAATAGCTATAATGTTTAATATAAATCCCGCCATTGGGTAAGGCGACGGAGTTTTGTGGGAGTCTCCCGCGGGCCTACCTACTGTAACTTTGGGGTGGGCCACCAGTGACGGTAGGGTTTCCCTATTGGGAATAGACCACACTGCCAATGGCAGGCCCGGCTTCATACTCATTAAACCTCAACTTCAAATTCTAATTTGTATTATTATTTCATGATTCCAGTGTGCGAAATCGTCATGTCACAAAAGGGAAAGCCGCTCATAAAATACAAAGAGTATACTTACTTTAAAAAGTATATGCACAGAAACAACGGACCCTGGATGTGCTCCACTCACCACAGTCGTGGTTGCAAAGCCAAAATCTACATGAACGAACCGGAAAACATGATATATAGAGTCCAGAATGAGCACGATCATTAATTTAATGAACGGATGCAGGTCTGTTTTTTAGTAATTCATTAAGGAAAAATTATTAAGGGAAGGAGTTCAAATCCATTCTTATTAATCATTCGTTCCTGATAGCTAGATTAAGGTCTTACATATTAACATTAAGCATAAGTCAATTAAATGGAAAGAAACTTAATTAAAAGTTGTATTTTTTACTTATCTGAGGTGCCCAATTCTAGTTTCCTTCGAGTTAATCTAGAAATTGACATTATTGTTCATACTCCATCTCGACCAGAAAACTTCGAAAGTAAAAGTCGATTTCTCGATAGCTGTATTCTCATCACTATTTGAAATAGCTTCGGCCAAATTAAGATTTGTTCGAAGTTTATCTCGATTAGTGATGGTGACAGCACAAGGATTTTATATTTCAGAAACATATAACTGCCTTATGTGTATTAGGTCTATAGTCCCTCTAAGCAGTGAAAAAATCAAACTTCTAAGTTAACGTAAAAAAGAGACACGGCTGTTTACGGAAATCTCGATGGAGGAGCCCAAATTACTTGTCTCCGGTTTTTTTCAAAAACAGTGTCTCGCAAATCAAATTGATCCCGACATGCATCGGTAAGATTTCTATAATTGCTTCTTGTAATATAATTTGCATCAAGTCAGTGATATAGGTATTTGTTAGTCATTATATCCATCCATCTATCAGCCTTTCTCCGTCCACTGCTGGACATAGGCCTCCCCCATAGAACGCCACAATACGCGGTTCTGCGCTATCTGCATGCAGTCATTATAAATATAGGCTAAAATATGAAAAAAAAAAAATTGCAATGTGTGAATTTTGTAGTGTCGAAAGCAATACGTTACGTCTCGAACGGTACCTACTACTCGAATCGATTCGAGCGGTTGTCGTTAGAAAAATGTCGCATTCATTACATACATTGTGCAAATAGCACTATTTAATTTTTATTCGAAATAAAGTAGTTTTTTTTCGAACTCGTTATTAAAGTGCTTGAAAATTGCACCCCTCGTCCAACACTGATAGACAAACGCACACAAACACACGTGCGCGACACACACACACCCACTGACAAACTTATACGAACACACAAATATATATTTATTTAAAAGAAATTCCCCATCGCCATACAGAATTCAAAATTGTGGTAACAAATAAATTAAATTTTGTATAGTATCTATGTTATTGTTCCAAATACTGATTTGTTATGTTGGTACCGGTGGTGGTACCATTAATAAAAAAATCCATTTTATGTTTCTCATTTCATTTTATACTCTAATGGTTATTTGGTTTCATTAAACTTGATTAGTATACCTAACCGAATTTCGTTAAAGGAACAAGTAATGTTCCGTTGCAGAATGCAGAATAATTCTTTTAATTTTAATAAATGAAAATTAAACTTTCTTTAAAAAAAACTATCTAAGTAACCATAGCCTGAACACCACAATATACGTTATATCACGTTTTTTATCGCTTCTAAGCTGTCAAACACCATAGAAATTTGACAATGGAGAGTGTTAAAAACGAGCGATAAGCTATATCGCGGAACTCATGCTAATAAACTATAACTAATAGGGGATGTAAATATAAAATATATGTGGTTGAAGTCAAACATAAAATAAGAGGTATATTAAACGATCACAATCATTAGGAGATGACGACGAATTAAAAAAGCTGAACATAAAATACAAGGTACATTCAACAATGCATGGTACGTACATACTCGTACATGGCAACGAATTAGATATTAATTTTATTCTAATTCATTGGGCGATGGTTATAAACTGTACATGAGGCATTTGACACAAAATCTCTCTAAAGTTTAGGAACTTATCAAGTTATCAAGGTTAATTAGTATTTTCAGTTTTATTGGATGGAAAATCAAGCGTGTTTCAGAACGAAAATCGGTAACTTTTTTATTTGTTCAGAGAGACAGTTGAATGTTTGGTCAAGCATAGAGTATTAAATAAGGCTTATTGGGATCTGACATGGAGGCGTGGCCTATTCAATATGGCGCCGACGGGGGTGCATTTGCCTAGTCAAACCGTGATGAAATACCGTAAAATAGTTAAATATCAATATTAGTGGTAGATAATGATAGTCTTAACAATTAATGATATTTGTGAATGGTCCGGTTCAACGCCCAGTAATCGCAATTTTCGAGAGGGTGAACGACTGGTAGCTGCGAAACATTTATTGAATTGTGGTATCGTCAAAGAGCATACTGACGTTTTGGAAATATCGGCGTCGTGTATCCAAACGTCAAATGTGCGTGGATCTCCTCACTAAATACAGGGAATTTTGGGAAAAAATGGAGAAATCAAATCGATTACGTGTTCATGTAAGGCTGGCCTTGGTGAAAAGTGCAAACATATTATGGCCACACTGCTGTTCTGTTCCAGGTACGTTCATAACCTCCAAATTTGCTAAAAATCAAATGTCTTCTAAGTTCTCTAGTTTCTGTTTTTTTTTAGGAATGAAATTGCAGCACTGTCTTGTACTGACATAAAATGCCAGTGGAAACAGAAGTACAAAGACACGATTCAAAATTATGTCGCTCGGCCTTTAGAGGATCACGAATGTTTTCAATCCACGCAAAACAACCATCACTTGAGCGAAGACGTCGGAATAGCAATAAAATCTGCCATCCTGAAAAAATTACCAAATTCTGCTTTTTCAAAGCATGTGTAAGTTACTATTTTGTCAATTCAAGTTGATATTAAAATTTTTGTATGTACTTTTCTCTGTTACCGTGATTTTCCTTTTGATTGTGTGCATTTCTGTAATTAAATTCTGTGTTGTAGGTTTGGAAGACACGAACCTGTGATATTTAACTCGGTACAGAACGACATTGGTGATACGAATATCGATGACAATGTAGACGAAGCAGTTAAAGCCCTGTTTACGTATCAACGAAGTGATTTCATGGAGACGATCAAAGATGTTTCTGTGCCAATCGAGCAAAGCTGTTGCGAAGAAACAATTCGAAGTTTGAATGACGATTTTCCAACGATATGCCAAACAAGTAAAAAATCATATTCCGAATGGCAGAAGCAGCGGAGATATCGTATTACAGGCTCCAGATGCTACGGACTGTATACGTTTTCAAGAAGGATTAATGCGGACTGGGACAAAAAATGCGACCAGTATTTTAATCCGAAAACCTTCAAAAGTGTTTACACCGAGTACGGGAAAAAAACAGAAAGTGAAGCTGTTATGGCATTCAAGACTGCCTTCAATTTAGAAATAATTCAAGTCGGTCTAGTCATATCGAGTCAAAATCCATGGCTCGCTTATTCGCCCGATGGAGTAATTTTTGAACAAAACATTCCTACGAAACTATTAGAAATTAAGTGTCCTTTCAAAGGCAAGTCAAAACCTGTGATGGAAGCCATACAATTTGAGTTTAAGAAAGGGCTGGTGATCGAAAACGAAAATATTAGTTTAAAGGAAAAGCACGCCCATTATGCTCAAATTCAACTTGGAATGGCAGTTTTAAATTTAAAAAATGCTTTTTTTGTTATTTATGCTTCTTTTGATAAGAGCATGATAGTGCTTGACGTTCCATTTAATGAAGTATATACTTTTAATATGTTGAGTACCTTGAAGAAAACGTTTTACAGTAAAATGGTGCATTTCATGTGTGCCAACGATGAAAATAATAATGGGAATCATTAGGCCATCAAGCGAAACGTTGAAAAGATAATGGCAGATGATTATAAATAACAAGTCTGTGATTATACTGTGGTGATAATTTATTGCAATAAAGAAAAATTTCAACAAATCAAACATTCATAAATTTATGATCTTTTATTATAGGCGAAGACAAATTCACTGTGGCGCAAATAACTGTGAAAATATCTTCGACTCGCGAAATAAGATTCACTGGCATCGTAGCACCGACAATTTTGAATATTTTTATTCGTTGATTGGAACGTTCGATGTGTACTCTTGCTTTCGCGATTTTAGCAGTGAGTAATGCCTCCTCTTTCGAAAATTGTTTTTTTTCTTTTAAATAAGGTGGTCTCACACATTTGACATTATTCCGTTCACAAAGCTCATCAATACTACGGAATCCTCGATCCACCATTACACCATCGCCAGGTTCCAATAAACTTAATATATTGCTTTGTTCAAATATATTATCGTCTGTTGCTCGACCACCATACGGTTTGCTGATGAAAGAAATATTTCCAGCTGGTGTTACACCAGTCATTAACTTACATGTATTAGAGCCTTTGTAGCGAGAATACGTCAAAACTTGACAACAAAGGGCTTTTGGACTCTGTATGAAAATTTCAGTGCAATCGAGAACCACGCGAACATTTTCAAAATCTTCGAAGCATTTTGGTAAATTTCTTGAAATTTCGTCTCTAGTTGGCCACGCTACCGCAAATTTCAAACCCTGACTCAGCAACGATATCATTTCATCAAATACTCGCTGACAGTGCTTCGCAGTATAGCAATTGAACATTAAGGCCAAAAGAGAATACGAGATGTTTTGTTTTAATTTTACGTACGTCATTATAATTCGCTCGCGTAAACTCATTCTCGCATTAGAATATGTGACACCATTGTCGGTGAGTGTTTTAACAATATCGACGATGGTGTCTAAAATTTCTAGCGTTTCGATTCCAGTCGCAGTACTCAACGCTTCGTTGTCCTTTATGAACATTGTGAAACTGGGTCTTAAATAATCACTTTCCACTTGCACTCCGATATCTGCAAACGACTTCGTCTCTGCTTCGACGCAGTAACTATTTTCTTCTTTGTTATCCACGTTTTCCAAGATTTCCTCGGTCTTCGGATGCTGAGAGTCCTCTTGATCCTTCGTTTTTTCCTTTAATCCTTTCGAACTTTCCGTCTGAGCATTTCTCCTTTTCAATCTTTTTTCTCTTTCGGTCTCTCCTGTTTTTTTTTCCTTCCGCCCTACTGTGCTTTGAGGCAGATTACAGGATGGAATCGCAGTTTTCTTCAACTGTCGTTGTTGGGATGGAATGTCTGCAAAATATCAATTGATTATATAACTAAACCAAGGAAACTCTTTCATTTTAATGTTGTTGCCGTCCCATTCTTTTCTTAGTGGAATAATAATGAGATCTTGTAAAATGCTACTTCACACATGCTTAACCTCAAAAAACGAATTTGACTCACCTGGTAATATATAGTCGTCTTTCAGAAAATGCAATGAACACACTTTCATGTGAGGATTTATTTTACAGTCAATCTTCAAAGCGTTCTTCCATGCTGTGAATTGGTCCACTTTTTCCATTTGACCAAAATAATTTTTGATGTAAACACAACGCGCATTTTTTTTAGGAAACTTATGAAACGTTAATTCACGGTTTTTTTGAAAACTGCTTCCACATCCATACACACAACACTTTATTCTTTTTTTAGAAATCTTGCGAGGGTTAAATATTCCTAATTCTTCCGTCATTTTTTGTTTAATTTCTCAAAAGTACTAATGACACTAATGATAACTTATGTGTTTTGATGAGCGATGCACCCCGGTATTAGTTCCAAAATTGAACACCAGGTGTCTCACGAATTTTGTCAGATCCCAATAGATAAAGTTCAAATATAAAACTTAATTTAAGTAAATATATATAGTTTTAAAAAAAGTTCTAAGAAATTTCCTTTAACTTATTTTTTTCTATTTATATTATGAGAAATATGAAATGAATTATATTATTAGTTTATCATAAAATAAAATTATTAAAACACGTTTTATTAATAAGCAATTAAAAGTTAACATTACAAATATTTTTTTCACAAAATATGGAAGTTACAAGATAATCAGAAAAATTATGTACTATATTTGTAGCGTAGATATTCATAAATAAAATGTATTATAATCAGCTGCGGAAACAAGTCGAATTCGTAATAAAACTAAACAGACGTTTGACTGTTACGTATCATAATGCGATTCAACTAAGACCGACTGGGCGCCATATTGTGATGTCATAGCTGTCAATTCGAACCAAATAGGTAGAGTGAGCAAAAAAAAGGTTTTATTTAATAAAACTTATTTACTAAGATAAAGTGAGAAAAAGCATCAGTTTTTTTAATAACATTTATTTACTAAGATTGAGAAAAAAAAACACCGATTTTTAATAATATTTATTTATTAAGACAGTGAAAAAAAACATTAATCAGAATCTAGCTAGCTCTTTAATTCTGCTCAACTCTGCATTACGGCCGGAGTAGTTATGAATAATCATGCACTTTTTTTTTTTTTTTTTCCTTTTCCCATTCTGGGAAGGCAAAGGGTACTGTGCCCATACAGCCAATTCTTAAGTTTAATATTTCAGAATAATATATGCTGTATATAATATTTAAGCAGTAATAAGTTGTATTTCTTCTTTTTTGTAGCCGGAGCGAAGTCTTATTTTAGGTATCTTGTCTTCAAAGTACTTCTACTTCTTTCTTAGCGTTTTTCTTTTTATAATATTGTCTTCTTTTGTGTTTTTTCAGTAAGGCCGAATCCAAGTCGTTTGTGTATATGTCAAGATAAGTCATTGTCATTGGTAGAAATGTCAAGAATATTTTCAAATATTTTCAAGTCATATCAAGTTCAGAGTCTTTTAAAAAATGTCCAATTCGTGGGTTATTTTCAAGTCATAATTGTGAGTTCGTAAAGCAAGGTCTTTAGTCAAGTTAGAGGTATGAAGATGTGATTGTAATATGAAACAATCAAAATTTAAATATCAATAACGGTCGTATTGATATATTGATAAATAGGTTTAAAACAACTCTTGTTTGATAAGAGCTGAGGTAGAGAGCGCGGGATATTTGCAGATATTTTATAAATATCTAAGAGTTGATCTATAAAAATCATTCTTTGTAACGAAAAGGCACTACAATCAAAAAACAGATGATGAAGAGTTTGGCTAATTGGTAGACGACAATAATTACAATCAGAAGACGAGATTAAGTTCAACCTGTGTAGATGAGCATTAAAACGACAGTGTCCTAAACGCAAGCGACAGATGGTTGTAAAAAACTTTCGACCATTATAATCCTTTCCTTTGCAGAACCATGGAATACTGATTTCATTGTTGATTTCAACATACCATTTGCCTTTCGTCTCAGTAATTCTGGACCAAAGTCTTTTGAAGGTATCTATTATATTATTCTTTATGTAGTGTAAAAGATCCGTTTCAGGTATTAGAATGGCCTTAAATACAGAGCTGATAATATTACTATGGATATCGTTTGTAATAGAAGTGGCTATAAAATCTGCTTTTTCGTTTCCAACAACACCAATATGGGAGGGGGTCCAGAAAAAGACAATATCCCTTACAATATTTGAGTGTGTTAATTGATAATGTTTTTCCCTGATTTGGTAAATTAAATAATTAGTTTTAGCATTGAATTTGGGACTGTCTAAAGCTTTTAAAACACTCATACTGTCAGTGATTATTATCCATTTAGGATGATTTTGATGTTCAATGTAATGAAGAGCCTCCAAAATGGCTGAAGACTCTGCTGTATAAATACTGGCTTTATCTGATAACATGTAACCTAAACCTCTCTCTGCTCCTAAATCATAGAAGGCCAAAGAAACTCTTTCATTGCTCTTTGCACCATCAGTGTAGATTTGGCTATACCCTATGAAACTCTGCAAACTTGTGTAAACATCTTCTTTATATTTTAATTTGTGGTCTATGACTACATTTATTGATGAAAATTTACTTAGATATGAATCACTGTAGCAAGGTAGGCTCAAGCTCTGATAGATGTTGTTATTGGATGCCAAAACTTTGATTTCATTTAAGCCATGAGTTAAAAATGTAGAACTGTTTCTATTAGCAGCTTGCATTAATTTTAAAAGTAGAGGATGCCTGATGAATGATGAAAGTTTTAATAGAAATTTATAGTGTAGATATTTAAACCGTAAATTTAAGGGCAGGATGTTTGCTTCAACTTGCATTGAAATAATAGGGGTTGACATCATAGCTCCCATAATAATGCGCAGACATCTGTTTTGAATCTTATTTAGTCTTTCAACTAGTTGAGGCTTATGTGCAAAACAGAAAAAACCGTATTCAAAATGACTCCTAACTAAGCTTTTATATAAAATTAGTAGTAATTTGGGATCAGATCCCCAATATGTGCCTGCTAATGATTTTATTATGTTACAAGCTTTTATACTTCTATTTGTCAAAGTTTCGATATATTTGTCCCATTTAAAATTGCTTTGAAAAGTAACTCCTAAAAATTTTGTTGATGATTCCGTTGGAAGTAAATTACCATTGTAATAAATTTTGATCATTCTGGTGGAGAAGGTGTTGAAACCTATTACCTTACTTTTATTAATACTAATATCCAAATTTAGATTATCCAAATATGTATTCAGTTTTTTTAATGCACCATTTATTGTATAATTATTATCTTGTATATTGTCACCAGAAGAGTAAACCACTAAGTCATCAGCAAATTGAAGGTTGCAAACTTCGTTACCAAGTTCAATGTTGATTCTGTGGGTATATAAAATATAAAACAGGGGACTTAGTATACCGCCTTGACTTACGCCTTTAAAAGAAAATCTAGGCCCAAATAATTGACTATTATATTTAACATAAATTTGTCTACCATGAAGAAAAAGTTTAATCCAGTTAATTATTTTTAAGGGAAGTTGAAAAGAAGCTAGGATAGAAGTCAGTTTATCTAAATTTACGTTATTGAAGGCGCTAACTACATCAAGAAAAACAGCAATAAGTACTTTATTACTATGCACAGCATTATCAATATCCAAATATAAATGACTAAGACTCTCCCGAGCAGAACGGCCCCGTCGGAATCCAAACTGATTACTGGGTAAAATATGATTATGTTCAATATAGAATTCTAGTCTTTGTTTTAGTAATTGTTCAAATATTTTCCCTACACAAGAACTAAGAGTAATTGGACGATAAGAATCTGCACTATTTGGATCTTTGTCAGGTTTGAGAATTGGGATAATACAGTCTAATTTCCATTCATTGGGGATGATAGAAGATTGCCATAGTAAATTTATTATTTCTAAGAACTTTTCCAGACTAGATGAATTTAGAAGTTTAAACATTTTATAAGACAAACCATCAAGTCCACAGGCAGTGTCTTTTCTTGATTTCAGTGCAGCCTGGAGCTCAACTAGTGTGAAAGGATCGACTATGTAGGAATTGGAGGGGGGCAAGTTTGAATTACTAGTATTAGTACAAAAATTGGAAGGTCTTTCTACAGTATCAGGTGTGTATTTGCATAAAAACTCATTTATCCACTCTCCTTTTAGAAAACTTTTTGGGGGTGTATATGTTTTATTGAATTTTCTCATTTTCTGCCAAATGACACTCATAGGAACTAAGCGTGATATAGAAGAACAAAATTGTTCCCAAGCAAAACGGCTTTCATTTCTAATAATAAGCTTCTTGGCTGCCTGAGCTCTTTTAAATGCTATGTAATTTTGCAAAGAATGATTTGATTTAAATAAAATGTATGCCTGTTTGCAAGCCTCTACTGCTTTAGTACATTTATCGTTCCACCAGGGTAGAGGTATGAATATTTTCTTTTCCCTACTCTGCAAATTTCTATTGACATTTTGTGTTCTAACACTACGATCTGATCTAGAGCTTCTTATTGTATCTTCAGCTACAGAAAATAATAAAGTACATAACCTAGAATAAGATTCTATAGCATCGGAATTATTTACCACAAAATGCTTAAGTAAACTATTAACATTTTGTTCATATTCTGACCAGTTTACTTGTTTAGGATTAAGCTGTTTGAAAGTATGAGAAAAAGTTTTAGGGATATAATTAACATGTGAAAATGTATACTGTGTTACAGTGGGAAGATGATAGCCGCCTAGAGGAGTATCACAGACCTGCCATTCACAGGACAAGGCTAAGTTTGAAGAAACCATTGTCAAATCAAGACCACTTGGACGCCAACTGTTTGTGCCAATTGTAGTGGGACTTCCATTATTTAAAAGAACCAAATCATTCTCTTCTATGATATCTATTAAATCTCTGCCCCGGGAGTCTATACTAGCGCAGCCCCATACTGTATGATGTGCATTAAAATCGCCGGCTAATATCATAGGTTTAGAAATAGATTTTATCAAGTTCACCAGTTTTAGCTTACTGAACGAAGGGTTAGAGCGAGGTGGACAATAAAAACTGACTATATAAAGAGACTTATTATGTATTTGAATTTTAATGCCTATGTTTTGTATTGATGAATCAGAAAAAGTTGTAATGTTTTGAAAGTAAATGCTGTTGTGTATTATAATAGCCACTCCATTGTGATTGTTACCAGAATCATTTCTAACTACAGTGTAACCTCTAATATCGAACTTTATATTGGGTTTTAACCAAGTTTCAGAAATTAATGCAATATGTATTTGATGATCACTAAGAAATTGTTTTAAAACATTTTTGTTATGTGTAATACTTTGAGAATTCCATTGCATTATATTTATGCTATTAAAATTGAATTATAAAATAAAAAAAATTGAAGCTTGTATGTAATTTCTTAGTTATTTAAAATAAATATGTAAGTATCATGTTTTACTGTTTTGTAATGTAGTTTGTAGAATATCAATAATATTTTGAGAATTTATAGCCATATTCTCTGTTTTGTTTAAAGATATAATTTTCAGTAAAGATTCTGTTAATAAGCCTAAAAATTTTTTATCTGTGATTATTTTGGTCATGTCTTGGGGTGATTGTGTCAAAGAAGGAAAATTATTCTCATTAAATAATGAATTATATGGTCTTTGAATAACTTTATTTTTGTTTTCTATAATTTTTTTCTGTTTTGTTGGACATTTACCAGAAATAGCGATGTGATTCCCTTTGCAGTGAATGCATAAAGCCTTGTCTACACTGACAGTGCACGTCTTGAAGGAGTGACCTTCACCACAAATTGAGCATCTTTCAGAGTTTTTACAAAATTTTGCCAAATGGCCGTACCTTAAACAGCGGAAACATTGCTTAACAGGAGGTACGTACGGCAATACCGGCAACCTCCACATCTTCAGAAAAACATAATCAGGAAGAGATGTTGAGCTGGCAAAGGTTATAGCAACAGTCTGAGTTGGCTGCAAAGAAACAATATCATTATCTTTAATGCGTTTCATTATACGTCGTACACTTATAATTTTCCTAGTGTTTAATGACAATGCCTTAAAAATGTTTTTGTTTGACATATCTACTGGAACTGAGGTAATGACCCCCGTCAGCTCAGTAGATGATGCCGGTATTGTCGCAGTAATATCCTGGTCCTTTAAGAATGACGCATTATCTAAAAAGGCATTTGCTAAATTAGGTTTGTCAAATACTACGCCTACTTTAAACTTGTTTACTTTTTTTAAATATTTTATACCCTTAACAAATCTCTGAAAGCAACCACTGAGACTCAGCATATCGCGGGTACCAATTGGTTTCTTTTCGTCGTTGCAGCTAACAAAAACAATATATTCGTGCCCTGCGACACTATCTTCTGGGTATCTGCGGTTGTAATCAGACACTATGTAGGGTTTATATTTATTTAGATCTGACTCTTTTAAGTCAGAATCATCATCGCTAGATGAAAACAGCGACCTAATCTCGTCATCAGGAGGCTTTTCCCTGTCCTTTTTTTTCCTTTTGGACATTTTGCCGGTAATACAACAATAAAAGTAAGAAAAAGTAGATTAGACAACAATATCCTAAAAACTAATTATTAAAACAATGAAACTATATACAAATGTGCAGAAAATGCCTTCAGAGGCTAAAAAATTATGAGAAATAGCAAAAAATTAAAATCATGAAAAAAATACCGCCCTTCCAGTTTGGAGTTCCCGCGCTCCATAATCATGCACTATTACTAGGTCACATACGAACATGCATCCTTTATGTAAATAAAAGTTTGAAATCGAGTTTCAAAGTGACATTTGGTTGGCGATTTAAGTTATCAACCATTCATGGCCAAAGCTCAATAAGTGAAAAAAAATATCAAACGATATTAATTATCAATATTTGTTATTGTTTGTTTTCAAATATTTGGTTTTAATTCTTGAAGTAACGGAGTGCTAAAAAAGGCTTCCTAGATTTTTTTTGCAAACCGTACTTTTCAAGCGACATTTCACAGATAGAGGTCATTGGCTTTCATATTCTTATTTGAATCGCATTACACATTATTTTTATTTATACTTGGTGAACTTCGGGATCCAAGATGAGTTCGTTCACTTTTAAAAGATCTATGTAATAATATCTATGCTTTATGTTTTTCTTAGGCTGGAAATGTACGGATCTGATGTGTAGAAAAGAGCATGAAATACATCTTTATTTGTTGCTGATCGAGAGCACTTTCTGGCATTATGTACGCGAAATTTTTTATAATCTTTATTACGAGACAAAATGAGCGCAAAATGTAGATAAAGCGCTCTATTATCAATAATATCATTAATGATAAATTTAAATATAACGCAAACTTATCAATAAAATATTCAACCACAATAGATAGAGGTTTTCCGTTTCCTGACTTATATCATAGTTCTCGCGATAACTTCAAAAACCGCACGTATCCGCAGCTGATTTTGATAAATGTTATTATTAAATATCTACGCTACAGAACAACATCAAATGTAACGCGTCGCGCGTCGGGAGACCTCGGTAACTGTCAAAAGTCTCGATGAAGTTGGAAACCTTTATTTTCCGCCTCACGTAAGTTTCTTTTCATTAAAACTTAATTATAAAATCTACAATATAGAACACACCAGAAATAATTTTTTTCGAATTGACGCTTTGGCATATTAAAAAAAAAACCAAATTTATTTCAACCAAATTTACATTAGGTATTAAATTTTATACCATTAAAAAAAGTTTAAAGTGCGTCAGTAACGACATTAGTAAAAACGATTTTAATATACCGTTGTTCTACCATTTTCCATAGTTTTAAAGGACAATGGTAAAATTGGCCTAAGAACCAACACCAATTTGGCTTTTATGATAATTCTTAGTATATTTTTTGCGATAATTATCAGTATTTAGATTGTGACGGACACTTCCAGTTAAGTAAGCTAAATTAAAAAGTTAATAAATAATCTGAGACAATAAATACCATTTTATGTGTATAATCTATAACAGCGCTGCAAACAAAACACTCTTTATTCGTAATGCCGGCACTTCACTTGGCTATTCGCATTTGCTATTTAAAAACATGACATCAGTCTGTCCTTTTCATTCCTTATTAAGCATGACAAGGACAAACTGTTGTCGAGTGAAGGGCCGGCATAAACTCGATACTCTGTGGTTGTGGTTGCAGGCAGTTTGCATTCGTAGTAATCTGTGGCATTCGTGCATTCTCGTCAAAGAGTACTTTTTATATACGGAAAATTCTCGTTTCGGATTACCTGTAGTGTGTGTTTATTTGCGATTGTTTTTCCTTTAATTTAACTATTACTATTTCGGCTATCTAATATGCCATCGATGTTACTAAAGTGCAGAGACCTTATTACCAAGTGCTAGTGAACCTGTGCCACAACATCCTGAGAGGATCATACTGCCAAATTATTCAAGAGCACCTGATACACATTCACGCTGCATATTTACACAATATACATGTGTTAAACAAATAAATACAATACACAATTTATATATAATACAAGAAGCAAAACTACACTTTTATTTTTTCATGATTCCTACCTAACCAAGTTTTTCCTAATAGTTATTTTTTAAAATCGCACCAAATGAAATGAATTAGTTGTAATATTAATTCACTTCATACTGAGTTCATACTAAGTTCGTAGGTTGACCTATGTTTCATTGAATATTAAACATAACCTCAAAACAAATATAGTTTTCCTAATAATTTAAGTTCTCAGAAGTGTCCGTCAATAATATTTGTTTCTACAGTCATATTTACTTGCGATTTCGAACCTAGAAAATAATATTTCATGATTGTTGGTTTTTAAGCTAACTATGTATGGACGCAGAACAATGTCTTTTATGGTTAGAAAGTTTTTAAGACGACCTACGTGGCCGATTGGTTTATACGCCGAGTTTCGTGGTGTCGCCTTATTGAGTGGCCCCGGCTTCCAATCCCAGTGGGGGCAGATTAAGTATGATGAATACGAGCATTTGTACTCCAGTTATGTTATGTTTAATATGTATATTGTTTTAAACTTTCATGGTCACAAACCGTGGTTTTATATGTATAATAAATTTAAATTTTACAGTATATGTATTTTATCCGTTCCCCCATAACAAAAGCCTACAGTGCTTACTTTGTGGCAAGGCTAATTGGTGGATATAGATAGCTAGTTGGATTTTTTATTGTGGTTGTAATCGTCAAATAACCAAATGCTTAATTTTTAGTTGCTCATTAATCGTGTTTTATTTTTTTGTAATACACAACTTACCCCTATTTCTCAACCACATGGTTGGTTTTTTTTTAATTTATATGAGACCACTTTCAAGCTATAGCCTATCCAATAAAAAAAGAATTATCCAAATCGTTTTACTCTGTAAAAGGTTATGCGTTACTTGAAAACATACTCCGGTTTACTTCGGTAAAAAATTTACATTTGGACATAGAGTTAACGAATATGATGATAGATCAAAGTAGAAGAATGTTATAATTTGGAATAGTGACACAGACTATTGAATTAAAAATTAATAATAATTGAATATTTCGTTTCACATTAAATTTTAATTGTAAAAAGATGTGGATATCTGTTGTTGGATGTCAATGAAATATTATGTTAGGTTCAAGAAAATCTTTCAATTCTCGTATTTTTTACATTTTTTTTCTCTAAATTTATAAATCTAGCAGATAGATGCATTCTGGGCTTACTTATAACTCAAAGAGATGACACTGTCTTGCAGCCGAAGATATACATACAAGAACAAATTTGACACGGCTATTGAGGTCTCGATAGCACAACTTGGTTAGTCAGTTTGTGTCATGATTAAAATTTGGCTGTAATTAAAACTCACCGTTGTAGGGTTGATACGACGGTGATAGGAAAAACGGTGTTAATTGAAGGAGGATACAGATACAGGATAAACGGGAAACTAGGGCACAATGTAAGGTGTACTTCTAAAACTGTACTTCTTGAGCCCGGGAGTTGACACTTCACAATTTTATGAGGAAAAGGTCTCTGTACCCCTACCGTTTCCCGCTTGCTTCGCCCGCTCGGTTTGCGCGTTACGGTCATAACACTTACCTAATCTAGCCTTGTGTTACGTAGAGTTAGTTAGGCCCTGCTTTGAATTAAATGTACACACATCAAAAAAGTCTAAACAACACGCATCATTTACAAAACATACATGTTCATCTCGTTAATTAATAGGTGATGTTTAATTTTGTAAAAAGTAGATTGGTATACAATATTTTTTGCTCTCGAAAATGTGATCGGCTGATTTTAAAACAGAAACTTTTTTAATTGTGTTTATAATAGTATAGTATAAATAAGTATATCACAGTTGTAAATATCGCTCACCGTAAACCGTACAACATGTACCTAAGACTTTTTTGATGAGTATATTTTACCAAATTT
Source organism: Chilo suppressalis (assembly GCA_902850365.2). NCBI lineage: Eukaryota > Metazoa > Arthropoda > Insecta > Lepidoptera > Crambidae > Chilo > Chilo suppressalis. The sequence continues at coordinate 5,609,654 of OU963906.1, read as the reverse complement.
TATCTTATGGATGGGTACTGCAACTTGATGAATATGCATATAGAGTAAAGTATCTTCAAACAGAGGAACATTAAGAAGATAGATTAACTTTTTCAAGAAATATCCCAAAGAGGGAGTGAGGGAACGAGAAAGAAAATCCAAATGCATTGGGAACAGGGCAGACAATTAATTACCGGATAATATGGTTTTCTTCTCTTCTATGCTATGGTGTGTTCATCGAAGTCATGTTAAAATTTTGTTGATTTAGTAGTATAATTAAATGCCACTATGCCTTAAATTATATTAAATGGTCCTATATAGACAAAATAAGAGAAAAAGATTTAAGAAAATATTTTAAACAAACTGTACTAACTAACTATACTTAAATTATAAACCTTCCATGAAAATTTATCTAAGTGATAGTGAAAATTTTGTTGCATACTATAAGAGCCGTTGTAACTAATGCACCATTTTTTGGTTGAACGCGCAAATCTCAGGATTTTTTTTGTGTTAGATAGCGCATTTATTGAATAAGGCTTAACTGAAACTTAACTTAAGGCTATATACATGACGCTGCTACCAGTAAGAGCGGATCATCGATGTAAAAAGTTGCAAAAACGGGTAAAAATATTCCATTTGTGAGCTTGCGTTGCGTGCGCTGCGTAAATGATAAAAGTTAGAACAAGAAGTTACAATTTTATTATTACAGTTAAAAAATCTTTACGGTGACAACATAATGCCTATCTTTTAAGTTTGGCTCACTATAGTCCGGCCGCTCAGAGATTGCGTTTCTGACAGGTCGTGTCAGTTCCTTATGGTGATAGCATCAGAGTTAATTTTCGAACCTCTTTTTTATTAGATCTAAAGGGTACTTTATTCTGTCGCCATAAGGAACTGACACGCCCTGTCAGAAACGCAGTCTGAGCGGCCGGACTATATAACCTTTTTCCTCAAAAAACCGCAGGACCTTTAGTTGTGACATAACCGTAATATTTAGACATATGGTATCGCGGACTTTTTTGTAGATATTCATGTCCTCTATAAAACTTTAGTACATCACTTTGCTCTACTGTCAATGACTTCCGCAGCGGAACCGATATAAAACCTTATTTGTGGTATTTTTTTCATACCCTGCGTTATGTTATCGAAGTTTTCATACGGAACCCTAACTGTTTTGAAAATACTCTATAGCCTATGTTCTTCAGAAATAATGCAGGATTTTCAGAATTCAGTCTTTGACCTATTGGAGGACCTGGGCACATTAAGATAATGGGCCCCTTTGAACCCCGTTTGGTGATCTAACAGGAACAAGGGACTTTGTATTTGATCTGAAGTGGGCCCCTTTCGATCGCGGGGCCCTGGGCACAAGCCCAAAGTGCCCACTGGGAAAGACGGGTCTGGGTCCAGTAGTTTCGGAGCCTATTCAATACAAACAACCAATCAAATCTTTCATCTTTATAATTTAGTGTTGAATTTGCTTAACAGGGATGTGACGGATTTGTGGTATGTATTTAAACAAGGTTGACACTATCTGTTCGAGTGATGTTAGAGTTGTGAATTTTAAAATTAGTTCTATAAATAAATTTATAACTTTCGTTGCAGTAGCATTTAAAGAGTGTTGTCATACCACAATAGTTAATGAATAACATATTCAGGAATTCCTCTCTCATTTATTATTATCACTTAGGAAAGAAATTATATTTGAATGTCATCTTTTTCATCGTTTTTTTCATTGTATTTCCTACGAATAAAAAATGCTTCTATCAATTGCCTTTTGGGGTCTAGAACCTTTTACTTTTAAAGCATTTACGTGATAAGTACCTATTTAGTGTTACCGTGTTCACAACGATATATATATAAATACTAGCTGTCCCAGCGAACTTTGTACAGCCATAAAAAAATAAGGGTTGGTGGTAGAAGGGTGAAAATTTAGGGTTGTATATATTTTTGTATGATGTATCATAAAAAAAATGTCAAACACAAAATTTAAGGATGGACCATCTTAAACATTTTAGGGGCATGAAAAATAGATGTTGTCCGATTCTCAGACCTACTTTGATTTTTTAAGCATATTCATGCTTAAAAAATCAATTTACCATAATCGGTCGAGCCGTATCAGAGTAGTTCGATTACGCACACCGTGACACGAGAATTTTATATATTAGATAATGTTTTCTATTAACTTATGACAGAACGAAGTCTGTCCGGGCAGCTAGTAATGAAAAATGAAATATCTTCAAATTGGTTCAAATGTATGTAATACAATTTTTAGAAACCTCATTTGTACAGAAAAAAATCTGAATCTTTCAAAGTTATTGTTTCACTATGTTCTTACGTCTTTATTTTATATTTTAGGACCAATTTTCTGTACAACGCGACATGGGAACCCTTTGCTTATAGAGGGAAGGTACAAGTACAGGATCAATGGTACATCAGGAGGCAAGGTCAGATGGAGATGCACCAGTCACGAGAAATTGCAATGCAAAGCTCTCCTTCACACCATTGGAGATGAGATCGTTTTCAGAGCCAACGATCACGTACCAGATCATCTATGGCAAATTTATGAGGAACAAAGAAAACGCAAAATTTATAGTCCCTATTAATTTTCCTGTAAGAGCGAAACCATAAAGCTGCGTTGCGAGTTCGCATCCTATTGCGATATGTGACGCATTAAAAACAGTTTGTGACTTGTACCATACACCAGGTGTTGCGCGCGACGCGCTGCGTTGAAGTGTACAGTTCTATCTCGCTTTCAAATGTAGTTGAGTCGCAGATTTTTTTCTTGATGCTTGTAACAATATAATGAACGACGTCAGATGGTAGATTGAAATATGTATAGCCGATTGTAAATAGCAGAAGTCAATAAAGAGCTTATAATGTACCTTTTATTTCTCACGGTGTGTGATTATATTTTATTTCATTAGTAACCTTCCAATCATCAATCCTTATTTCTAACCGACTTCATAAAGAGATGGTTCTCAATTCGTTTCGAATATTAATGCCGCAACGCACGAGCCTCCAACCGCGGCGGATGGCGGTTGAGCTAATGTTAAGTTATAATAATATGGCTCACCCGCGCGGTTACGCGAATGTGAGTACGTTATCGTACATATATCCTATACAAATTAAAAACCTCGCGACCACCATCTGCGGCGGTTCGAGGATTGTGCGTCCTTAACGTTATTGAAATATAAAGATAAATACTGTAACCATTGTAAAGTATTGAGAGTATATGATAAAGTCAAGTTTTCTGTTTTAACAGAGCATAATAGTAGAATCTACAGTTTCACCATCGTCCAGAATACGTGCGTTACCTTAATTATGACAAACTTCTTCTACATAAAACTAACAATGTATATGGTAAGGGAACACTAAAATATGTTATTCCTAAAATTCTAAAAGAAATGCCCCAAGCACGAATTGTTAGTTAAATAATTGTAAACATAAACTTATAGAATATTTGTTAGAGCGAATCGCTGTAGACAGATAAACCCATCTTTAAGGGTATTTTAGACACAGCCATTGTATGCTGTAATGTAATGTTTTGATTGAGAAAATAAATAAATAAAAAATAACTTACTAAGATATTTCTAAGTGCTCTTATCAGATTTGTTTCTTAGGTTTTCACGCACATCACTCATTAAATACAACTAGTTTTAACGGGTTAGGTTATTCTGACGATGCAGACCTGAAAAGCCTGCGAAATGTCAATAAATAAATAAAGTTCGTGCTCTTATCAGTTTCAGCTATGTTCGTTCAGTCACGGCGAGGGAGGCCTTTGTTATCGCTCGGCGGCTTCACGTACCGCGTTCAAAGGGTAAATGGTCTCAGGACGCGTTGGGTCTGCTCCACTCACGAAAACAAGCAGTGCCGTGCCGTCATTCACACTTACAACAACGAAATCATCTCAATAAAAACCGAACACACACATTGAATGAAAGAAATAAAACCACTTTTTAACGAATTCTCCTCCTCCTTGAGTCGTATTCCTCATTACTGAGGGTCGTGACCTCCCTTCTGCATCACTTTCTTCCATATGATGATCTTCCATCTGTTCCTGTCTTTGGCGGAGTTATAACGAGTTCTACGGACTTTTTTATTAGTTTAAAAGCGCGACTCGCACTGGCACACGTGTTTGATGTTTAAGTTGAAAAGGAAGAAAGTGAATTCATATCAGCAGTTATAGCGAGAAAAAGAATACGAAAATTCGGGGCAGGCGCGCCACAGTTATATGTGAGCAAATGCTCATAACTTGACCAAAACTTGGTTCTGATTGCGTCGTTACTCTCGGGTGTGAGCGCTAATTGGTTCAATTGTTTGATGTCGCGTCGTATGATCGGCTATTATCTATTAGGTGGAAGTGTAGTGGGGGCGAGCCGCTGAAATCGGTTCCCGTACAAACGGTCTGTGATCACATCTTTTTTTAAGTTTTAAAAATGAAAAGTTTGTCATAAATGTTAAAGATATGTTCATTTGTTCTATTGTCTTATCTGTTCTTGTTAAACCCTTATAGATATATTTATGGGTACTTAAACTTGAATATAAATAATACATATATATTGAAATATAACCTATTGTAAATTGCAGAATTCAATAAAGAGTCTATATTATACTTTATATTTGTTACTGTCTAAGATTGTATTTTCTTTAATTACTTACCTTCCAATCGTCCCGTTTTATATTTTACAATGTCGAACTTTTTAGTTGGTTATTTCTAAGTTTATACTTGTATCACTTTCAGCTATGTTCGTCCAGTCACAACGGGGGAAGCCATTAATCTTACTCGGCGGCTTCACGTATCGCTCTCAAATGGTATCGGGTCTCAAGACGCGCTGGGTCTGCTCCACCCACAACCACAAGCAGTGCCGTGCCGTCATTCACACTTACAACAACCAAATCATCAGAATAAAAAGCGTACACACACATTGAGTGAATGAAATGAAACCACTTTTAAGGAGTTGTTTAGAGCTTTGTTATTACTTAGGGCTGAAACACATCGCGTTGCGACGCCGCATCGCTAAAATCGGCAGTTTGCGTTGCGGCGTCGCGAAAAGGAGCGTTATAGGGTATGGTAGGGTAACCCATTTCTCGTGATTTTTAATTGTGGATAAACGTGTCTCTGCCATGGATCGTCGTAAGAAACTTATTGCTTATTTGTTATTAAGAAGACATTACTCTGTTTTAAATATACGACAAAGAAAATACTGCATACATCCATTTAATGAGGCTTTGATTCCCGATGGTGAGTACTTTTCTCGAAAATACAAAGCATTAAAGATAGACGAAAATTTTTTTCGCTTATTTTAGAATGAGTTTATCGTCATTTAAAGAGCCATTAAGCGGGTTATCAAAATATACACAAAAGAAAATTAAAGAAAGGAAACCTGTTACTGCTTCGGAAATGCTGGGCTTGACTATAAGATAAAGTAAATCAAATATGTTTTTATTGAATTTTTTAATAATATTATTGTTGTTTCCAAGAGTCATAGAAACAAACTGAATCATTGTCAACAAGTATGACGTCATAACGCTGGAATTAGCGTTGCGGTGCGGCGCCGCGCCGCTAAAATCAGCGCTACCGCCACTGCCAATTTTAGCGGCGCGGCGCCGCAACGCGGTTATGTGTTTACACCCTACAAAGGCTCAACTCGCAGATGGATGATATTTGAGTTTGAAGAGGAAGAAAGTGAAATCATATCAGCAGCTGGAACGATAAAAAGATTAAGGAGATTCGTCGGTCGGCGTCTGATGCATCACAGATCACAAGTGCCGCATGGCGACGCGTGAAACTGTTTTACTTAAACCCAACGTCGACGCGATTCCTTAATTACACAATACAAAGGACATCGGCATATTTGGATCAAAGTTGAACGTCTAGAATTCAATTTTTTACTAATATTATTGATTAAATATAAACTGTTTTTACAAGTTGTAATTGATACAAATAAAAGTCGAGCAAAATGAAAAATAATAATAAAAAACTGCATTGACTACCGTTCTCATCCATTTTATACCTAGTATTGCCATTTATTTTGTATATTATCCACCTGTGAAATGAAATGAAATGAAATGTCATTTATTCAGTCTAGGCTGTTACAAGCACTTGTGAAGGTCAAGAAGCTACGCCATCGGGCAAAACTACTGCGGGAGACCTTGTACTGAGAAGAACCGACAAGAAACTCAGCAAGGGCTGTTTTTTTCTCCCTGTATTGTTATGTAAATTTGATATTGACATTTCGGTTTGCAATCTATTCGAATTCGATAATGGTTCGTGCTAGGGGTACAGCAATAGCCTGCGAATGTCACCCGAGACGTTAGTTGGTAAGTCATACTACCTCACCTACCTACATCAAAAAAAAATCAAAATTCAATATCGTTTATTCAGTCTAGGCTGTTACAAGCACTTGTGAATGTCGAAAAGCTACGCCATCGGTTCGCAAATCTACGGCGGGAGACCTTGTACTGAGAAGAACCGGCAAGAAACTCAGCAAGGGCTGTTTTTTTCTCCCTGTATTATATACAGAGTCGTCAATTTGAAAAATGACTTTAATATGAGATAACTCATGAAGTCACTTTCCATTACAAATGTTAATGATAAAACAATTATGACTATAAAATAAAAAATTAAAAATCAGATTTAAAAATGAAAAAAGTTTAGGAATGCCGTGTCCTACTGTTTAGGCATAAAAACAAATGTACCATTAAAGTTAAATACAACGATTAATAGTACCCAATGTAACAAGAGCAGACTCATCTCCGCTGGCAGCACCCGTTCACGAGCATGACGCATAAACCAGCCATAGTTTCGCTCAACCATTTTTTAGGGAACGTAACGACCCGCCTCACACGACACCGCCGAAGAGATTTTTAAGAGAGCATGACTACTCATAACCACATATGGATACTAGATAGCAAAATAGGGGAAAAAAAATATGAAGTACCAGTGTACATTACTATAAAAAAACTATAAACACAACTGTAGGACACATGCATGTGATTACCTAAACACTAGTGTCGACTCTGCCACTACCCTCCAAACCCAACATCAGTGCCCCCCCTTCACTCTGTATAGAGAATGACAAGGATACACCGCTGCAAAACCAAAGTTCAGGTCTAGAGAACTATGCCAGAATCCACACCACCATTAAATCTTTATCTCAGAAATAATAAATGTTAACCTAAATTTTGATTTTGATTGCTGTGCCATACAGTATAAATACAATTACAAATAAAATTTAAATTAAATAATTAATTATCATTATAATAATAATAAAAGTAGTATAGAGCAGACTCATCTCCGCTGGCAGCACCCGTTCACGAGCATGACGCATGAACCAGCGATCGTTTCGCTCAACCACATTGTAGGGAACGCAACGACCCGCCTCACACGACACCGCCGAAGAGATTTTTAAGAGAGCATGACTACCCATAACCACTCAAACCAACTAAAATAGTTACTTAGAATTAAGGTAATTTATCTGTACGACACTGCAAACAAATACAAAACAAATTTGCAGTTACAGCCATGCAGTTTTGTCATCCAAGTATTCTTTAATAGTATATTAGCCTTTCTTAAGTAAACAATTTTTAATGTGACATTTGAACTCATTTATGGATGGGTAACTCAAGAATGGCATCAGGAATTTTATTATAAAAATGTATACCTTGACCCATAAAAGATCGATAAACCTTCTGTAACCTGTAGGGTGGCAATGCAAGCTTATTTCTATTCCTTGTGTTAAAATTATGCATGTTCCTGATTTTGGTATACAAATTGATATTATTTTTAACAAGGAGTATACAATTGTAAATGAATTGAGAAGCAACAGTCAAAATGCCAATTTCTTTAAATTTTTCTCTAAGAGATGTTCGGCTACTCAATTGATAAATAGATCTCACAGCTCTTTTTTGTAGAATGAATATACTTTCAATATCAGCTGCTGTTCCCCAGAATATAATGCCGTATGATAAGATACTATGAAAGTAACTAAAATATACAGTCCTGGCAGTTTCGGCAGTTTTCATCAAATACTTACCCAATAATTTCATTAGCTACAATTCCCTCTTTCCGAAACACAGTAATGTTTTAGGATTACTATTTCACGGGAAAATACCTCTCGCGCACTGCGGTAGTAGGTAGAGCGACCATACTGAATCGTAGGGTGGCTTGGTATTAATATCAAATGGCTTCTACTACAGTTTAAATTTATCTGTGCAAAAAAATAATTTGTGTATAATGACAAAATGTAATACAAATTACGTAATAAAATGTCAAAATAACATAACCAATAAATGTTCAGAGCCAAATATCGAATTAAATTTGTTATAGCTATGTAGGATGCAGGGGATGTTGTTTGAGGAGTTAGGTATTGAAAGACACAGCTGTGATAGTGTTTTTAATTTTCGCATTAATGAGTGAGACGAAAATGGAAGGATTTTAAGAATAAATCGATCGCTAAGGTATTGCCTACGTAAATATAGGGGTGGATCAACGCTTTCCACTTGGAGGGCGTTGATGGGTGAAGATTTCATAGCACCAAGTATAATGCGCAAACATTCGGACTGAATTTTGGAAATTTTGTCTAAAGGGAGTTTGTTACAGGGATCCAAGAGAAAGGTACCATAATCCAGATGGCTGAGGACTATGGCATTATATAGTAATTTCTGGGTATAAGGGTACCATACCATACCCCACCATACCCCACCATACCCCAGAGAGAGCTCTTAGAATATTGACGCTCTTTTCACATTTCTTGATTACATTTTCGAAGTGAGGACAATCAGAAAGACGTGAGTCCAGGGTGACGCCTAAAAACTTGACTTGGTCGCACAGTGGGATGGGTGTGCTTTCAAAAAAGATGTTTGGCGATGGCATGGTTCGTTTTTTGGTAAACACTGTAAGGGAGGATTTACTAATAGACAGTGTCAATCCATGATCTGTAAGCCAGTCACATCTATCCCCATCGAACAATTTCCTTGTCAGCCTCTTTTTATGAACAGTTTTGACTCTTTGACTTTCTCTCCGCCCGTAATCCTTAATTTCGGTGCAGAGAAAGATTCCCCAACTGCCGTTCAGACATTCTTTAACAACCTCTCAACACACTGGCAAAATTGGTCTCCATTATACACAGATGCTGCTCAACTACACAATAAAGGATCCATTGGAGCTGCAGTATGGTTTCCAGCACACAAAATAATTTTGAGTTTAAAATGGCCTCCACTAGCCTCAGTATTTACCGGTGAAGCTATTGCTATCCTGGAAGCTGTTTTATTTATAGAGTCTCACAGTCTGAATAACTCACTTATTTTTACTGACTCCCAAAGCTGTTTAAATCTAAATTCCCTATTGTATTAAAAATTAGGGAAGCATTGTTGAGATGCCACGTAAAAGGAACAAACGTAGCCCAAGCCTGGATCCCTGGGCATAATGGTATTCCTGGCAACGAAACTGCGGATACTTGTGCTAAACACGCCATTTCTTCTGGCCTCCAGAAATACTCCAGAGTCTTCTACCAGGACTTATATTCCGTAACGCGCGAGCTTTTATTTAAATCATGGGAAACTCACTGGCTACAGACTAAGAATCGTGTTGGTAAATACTACTTCGATATACAGCAAAATATTCCATCCAAACCATGGTTTTTCAAGGTGAAAAATCTTAATAAAAAAGTGGTCTCTACAATTTGTAGATTAAGGATAGGTCATGCCACTACCCCTGTTCACTTGGCTAGGTTAAAAATACGTGACAGCCCTACATGTGATTATGGAACCGAGGATGGTACAGCGGATCATCTTTTCTTTAACTGCCCCAAATTAAACAGCTCTCTCTATGACATTTTACCTCCCACTATTCCACGTCCTATAAGCATGAAAGTCCTACTATGTTTATGTGATTACCCAACCCTCGAGCTCTTCGCCAAATTTATTTCCCTTAACAAACTAAGATTATAACAAAACTCCTTGCTTTACTTGTTTTATGTTTGTGTTGTCCTAATTGTGACGTTTTTCTTTACAGGTAAAAGTGCTTATAAAATAGGTAACCAAAATTCTGATTTTTAACTGTCATTCCCTTACGTGTAATGGCTAATCACTTGACATTGGCGGAGCTGTGCTAAGTCGCAACGCAAGCCATCATAAAAGAAGAAGAAGAAGAAGAGCCAAATATCTTTTTTCCTCGGCTTTCTTTCGTCATAATTCTTGTATAAGTATATCAGCTGAATAAATTACGCAGAATCTAATGATATGTCATTTGTTGAAAGAAGCTACACTTCAATTTGAAATAAAACGATGTATAATGCGATTCAACTAAGAACAGGACCGACTGGGCGCCATATTTTGACGTTATTACTGTCAATTCAAACCAAATAAGTAGAGCGAGCAAAAGTTTCTTTTTAATAAAATTTATTTACTAAGATTAAGTGAGAAAACACATCAGATTTTTTAATAAAATAAATTTACTAAGATTTAGAAAAAAACCAACCGATTTTTAATAATATTTCTTTATTAAGACTGTGTGAGAAAAAACATTAATCTGAATCTAGCTCTTCAATTCCGCTCACCTCTGCATTACCGCCGGAGTAGTTATGAATAATCATGCAGGTCACATACGAACATGCATCCTATATGTAAACGAAAGTTTTAAATCGAGTTTCTGAACGCAACATAAAGTGACATTTGGTTGACGATTTAGGTTATCAACCATCCATACCCAAAGTTCAATAAATGAAAAAAAAATATCAACCAATATCAATTATCAATATTTGTTATTGTTTGTTTATGTTTGGTTTTTAATCTAGGCTCTGGGTACTAAAAAAGTGTTCCGAAATTTTTGCAAACCGTACTTTTCATGCGACATTTGACAGAAGGAGGTCATTGGCTTTCTTATTTGAATCGCATTATATGGGAGTTAAAACATACATAGTTGTGAGAGAAAAAGTTACAAATGGCCAATTATAGGTCTACACGTTTAAAATTCTGAAACCTTTATACTTTTAACGTGTAAAATAAACATGTTGGCAAAATAATAAGTAATAATGAGTAATCAAGAATAATCTTTGATAATTTTCGTAATGAGCTAGTTGTAGGTTTTAAAAAATATCAATTTTATTTATGATTGGAAATGTTGGCATGTATGCAAATAGTCTAACCAGAAAAAGTTTTAGTTGGGTATTAAAAACAAATAAATATCATACAAATTTGTATGTTCTAAATCAGTGTATTACTCATTTGTACCCTCAGCGGGATGTTTGATTTTTTTTTACAGTGGTTTTTAAAAACAAACGTTTTTATTTTATGAAAACTAAAGAGAACTTTGTGAATTTGAAATATTATCGTACAATACTGTTGATTCAACTCGTTTCATTTGTTTTCTCAAAGGTAAAACGACAAGAGAGAAAAAAAGAGATAGAGAATATATGTTGGCGCGAAAGAGAGAACTCGAAAGACAAAGATATCAAAAGACGAAACAGGATCCAGAACTTTATGCGGAACTAAAAGAAAAAAGCAGACAGAAATATTGTAGACGGAAAGACGAGGGAAAGATTAAACTTATAAGTAATTTGAGTTCAAAAGAACAAAAGGTTCGAAGAAAAGGATGGAGAGAGAGTAGCAGAAAAGCTTACTATCGAAAAAAAGCGAAAGACGGTTTGTCACAAAAATGAAAGTTGTTAGGTGGTCTAATGGCGAGTCATAACTGGATCCCACAGTGACGCCTAGAGGGTGAGGGGTAGATCGGGGAGTTGGTACACCTGGTAGATACGGTAGCAGGTCGGCTGGCTAGCCGCTCTGACTACGATCTGTGGTAATAGTCAGGTGACGCTGTGAACGGGGAAGTCCGGAATCGGCTGAAGCGGGTGCGGACCGGGCTGCTAGTCAGATATGGGGTGGTTTGACGTGGCAGACGCCCCGCTTGCGTTATCGCACGTCAAAGTATACCTGTACCAACGAGTAGCCCTCGGGCCGCACGCCGCTGGCCGAACGCAACACACAATTACCTGCATCGCGGGAGTTTTTTAACATCAAACAAACGCGGCGTTGGTTACTGTTCGTGGATATAATGCATTTATGCTCCCCGTCATCGCAAAAAAGTGGCCTACTGTCGTATTAACAAGTAAAAGACATTAAGTACGTATTGAAATCAAATCAGGTTTGTTCAACTTATGTTGACTTTTACATCACTAATTGACGTTATTTGTACATAATGTTTTTGGTAACAAATAGGCATATATATAAAGTCATCTATAATATAAACCTATTTATTTTTATTAATTTGTACTTTCGTTTCTGTTCACGTTTCCATTCAATCAAGCTGTGTAATGTTTATATCAGGACTTCAACTAATGTTTTTGTTCGAAATAGTTTTGTTCCCATAAGGCGAGCTTAGCTTAATGTGGGTGAATGTTATGTATGAAAATAAAAATTGTTACTTAATACATAAACAAACGATGTATTATGATTATTTCTAATGATTTTCTTCCATGTTTCCCTGGGAACGTTAAATTATTATTTATTGATTGCCACTTTTTGCGAAGACAAAACACTGCTTAACGTGCCTTCCGAAACACGGAGGAGCTCAAGATAAATAAGTTTCTGCTCACCCATCGAATGACCGAGAATTGCGAAAATTGCTTAACTTTGAGGGCCTCACCACCTGCGCCATCGATTCTTTAGATTATATGAGCTTAAATGAACTTCTGGAAACCTACCTATATCGATAAGTACACACGTTTTTGTATACTGAACCAGAAGCAAAAAGAAACCATAGAATACGACTACTGCTCGTAGGTGATGGGCTTGCAACCAGACGTGCGTTAAGGCGCTGTCCCACGATCTGTGTTGTCGCGGGCGAGGCCGCGCCGCGCAGGGTTGCCAACTCGGACGTTAGAGTATATTTATGTAAAATATAGTTATATGTATGTATTCTATCCGTTACCCCTTTTATCCCATAACACAAGACTTACATTGCTTACTCTGGACCTAGTTAATATAATTAAAAATATTGATGTATAATAATAAAAATGTATGTATACTTAAGTGAAAATTTATTTTTCAGATTTTGAATTTGTCATATCTCAGAGAGGAAAATTATTGGTGAAATTTGAAGGATACACTTTCTACAAGAGACCTTTACGTGGTCCTCAAGCAAAATATAAAGCAAGATGGATGTGCACTAGCCACAGTACTAAGAAGTGCAATGCATATATTTACACGGCAGGGCGAAATGTAATAAAAATAGGACATGAACATAATCATTTGCCAAATACCTATTGACCATTATTACAAATAGTCAGTCTATATAATGTAAGGTAAGATTGTTCTCGCTTTTTTTTTATTTAGTATAGATAATGACAAGAATCATGCCAGTGTGGCGATTTACCACCACAAAAACGTTGGCCTATGTCGCCATACAGCCAGTGTCTATGGACATTTCGTATGGCACGGGCACACTAGAAATTAAGTTTTTAATTGTTTTTCTTTTAATATTTTCATTCTAAAAATTGACTTCAGAGAAAATTTCGTCCATAAATATTGTATTTTTGGTAGTGGTGAATATTTGCGAATATAGTGCTCCAAGTTGACCAAATATTGCCGTTTTATTATTCCGCTAGTAGGGAGCAGCGGTTAAACATCCCCTAACCAGAATACGGCTCAATGTTCTAATAGAGTCTGTGCGGAAAGAGAATGGGCGTGGCGAAAAACGGAAGTAACATTAAGATTTTTATTTGGCAATCAAACCCAGCAACCTGTAAAACGTCAAAGTTTTGTATTAATACTGATTTATTTGTTGTTGTGGTTTCTTGCAGTTTTTTGTATTTAATCATGTCTAAAAGGGGTAAAACCTTACAAATACGGTAGAAAAGCACTACAGCGCCCTCAGATTTAAATCCCATTCTCTTTCTGCACAGACTCTAAAACATATTTGAATTTTAAACGTTTAAAAATAATAATTAAAGCAATCACAAAATGTATTTATTTATATACCAAAAACAACAGATTTTTGATTCTGATTCTCACATACATATTCTATCATATTATTTTTGACATATTAAAAAAAAATAAGCCAACTTTTGAGTCGACGCAATCAAATCAAAACCTCCTGTACCGGTCACCCGATACGCACTCTGAGGATCAAGGTAATCCAAATGCGTGTGAAGAGTGCAGCCGTAGTTGTTGTGGCACCCCGTTAGGACTGACCACATATGAACATGGCCGATGATTGTCCACGAATGGACCCCTTGATGAGGATGCCCCGGACTGACCAAATCAAAAGCTGTACTATTAAAATTTTTTGATTGCGTTGTCTCTAAAGTTAGATTTTTTTTCACTGCTCTAAAGGATTGCAGACCTTTGTATTTGATATTTATTTCAGCTGAATATCTACACGAGTTTCTAAGGCCTGTATTATAGAAAGATGCTCAGTGATTGATCTAGTCTTGAGCATAGTTAGAAAGGGATGTCGCTATATATAGCACATAGCGACATCAATTTCTAACTGTACTCAAGTAAAGATCAACACTTAGTTGTCATTCTGTAATACGGACCTAAGTCTAAAAAGACGGACAAACAAGCAGACAAAGCGTTTTATTTTTTAGGGCATAGCACCCACATAATAAAAATCATTTAAAAAATATTGCCGGTTGACAATTATAATAATGATGACAGTCGAAATTGGTATTGAAATACTTTTATTTTGTGTATTTACAGCCGAGTTCATACCCGGAAAACGCGGGAAAATATTATTACGCTTCGAGGGTTTTACATTCTACAAGCAATCCTCCAACAAAAACGGAATCAGGTGGACCTGCTCTACCCACCATAGCAAGAACTGCAGAGCCTACCTTCACACAGTTGGGAATATAATTGTCAAATGTCAAAATGTTCATTCCCATTAGGTTTAAGGTTTCACTTCTTCTTAGTATAAAATCTAAAATTTTGGCCCATTTGCACCAAAGTTTTTAATTAAAATTTAAAAACTTATCATATTTAAGCCCCATTTCATTTCTTTTTGACTTTATATAAACTATTGACAGAGATGGAACAGTATTCACACACGAATAAGCATTCATTTGAATTAAGAACTTTGGTGCAAGAAGGCCCTGTCTGCTTGTATTTGAGAAGAAATTTTGCTAACCTCTTAATTTTATAAGGCTTATTTTACTTTTATTTTTATTTTATATTTTATTTTATTCAATTTGACCAAGTGTGTTTGAATTAAAATTCCTTATAAGAACCAAAATCCCAGTGAATTTTTAAGGAACTATAGATATTGTGTAATGACTGGCCTAATTAATATGTTTGTGCCTTGAAAATTTTATTTGATTAAAGTATCTGAACGGCTTCCTAATGATATCAGTACATTATTATTATTTCGTTGGCTCCCTACTAAATATCGTTTTAGTTACAGTAATAACTAGATAAGATAATATATATTTTTTTATAAAGATTGAATCTATTTTTTGAAAATGGATTCGCTCTTTTGTTTTCATGGAATCATATTTTTGACAGAATTAATGCATTCTGTCAGAAATATTTCGAAATATGTGTTTGTAAACAGTTGACACGGTAACACCTTTCTGCTTAAATATTATGGATTCACTTACTTTAAGAAAGCGTATGGCTTCAAAGTTAGATGGACTTCCTCCACACACCACAGCAAGGAGTGCAGAACTTTCCTTGTACACAATAAACAACAAAATGATTACCAAAGGGAGATTTCATTATACACATACCCCCTTATTAATGAACGAGACGGAAAGATAAGAGAAAAGATTTTCTCATATCGGACAGCTGGTTCCTAAAAGCGCGTTCAACTAAAGAAACAAACAAATTCTTTACTTTTATAGTGTAAGTATAGATTTTGTAAAATCTGCATAATATGTCAAAAACTCTTTAGATTTAAATACCTATGCAGTTAAATGCTTAAAAATAAATATATAAAAATTTATGTATTTTTTCAAAATCTACACTCCGTTACCAAAGTTATTGCTTAGTTAATTCAACATGTTTTTCTTTTTCAGTGGAGTATGTGATGGGTCGACGTGGGAAGTGGTTGCTTAAATACAGAGGGTTTACGTACTCCAGAAAATCATCATGGGGCCTTAAAACCAAATGGGAGTGCTCCACTCACCACAGTAGGTCCTGCAAAGCCGTCTTGTTCACCATCGACAATACAATCTTCAAAGGAAATTGCTACCACTCACATAGAGCCAAGGAATATTGAAAACTACCTATTTTTTTTAACAAACACCAATTAGCCTAGCCCCAAAGTAAGCACTATAAGGCTTGTGCTATGGGATACTATGGTAACGGATAGAATACATAAACTGTACATATACATATAAGTATATTTATATACAAATACATATTAAACATCCATGACTGGAGTACAAATGCTCGTATTCATCACACAAACATCTGCCCCCACCGGGATTCGAACCCTCGGTTCGGGACCACTCGAGTCACTCGGCCACGGAGGTCGTCAAAACCTATATCTGTAAAAAGTGTGTATTTTTGCTGTAGTTATTAAACAACCGTTTTTTTAGTTTACAAAAATATCTAGGATATTTAAGCTCCGAAAGATTACCTACTGATTACATTTTATACCAATATAAATAACATAAATACTATATTATGTTTACCAACAACAGAACTGGTGCGGCTTGTGCCAAATTGGCAAATACAGGGGGTCTAGGCTCCGAATATGATTTTGTCCCGTTTGGTGTCGAGACCCTTGGTCCGTGGGGTCCTAGCGCTTTAAGGCTATTTAAGGAAATAGCAAAAAGGTTAGTCGACATCACAGGAGACCGAAGAGCTGGCAGCTACCTCGGACAAAGAATTAGTCTAGCCATTCAAAGGGGTAACGCTGCCAGTATCTTCGGATCCTTGCCTAAAGGGACTCCTTTTAATAATATATTTTAGTTGTTAATTAATTTTTTTAAGGTTTTTAGTTTTAGTTTTATTTTTCTAGTATATATACGAGTATATAGAGTAATTATGTAATTAGATTGTTATCTTAGAATATTTTCATTACTTAAATTTTGACACTGACATTGACAACGATAGGAAGAAAGAAAGTAAACAATGGAATAAAAATAACATAATATAACATATTATTTTTGAAACTAATTTCAATTGGTGAAAATGGCCACGTCACTAACACAATCTCATGTTTTTAATAGAACATCATCTTTAAGATCTTTAGTTATTTCACCGTCACAAAAACCCAATAAAAATGAGTTTGAAATATAAAATTTTACATTAATTTTAAATTTTCGGTGTCGAGACCCTTGGTCCGTGGGGTCCTAGCGCTTTAAGGCTATTTAAGGAAATAGCAAAAAGGTTAGTCGACGTCACTGGAGACCGAAGAGCTGGCAGCTACCTTGGACAAAGAATTAGTCTAGCCTTTCAAAGAGGTAACGCTGCCAGTATCTTCGGTTCCTTGCCTAAAGGGACTCCTTTTAATAATATATTTTAGTTATTAATTTTATGTTTTAAGATTTTTAGTTTTATTGTTCTAGTATTTATATTTTACTTATATATAATAATTATGTAATTAGATAGAGACTTATTTGTTTGTATAGTTAGTGTATTTTATAGTTTTATGATGTGAAATTGTTAATGTTACTATCTAATAAATATTTTGTTAGATTAAATCTTATAACAAAATATATTTAACAATGTCCATAAATTTTACATTAAGTTTATTTCAATGTACTTACTTGGTCTACCTCCATAGCATGACTACAGAAACGCGATATCATAACGATTAAGCGATTTACTCACACTTACTGTCAAAACTAATATGGAGTTTGACAGCTGATTGTCGATAAAAAGCTCTAACTTATCATATCACGGTGCTGAAGCATCGGGGGTTGGAGTGCTTAATTAAATTTATAAATAAATTCTTGTTATATAAGTTTTTAGCTTAATTGTTAAGTATTATTTTAAATTCACGTCCCAAGTTACATTGTTGCAGTGTAAATACATTGTTTGTATTATTATTACTGATTTGTAGTATAACACGACCCTAACAATAAATATATAAATTCTGAGAACACATTTATTGAGTACTTAGGATCAAACTAAGCTGAGCTAAGCTTTATTAAATAAAACGAGTTAGTTTTATTTAATGAGTGATGTGCGTGAAAACCTAAGAAACAAATATGATTTTTTATTGCTGATTTATTTAAACGCGGGCTGTGTTATATCATGTTGTATTGTTGTTATGTTAAGATTATATTTTATAAAATAAAGGTATTATTTATTTGACCTAATCCGCCGTTTCGTCTGCTACTTTTGTAATTTTCAAACTCAGCTTATATATATCCTCACTGCTGGGGCACATGCCTTCCCTATTATTTGTTTCAACAATAGAGAGATGGGGCCATAACCGACCACGTATTTTCAGCATGTAGATATGTCAGTTTTTTTTTATAAACTGCTTTTCGCCTTACCACTATAGTCAAGACTCTAAGGCCCGTATTATAGAAAGATTCTCAGTGAATGATCTAGTCTTGAGCATAGTTAGAAAGGGATGTCGCTATATACAGCACATAGCGATATCCCTTTCTAACTGTACTCAAGTAAAGATCAACACTTAGTTGTCATTCTGTAATACGGGCCTAAGTGTAAATTAAAGCATAAGTATTCTAAGTTGATTATTTTTTCAGTTGAATTTGTGAGGGGTCAACGAGGGAACCTGTTACTCAAATACAGAGGGTACACGTTCTACAAGAAATTAACGCGCGGTGTTAAGTCCCAGTGGTTGTGTTCTACACACAGCAGGCGGGGCTGCAAAGCTTACTTGTACACCGTAGAGAATGAAGTCGTCAAAGTCTGTTTCGACCATACCCATTAGATTAAAGGCACATAATTAGAAATATCTTAGACTATTATTTACGTAATACTCGTTTTTTTTCGTGTTTTTACTATGTTACATTATGTTGTTTCAGTAATTTAATAAAACATGAAGACAATTAATATGCTTGTGTAAACTGCAACCGTATTCTTGACGTTTTGATCCTAGGTAACATAGTAGTGATATAGCTGAGAGACATCGTATTTCTTTTATTTTAAACTATGTATTTTGAATCAGTTACAGCAATTATTAAGTAAGGTAAGGTAAGGTAGATTGTTTTTATATAGTAACGTAGCAAGATAAGGTAGCTCATCTTGCAGGCCTGCACTAATGCTTCTTCACGCCTAATTTCCTACCTTAAGGACCCCGAAAATATTGTTAACTGAGTTAATTGAGTTTTTAAAAGACTCTTCAACTGTTCCAACCTTTTCAACTATATTTTCTGTGTTTATTTAATTTAATTAATTAATTTTTCAGTTGAATTCGTGAGGGGTCAACGAGGGAACCTGCTACTAAAATACAGAGGGCACACGTTCTACAAAAAATCATCGCGTGGTATTTTGGCCAAATGGTGGTGTTCCACACACAGCAGCAGAGGTTGCAAAGCTTACTTGTACACCGTAGAGAATGAAGTCGCCAAAGTCTGTTTCGACCATTCCCACTAGATTAAAGGTATACAGTTAGGAGTATTGTTTACGTAATACTCGATTTTTCGTGTATTTATTAAGTCTTATTGTGTGCAAAAATCATCGCTAGACATTAAAACCGTCTGGATCTGTTCCACACACAACAGCAGGGGCTGTAAAGCTCACTTACACACCATAGACAATGTTATCGTTAAAGGGTATTCAGACCACCTACATTAAGGTGATAATACAGATCGCGAGTGCGAGATCTGCCGGCCCGCACTACGCGTCGGGACGCGTTGCCAGTTGGCGAATCGGCTTAAAAACGTGCGCGGGATTGTTGTTGAATTGTTGTGCATTGTATTTTATCTAATTTACATTACTACCAATAAATAAACGTTGTTTAATAACACCAAATTATTTTATCCTAAACTCAGCAAATATTATAAGGGATAAGCCTGTAGCTGTATTTTATTGTAATTCAAAAACGGCGTGATGAAGCACCTTGCCGACGGGCAAAGTGAAGATGGCTGGTGTGGCAGGTAAAATTATTCCACCAGAGCTATCTTAGCGTCTGGATCCCATAGGTACTTAACAACAGGTAGGTGGAGTCATTTGGGTGGACCTTTTAGATCCTGAAAAAGATTTTTTGCAGAATATACTAGCTGGTTTTTTTGTTAAATAGCACTGAAAGGTTCTGTGGGATTCTCTTCGTTGAGTTTATTGACCATTTGTGACCATTTGAAAAAGATGATAGTTTTCTTACCTATTGTCACGTGACCCAAAACGCTAGGGATTAGCGGAGCCGAAAATGACGTCACACGCAAGTAAACTGCCGGTTAAAGTGACATTACATTGACGTTGATCGTTTGACGTTTAAATAACAGTCGTGAGACGCCACACACTAGTAAGACGCCATATTGTCCAGAGAAACGTTTTGGCGGCAACTTGAAAATGGAGTTTTTGATTTGGTTATTTTTACTGAAATACACAGCAGAACGATGAATATCCACCTTTTACGGACTCCATAAACATTAGTCAATAACGTGAGATCGTTGCCTAAAACTTGTCAAATACCCTATTGAGTTCGTCAAATGATTTGATTTTATTGTTATAGCTGCTTGTGGTGTAGTAAACCTTCAAGACTTCAAGACTGTTTATTTAAATAAACAAACTTTGAATATGTTCGAGCGATCGCAAGGATAATAACAGATGACATCATCGTAAACATGCCGTTCAGAAAAACTTAAGTAAATCCACCATTTCTTGACGGATTTTAATAATTAAAAAAAATAAATGCTCGGTATTTTATTGCGCATACGATGCACTTAGTAAAAATCAAATTTGCTACTATGTGATTGATCCTCAGCAAAAATATGGATTAGTTATTTTTGTAATGCTAGTTTATACAAACATATTTATCAGATCTTTTATCCAATTTGTGTTTAGGTAATCGACGTGCCCCTATAGTAAAAAAATTAAAGAAAGAAAAGCATTAGTATTAGCAGTTTTTGTAAATTTTCCCAAAGTAGCGGCAATGACAATTAAATATGTATTTCTGATTTTCTACTCTTAAGCAACTTTCGCAGTGGTCGGTCATTGGATGGGTGACCAAAAATTTACTATCTCGAGCTCATCCGTGCTTCGGAAGGCACGTTAAGCCATTGGTCCTGGGTGCATCTGCAGTCGTTAGCACCCACCATTCTGCACTGGGCCCGCGTGGTGGGTCATAGCCCACTCTCCCTATTCCATCTACAGGGAAGGCCTGTGCCCTAGCAGTGGGGACATTAATAGGCTGATGATGATTTTCTACTCTATTTAAAGAGCATCCTTAAAAGCAAACTTTACTATGATTTTTTTTTTCAAAAACAGTTATATTTTACTTTTCAGTTGAATTCGTGAGAAGTCAACGAGGCAAAGTATTGCTTAAATACAGAGGGTATACTTACTACAAAAAACCAGCGCAAGGCCCCAAAGACCGGTGGTTGTGTTCCACTCACAACAGGAAGGGCTGCAAAGCTTCATTATACACCGTAGGCGATGTCATCGTCCACGGGAACTTCTACCATACACATTAGAATTAAAGAATAAATTATTAAATATTTCTTCATGCTTAAAAAATAGTTTATCAACATAATACATGTAAAGAAAATGAGTCAATAATGGTGTCGATTCTAGCGTGATTCTCTAAACTTAAAACTAAATTTTACATCAGTCTCTCCTTTTCATTCTGTATTGAGAATGACAAGGATGCACTGTTGTCAAAATTAAGTTTGGCTTTAGAGAATCATGTCAGAATCGACATCAATGTGTACCTACTTTAATAGCGTATTGCAGCAAAATTAAAATGAAGTTTATTGGGTGCTAGGTATTCATATATTATGAAAGTATATTTTATTTAGAAACACATATAAACATGTGAAACATGGCTGAGGTAAAAATGTTCGTATTCATCATACACACATTTGCTCCACCGGGAATCGAACCCGAGACCTCTGAGTAGGCGACACCTTGTAACCCAGCGTACATAGGGATCGTGATATACTATTTGAAGTTTCATATCTAACATCATTTGTTTCATCTAGACACGCGGCAGCGTGTCAAGCCAAGTTCAAGCAAATGAACTGGCTAGCCAGCGCCGAGTGTAATATTTCACTGTTCCACTTTTGACCCTTCTATAACTCAAAACCTCTTTAACGTAAACACATAAAACTATGTGTGTTTAATTATATCCATAAGGACATCTAGAAGCACAAATTTCATAAAGCTAGCTCAAACGGTTACAAAGATATGAAGGTCAAAATGTCGTGAATTTTGGCACTGACTGACTGACTGACATATACATAGTATCTAAATCTAACCTACTTCCAGATGACCTAAAAGGATGAAATTTGGAATCCAACTCGGTAATTATGTGTAAGCGTAGGAAAAATTCTGAAAATAAAAATAAGTTATAAAAACAGTTTTAATACGAATTAAATATATATTATATTGAATAACTTTTTAAAATGACTGATGTAATGAAATCTGACCAAGTCAAATCTAACCTACTATAAGATCTCACATTTTTAAATAACAGGAATTGTTGTAGGTATCCAATAAAGCAAAGAAATAGAGTTTTATACTTGTTCATAATGTTATTTTGTTCCTATAAATACATATTTGGATTTTGCATAGAACTTGGCATCATTTAGATCTCCATTCTTTTTGCGGCGAAGCCCACACAGCCAAACATAATTTTTATATTGAACTTGGCTCTCTTTTTTTACATTTATGTTTTTGGTGGGATAACTTTTCAGTCGCTAGTGCGACTGAAAAGTTATCCCAGTAAATAGTTTGATAAACCACTTTTAGATAGGGTGTAAAGTACGATTTATTTAAATTTTTTCATTATTCCTGTCCGGACGATTACTTTTTTTAACCATCATTTTACTTACTATATTGGCAGGTCAGTCATGTTTTTAATAACTTCTTTTCTCAGTCGAGTTCGTGACGAGCAAACGCGGTAGTACATTGCTTAAATACAGAGGGTATACGTTCTACAAGAGAGATTGCCGTGGCTTCAAGACCAGATGGTTCTGCTCCACACACCACAGGAAGCACTGTAGAGCTTTCCTGTGCACCGTAGATGATACGATAATCAAAGAGAATGTCCATCATACACATTAAGTTCACGGATACTTCGTGTAACATCAATTACCTAGTTCTCGAAAAATATGGCTGTCTGTATGTTGACTAACTAAATCATTGCCAGTGTCAATTAACAGTGAATTTTGAAAAATTATGTTTATTCTATTTTACCATTATACGTTACTTTAAAATCATCCTTAAATGTTTTTTTCCTACCAGTTCACGCCATTTTTGCTGTAAAAAAGTACGGGCAAAAATAAAACAACTTTAATCGCGGTAGCGTTGTAAACTTCTGAACTCAATCAGGAAAGTGTTTACGCTACGAAGATACTTAAACCTACAATACTATCTCTGTCCTTCTTGGCTAAAATAGATTTTTATTTAAATAAATTGTATTATTTTTTAGTTGAGTATGTGAAGGGTCGACAAGGCAGACTGCTGATTAAATACAAAGGGTATACGTACTCTCATAAAAAATCGTGGGGCCCAAAGAAGCAGTGGGTATGTTCAACACACTGTGGAAGAATCGGAAGACACTGCAGAGCTCTGATTCACACGATAGACGACGTCGTTGTCAAAGAGAATTTGGATCATTCACATTAGATTTGAGGAAATAATATGAATTTTATCCTTATTAATGTTGAATGTATTTTTTATTTTCACTTTCTGTGCTATCTCTACCTATCTAATTTTTATACTCTGCTAAACCGGCAAAAGATGTTACATGAACATAAATGATTGTTAACTAATAAAATACCTATACAAACTAAGATTATCAGAAAGAACAGTGGGCAAGTTAAATATGTACTAAGATTGATCTAGAATTCCCGTAAGATTTTAGGGTTCGTGGTTGGCGCGTATAAGACCGACCCTGAGCAGTTGCCACGAAATGTATTCAGCCAAAAAAAATTGCTCCTACGTTTGCTGTCCGATATTCAACCTAAAGTGGATTCCAAACTAAAGATTGACTGTGCACTGTTAATATTAAACTTAACAAGTTCAAGAAAGAAAGATGAGAGTTAACTATGACACTGACAAAGATAATGTGTATCTCTAGTTCAGTTTTGTTCATATTGTATATCTAGTTCACCTCATCTTTCTCATCACTCGCTCCCGTTAGTTCAATCGAAGAAAGCGACAGGCTCTGCTCTTTAGGCTCTAGATAACAGGGCAATTCTTTGTAGAAATAATCTTTTAAAGTATATTTTAGTAGAAGTTGTACAGAATTAAAGTAATTACAGTCATACATAGATAATCCACATATATAAAACTCAAAGGTGACTGACTGACTAACATAATGATCTATCAACGCACAGCCTAAACCACTGGACGGATCGTGTTGAAATTTGGCATGCAGGTAGATGTTACGTAGGCATCTCATAAGAAAGGATTTTGATCAATTCTACCCCGAAGCGAAGCGAGGGCGGGCCACTAGTTTTTAATATAATTATTTATGTATGATTTACTGGTATAATTAAACCATTTTTGCATGTGCGAAGTTGTGTAGTGAGTATTAATAAAATTGCGATGGATATACGCTGAACGATTTAAATTTTCTCTTGCATCGTGGTTTCTTAAAAATACATTTTTAAGTTTCTCTCTCTTTCTTTTCGTTTCTCTATCTCAAAAACGGAACCCTTATAGGATCACTCAGTTGTCTGTAGGACCGATCAAGTTTGAATATGGTACGTACTTTTATGACTGTGACCCAAACACGGACTAATAAAGTATTTTTTTAAAGACACATCAAGGATCTCTCGAGTAGGCGACACCTGAAAGACGGCGTACACTCGGCCACGGAGGTCGTCAAATAAATGAATTCCGAATATGGGGCAAAGGGGGTGAATTAATAAAATATGATTTAGCTAACTGCACCGTGTTTCATATCTCATGAAAAGGCTCTATGTGAAAATTTAAAGTATTTATTTTAACAATTATAAATGAATAGTTGAAAAATTTTTTAAGATAATCGAGGAAAATTTACATGTTCTCTCCTCCCCCTTATCTCCGAAACTATTGTGTCTAATAATAATTAAAAATGATTGAAATGTACTGCTTGTTGATATATTAAATCTATAAGTTCATAGTAATTAAAATTAAAAACATTCAACGCCATTTTTGCTCGTTATTATAATATTGTGTTTAGATACAGGTGTTCTATAGATACTTCACAATCCATTATGCGCGAGTTCTGATCGCACATGGCTGGTTTTCTTTTAATATTTTTTTAAGTGCTACAAGAATAATTTTCATATAAATTAGTTTTGTTTTTCAGTTGAGTTCGAGCTAAGTCGACGAGGGAACCCGTTGCTTAAATATAGAGGTTACAAGTACTTCAATAAAGCATCGTGGGGCCACAAGACCCAGTGGTTGTGTTGCCATCACAGCAGTAGGAGCTGCAAAGCTATTATACATACGGTAGACAATATCATCGTTAAAGGGAATTTAAACCACTCACATTATTAGATTAAGCAGCGTTGCCGTTTTGTGTGTAATTACACATTTTGTGTGTAATCAAGGTCTCTCGTGTGTAATATGGCATATGTGTGTAATTGTGTACTATAACTTACAACCGTTCTCAAACACTCGGCAGTAATTTAGAAAAACCTACGCACCTTTTGTATGTCACTTTGATAAAAAAGTTCGTTCTATTCATAGACATGGTATCAAAATGTCTATGGTTCTATTACTTTGACACTTGACAGCAGCGTCAGAGCAAGATAGTATATTGAGAATTTCTAAAATGCGAGTGACACAGATTGTATTAAGTGAAACTTCACTTGATTCTTTCCTTTGTGAAGTTGAACGGACTCGTTCGTTATGCAAATACATCAATTATCCTAACTTCGCGCTTTGCATGCATTGTTTGTGTTTGTTGTTGTTGTGTTTATTTACTGTTTTACTGTTCTATCTCTAACCGATTTCGCTGCTCACTAGATTATTGTCGGTTTACCAGGGTTTACCACCAACGTTCTGAAAATATAAGCAAACGTGTTTGAGTCGGTAGATTTGTATTTGTAAGTTGCGATGATTAAGTGGCTCAAGATATAAAAAAAACGGTGATAAGGTATTTTTTGTGCCGATCTATTTAAACAGACGTGTGTGACGAATGATATAAGCAGAAAATTTACACAGGAGACTGCCAAAATATATAAAGAGCATGCCTGTCTAAATAAGTATTTAAAGAAAGGATGAATTTAATAAGACAAAAGTGGTGTGATGCAGGCACTTCACTTGGGTATTTGTGTTAGCTATTTGTTAACTTGACATCAGTCGGTCTTTTTCATTCCATAAGAAGCATGATACGGACAGACTGTTGACAAGTTTACAAATGCATATACGAATAGCCAAGTAAAGTGCCGGAAGCAAGCAAGCGAGCGCTTCTAAATCCCGCCAGCCGAAACTTAATAACGTGTCGTTATTTTACTGTAGTGTTATTTGCGACGCCGTTTTAGTATATTTTGTAAACCACATAGATCAATATGTTTGTATGAGGATGTAGTACGTCTACTATTCATAACTGTTTTCACGATTTTTAAGTTTCTCAGGTAACTCAAAATTCTCGATGTAGACGTAAAACATATCGCGTTTTCGTAGAAAATAGATTAGAACATATAACAGATTAGAACATAGAACATTGATATTCTAAAATAAGCTCTTTTTTTCAATTGATGTACTATATGCATAAGTATTCGGTTTTGAAATTGTGTGTGTGTAAATGTGTGTAATCAAGCAGTCGTGTGTGTGTAGTTTGAGCGAGAGGCAATGGCAACACTGAGATTAAGGGAATGTTGAGAATTATTGTAAGTAAGGTCGCTCGGGGCATTTGTAGCCAGGGGGCAAATGTAGCTCTTTAAAATAACTCCTTACTGTTTCGTTTTTATAATAATTACATCTGTGGCTTTGTGGAGGCAGCATACAGGACTACAGGTTTATTGCTTGCTTGTACGATGTAATTTTCACTGAAATGGATGAAATAAAAAAATCAACAAGTAATAAAAACGACTTTAAAATCGAAAATAAAACTAAAAAGTATTAATTGAAACCAAAATAAAGGTATATCATTGTTAATGATATTATTGAAAAATACTCCAATTAAATAGAAATATAAAGATTAAAATTAAGCTGCTAACTTATTTTTTAGTGGTTTAATTCCATTAATATTTCTATTTATATAGTTAAAATATTAAAACATTATATTTTCAATAAAAAATTAAATAATATATATGATATCTGAAGAGCTGGCGAACAAAAAGGTATAATTACCTAATTTCATTTTACAGTAGCTGTATAAAACTAAATGACATACCCACAGTGAGCTTTTGGCATGGTTTTTAATTTAGAAATTAAGTAATTTCAACACTGTTTTAGTCGGTTTTGATCGAAAATTATTTGAGATTCAAATTCAACGGGCCCGAAACTATTGGACTGTAAAAAAAAGTTGTTTGACCAGATGCGTTATTATACCGTTTTGTTCGCCAGCTCTTCATCTCCATATATACTGTAAAAGCTCTTGTAAACGTCAACTCAATGCCATCTGGTACGTGAAGTCCGATCTATCGATTTTGAAGTCGTTTATATTTTTTTGTTTTTACTCATGTGCTACTAAGTTACATAGAGAAGGTAATGTGCCAGTCTTTGTTAGGATACTGCATTACATCGTGGGGTGGATCGTCCATAACGTGTATGATTGAGGTAGAGAGAGCACAAAGGGCAATTTTGAAAACTGCGGCTTGACTACCTTTTCGATTCCCCACAAAAACCCTCTATGAAGAATGGGAAGTCCCAGCTGTAAGGCAAATATATATATTAAGTATCCTTCTTTAACAACACTCTGAACTTGAATTTAAACCTGATGAATTAAAAGACAGACGTAGACAGGATAATGTCTGCCAGATCAAACTATTTAAAAAAGCACACTCTCATAAGTTCTACTCTTGCCTAGGTCCATATTTGTGCAATAAGATTAATAAAGCCATAGATATTTACCCTATGTGTAAGCATAATTTTAAAGAAGCTGTGTCAACGTGGCTCAAAGCACACACACACACACACACACACACACACACACACACACGCACGCACGCACGCACACGCACACACACACACACACACACACACACACACACACACACACACACACACACACACACACACAAACACACGCATGCACATCACACACATTCATTTATGCTTGAGATTTTAGTTGTGGTCTTTTTAGTAGTAGTGTAAATATTATTTTTAAATAAGCTATATTACTAATGTTCGGATTCGATGAGCGGGGCCTATTGCCATACCTATTTCAGGCACCAGACTCACATGTTATGTAAGATTATTTCCACCTTATATAGCGTCCCATATTATGTAGGTTGTGCAGACTAATAAAATAAAATTATTATTATTAATGTCAATTTCCTAGGATGAAATTAATTAAAAATGTAACCTTTAAGTTAAGAATTTCGTTAATTTCAATAAAAGCTTGTTGAAACCTATTGAAAACTGATATAGTGACAGAGAGATAAAGTTTGTGTTTTTAGCTCTCGACACTAAAAGTGTCTGGCAATAAAAACTGCTGACATACTGTGTCTGGCAGTATTAATTTCAAATCATTATTTCAATATTCTCTACAACATACGTAGGAATCAGTCTTTAGTCTGTAAGTAAAGTATAAAATATTTTGACGTGCCTATGCCACCTGATACCTGAGAACTGACCCATAGCACAAGGTAGCAAGTACGTATACGTTAATTGTACACACTAATACTACTCAATTATCCAGACTTTATCCATGAGAAAATAAGTAAGGTCTGGTGATCTTTGAACCTTGTATTACAATTTATCGTATTTATTATTATTCTACGTGCTGTTTTTCGTATTCCATAATTGTTTATTTTCTAGTAACATTTATGAAGGGTCAGCGTGGGAAATTTCTACTCTTCTGCAAGGGATACAAGTTCTGTAGCCAAATGACTAGAGGCGGGAAGACCAGGTGGAATTGTTCTACCCACAACAGTAGAGGATGCAGAGCACACATTTACACTTTAAATGACATGAATAATACAGTGATTAAAATATATAACACCCATGAACACACTACGAACGTGCAGCAGAGAAAATAAAATTAAGTTTGTAAGAGAAAATAAAATTAAGTTTCTAAATTAGCTCAGCTGATAGCCAGATCAAATAATTAATACTATTTTTAGATTAAATTAGGCTACTTAGTGTTTCGTTACCTAATTTGAATTAATATTGACTAGCTAGCTTGTTCAAGCAAAGTTTTTATTTCTGTTTGTTATATATTCTGTAGATTTTGCTTTATCAGAAGAATAAATGAGCTTTTCTTAAATAACTATTTTTTTTAATACCTTGGAATAGTCCAGTGAAATGTTGTAAATAATTTTACTTTATGATCTACGACAATGAAGAAAAATATAAATAGTTCATAACGTAAGAATTTATATAGCTTACTAAAATTGTTTGGTGTTTAATTTTTTTGTTCACTGTAATTCCCTTTTCATCAGTAAATTCAAATAAAACATTTATTTGCAAGTGAGCTGCATAATTATGCAGAAGTTACAGGTGAACTGAAAAAATATTTAAATTATCCATGTAATATATAAACGATCCGTGTAAACGCGTGAGTGCTATTTCATAACTTTTGTTAAGAAATACTAATTCTCTATGTGAATCTCCATTTCGAATGCGCAATGCGCTAGATCTTCCGAAAACACACAAGAATAAATATTCCGGTTTTGATATAGAGTAAGTATATATAACTAAATATGAAGTTATCAATCCAAAACTGTCACAAATTTTCCACCTGCATTTGATTCAAAAGCAATTGGGAAACCTTTACACTTAGCGGTTTCTTTATGTATATCTGACTGTATATATTCGATGCTCTAAAGAAGTCGATCTTGAAATTCATTACTTTATAAATGCAACGCAATTATGTATAAAACTTATTAATCGCTTGATTTTTTTAGTTATGTGTCAGTACCTGGAGTCAAAAAAGTCTGGAAGAACGTTAATCAAAGTAAATAATAACACTTTCTGTCAGAAATCGACGAAAGGGTCCAAAACGATATGGGTGTGTTCTTCACACTGCTTCAGGGGTTGCAGAGCTCTTTTGCACACTGTGGATAGTATGATTGTAAAATTACATAACGTTCATAACCACTAGATCTTGTCTTGAACAGAAAATACGCTTTGAGGGCAATTAAGCCCGTGAGATGATCTCTGAAGAATCTTCTTTGTAGTATTTAACACATTTTAAATGATTAGGTATTTTGTGTTGCTATTATGGGACGATTAAATTCTTTCATTTTAATATCTTTCTTTGGAGTTGTGATGAGATCCAATATAATTATGACGAAAATCTGCTGAGTAATTTAGAGAGAAAAAATATATAAAGATTTGCTTAAGGTATTGTGATAAAATGAAAAAGTATGTGGCCAGTATTTAATTTATTTTCGCAAAATACAACGTATTTAAAATTAAACTAATAAATATTAAGAACTAGTTGTGATCGATACCAAGCCAAGTACCAAAGTAACCTGCAGCTCAGTTTTTTTTTATTTTACTAGCTTGACGCTGACACTGAATATTATATATTTTACTTTGAATAAACCTTTATTGTAATTCAAATGGCTTATCGTATTTAATATTTGTAAGGTTGACACCATTATATTTGCATCCTGCATCGGAGTAAGATTTGAGATTTTAAATATTAAAATTACAACTCTCCCCAATAAAGGAATGAATTTGAAAACTACAACGCAGGACATAAAAATGTACAACCTCCATCGAGATAAAAACAAATAAAATTATTTCCAATTTCTTTTTCAGCAGTGAACATAGTAGACCGTACCTTATTCAGATTGATAAATGATTGAAAAATGTAATAATTTATTTTATCTAAGTAATTTTGCTTACTTTGTGTTTTCTTGTTGGTAAGTTTTAATTTAATAAGACAACACTTAGACCCACTTGCACCAAAGTTCTTAAATATATTCTCGATTCGATTCTTTCTCTATTTGACTTTAAATAATTTACAGAAACAAGATGCTGTGTTAAAGACAATTAAGCCTTGATTTGAATTAAGAATTTTTGTTCATGTGGTCCTGGGCTATTTATTATGATTTTATTTCACAAGGTTCTATTCATATGAATTTACTTAATTTTTGACATGTGATAATCAATAACTGGTACTGGCAAGTACTAATCGGCCATCTTCAATAAAAGCCAAATGTCCATACGTTTGGCTTCTATTGAAGATGACCCAATAGTGTGGTGTAGCATAGTGCTCTAATATCGATTAGAGTACTACAAGATACTAAACAGGAAAAAAGAACCAGACGAGGTCTGTATCACAAACAAGGACCTACGCGTTGTGTCAAGTATAATTTAGGAGTTCATGTAAACTGTTTTGTGATATATCATACAAGAGAATGAAGTAAATCTCATTCAACAGTGACCAATACCACACAAGAAGAACTAGAGGGAATAATTACAAAAAGCCATATAGTTACCTATAAAATTATTATGATACAAAATATTAGTTTTATTTTGTTACTGGAAAATGTAACGAAGCATGATTAGTAAGAGGTTTCTTAAAATCTATATTTAGCTATTTGCAGTCCCTATGCAGGGGCCCAATTCTCGCGGCATAGATATTATATCACCTTCGATAAATATCGAATGATCTGGCTTTTATCGAAGGAAAACCTTTTTGCCCTATTCTCACCATGTCGCAATAGATATTTATCTACGGATGATCAGTAGACATACATCGACTGGTAAAGAGCCTTCGATATATAAATATCTATGGATCTTGGCATGTCAATCTTGTTATTTCAACTTTTTTTACCTATTATTTATTGTGTTGTCGTGTGTCATTGCCAATTATTGTTACCTCAAGATGTTGTTAACTGCCTTCATAAATAATTAGTAAATAAAGAAATAGGTAAACAATGGTGTCGATTCTGGCGTGATTCTCTAAACTTAAAACTAAATTTAACATCAGTCTCTCTTTTTCATTCTGTATAGAGAATGACAAAGAAACACTGTTGTCAAGTTTAAGTTTAGAGAAACGTGCCAGAATCGACACCAGTTTATATTAACGATGGATGAGTTGATTCATGTTTTAATAAATGACGTGATTGCTATTGCTGTGCTAAGGCGCCGCCGTTGTGAGAGCAAGAGGGCCCATTTGAAATGAGGGACGCCGACTTCATAAAAAAAATACGTTTAAACAAAAATTTGGTTAGAAATCTATAAAGTTATGAATGACATTGGTATCGACTCTGACACGATTCTCTAAACTTAAAACTAAATTTAACATCAGTCTCTCCTTTTCATTCTGTATGGAGAATGACAAGGATACACTGTTGTCAAATTTACGTTTAGGTTTAGAGAATCATGCCAGAATCGACACCATTTTCTTATTGACGATGCGAAGTTTTTGGCCCAAATTTTGAATAAAATTTGGGATTTCTGCGAGAGCGGTTGGCGTCTTATTTTAATTATTCTAAAATTCGTTCATAGTGGATATTGTGAAATAAAATTGGTGTGATTTGGTGTTACAATCGTCTGCGCAACTGAAGAATTAGTGGAATCTTTAAAATATACGCTATTCCGGTCAAGTGGACGCGAGAACTTTATTGTAGTGTTGACTACCTCACAGAAGCTTAGAGTAAAAGCCAGCTCCATAAATTTCGTGCCAAACACTCCAAGAAACATTAGAATGCATCACACTGACATTCTAATGTAAAAAAAAGAAGAATATAACTAAAGATTAGGCTGTATGGGCATTGTTCCCTTTGCCTTCCCTGAAAAGGGAGAATTTTAAATAATATTGACGTTTCATTATACATAACGTTGAAATTTTAAACGCATACAATTTAGGTAAAGTTGAGATTTCTTATACTCAAAAAATGTATACTCATATTTAATATGAATGGAATTCATAAAATATAAAATATCATTTTGTTGCTTGTAAAATTCTGCTCTAATTTATTATTATTTTATATAGACTATGATATTAACTTAATCGAGAAAAACGGAACGCTTTCGGCAGTGAAAGAATATCTACGATAGATATAATAATCATTGGAATATCGAAAATCCACGAGAATAGCATTTTTTACCATCAGTAGATATTTTCAATAGATATCCCTACTTTCGATATTATCTCGAAGCCGATATAATATCTACGCCGCGAGAATTGGGTCCCAGTAATATGGTGATTATGAAAATAATCCCCTAGAGCCTTAATATGTATCATTAAGATTTTAAAACAAGTATCAGCTTCATGTGTTATTTTTTTTTTGCAGTTGTGTTATCTAAGCATGGGAAACCGATGATCACCTACAGAGGATATTCATATAGAAAACACCAAATAACGGGGAGGGGCATAAGATGGGCTTGCTCCAGTCACAAACATTGCAAAGCCTGCATTCACACTAAAAACGATAGCTTTACAACTATTATTAGAATCGGAGGCCAGCATTATCATTAGATTGAACCATCCAT
Source organism: Chilo suppressalis (assembly GCA_902850365.2). NCBI lineage: Eukaryota > Metazoa > Arthropoda > Insecta > Lepidoptera > Crambidae > Chilo > Chilo suppressalis. The sequence goes on along the minus strand of OU963906.1, from coordinate 5,576,030 downwards.
ATTCTAATCAAGGCACTTCGTGAATTAAACGTTGAAGAAAGATAAACATTATAGCTCTAAATAACAGCACGTTGCCAATGAATGAAATTGTAAACAGGATAGATACGGCCAAATTTATTCCTCTTTCTATCAACTTTCTTCAACGGCAGTCTTTTAGATACTGCATCAACCTAAATACCAGTGGGATTAAACAATTGGTTGACAAAAAACTCTTATGCTTACCTTGAAATATAAATGATTCAAATTATGTTACACATAAAATTTACGACAAAATAACTATAGATATATTGCTTATTTATAATCTTGACATTAAGTGTTATCGTTAAAACGGTTGGAAAGAATTCCACTTATCTAAGCCTTCTGCAAGACCTACCTTTAAATTATGACCAGGGGCCAAAAATTATAACTATTTGCATGATTTACAAATAGCCGTTACTACAAAAAAGTCGCAATCGGCTAGAACAGTCATGTTTCGGAAAGATGTAATATATTTTTTAACATAACTTTATATACACAAAAATGTAGGTATACCACATTAAATGCAGATGAAATAAAAATACAGTTACAATGAAATATATATATAAATATATATATATATATATATATAAATAAGAGATCACATAGTGAGCATTTCTCACTATGTGATCTATAAACTTTGCTACTTGCTTTTTCACACTGTCTTTTTCTATTTTCTACTAACATACATACGAGTATATTAAACTGCAAGATGGTGTATGGATAGATACGTCAGTCATACTTTGTTTTAATGCCTTTACATTCGGGTGTATGTTCAATTCATGATTTAATATAGCTTTTAACAATATCGTGACAGTTATACAGGGTGTTACAAAAATACAAATAAAGCTTGAAGGCGTTGAAGTACATCATATAAGGAGGTATCTCTAATTTTCTTAAAATATTTGCATGAAGTTTTAACTTTTTTATAAAAACAGTTATTTTTAATGATCCTCGAACTAGTGACGTGTCTTAAAATGATCGATATTTTTATTAATCATTAAAATAACTGTTTTTATAAAAAGATAAAACATCATGCAAATATTTTAAGAAAATTAGAGAAGACTCCTTATATGATGTTCTTCAACGCTCTTCAAGCTTTATTTGTATTTTTGTAACACCCTGTATATAAACAAGTAAGGAATGCTTTTTAAGCATTCAACTGCTAGATTAACTAAATATTGAGATTTCTATTTATAGCTTTATCTAAAGTTTTAACCACAGTTTATATATTGCTTGTCTTTTATGTAACCTACATCCTATTTATGTATGTTAATTAAAACATACTTTTTAATGCCTTCTTTTCTTTCTTCCTTCTTGCTTTTTAGCAGTTAATTGTCCAATAAAGTTCAATTCAAAAATTTAAGACCTAGGTGTGGGAAGAATGTCAGTACACCAGTGAGGTAAGCCCTTCTGGTGTCGCTGGACTGACTATATAAAAATAATTATAATTTTGTAATACATATTCAGTAAGTTTATAAATCATTGTGATTACATAAATAAAGTTATTTTTAATATAAGTTTTGTTTTTAGTTTCTTGGGAAAAAGATGAGTTGCACCATCAAACGATTTAACTGTGATGATTTTTATGGCTCTAAGTATTTATTATTAAAAATTATGTAATAGGCAAATTATGTTATAGGCAAATTATGTTTCAGAAAACGAAGCATTCCTAGAATTGGCCCCAGAATTTACATAATCTAATAAGGGTAATCCAGTTCTAATGCTTGAAAGACATGAATATTAAGCTGCAAGAAAGTGGGTAAAAAGAAGTGGTACTACTTAAAAGGTAGATAAAGATTTTTGAATGGCGACCGTGCACTGAATAACGCTGAGTTGGTAGATTTGTCATTAGATCTGGTAAAAATACTGAATGACATGAGCAACTTTGGGGGAGGCCTTTGCTATGATTTATATCACGTTTTTATCACGCTCTGTTGAAAGATCTGTCTGAAAATACTATGAAGTTTGACAGCTGGACGCGATAAAAAAAGTGATCTATGTCATATTGTGGAGCTCATACCACGGGGTCTAAGGTGATGATGATAAAATCTAATTATATCGGTATTTGACCTGAAATTCATGAAATTTGTTTTTACTCAATTAATACTTATTCACTTTTCCAGTGACTCTGATTAAATCGAAAAAAGGAAAGACTAACATCAAAGTGGGCGAGTACATATTCTATATGAAACCAGGCTCAGGTTCGAAGGAAAGGTGGGTTTGTGCACAAAATAGATACTGCAAGGCGCGCCTACACGTCTTAGATAACAAAATTGTCGCCATTAATAATGAACACAACCATGACAAGAGATAAATTATTATGAACTCTAGTTATTCGGGCTTACTCGTTAATGTTTTGTTCCATAAATATGGCTAAGTGAAGCAAAAGATACCTGGTTCATTCTTCATGTTCGTGAATAGGTGCCGCTAGTGGAGATGAGACTATTATTATACTTTTCTCCTGTTGAAACTTAAATTCTACGGGCATATTTTTGTCTTTCTTTTGCTTTTTGTCTTTTTATTATGTTTTGTCCAATCTTAATTTTATTTTAATTTTTATGTTAGTAAATTATATGATTTTTATTCAATTTTTAAAATTAAATTAAATTAAACGTAATAATTACTGACATATAATAACGCCGTTGGTATCTAATGTGTACGTAATGAGTTTCTGTAATTGGCCTTAAGATTGTATCTATATTTAATTGTATTAAATTTCACAAAAAACCTCTGTAGAAACTTTGTTAAAGATAAATAAATGAATAAATCTCCTCTCCTCCTTTGCAGCGCAGCTGTGTTTTATTTTTTATTTTATTTTGTAAGGAATAACAAACAGTTGTACAATTTGTGTTACATAAAGATTTACAGAATCTGTGGCTACGGATAGTGGTGTCGATTCTGGCATGTTTCTCTAAACTTAGGACTGAATTTGACATCGGTCTCACCTTTTCATTCTCTATAGGTAGTGACAGAGATACACTGTTATCTGGTTCAAGTTTGGGTTTGCGAAGTGCCGGAATCGAAACCAGTACCCTTAGCACGAACCAAAATCGAATTCGAATAGTTTGCGAGTCCGAAATGTCATTGTCAAATGTGTACTAATTTTTAGTTCTCATTACGTATTTTGTGGCGCAGCTGTTCAAGTTTCCATACAAAATTTGACATTGACATTTCGTTTTGCAAACTATTCGAATTCGATAATGGTTCGTGCTAGGGGTACAGTACACTTAGCACGGACCAAAATTGAATTCGAATAGTTTGCGAGTCCAAAATGTCATTGTCAAATGTGTACTGATTTTTAGTTCTCGTTACGTACTTTGTGCCGCTGCTGTTCAAGCTTCCATACAAAATTTGACATTGGCATTGTGTACTCGCAAAATATTCGAATTTTATAATGGTTCGCGCTAAGAATACAGTATAGTACATGTCATGATAGTACAGTCAATCTGTCGAAAAAAATATCGTTTCAGTGAAAAAAAAACCTAAAGGGTAAGTCTTGTTTTTTCTGTTGCCAAATGACGTCAGTAAGCCACCTTGGCGATGGGCATGTTCAACTCGTAGGCGTTTTTTGAAAAACTCAAAAAAACCGTCAAAAATTTTTTGAAACGCATTTTTCTTGTTTTATATGCATTTTAGAGACTTTTTTTTTCGAACATAATTGTAGAGGGCGTTGAGTACTACAATTTATGTCATTGTTGCAACCTCGTACAACAAAAAATGCGCATTGTAGGTGGCGCTAAAGTCTCAGAAAAGTGTTTTTTCACTTTTTCACCCTGAAAATATCATTTTAATGGAAAACTTTAAATGGCAAAGTTGTTTCGTACATAATTACCAACAACTTTTGTATAAACAATTTTTTTGTATTACTTACCGTTTTCAAGTTATAAATTGCGCAGGTATGAAAAATCCAATAGAGCGGTTTTGGGCAGTTCAAGTACACATTTGCAGAGCACATTTCAATGTACGTTTTACTATTTTTTATTTTTTTTCATGATTGAAAAACAAAAAAAAAAAAAAAAAAAAAAAAAATAGTTTTTTTTTTATTTTTTTTTTCATGATTAAAAAACATAGTAAAAACGTACATTGAAATGTGCACTGCAAATGTGTACTTCAATTGCCCAAAACCGCTCTATTGGATTTTTCATACCTGCGCAATTTATAACTTGAAAACGGTAAGTAATGCAAAAAAAATGTTTATACAAAAGTTGTTGGTAATTATGTACGAAACAACTTTGCCATTTAAAGTTTTCCATTAAAATGATATTTTCAGGGTGAAAAAGTGAAAGAACACTTTTTTGAAACTTTAGCGCCACCTACAATGCGCATTTTTTGTTGTACGAGGTTGCAACAATGACATAAATTGTAGTACTCAACGCCCTCTACAATTATGTTCGAAAAAAAAGTCTCTAAAATGCATACAAAACAAGAAAAATGCGTTTCAAAAAATTTTTGACGGTAGTTTTGAGTTTTTCAAAAAACGCCTACGAGTTGAACATGCCCATCGCCAAGGTAGCTTACTGACGTCATTTGGCAACAGAAAAAACAAGACTTACCCTTTAGGTTTTTTTTTCACCACTCAACCTACAGATTGACTGTACTATGATTTATTTATTGTATTAAGTGGGAGGAAAAGTTTCTTCGCATTTTAATTGTAATTTAATTTTTTAATTAAGTTTATTTTTAGCTAAAGTATGTAGGTGCCATTTTGTTCGATAACTTTTTGCCATCTTGTAGGTAGGACATGACCCCATTGCTATAGAAATTTTGGGGCTTCTGATCAAAAAACCGCGACCAGTGGTTTTGGCAGTACTCTCGTGATGTTAACCTGACACTGCTTCAATAATTTTGAAGAGACCGAAACAGGTGGAAATTTGAAGGTGCAAGGTCAGCACTTTATGGCGGATGTATTAAACGAGTACAAGATTCATTAGGTTTCTTTCAGTGAGCTCGTGAGGTACCCAAATATCGAGCTTTTGTGTACCCAGCTTTTTTCCAATGCGCCTAAATTATTTTGTGGTCAATTCCCAGTTCTTCAGCTACCATTGATATGCCGATCTTGCTCTATATTCTCAAAAATGGCATCCATTTTATCCGTAACAGGGCTATATGAACGACCATATTTTACATCAAAATTTCCGGATTGAAAACGCTTATACCAAATTTTTGCTACTGTTAAAGCGCGTCCGCTGCGCCATGTTTTGTACAGAACATTGTTTGTTCAAAACATTTCCCGCCCGCAGCGACTTTAGCAATGATCAGTAAACAATGTGTTATAAACAGCCCAATTTTTCACATTTGAAAAAATAAGCAGCGAGGAGTAAGACGTAAACATTGTTTTGGATGTAGTGGATTTAGTACTAGAAAGAAGAAAAAGAAATTCGTGTCAGACCTTACTTACCTACAGCAACGCGCCTACAACATATATTAAGAACTGCAAATTGAAGACAGATTTGGAATAAAAAAATATTTTCTTTTTACCGAGAGTGATTTTGAAGAGCTTTTACCATTAATATCGCCTGACATACAAAAAACAACCACATGGCGGCGTGATGTAATTCCACGTGATATGAGACTAGCTAGGTGTTACGTTAAGATTTCTAACAACAGACGATGGTTACACAAGTGTAATGTACAATTTGAGAATTTATAAACAGTAATACTCCTAATTGATTCTGTTGAATGTCGTCTGAAGTCTGTTTAGCTCTATACAATAGACTGAAAAAGATGTATCTAAATTAATAAATAAATTATGATAGTCACATCAAAACACGTCTTCCTACTCCAAAATCAAACGTAAAATGAACGATTTCTCCCGCTCGCAGACCAACGCGGGGGATGTTTTCTATAAACTCCGGCAAACACGTTAAAGTGTTCAAAACATTTAGGCCTTATTTATGTTTTCGAACAACGTTCTGTTTAAAACATGGCGCAGCGGACGCGCCTTCAGAGACACTGCACTAGCTCCATAAACATCACATTTTTACTTTTTTGTAGTAAAAATTAAAAATTTATCGAATTTCTTCATTAGTTTTACTCATCTTGATAGTAAGAAAAACAAATGAAAATCACATTTTTTTCTAATATGAATTTAGAATTATCCTCTTTAAAATTTAAACTTTTTATTGATAACAAAACCAGCCAGATACCAATGGCCAAAGAGATTATATTACCAGTTCATACATACTACAATGCGAATAGACTTTTCCCACAACCTATTATGTTGTCTATTTTTGTAATTTTGTAAAATTATAAATTTTAGAATTTGTCTGTATCTGTATAATGTGCTGAATAAACGATTTTGATTTGATTTGATCTTCAAGAGAAACTTATTTGGATACCCCACTGTTTGCCTCTCTTTATGGGGGCAAGCAGAGATGTGATTGATGATTTTGTCCTTGTCAAATATATCTTATAGTCTTTATTGTATAGAATGTCACTTAGTTTCACTTCTTTTTTTTTCACACTTTAATTTAAATTTTATAATAGTGGCCCGCGGCGTGTTTGCGTTAACATCCCATGTCCTCAACCCCGGTCATATGCATACCGAATTTCAACAAAAACCATTTAGTAATTTTTGCGCTATTGAGTAACAAACATACAAACTTTCACATTTCTAATATTGTAGTAGGATTTAAAATAATTTGGTAATTTCATACGTAAAAGTACTTTAGTTGAAAGCGTCTGTAATTCACAGAGGTCCCGGGAGACGATTCTACACAACCTGATTCTTCAGACTGTGAACATGAAAAACCTGTGCAACTTAAGAAGGGTAAGCTCATTGCTCCACTTCCGTCAAATATACGATGTATTCAAGATGCAGAACACTTGCCTATAATTACTGGAAAACGATCCAGATGCAGACAATGTCATTACAAAAAGGCGCGCACCACATGTAGGTCATGCGGTGTCGCATTATGTTTGACAACAACCCGTAACTGTTTCTTAGAATTTCATTGCTAAAATTAATTTATTGATTGTAAAACATCTAGCTTGAAAATCAATTGATGTCAATGAATTGAGGAGCTGGCGAACAAAACGGTAATACACATTAGTATCATCATACATATTAACATAGTTTTATTTCACATACCCGTGAGAGCCTGTTAAAGAACTGGGTGTTGTAGGCTATATTAGTTTGCGCAATATGAAGTCGATGTTGTTGAACAACTGAATGTCAACATTAGGTATTTCGAAAAGTGAACATAGTTATATAAGAAAATGAAACCTGAACAGTAGCCGGGGTACCCAGGTTATTTTTTTTTGTCCAGTATACGTCGCTGTGGGCAACACATAAAATAGACAGTACAGAAGGTATTCGGGTCTTCAAGCATTTCACCCCATACAAAATGCGCTCGAACAACGCACACCATAGCACCGCTCACGGACACGATATCTCGGACCAGTCGGGACCACTACGAGCGCTGGATCTATAAACTTTTTTTTATGCAAATATGGAGCACCGAAAAGTTTATTTACCTGTTCAATAAAAGGTTGTCCTAAATAAAAACCATTAATGATATATTCAAAAAATAGAACAATTTAACATTAAAGAAACCCCTTGTAGTTACTCCAATGGTGATGAAGGTTATGTTACATCCTTTTATATAATATATAACGTATTAACTGAAGTTATATTGTGTTTAAGGTATATACCTTGATTATATAATCAATTCCAAAAAAAAACTTTTTTCGTTCATCATCATCAGCCTATTCATGTCCCCTCTGCTGGGACATAGCCCTTCCCATGGAAAAGGGAGATTAGGCCATGACCCACCACGCGGGCCCAGTGCTGAACAACTGCAGGGACCAACGTCTTAACGTGCCTTCCGAAACTATTTTTATCGTTTATTTTTTTTTGAGGTAACTAGCTCATAGTGAATTATGTACTTCAAAATGAATCATGTTGCATGATTTGTTGGGGATGAATGATAAAATGAAAAGGCTCAAAATTTTCAACATTAGTCTGACATAATAAGCATAGTATTTTTTTACAGATTTAGATCCGAAGTTTTCCAAGTCAACACATGGGAATCCCATCATCCTTTTGGACGGCTACAAGTTTCGTTTGAAGCGTGATTCCCGGGTAGTGAAAAGCCTGAACGTCAGATGGGTCTGCTCTACCATGAAGCACGGTTGCAAGGCCAAATTGATGACGGTCGAGAACGTGGTTGTAGCCTATGATAACGTCCATAATCACCAAAGGCCGAAAGGCAGGTCGTCGAAGAAAGACAAATCAGACAAATCTAATAAAGAATATTCCGATGAATCGGATTGATAAGTGCACATTTCTAGAATACTAGCATGTTAACCTTTGCCAACTGCCTTGATGGTATCTAATTGTTGCACGCAATAACATTTTATTTATTGAGGCGGCATCCTGTTACCTGTTTTGGTCATATCCATAACTTTTTTATATTTTTAAATATTTTTAGTGCAGATTATTATTTAGTGAAAAGCATTGTATAATCCCAAAGAATATAATAATAATTTCAAGCTCTGCCCTCCGGATCTCTGTGGAGCACAGACGTGTTCATTTTATGTGAATCTGTGTCACTTTTAATTTTAATTATATTTTGAATTAAAATTATTTAAAAAAAGGAGTGCACAATATTTGAGGAGATCAGATTGAAGCCTGCCTGGTTACCGTAACTGAAAGAAAAAAGTAACATATATAGCATTACGGAACAAGGAATATTACTAAGACTACATAAATAGCAAGGTTTAAATTTCATACCGCCGTCCAACATTCACTGACAGACACTTACGCACTGCTACACATCTACTGTGTTCGGCCCACCCATAACACTGCTTGCTTGCACCCATACCGACATCAACTAGAGCTCATCCCGCCGGCCCCCAACATTCATTGACAGACACTTTCGCACTGCTACCACATCTACTGTGTCCCGCCCATCGATAACGCTCGCCCCTAGCGTTGCCATCCGTCCGGAATCAAGCTGGACAGTGTTAAGCTTTTTGATCTCTTGTCCGGCCTGCCCGGGTTTTTTTAGTCTTATTTTCTTTTGACGCAAGCAAGCTGCACACACTTGACTAAATATGCAAATGAAAAAATGACAATACCAATTCAAACTTTCCTTTAAAAAACATGTATTTTATTTAAACATTTAGTCATAAATCGTGTCGTGAGACCCAGATGTCCGATTTTTTTAGCGGGTAAGTATGTGATACGTTATCTAAGCTTCCCATAGCGTAGGGATCGTTATATTGCAGACGGATGTGGACGGCCTATGCCCACAGATTGCAGCACACCAAAAAAAATACTCGGAGACCTCTCTTCCTACGGACGATGGGAAGAACACGAAGATTGACTATCAGTCCATAAACAATATAGCTCATTTATGCTTCAGTACAGCATATAGCAACGAAATTTGCATGCTAGTTAATGCATGTAATTTGGCATGCTAGTTTCAATACTTTTGTTTGTGATCAATGCCATTAGGTAAATATTAATAAGGAGAATTTGTTTCGCAGATTCCGTCTCCTTGCATCGAGCTGTGAAGGCAAAAGGTAAAAATGTGATGTGCGTAGATGGATACCGCTTCTCCGTCGTTAAAGGCAAGAACAAGCTCAGTAATAGAGTCAGATGGAGGTGTTCTACACACCGAGGGTCGGGTTGCACAGCTCTCATGCACACCGTTGGAGATTGCGTCGTCTACCTTCGAAACGATCACATTCACCCTCCCACAAATTTTCCTAAGTATAGTTAATAAGGTTTTGAGATAATTTTAGCAATCGTTGAAACTAGTGACAATGAAATGATTAAAATAAAGAAAGAATATTTAAAGAAATACATCTTCACTCTGATTCAACGAACCTTAAAAAAAATATGTATTCGTTAATACGTATAGACGTTATCTTGATGTTATTGCAATTGTGTGTAATCAGTCATTAATGTTTATGTAAATTTAAATGTATGATTATTAAATTATATACAATACCTAAAAGCGACAGGAAATGTGTTAAATAAATTATATTAAGACGTATTTTGTATTGCGATGGCGATCCTTGCAGTGGGGGCTCTCAGGGGCCTATTTCATAAAAGAGTAGTAAATACGACGTCTTCTACTACAGTAATTTTCAATGGTAGTTTATTGTGGTTGAATTGTGTTTCATAAAGTTGATTTTTCACTACAGTATTTTTGGTAAATTTTACTACCGAAATTTTATGCAGCTACTACAGTAAACTACAAAATTACTATAGTAGAAATATTACGATAGTAAAATTTGTGAAAGCAGGTTTCTTTGAATTAACAAAAAGAAATATACATTATACTTTTATGAAATAGGGCCCAGTGTAGCAAAAGAGGTACAGAATAGAAAAAGGTCTTACGCGTTTGCCCTTGATATGAACTGTCACAAATAAAAGCATATGTTGAACGAGCGAGCGTAGCGTCAGCGAGCATGCTGCGTCCGTGACTGGCAAAGTCTATCATTTATCATTTTCTGTAGCATAGTTTGATTCATACTAGTGTGAATTAAACCTCATTAGTATAGTAACGTGTCTTATTTAAAAATTATATTTTTTCTTAATTGCTACAATAAAAAACTGTGCATATTGAAAGAAGAGAGAAGTTTTTTAAAGCGCATCCCAATTGAACCTAGTCTAGTTTCTATAATAACACAAGTAAATATTATATAGGTAGTTCAATATTATTACTAGCTTAAATTATTTACTTGTGTTATTATAGAAACTAGACTAGGTTCAATTGGGATGCGCTTTAAAAAACTTCTCTCAGTTCCTTAAAGAGCGTTTCTTCTCTATCTCCATATAACCCGAGATCACTGACAGGTCTTTTTTAATACGAGCTTTCTTAAACTTAGTGCCGCACTTAAGAAATTATTTTTTGTCAAAGTATGTAATATATGATATACAAGACCCTAAACGCGGCCAGTACCAAAATATAAAAATATTGAACAGGCAGACGGCCAGTGCAGTCTTGTAATAGGGTCCCGTATTTACTCTTTGGGTACGGTACCCTAGAAAACCAGACGGCAAGTTATAAATTTGGGAATGTTGAATAGTATATACAACAGCACATCAATGATTATGATGACTTGCCTTTTAAAAAAAATATTAAGGGACTTGTGTCTGTGAGTATGAATCAAGTCCTGTCAATTCAATGAATGCTATATTTTCAGGAACAATGTTTCATGTCGAGAGTTCTCCTAGGGGCAATAAAATCATCGTCGTTGAAGGCTATAGATTCTCAAAAGCGAAACGATATGGCAACGGCAAGATCAGATGGAGATGTTCCACGCATCACAGCGGCGGTTGCCTCGCGTATATGCACACTTATGAAGGAGAAATTTTAAAAATTAAGAATGTTCACAATCACTTGGCTAAACAACAGTGGTGATGATATCTTATGTAGCCGAACCAACTTCCGAACTGCGAGTAAATGTACAATCGCGATATTCGAAACACTTGTTGCTGCAATAATAAAACTACATCCCTCACACAACGGGTGAATCAGACGTGCAAAAGATACAAATTCGTAGCTACACTACCATCATGACACTACGTTGTGTATTTGATGTACGCATAATCATTTTCAAAAGTGTGTCAGTGGAATATATAAGTTTATTCTTTAGTTTTGTTTCAACTGGATCTGAAGTGTTATTGACTGTCCATAACTTGTTGTAATTCTAATGTATGAAAAGGGTGGCGAACTTGATTATATTTGTCTGATGCAAAACGAGAATCGTAACCTGACACTTGCGATTGTTTGAGTGATTATTTGTTTTGTTGAGTGATTATTGTCTTTTATTACTTGGTTTACCTGGAAACCTAGTAATGTTTCTAGTAAGGCAAGAACTGGGAAAGTTTTGTGAAGTGAGTACACTGCGTAACTCCTTCAGCGATTGTGAAAATTCTTATAAGTTATTGTAATTTTAAGAAGAAACTTAATGTAAAACAATCGACATTAGCAATGGATAAATCATATTGCCAGAGAAGTATATTTTTTTATTAACTTAGTCTCTACTAACTTGTTCATTATGTTTTAAGAATTGCTCTATGTAGAAATAGCATAGAAGTTATAACTCAATAAAATTGCATAACTTGTGTTTTTTTTGTTACTAATTCACATACCTACGCACGCGTATGTAGATTTTATTAATATTATACAAATATAGAACAGATTTTTTTAAGTTCTGGTTGTCTTATTAATGACTGAATTACAGGTATTCTTTATATTTTGAATCTTCAGTATAAAATACATCGAGCGACTTATTTTTTATAAAAAACCTTATATTGCATGTAGGTTTGTTTGATGTTAACGAATCTTTCAAGCTTTTTACCTTCCTGGTGGTTGAGCGCAACTTCTAATTAATACTTATAGGGGCACAACTAAGATATTCTTTTGTTTCAGGTATTCGTTACGAGTTCACCGAATCTCTTAGAGGTTGTCGGATTATCCTTATCGAAGGCTACCGTTTCGCGATCAAGAACATGAGCAAAGTAAACGCACCTATCAAGAAGATCCAATGGACCTGCTCCACTCATGGCAAGCACGGTTGTAAGGCTGTCGTCTTCACATCCAGGGATGAAATTATCTACCTTGACAACAAACACACACATCCACCACAGACAGATAAGAAATCCCAGAACAAATACTTCTTACCAATCTCAAAAGTTAAGATGTTCTATCGTCAACCAGATTATAATTAGACGAACTTATACACTTACTAATACTTTAGATGAGGCAGATTTCGTAGCCTTCTGTCTTAAATATTTCCGTAGATTTGTATAAATTCTTAATTTTCATTCATTGTACTTAGCAACCTGTCTTATTGCCTATTGACTCCACGATATATTAATTCAATTGTAGACTTCGATTATGTACTCAAACAACTTTGTTGTTAACCGTTAAGTACTTCAATTCCAATTCATGTAAAAATATATAGCGTTTTCAGACAATATTGGTTGAAAGCAATTAAACAATATAAAGTTATTGTTATGTATGTAGTTGCATACGGTGTCGTTCTTTGGTGTAAGCTTATTTATCGACAAAGTATCAGTGTGTTCATCGATGTAAGTAGATATGTCTGTAGAATGCTAACATTACAATTTATCAATAGGAAAATGAACTTTTAAAAATCTTTATACTTATTATTCAAGTTTATTTATATACGTGAAATTCATGGAAGGCTTTATATAAGGAATACTTTGCCAAACCTTTTTCACCCTGATGTTGATAAAAATGGAGTTTAGTCGCGAAGATAGCTAGTGAGAGGTTAATGATAATTTATATTTTTTTATATTTTGTTTTAATTATAACAATCTGAAATATTTTAAATTCTAGTCAATTTATATAATAAGACCGCATCAGAATAAAGTTTCGTAAAAAGCGGGATTGCTACAGAGCCGAAAAATCGTAGACTCGCTAAAAATAAGTGTAATAACCATTGAAATTCGTGAAAATGAAAGTTAGAAACTTTAAATTAGATGTATACAAAAATATTTTATTTTTAAATGTGTGTTTTCTTTAAGTAAACGTATCATGTTGGATATATACACTAAAGGCTGATAAATTCGGGAATGAATTTAAAAATAAGCGAAATACGTGGTGCTATTGTTGAGGTCAACTAAATGGAAGTTTTTGATATGCGGAAAGTAATCTAGTCAAAATTAATGGTTCGTAAGTTTATCTTAAAAGCGGTATATTATTTTAATACCGTGAGATACATTTAACGCATTTAAAATTATTTTATTAATACGAGGAACGAGTATGATACACGGTAAATTGTGAAAGGCGCGGGTTCGAAACCTGTCTTAAACTTGAAGCGGCTGGATATTTCTAAAAGTAAAAAAAAGCTTTTATATTAAACACGTACACAAAATTTTCAAGCTTTACAAAGTTTTTGATATCACAAAAAAATGTGATGATTTAATAAGTACGTAGTCGCGAGTAAACACAATTTAAAATAATAATATTTCAGATGGTCTCAGTGTTGTCTTGTATAATTGCGATATAGGCATTTATTAAAAGTATCTTCTTTAATATTACAATAATAGATGCAAGTATTTTAGCGCCATTTGCTCAATAAGGTCGGATGAAGTTTGTAAATTATCCGTCGACTCAAAAGAAATAAAATGTGAGATGCGTCTATGGATACGTAGTCCTTTATTGCCACTAGGTCTTCACATTGAGGTTGCCAATTTTTTGGGTTTTCTATCCAAGTCATAAAAACCGACTTCATGTGAATAAAACTACTAAAAAGTAATAAATAACACATTATTCTTTACTTATATCTAAAGTACATTAACAATATGGTGTCGGTGCTATGCCAACTCCTGTGTAAATGGTAATTCAGATATATAGGGCGATTCTGTAAAAAAATAAAATCTCACGGTAGCTCTTATTTTAGACATTAGTTGTCTAAAATGGCAGCTACCGTGGGATTTTATTTTATACACATAGCACCGACATCATAATGTTAATAAACTTTAGATAGGTATTACGCCATTACACGGCAAAATGTCGCTATGCCTGTAGAAGTAGTCAGTATTAGATATTTGTCAGAAATCCTAATAAATGAGATCGTAAGTGAGATTGCATCTTACAGAATACCGATTCGTCAACATGCATGGTATTAAACCGACTAAAAATTTCGATGTACTATATCTAAATATAAGTAAAGAATACGAGTTATTTCCTAAATTTGTCTATTTTGTTTCAATGAAATCGGTATTTAGTTTTGTTAAAAGATTTTTTCCCCCTTTCTATTAACATAGGCTACGTTTTACTGCGGGAAAATGTCCCTAATAAACCGCGGGTAACACCGCGGGGCACAGCTACTATATTATATAGACGAATTGAAAACTTCCTCATTTTTGAAGTCGGTTAAAATATTAATAGAGCACTCTGGATTTGACAAAAATATAACGACAATGTTAGTGCTAAAGAAGGCTTGGTATCTGAGATTTAATCAATTGATTTAATCTCAACTGGGTATATTTTGTTTATTGTAAATCTAAATGTCATAATAATAAATAATGTTGAACTAATTCTATTTCCTCTATTAACATATTAGATATCATTTTAATATGTTGTATACATTTCCAATTAAAACCAAAATTGAAGTGAAATTTGTCCCAGAAACACTATAATTATTTTTGTTTCGGAGAGTATTAATTTTAAAAGAAGATGTTATATTTTACTTATGTCAATCAATATAATTGTTTAGCTTATTCTCTTTATCATTACTTCTAGCGTTCATAGATTAAGCCAGCAATGAACATAACCCATAATATAATTATTATATACCTTGTAGTCAAATCATCAATACGCATTTTCATTATAGTTGTGATTAAATTGATGTCGCATATACTCAATAGTTCAATTTCTGTATGTTTCATTATAACCAAACAAAACTTTCAAGTATTCATTTTTTTCCCCTTTAACTGGTCCCTATTTTACATTTAGCGTAAGTAATTGAAAACATAGCTATGAAAAAAATATTTTTCTATGTAACATTCTACTTAATAACATTTTTACTGAAGAAAAATTGCATAATGTAAATGTAAAATTGGTGACAAACAAGCGTATGGCTCTGATAGTAAGTTGCCAAGACTATGGTCTTACTATAATCCTACCCCGTGGGGCCTGAACGGGGTAGGGGATTAAGTCAGTGTAGGCAACGGTCCGGGTAATATTTTTGGTATCGCAAGCGTCTATAGGCTTTGGTGCGCTTACAAGCAGACAGGCCATACGCTTGTAAGCACTTGCCACCCTTTTGACATAAAAAAAGAAATAAAATGTAAGAGGCTGCTGTCAAGCACAATAATAGCAAAAACGCATATCCACGTGGAGAGCTGACATTGTATGTGCGTGAACTTCTACTTCATATATTTATCGATCGTCTTTTTTCAGCTACGATTTGGTATTCAATGTCGCGTCGTGGCACCCGTCTGCTCAACTACAGAGGCTACACCTACGGTATTAAATACGCGTTCGGCGGTAAAAGTGTATGGAGATGCTCTACGCACAATTCCCGCGGGTGCATTGCCTTCCTGCACACTGTGGGCGATGTGGTCGTCAAAATCCTAAACGGACATAACCACTCCAGAATTTATCTCCATGCGTCGATGTAAAAGAAGAAGATGTATTAGGAATAGTTAAGAACACTGTGTCATTATAAATGTAAATAAAAATATTTTCATGAAATAAAGCTTTATTTATCCATCTCACTAAACTGGCTCTTGTAACATCATAGAATTAAGGTAGGATATAATTTAGAATTGAAAATTCAGAATATATTCATTTACAATAATTCACATAAAATAAAATTCATCTCCACAATGTAAGAAAAATAAATGATTCGGTAATTGTAAAGGTAATGATGACTGTCATCATTGGCAACGTCACTCAAAACCAAAAAGGAATACCTTTTAAAATGCTGTTTTACATTGTCGCAAGTTAATTTTACGTATTCCGTGGCTTATATTAACTAGTGATAATCAAAGACTACGAATTCAAATATCGTAATTTTTGCTTCATAATATTTTTAATAACATGTTCTTTTACCGAACACTTTCACCGTTAACCAGAAATCTTTACTTAAGTGAAATAAATTTACTGATGTTGCTGCCATATTATGTTTTTTAGGTGCTCCAGTTCTGAGATACAATAAGAGAGGGAATCTCATTATTAAAATGAACGGTTACTACTATACGAAGCATCTGTCGAAGAGTTACAGCGGTTTTTCTGACTTAACCAGGGTGAGATGGAGGTGCCTTACCAACTACAAGAAAGGCTGCCCGGCTGTCTTGTACACTCTGAATAATGAAATATCGTCAGCTAAAATTAATCATAATCACAATCCAAATTTTACACAATACTAAGTCTGCCGGCTTTATTAAGATGATGAACGTAATTTGGGAATGGATAAAGAAAGAATGATGAAAGAGCGAATGTCAGCAAATGATCAAAATACACGCTATGAATATTTGAGGTGGCTTTTAGATGATCTCTGATGGCTTGTGCTCTAGCACTAAGGAAAATAAATAACCAGCTGATGATGAAGATGATGATGTCCACACCAGGAAACTGGCTTAACTTTATGTACTTATACAATCAATTGTAATAGTAATGAACACCGATTTAGGGCCACTTTTTACAACTCCGTAACAATTAAAATCTTATTTAAACATAAAATTCTAGTACTTGTAAAATACTTGTAAAATTATTCATTTGACATTGTGGGTTACCTACAATGCGATGTGATAGCGCTGCCTTGCAGCTTAAGAATGGCTAGAGGAATTTCGACGCGGCCATCAGGGTCGCGGTAGCATAATTGGTCAATGTATTGGCCTGGGTAGTGAAGGGAATGGGTTCGAGTCCCGTCTGCTGCCTGGTCCGCGTGGAATTTTTTCTAGTTATATTTTCTTTAGATAAAATTCTGTTGAAGGCTCAAAAACGTCTTTCACCAATGCTAATTACGTTTATGCTAGTGTTAATCGTGATAAGGAACTGTCACCGAGCAAATTAAAGTTTCATCTTGACAGTTTGGCGAAAATATTTCCAAACTTGTTGTGTTTGTTATTTTTCGTCGACTGTAACTTCCGTAATAGTATGTGTAATATAAAGAATTAATTGTATTTGGTAAATTGTATTAATAATGTAAAATATATTTAAGTCACAAGTTTGATATATTTATGCATAAGCTTTAGTGACCAGCAGTGTACTCTGGTACTTTAAACTATTCCCTGCATTACAATTCATTCCACAGAAGTGTCTTCTTGTGGTGTAAATATTCCGAGAATGTAAGAATACGAAATTGAACGAAAGAAGAAAGCTGTTCCATTATAAAGAGTTTTTGGAGGATTGAGATGTATCAGAAATATATTCAGATTATGCCAAACATTATCTTCAACACATCTTATTACATTTATTTTGCTATTTCAAATTTATTTTGATTTCTTTCAAATCCATTTCAATAAAAAATATGATTATTCAGTTACGTCATTTGCATATATTTGTTTTCTTCAAACATTACCACCACTACCAGTTCTTAAGTGATAGCAAAATTAAGCATCAGCTTAAAGTACAACTAATCTTTCAACTAATCTGAATTTACTTTTTAGGCGATATAACGTTCCTGCAGAACCAAAGAGGAAACCCAGTTATACAACTAAACGGCTACTATTATACGAAACATATGACGGTCAGATTGAAGGACTCTGAGTACACCAAAGTGCGATGGAGGTGTCTAACCAACTGTGTTAAAGGATGTTCTGCCGTAGTCTACACCTTGAACGATAAGATCCTGCGGGCTAAAACCAATCATAACCATAGCCCTTTCTTATAATAATGATAATTTCCTACACTCCCACCAATAAACCTAGCTCTAAGGCTTGTTTTATGGGATGCTAGGGTAACGGATGGAATACATAAGTTTGATACACATAAAAGTATATTTATATTTTATACCCTATATATACCTTCATCCATGACAAAGATAGAAATGCTCGTATTCATCATACTAACTATATCTTTTTAATCTTTAATATTGGGTTTTTGAAAAAAGAATGGCAAAGGTCATACGTACACTATCAGTATACATAATTTATAATTAAAGTGAAAAAAAATAAAACTAAAAACAGTTCTGTTAAATAACTAATATATATTTTCACTCTAATTATAAATTATTTATACTGATAGTAAATGTAAATGCGTCTGTCTATGTCTCTTACTTCTTTATACTAAAACCACTGAATCACCATCTAGTTGATGATAATAAATAATTTATAAAGTATTAAACAATTTTCAAAGACCCCCTTAAATGCAACTGTTTTATAATAAGCGGTATTAAAACACGAATGTGGGTGTGTGAATACTATTAAGTATCACATGAGTGTTTTAATACCTAATTCTGAACAAGACTTTATCTACACCCATGATATAAATCCTCTATAAAAGATTTAAAAAACCATGGGGGCGTTCTAAGAACTTCAAATTCATCAAAAGTTTTGGCGCTGCGGTAATGAAACACGCGTGAAAGACAATGTTCTTTTTTGAAATTCATAATACCACGAATCGAGCAGTGAAAATTGTAGCTGTCTGATGAGTAAGTCCTTAGTGCGGAAGCGAAGGAGTGTTATTATGAAATTTAGTACAACATTATAACACCCATTTGGTTATAATTTTTTTTTATTATTACATTGGATGTTTTAATTTTGTTCAATGAGCTAACTGTTTCAGAATATTTGATAGAGGTTTTAAATAATATCTGAGTACAGGTAATTTTAAAATTAGCTGTGTTAAACAATTAATAAACTCATTGTGTCATAACAAAATTCTTGAAGGAGCTCAATGGCGAAATTGGTTAGCGCGTTCGGCTGCGATCGTTGGAGTTAAGCAACTTTTGCAGTGGTCGGTCATCGGATAGGTGACTAAAAATTTAATATCTCGAGCTCCTCCGTGTTACAGAAAGCACGTCAAGCCATTGATCCCACCAATCACGTGGGTATCGACCCATTCTCGTTATCCATATATATATATATATATATATATATATATATATATATCCATCTCCATAAATGTGCGACTTTAACTATATATTTTCTCAATATGGTATATTCATAATATAGTATATAGTTTATTCATAAAAGAGACACAAATAAGTATTTTTGCTTGCTTAAGAACCTGAATATGTATACAAGTAACAAATGTGTGCATATTACGTAGTACGTGACTCTCACAATCACGATATCTCAGGAACGGTGATACTTAGAGAAAAAAATATAAGATCCATTTTTGTAGAGAATTTTGAGATCTACAATTTTAGACTGAGGTATTTTTTTGATTAAGCTTACCGTTTTTGAGAAAATGTCAAAAAACCTAAAATTTTGACCTTTGGCCCCGCATAACTTTTGAAGCTCGCATGGGATTGATGGGGACTTTTAAATTTTTATTCATAAGGGTAAAACAAAGGTCTCCACCAATATTTGGCTCTGTCGGGGTTTTTGTTATTTGAATTGTCTAAATTGACCGGACTATTAGGAGTCTTATTTTCTTAACAGCGAAAGCCGCAGAGCTCAGTCTTCTTGATAAGGCATCAATATGAGGATCCCATTGCAGATGCGAGTCTAAAGTAATACCCAGAAACTTTGTATAATCCACTAACTCTACAGGCTGGTCATTTATTTTTAAACTAGTATTAACCTGCCTCACATTAGGTAAAGTAAACTTAACACATTTTGTTTTACTAGAGTTTAGTTTTAAATTATTTACCGTAAACCAGTGAAGGACTTCAGAGAGAGCACAATTTACTTCGTCATAACAATCATTTCCTCTCCTAGCTTTATCCATATGGTAGGCCTGTGCCCCATAAATGGGGACATTAGTAGGCTGATAATGATGATGATTTTAAATTTGTAAATTATAGTGGCAATAATGATAGATTATATTATATATATATATATTTTTAAAAGTAAATAAAAATATAGATTAAAATGCGGATGAATAAATAGGTTGCTATAAAATGCCAGGATCCATTTCATACACATTCAAAAAACGATGCTTAACAAATACTCATTTTTATGATTTTAGATCGAATTTTTATAAAAATACACTCACATAGGCAAACAAGGGAAGAAATTCTCAGGAAAAAACGAATGGCAGAAAGATTGCGATATGAAAAAATAAGAAATAATAAAGAACTGTGGAAGAAGAGGCAAGAAGAGAACAGGCAACGGTACTTACGCAGATTGTTGGAAAAGGACATAACATAAATTAACATCGAATGCAACAAATGTTTCGGTCAAGTCTAAGGCCTCTATTATAGAAAAATCTCAGTAATTAATCTATATATATCATAGTCAGAAAGGGATAATGCTATATATACCACATAGCGACATCCCTTTCTTACTGTACTCAAGTAAAGATACACTTAGTTGTCATACTGTAACGACGCAGTCTGAAAAGGGTGCAAAATGTCATAAATAAATAAAACAGTGCATCTATACCGTTGAAACTTGTTTTATTTAATGAGTGGTGTGCATTAAAACCTAAGAAACAAATAAGTATAATTATCTTTATGTTTTTCGGCAATTATTTATAATTGGATTTGGAGAAGTATAATAATGAACCACAAAATAATAGTTTTATTTGTCAGCAGAGTACCTACATACATCGCTGTTTTTATTTAAAGAATATATCACTAGAAAAAAATCCACGCGAACCATTTTTCTAGTAAAATTATCTTAACATTTAAACATCTACTGGTTAAATGCTTAAAAAAATAAATGTATTTATACTACAGAGTTTTTAAATCTAATATTATTTGGATGATCTATAATCCTCACTGTTCTTGATATAGATTTTAAAATTTTCTGCTCCTGTACTTTGGATGGTAAGTATTCTTTGCTGTTTTATATAAAATCCAATCTCAACCTCACCTGGAGGTTAAGTTTGATTTTTTATTTATTCAATATTTTATTAGTTAAGGAAAAAGTAAATAGATACCTAAGTAATATGAATGTAACTTGCATATCCTTGATAAGTTTTATTTGCCCACAGGAGGACCCATATTTGGACCATACGATGTGTGCGGCAACAGGCATATCTACTATCACGGATATAAATACTCAGCTAGGCGCAGGGATATCGCAAAGTACCGCAGGGTACGATGGTATTGCTCCAGCCATCATTCCAGGGGTTGCGGTGCTTTTATAAAGGCCATAAATGAAAATATCATTGGTATTCGCGACACCCACAACCACGAACCAACGCTGCAGCGGCGGTCTCGCGTCGCCATATAAGGCAAACGGGACAGTTTAAAAAGATACTATAGTATGATAATATAGTATGTTAGTTAGAATTCGTCTATTTTCTCAAAGTGGGTGTTGACGTCAGTCCTCTTGTAGATTTTCCAGAAAAAAATAACGATATTCTAGTGAATTAGGATCCGTTGTTTGATACATAGTAAAAGGTTAATATTAGTATGTAAATATAAATTCAAATACATTGTAAAATGGGACAAATTAGATAATAAAAGTTATCATTTGTCCAAATGTGTTTTATGTGCCATTGACTAATTATCACATTGAATATTGAAAAATGTACCAAGCAACGGGGCCTTAGTAGTCTCTTCTTTTAAGTAAAATTTTGGTAATATTAACTAAAATTAAAACTGCATTTCTACCTGACTACTACAATTATTTCTCCCTTATTGCTGCTCCATTTGAAATTTTTGAGAGAAATTTAGAGGGGCGCTTGGATATGCTGAATAATAAAAGAGGATGGACACATGTAAAACGATAATCTAGGATCTATTACCTATATTCGGAAATTAAAGAACCTTTTTCTTTCTTTTAGTGAATCTTTCATAATTTAAGTAGTAAATATGTGTTCTTTGTACTCCCACACATAATTCGCATCGCATCGCAAATATATGCGAGCGCGCACTACTGTACCGCGAGAACTTCCGATTTAATTCGCTTCGCTCATTCCTGCCATAGTACATCACACTTGGTTATGCCATTTTAGTCCACTCTGAGACTTGTCTTGTACAATTCTTCTGGTGAACATGGTTATAATAAATTTAAAGGTCTACAAATGAACATTCTGACATTTTAAATTAATAGAAAAATCTTCTATTCTCAAACCATAGTATTTTCTAGTAAAATAGGTCCCATCAGCGTTCATAATCGTCATAAATGGATAAACCTAAAATATTCATTTTCTTCTTTTTTTAAATTAACAATAACAGCAGTGCAACAATATTTTTGCGATCCATGGCACTATTACTAAAATACGTCCAATAGGCTGAATACCATTTCAGAGTTGGTATGATCCCCTAAACCAAGGCATTGCCGCACGAAATTGTATCGCAGAAACTTGTGACTTCGCATCGCATCGCATTGCAGTCTTGTGTGGGAGCCCTTACTAATTGTAAACCTGACTTAACTACCTGCTGATGAAAGTTTGTAGCCTTAGTCTAGTAGTATTCTATGTTAACATAGTCTCGGGTGTGATGGAATTGTTGCCCAATTATAATTTACTTGAAACTAACATCAATGTGGCCTATCTGTGGTTATATGATTTGGTCTTTCATTTTATTTCTTTGATAGATGGTTTCTACCACTGATATTTATGATCATTTAAGGGTTTACACACAATTGAAAGGCCGAAAATGGCGTTTCTACAATTTTTTTTTTGGATTGGGATTTCATTTGTCAAATACAAGGGTATTCAATAAATATAAAAGTGACTTTTTACTTCACTTGGGTGCTTTTGATTTATGAAAAAGATTCATTTACACTGCTTCAGCAGACAGTCTCCTGGAGGACCACCAAAAAGAGATGTCGGTGGTGAGCAACATATCTCTGGTTTGGTTTATCTGAAATAATCTGCTTGGTCAAACATAAGATTCTATTAGTGAGTGAATAAATCTAGGTAATGATCGAAGGAATATACAAAATTTTAACTTTTGACAAAGTGATAGCTCTGAAAAGAAAATCCAATTCATTTCGTTAAATTGTTTTTAAAAAAATGTAATAATCATCACATATCTTATTCCTTTGATCAATTTCAAAAGAACATATCTGAGAATGTAGTGTTAAAAGATCAGACCGATCGGTTGAGCCGTTTTTGAGAAATTGTGCTCACGAATATTGAAAATACCA
Organism: Chilo suppressalis; assembly: GCA_902850365.2. NCBI lineage: Eukaryota > Metazoa > Arthropoda > Insecta > Lepidoptera > Crambidae > Chilo > Chilo suppressalis. The sequence continues at coordinate 5,552,359 of OU963906.1, read as the reverse complement.
TTTTGAGAAAAACGCATTCAAAGTTTCAAAAGACGTTTAGACATACTTACATGTAGTCATCTATGTAGTTCCGTAAATCCGTATATCTTAAAGAATATTTTCCAGATTATTTGAAATTTTCAGAGAATATAATGATTTTTTTTTCTTTTTTTAAGTTTTTAATTACGTATATTTAACCCCTTAAGACATTTTATGTATCTCCAGAACAGGATCAAGTATTTTTTCAATGCCTATAATTTCTTAAAATATGCTTTCACTGAATTTTGTAACACAATGCGCATTAGCATAATTGAAGTAGTTTTTAAATAAATACCAAACATTCGAGATTTCTTTATTATTTCCTATTTTAACCACTTGCACTTTTGTGTAATTCACTACGAACATATGATTAGAATTATAAATAAATTAATAGTTAAAAGTTTTTCTTTATTGGACGAAAACAATTACATTCATACTAAGAACTTTATCTTTACAGGGATCACCTACAGTGATATTGCTGAATATGAAATAATAAAATCTCAGAGAGGTGGAAACATATTACTCCGAAACGGATACCGTTATATAACCAAACGCGTAACTACCAATGGCAGTAAGACGTGGCAATGTACCAAAAAAAACTGTAATGCCACCATAGTGACGCACGAAGGAAAGATCAAAAGAGAAAAGAAACATGTCTGTCAACCGAATTACGTGGAGAATGAATTAAGTAAATTTAAGCAAGAGTGTATGTACAGAGCTGGAACTGAAGCTACACCTATCACAAAGATTTATACTCAGTGTGTTGACGAATTGAGAAGCACAGGTTTTGAGTTTCTTGATAAAATTCCAGATTTCAACAGTATAAAAACAGCTCTGTACGGCCATAGGTCGCGTGTAAGAAAACACAAACAAAAAATCGATGACAACAGTGATTAAAAATTGCATTCTTGAATATACATAATAACTAGGGGAAATTCATGATGTTAACTAAAAGTTCACTCGAGAGCATTGTTTTAATCTATAGATTAGACAATGATAAAATTGTATTATTTAAATATCCCAGGATTAATAAGTGTGCTCTAAGCAGGCTGAAGGGCAACTCGTTCTTCTCAACCGCAACTAATTTTCAAAGTAATGTTGTAATCCTCATGTTGTACTCATACGTATGTGAGTTTGTTTCAAATTCCTGAGATATATACCTAATTTCTTTCGTTCATTATCAATTTCACACTGCTTCCATATTATTTCTAATCGTATGAGGTTGAGAGCGGAGATTGATGCAAACTATATCTATCCACCTAGATTAGTGCAAATATGTTGAGTGGGTTTAGTTTATTTTGCATAACAATTACTTCCTTTTACAAAATTAAGCTGAAATTTTGACTTTCGTTTTACATGTTATAGGTATACCTATGTTATAGAGTTCTAAAAATTTCCCTTACATTTGTAGGTATGTGCTATTTAGTAGTAAACTACACACCATACAAGCAGAATTTACGGAAGTGAATCGAACCCGTTACTTACTATTTTATTTAACAAAACTACGTGTATAATTTTTAAATTAAAAGAACTATGTGATATTGTCTTTTTATTTAAAGAAAACGTATTACCCGTTTAAGTGTAACTGTCGTGTTATTTTGGGTATGTTATGCATTTTTATTATTATTCACAATGTAACATAAATTTTATTTTTTACTAACTTGATTCTTAAACATTTAAATTAAAAACATGTTCAGTATGATTCGTCTTTCTAATTTAATAATTATTGTTATCGTGCCCCTGCTGTCAGGCTCTCCTCGGATATTGATTTTTTCGCCTCACAAATAAGTTTTTCTTTAATTTCAGTGGAATTTGTAACCTCAAGGAAAGGGAGAACAATGATAAAGTTTAAAGGTTTTACCTTTTGCCATTTAAGAGATAGTGGCGGCAAAAGTAGATGGGTTTGCTCCACACATAAAAATAAGTACTGCAAAGCCTTTATTATTACCTACAATGGTGAACTTATCCGCTACAGCACGCTCCATAATCATGAGTGAGAAGTCATTATATGATGATGACATGATCACATTGAGAGCTTTCGACTTAAAGTTTTCATAGTAAGTTGTATGGACTCGTCGAAACCGGGGCCGTATTGAGATGCAGACAAGGAATTCATATAAGTGGAGATAAAGTGGAGAGGAAGATTCAAAAACAGTGGGACTAGGAATGAAGAAGCAAGTCATGAGATAGATAATAAATTAAAGATGTATAAGTGTTAAAGAAGTAAAAAAACATGAAGTTGATACGGTCAAACCCCTTTATTGATAAGAAAATAAATGTTGGTCAAAGGGCTCTGACCGGCAAGATGTATTATTTTTTTTAGCGCTTCATGCTTCTTTGTTGTTTAAGTGTCAGCTTATAAACTAATAATATTGTTGGCTAATAAACCATTAGGCAATGGCATATAAGAGACGATTGCTACATTCGTGGCTGAGTTACAATTTATAATAATATGAGTTAACCTATGTGATAACAATAAGATAATGTTAAATCCTTACAATTGAGCATTTTGTAGCTAACAATATAACTCGATTATGAGCTATGATTTGAAGATTAAATTGCTGTTCAGCTCTTCTTGAACCATAAAAGCTGCTAGTTCATAGTTCTAAAATGCAGCAAGAATTTTGACTGGAATTAAACTCACAAATGTAGTATAACTAGCTTTGTTAATTTTTGTATGACTTCCAGAGTCTTAAAACTTCCAATGCTTACGGTGCGGCATACTGGGTAACTATTTGATTCCATCCTCCTCTCTTACCATCGTATAGAATTTTAATGAGAACGAGTCTTTAATCTGGTCGGTTGGAAAATGACCGCGCGATCTTTTGCCTTCGTTGTTTATAACCATAATAAGTTTTTTCTTATCAAATTTCTGCCTAATCCGCTCACTGTATGACCAAAGTATGAATGAATATGCGACTTACATTAAGGTAGAAAATTAGATTTTATTAGAAGTTGTGCCAGAATCGATGATTCGGTGCTTTCCGCCGTCCATTAGATATTAGTCTTTAAAACTGTAAATCGAATTCCTGATCTAAAATTTCTACTCCATCTTGAGTACGGACCAGGATGCCTATATATTTGCTGATTAATTAAATAATTAAGTTTAAGGTGAGATATTGACTAAAAATCTTTGTTTTTATACTTATTCAATTGTTTTTCCGGCGCAGAATAGACTTTCTGTGAAATTGATTTCTTTCTATTTATTATGGTTTATGAGATATTGTGTAACACAATGATAGGTACTTTTTCACGCGTAAGTACCATACTAAAGACCACAACCAAAGTAATTACTTTTTTTACATTCATATGGACAAAGTTTGAGTAACCTTTTACTAAATCACCGCTGTCTATCCGTCCGTCTGTAAGCAGGTTTTATCTCTTAAAACTTACTTAATAAATATCCGAGGCTCCGAGTACTTGGCAGATTTCTATTAGCTTAAATGCATCATGTCCTTTTCAGTCTATTAAGCATATTTAAATATTAAAACTGTACAAAAGCAAATTGGCTTTTATTATTTCACACAACTTGTCAATATAATAAATAATATTGATACGCTATAATGATGTCATTAATTCATTTTACACAAACACTGTTATTCACAAATTAAAGCAGGATGTGTCTTGATTAATTTTCGCTTACTTAAATACTTGTCACTTATTTAAACAGCTCGAGAGAATAAATTTTTGGTCACCCTTCCTATGACCGACATTTGCAATATTTGCTCAAATTCCTTTGCAATTGTGGAAGCTGATTAAATATTCCAAACGTGCAGGTACCATCGAGTTTTTAAGCTAACAACTTGCGTAATGCAAAATGCCAAACGATCATAATCTAATCGTAGTCATCATAGTATACGGTGGCATCGTTATAATCTGTTCCAGTGCAATTCGTCACATCGCAGAGAGGAAAACTCATGATAAAACTAGATGGGTTCACGTATCGTCGCGCCACGTTTTCCAACAACAAAGTCAGGTGGACTTGCTCCACCCACCAGTATAAAGGTTGTCGCGCCTTCCTCATCACACTCAATGATGAAATTATCTATTCCAACACCATTCACGAGCACAAATGAGGTTGTGCTCGTTATAAAGAAGACTTGATATATCATAAAAATGCAATTAACTTTTTTATTTTCCTAGCTTAGCCTTTCTAGTCACTTATTTAAATTAAATGCTATTTCTTATCACTCTCTGCTGGAGATCAAACTTTCTCGTTACACATAATTATTTTGCGATTACGAACTAGAACACTAAACTCATTAGTTCCAATTTTCTGTACTTTTAGTAATTCGTACTTAATTATTTACGATATTATTCAAAAGTATTTTTTTTTTATTTTTTTTTAAGACGACATTTTCTTTTATTGATACAGCACATCGAATAGTTGTCTTGTCATCAATTTATCATTATTAATAATTTCTCGTAGTCTTACCTATAGTTGTTCGTAATTATCTGTAACTGATTACTGGCCGAATGCATTTAATACCAAATTATCAAGGTTCTCTTTAAATAATAAACACTTTAATGTCACCATGCTAACATTGCTAACAATGGTTCTATTCTATTGACAGTTTGTCTACTACAACCACCAGGTTCTTGTTTACACTTCACATTCTTAAGCTGCAAGGCAGCGCCATCTCTTCGCATTATAGGTAACCCACAATATAAGAATGGTTAGAAGAATTTCGACGCGGTCCGTGAGAGCCGCGTTAGCATAATTGATCAGTGCATTCGCCCGGATTGCGAAGGGTGCGGGTTCGAGTCCCGTCTGCTGCCTGATCCGTGTGGATTTTTTTTTCTAGTTTTATTTTCTTTAGATTTAAACATCAAGCAGTTACATGCTTTAAAAATTAATAATAAAAATTATAACTATAATTGCTATTTCTTCTTTCAAATGTTTAATACTTGTAAAAGTATTCATTTGATATTGTGGGTTACCTATAATGCGAAGAGATGGCGCTGCCTTGCAGCTTAAGAATGGCTAGAAGAATTTCGACGCGGTCAGTGAGGGCAGCGGTAGCATAATTGGTCATTGCATTCGCCCGGATTACGAAGGGTGCGGGTTCGAGTCCCGTCTGCTGCCTGGTACGCGTGGAATTTTTCTAGTTATATTTTCTTTAAAGAATATATGGTTTTTTACATTCGGTTATTATTTTTGTATAAAAAGATTTTTGATGTAACAAGTCTTTACAATCTATACCAGTGAAGAAGTGCTGTAGGTTAATATCTACAGCTGTATCTTAGCAATTCTTTTATTTTTCATTATATCTGCAGCTCATATAGCAGCATACACAGCTATATATTATAACTACAGCTGTATCTTAGGATTTTTTTTATTCATCACTATCGCTTTAAACCCAGTTCAATTTTTGAAGAACAATGATGGTTCTTTTGACAAGCCCTTTAACTATTAACATGCCTGCATATAAAATATTTATTTACTTTAGCCCTAAAGGTTTCTATTATAAAGTTGTGAAAATGTTCTAAATGAATATTCTTTGATTGAGTTGTATTGAAATGAAATGAAATGAAATGAAATGAAATGAAATGAAATGAAATGAAATGTCATTTATTCAGTCTAGGCTGTTACAAGCACTTGTGAAGGTCAAGAAGCTACGCCATCGGTTCGCAAAACTACGGCGGGAGACCTTGTACTGAGAAGAACCGGCAAGAAACTCAGCAAGGGCTGCTTTTTTCTCCCTGTATTGATATATACAGAGTCGTCAAGTTGAAAAATGATTTCAGAGATACATCTGAAGTCACCTTCCATTACATTATTAAGGATATAGATATATAGTTACAATAAATTTTATATTTAGTATATAGGAAGCGGCATTAGATAGGTATTATATTACTGTTTCAAAAACTGACTCAAATAACAAATTACAAGAACCACTATGTCCATGCATTTCGATCATTTAGATAATCATTAACTTTATAATAGCCCTTATTCATAAGAGTATTCTTAATCTGAGATTTAAATTTGGTTAGTGGAAGCTCAATCAGATCTTGGGGAACTTTGTTAAACAATGCAATACTACATCCCAGAAATGAACCTCTTGATTTTTGGAGTCTGAAACATGGAACGGCAAGTTTGTTATTATATCTCGTGTTAAAGTTATGGGTTTGACTTTTTTTTGTAAATGCGTCATAGTTTTTTCTTACATATACTAAATTTTCATAAATGTATTGCGATGCCAGTGTTAAAATATTAATTTCTTTAAATTTTTCTCTAAGAGATTCTCTTGCCTTTAAATTATATATGGCGCGAACAGCTCTCTTTTGCAGTACGAAAATACTTTCTATATTAGCAGCTGAGCCCCACAACAAAAGGCCATATGACATAACGCTATGAAAGTAACCAAAGTAAACCAATCTTGCCGTTTCCACATCAGTTAGAAGTCTTATTTTTTTAACAGCAAAAGCCGCAGAGCTCAGTCTACTTGATAAGGCATCAATATGAGGATCCCATTGCAAATGCGAGTCTAAAGTAATACCCAGAAACTTTGTAGAATCCACTAACTCTACAGGCTGGTCATTTATTTTTAAACTAGTATTAACCTGCCTCACATTAGGTAAAGTAAACTTAACACATATTGTTTTACTAGAGTTTAGTTTTAAATTATTTACCGTAAACCAGTGAAGGACTTCAGAGAGAGCACAATTTACTTCGTCATAACAATCATTTCCTCTCCTAGCTTTAAACACTAAAGAGGTGTCATCAGCAAATAGTACTGTCTCACACAAATCTCTTGTAAAGTGAGGAAGGTCATTAATATAAATAAGGAAAAGCAATGGGCCCAATATTGAACCCTGGGGCACGCCCATAGAAATGGGTGCTCCTGTAGACTCAGCTTGATTTATAACCACTTTCTGAATCCTAGCAGAAAGATAAGACTGTATCAGACTTAGTGAAATATTTGATACACCATAATGCTTCATTTTATTTAACAATGTTTCATGGCTAACGCAGTCAAACGCCTTAGATAAATCGCAAAAAATGCCAATAGCATCGTGCTTACTCTCCCATATATCAAAGATGTGTTTGAGAAGTGCAGTTCCAGCATCAGTAGTACTTTTGCCTCTAGTGAAACCAAACTGTTTTAAATGAAGTAGCTTATTTATAGAAAAGTGTGCTAGTAATTGGTTATAAATTATTTTCTCAAATACTTTACTTAGCGCTGGTAATACAGATATAGGCCTAAAATTGCTGGGATCTGATTTGTCACCAGCCTTAAAGAGAGGGATAACTTTAGCACATTTCATTAGATCTGGAAACACTCCCTCATCAATACATTTGTTAAATATAATGGCCAGTTGTGGCGCAATGACAGTGATAATCGGTTTTATTATATATGTTGATATTCCCCAATAATCCTCTGTCTTTTTAATTTTAATTGAATTAAAAGTTTTTATAATACAATCACTACTGATATGTCTAAAATGAAAATCATTACTGCACTTATCAACACTTGACTCAAGGAGGGTCATTGCTAACCTAGAACAAGAATTAAGATTTCTAGTTGTTTCAAATGGTGCACTAGAAAAGAAATTTTGAAAAGTGTTTGCAACGGCATCATCTGTCCTAATAATCTTATTGTCTATTTTTAAAGAATATGTGTGTTCATTAAATTTATTTCTTCCAGTTTCATTATTAATTATATTCCAAGTTGTCTTTATTTTATTATCGGAAAGACTAATTTTTTTAGATAAAAACTTAGACTTTGCTATGGCACACACCTTTTTAAAAGTTTTTGAATAGTTTTTGACATATTCTATAAACTTAGGATCAGATGAGGTTGCCTTGAGAGCATATAATTGATACAACTTATTTCTACTTTTGTAAATACCCGGTGTGGCCCAATCACTAAATTTCTTTTTAGAGCTATGGCATTTAATTAATTTGCGTTTAAATATTTTATTGAATTCATCTTTAATTAAATTGAATAAATCTTCATACAAAATATTATAATTATTACAAACTGGTAAGTTCGATATTTTGTGATAAACGTTATCTTGAAATTTATTTATCCCCGTTTGTGTAATTGGTCTACAAGTTAGGTCATGTTTGGGTGAAGCATGATGGTGTTCAATAGAGGCTAATTGTCCACTATGATCAGAATTAATACAATTTATTATTGATTTATTAAAAACATTTCTATTACAAAAAATATTATCCAAACAGGTTGCTGATGCATGTGTGATGCGGGTAGGCTCAAAGAAGGTATGCTTCAAGTTATATGATCTAAATAAGTTTAGAAACCTACTCACTAATGGACACTTAACTAAAATGTTTATATTAAAATCACCACACACAACAACCACTTTATTACATTTACATACTATATTGAAAGCGTCTTCCATAGCGGACTCAAATTGAGTGTAATTCCCAGATGGGGGTCGATATACACATATTATGATCATTTCTTCCAGTTCCACGCAAGATAGTTCAACATTACGTTCAACTGAAAGTGAAACAATATCTGCACGTTCTTTGTATTTAAGATTATTCTGTAAGATTATGAGAGAGCCTCCCCTGATAGCCGATTTCCTACAAAAACTACTAACAACTGTATAATTATCTAAGCCTGTAACTAATTCATAATTTCTGAGCCAGTGCTCTGTAATACAAAAAATGTTTATATTCATTGTATTTAAAAATAAGCATAGTTCTAAGTCTTTACCAGAAAAGCCTTGTATATTTTGGTGAACAATATTTAGAAATTTAGACTTTTCCTTGGTCATGATATAGCTAGAGAGCTCCTCTGTTGTCTTACGAACTAATTTAAATTACAATTAATGTCAGTATTTGGAACAAATTCCAAAGTCTGATCCACATAATTATGCTGCTCAATAGAAGCAGTAGTGTTAGCCAAGTTTTTGGCTATGTGTGTAAAATAAAATAATAGCGAAGAAGCTATTTGTCTCTTATGGTAATATGAAAGATAATATTTATCTCTTGTCATTTTAAAATTATATATTAATTTATTTATATCAATTAAATGTACTTTTTGACCACTATACTGAGACATGGTACTTAATGTCAAATTTAGCCTGTACCTAATATTATTTTCTTCACTTGATAGACTCTTACTATAAGGAAATGTATACATAACTATTCTATTTACATTTAGAGAACACAAAGAGTTATAGTAAGTCATAATGTCATTTTTGCCAACATTACCTCTATTACCAATTAAAATAATTAAACTTGTATTTTTGTCAAGTTCAAGAGTTAATATTTTCTTCATTAATTGGTGCATTGTGACACCTGGCAAACAATAATTAATTGTATTTTCACCCAGCTGTTTCTGTAGTAAGCAACCCAGATCTTTACCAAATTCGTCACATAACATTATATACTTATGAAAGTTTCTCTGCTTAAAAGAATTACATCTAATTGTGGTCTCTGAGTGAACTGATTTATTAATCAAGGACTCACATACTGGATCAGTGTCATTTTCTTCAGTAATGCTCTGATTCGATACCAAAGAGTGACACTTTACAGGTGTGTCTTCGTGAAGGGAGGGGTTAGATAGACACTTTAAGGCCAGAATGTATTCATCTATCTGTTTTTTTGAGTTATTATAATTCTGAGTCATTTTAGATAATGATTGTTGAAGGCTTTTTAACTTAATATTCAATGACTCCATATTTTGTTCATATGTTAATCTATTTTCTTCAATTATGGAACGGCAAATATCTAATTTTTGTAGTAACTGTGTACGTTCTTTAACAAACTCAATATTTCTATAAAATGTTTTTTCTTTATTTATAAGTTTCCTAGTTTTTAAAATATACCTTCTGACTTTAACATATCTTTTTAATTTGTTCTTACTAAGCTTAACAAGTCCCTTCCCGGCAGAACATTGACATGAATTGTCAGAATTCAAATCATTTACACAGGGGTTAGAGTTACATTTAGAATAGATGGGCTGCTGGCACTGCATTAGAGGTCCTCCGGGTGATTACTTTTCAACTTGAACTTTTTTTAAGCAGTGATTTGCAACTAGTAGGTTGCAAAGTAGTTGATGTTTTCCCTGTATGCAGTTTACATGGATATTCTTTGTAACCGGTTTTGTGAGCCAAATAAAAACAAAAGTTAACACTCTGCTTTTTTTTTAGATTGTCTTGTAGTTCCGTGTACAGCCTCGTTTGGCATCTCCTCAAGAAACTCCCGTCTGTTAATATTGAATGGATATCCGTTCAATAAGGGTGGCAGTGTTGGGCCCAAGATACGTTGGCGATGCACTAGTAAACATTCGGGATGCTTAGCGACTGTTTACACTTATGACAACGTCGTTGTAAGAACAAAGAATAGTCATAACCATTAAAAACTCTGAACATCTTATGGAGGTTCATTGTTTGGAAAATGATTCAGGCGTTCTTCAAAAAGTGCATGTGTTTCTAACGCCTGATTCGGGCGGTTTTAAAATTCATTTTAATTAGTTTAAAAGTATGTTTGTTTCTGTTTATCTTTTGAATGTTTTGGATTTGGATGTTAGAGAGTGTAACAAATATAAATTCACCAGATTGCTATATTAACACTAATTTTATCGAGAGGGCACCTTTTGTTTTTTGGCTGGATGTCTAGCTATGATATGTATGTGCCTTCTGCTTAACAATTAATGTAGTTTCGAATTAGTCAAATTATATTAAGGCAGAAAACTGAATAAAATAAAATTAAAAACAGTGCCAAAATAACGGAAACTTTCTTTAAACAAGGTGCATGGTAGCAATCTTGTAAATAACATAAATTACCTACTATAAAACAAAAATAAATGAAATTAGGAAAGACGGAGTAATCACTTAATTTTCTTAAATTTTTCATTAATTTCATCATTCACGAAATGTTGATTTATACTCGTCCTCATCATCTGATAGCTTATTTAATGACAAATCGGGTGAAATAAGGTAACTACATAGTCGATGGCTTATTGTGATATATTGTTGATTGATATTTCAATCATGACAAATGTTTAGTCTGGGCTTTATACATCTAATTTTGATTTCTTTGTTTTTAAATTAAATACAATGAATTTTATTATAATTTTTATTTTAGCCTTTTAACTTTTTTCCATGTAGGTGTATAAAATACAAGAAAGCGATAAAATGAAAATGAACGAAAATATTCTATATGAGTACTTTTTTTACAAATACCCTCTTCAGCTGCTAAGCGCGGAACATGGGATCCCCTGTTGAGGGAGTTCACCATGTCCCCCTGCTCCTGACAGCCTCCCGACCTAGCCGGGGCTCCATCAGTATGAGTACCTACTAATTTTATTGAACAAGCTTTAAAATTTAATATCAGCAGTTCATGTATGTACAAATAAAATTTTGGTCAAAGTCCATAAATCCTTGGTGAAAACATTCACTGTCCCCATGTGATTGCGGGATAAAACAAGCTTTTCTTAATCCTTAATTAAAATCCGTTTAGAAACCCAACGTGTAATATGACTGATTATCATCTGACTGTAGTACTTCTTTCACAGAATCTCTGCAGTATGTTACCTCTAAACGTGGCAAACGTTTGCTCCTTCTCGCCGGTTATACTTTCTGTCGTCAGAGGACATACAAGTCATTCAAAGTTCGTTGGTTCTGCGCCACGCATCACTGTAAAGGCTGCAAGGCATTTGCATACACGTTCGATGACATATTGGTGGCAACAAACCTCGATCACAATCATATGCCTAAAGTTGACTACCCCGAACAATTAAACTCATATTGAAGTAAATATAAAATTATGCAACAAACAACAAATCTTATGATTATAATACTCTTTATATCATAAGATACTACAAACACAGAAGGTAAATTACACGGTAAGCAAAGTGGGGCTATCTGTAAAAGAAATAAGCGTGAGTTGGTCTTAATCTTTCCAACACCATTTTCCACTCAGGTACTTCCTGATATACCTAAATTAAAGTATAACTTGTGTTATACACGTGACTAAAGGTAAGACTTCTCATACTTTTAGTCATGTGTATAACACAAGTTATACAAACGTACAGAATCTCTGCAGTATTAATATACTTGCCGCTTGCTCCTTGTCGCCGGATATAATTTCTGCCATCATACAACATACAAGTCCTCTAAGATTCGTTGGTTCCGTGCCACGCACAGTGGTAGAGGTTGCAAGGCATCTGCTTACACGCTCGGTGACAAACCAGTGGGAACAAAGAACGAACATAATCAAATGCCGAAAGTCGACTACCCCGAACAATTAAACTCACAAATTGTGTAAATTAATAATCTTAGTTTAAGTATAAAAATTCCAAGTTAAGAAGTACATAAAGTGAGAGTCCTCACTTTTAGTCATGTGGATAACGAAAGTGGAAAGTTTTTTTCCATACAAACATTCTTACGGATTCCTTCTTGATTTTTATCATTAAATAAATGAATTTCATACATATAGTATATCGCATGCGAAGAGTACCTTCTAATTTACTTCAATTAATTTGAAAATTTAATATCAATGACACATTTATATTTCTATATATTTTGGCGACATGATTTTTTAATGTCTTGGTAAACGATATTAGGTTTTTAATCGTTTGGAACATTAAATATAGATTGCTGTGGTTATTTACACGCACAAGAGCTTCATACTTTTTGGCAATGGAAAGTAACATATGTTATGTTATATAGCCTATAACAGTCCTCGATAAATGCACTAACTAACAATAAACAAACCTCTTAATAATATGTATAAGTATAGATGAGTATATTAGTATTAATAAAGATATTCACATCGCTAAAACACCACTAGGAAAACAGTTCTTACAAAATTTGTAGTAATAATTTCTTTTTCAGAGTTCAAATATATAATGACGCACCGGAACAAGCGTTTGTTACAGTTATCTGGTCATAGTTATTATGAAGACAAAAGTTATAAGAAAACAAAAAAATCCAAAATAACCAGATGGAGATGCTCCTCACAAAAAGGGGGGAAGAAATGCTCTGCTTCGATACATATCTTGGGGCATGCGATCGTTTACGCAAATTACCATCACAGTCATCCTATAAAAGATATTTAGCAATGTTTCCGACTAATGCAGTCTTTGAAAAAGCAAGAAAGTATATTTTACTCTCTCGATATATTACTAAATAAAGACATAGATAAATAACTAAATCATTTATTATCATTATTAGATTTAGCCTTTATAATAATGTCAAATTGTTAAAAAAATAAAACAAGTTTCAACGGGTTAGATGCACTTATTTTTTTATTTATTGACTTTTACCGCCCTTTGCAGGAATAATAAATAAAATCTGTGCATCTAACCCGTTGAAACTTGTTTAATTTAATGAGTGATGTACGTGAAAACCTAAGAAACAAATAAAAAAAAATAGAAGCTAAATGATTCAGTCATTTATCTATGAATTAAGATTATTTTGTCAGTCTCCATTTCTCGACTTAGGATTGGTTTATTTTCAAAACGAAAAACGCCAATATCAATTGACATTATTATACAGGCTAAATCTTGATTCAACTAAAACTAGCTTTAATCCGTAGAAAAATGATAGTGTCAATTTGAATTTGTACAGGCTAAATCTAGTTTTAGTTGAATCTAGATATAGAAAATTTTCTGTAAGTGCGCCTTAATGATTTACTTATCCACAGTACACCAAACGTAAGCCAACCAATAGATGAAGCACGATCATCTAGCGAGAATATATTCGTATCACTATCGTCAAAGTTTCTAAGTAAGCAGCAAGTTTGTTCTTAGCCTAGTTTACATAGAAACTTCGATGTCTTTGACGATTGCGGTATGAATATTTTCTCGCTAGTTATTCATGCCTGAGGTACTGAACAAAAAAAATAAAGACGGCTCCTGGTACAAGCAAAGAAATGTCTCAAAGGAGATCTCTGTAAAGTCAAAGTCAGACATTTATAATCTACCGAATTATGTTACCCATTTGGGAATAGCAAAAGTAAATTGTATGAGCGTTTTGTTGAATACTGAGTTTATGATGTTAAAACAAGAAAAAAATATACTTATCGAATAAATATCAATTTCAGTTTTTTGTGTTTTTGATATAAACTGAACTATACGCAAACATAATACATATCTTTTATTTTTAGCTTTAAGTTGCTGATTTAGTAATTACCGGTAGATTTAGGCTGGGCGCATATGTACGATTTTCTGATTCGGTTTCCTGATCAGGAATTTAGATTCGAAATTCCGTTAGCCTAGCGTAGACATTTCGGTTTTTATATAAGGTAGTTTCCGAACCGTACGTTAGGTTTTTTCCATTCTGTAAAAAAAAAGATCAGTATGTGCGACGTTGAACATTTTTTTAGGGAGGTACACGTGTGTTAAGGTCGCCGAATCTGAATTCCCGATCAGGAAATAATACATATGCGCCCAGTCTATGTTCCTGTTCCCTTACGTTAGAATTCTTGTCTACTGTAGTTTCTTTTGCATTATCTTACCTGAGTTCCATGTTAACAGTAGCTAAACGACAGCTGTAGAGGGTGTTATTACTCATTGCATTGAAAAATTCTTGATTAAAGAATATACTTACCTGGTCAGTTCACAGGCGTCAGACCCTAAAAAACATTAAATTTTTGTTCTAGAATTTCAATACATCAGTTCGACCAGGGGTACACCGCTGCTCTGCTATTTCAACTACACATACCATTTGAAGGAAATAAAGGGACCTAGAAGACTATGGCGGTGCACTCAACATTGCTCCCGACAATGCAAAGCAACCCTCACCATGGAGTATGACAAAATCTCCAGAACGAACCATTATCATAGTCACCCACCGAACTTGGATAAACGATTATAAAACGAGAACCAAATGTCATCGTTTGTTTTTTACTATTTGAGTAATTTTTGAAGTGAAACTTCTTTAAGCACGCTTAACTTGGGGGGTTAGCTGGCGAACGCGTTACGAAAAGTGTGTTCGGGCGAGGCATACGGGAGTTGAGTGGGGGGTATAAGCAAGAGAAAGCAGTGCGCGCGCACATTTTCTTTCTCTCATTCTCTTATAGAGAAATTATAATTTATTTATTCGGTAATCATTCGGCACATCAACCGAATATTCGGCGCATCTCTAATATATATATATATATATATATATATAATAAATGATTACCGAATAATTAAATTATTATTATTATTTCAAAACAATGTTTTCCTTTCATAATTAAGTTTAATTAAAAAGGTATGGGTCATTGTGAGAACTGTTGGTATACAGTTTTTATAACTGAATACATACATAAAGTCACGCCTTTCTCCCACAGGGGTAGGCAGAGATTACTTCTTTCCACTTGCTACGATCCTTACATACTTCTTTCGCTTCATCTACTCTCATTACTCATTACAGACCTCATACATGCTCGACGATTTCGGGTAGTTTTGAACTTTTATAAATGAAAGTGTTACAATAAAGAATTGTTACACTTATTTGTGTAAAAATTCTTTATTGACAAAATACTTATTAAAATTACCATTAAGAGATCAGAAAAAATAATAAGTCTTATTTAGTAATAATCATCAAATAAATATTTATAATTATAATTAGAACGCACCCGTCTCCTGTAGACTGCAGCACGGACTTGTATAAACCTGTTTGCCGCAATATGATTCGGCCGAGTCATTCGGTTCGGTACATTTGGTCCCGAATATTCTGCCGAACATTCGTATTCAGTTGACATCCACACATCCCACATTTGGCGCATGTCTAATATATATGTATATATATTGTACACATATATGTATACAGATAATAATAAAGCCTTTATTTTTCTGTTATACAGGTTTTTCATTTTAACATTTGTACATCTTACATACTAACAGATCCCTTTCGGATATAGGCCTCCTCCAAACTCTTCCATTTTTCTCTGTCCTTGGCAATATTTATCCATTTTGGTATAATAATATTATTATTATTATACATACAGATGGAGCTAAAGAAGTTTCACTTCAGTCGTGTGGTCATAAGCACACTAGTTTTTTTTTTAAATTGTCGCTTTTACCAAACAACTTACTTTAAGAATAAACTGCGTCTAAATTGTAATGAAAATGACTGAAATGTTTACCCATTATGTGATAGTCAATAATTATTGTATAATTATCATGCGAAACACATGTGGGATGCAGTGAACCAATGAACTATAAATGTCAATGTTCATTGTACCGGATTTATATCTGTCTGAAGTGTCGTAACTTAGTTGAATAAGGTTTTTTTTATTATGATAGACAAGTGTTACCATTACGAAAGCGTATGTATTCACCGTCAGACAGTACCGTAAGGGCTGATTTACACCGGAATGGCAGCGGCAGACAGCAAAGCGACGCAGCGAGCACTTTCACACCGAAAGCAAAGTGTAATAAATTTATCTACATACTTAAAATAATGATATTGCTTGAAGAACTCGCGCGGCCGCCCACAGACTCATGCAGCCACACGCGGTGCCGCCCGCTCGAGTCACCGCGTTATTATTTCATGCGATTCATCATCATTATCATCATTATCAGCCTCTTAATGTCCCCACTGTTGGGGTATAGGCCTTCCCTACGAATGGAATAGGGAGATTGGGCCATGACATGACCCGCTCGCGGGCCCAGTGCGGATTGGCGGATGCTAACAACCGGAAATGCAGATGCAACCGGGACCAACGGCTTAACGTGCCTTCCGAAGCACGGAGGAACTCGAGATAGAAATTTTTGGTCACCCATCCAATGACCGACCTCTGCAAAAGTTGCTTAACTACAACGATCGCAGCCGAACGCGCTAACCACCTGCGTCATCGAGCTCCTCATGCGATTACGATCTTTTAATTATGTAAATAATGTTTAATAGTAGTTTATGCTACTGTTATATAAGAAATTATATGCAGTTGCATACTACTTTATCTTCACTAATAGGAACAATTAATATAAACAAAGTAAAAGGAATTAAACAAAGTTGCAAAACTTTTCTGAAATCCCGAAAACAAAACGCAATCGGTAGAAAATTGTGTGGGAAGCGGGAGTTTTTTTTTTACATTCAGCCTAACATAATAGCCTAATTTAATAAATTAAAAAAATAAAGATGTGCTACTTATAACGATTAAAAAAATGTTTTACGATACAGCTAGCAGTATTGTAATGAGTTTTAATTTTAATTATTCGCATGTGCGTTTATAAAGTGCGTCTTGATAAAACAATCTTTAATTTCGTAATTTGAATATTTTGACATGAGTGTAGATAAAATTATTACTGCTTTCGGTGAAAAAGTGTTCTCCGCGTCGCTGCTGGCCCACTGCCTTTCCGGTGTGCCTCAGCTAAGGCCATTACCACCGCACCCGTCACCGGAGCGTCACCTAGAATAAGATTTTTCTGGCTGGGACCAGTATGACGTGACGGGCTTGCAGTGAACGACGAAATTCATGTCTGTGTCGCCGCCTCGGCGCCGTCATCTCAATGAGGGCTATCGCGTCTGAATCCGCCGCTAGAGGCGCTAGTGTAGCGTGAGGTCTCCGAAATGTCAAATGTTATTGCTTGTTGGTTGACTACGCGGGTTTATTTCTTATTAAAATAATGTTGTGAATAATTGGTAACAATTCGGCTTAATTATGGCAAATATGAGTTATGTGGCAATGAATGTCAGTTATTAAAAATTTGAGCTTAGAAAAATGATTATGTTCCTATTTTTTCCGAATAAAACGGAACTGGGCGTCACTGTGGCATGGCCTATTATGTTTAGGATATGGTTCTTTTGTGTTAAAATACGATCTAAATGTAACCTTTGATTTCATGTGCGTATTAATAAACTTTAAAAGTTACAATTTAGGACCTCACTCAACAGTGGCGCCATCTGGTGAGACAGAAAACGGTAGCCCTCATTGCTCAAACATTATTGTTTTCCTATAAACATTTGCTATTGTTAATCTTTATTCTATATAGTAATGATATTTTTTCTCGTGGTTTGCGTTATAACAAGAAAGTTTTGAAGTAAATTCAACTTCGACATTGATTTTATAACTGCTGATTATGATGACTTCTTAATTAATGGACAATCATAGTCATGTCTCATACTTGTGTAATTATAGTATAAGAATGAATGATCTTTTTAGCTGTTTGAATTTTTTTTGACTTGCCATAATAATACATCTTATAAAATAAAATAAATGAGAAAAGAAACATCGTATATCATTATATTATACTCATGACATAAATTTATTTCCTTTCTGAAACCTGCATCACAGAGGACATAAAAGTACAAGACGTACGTTTAACATACAGGTAATTTCTCTTTGACAGCTAAAACAAAAAAGGTCTAATTTCGACCAATAGGAGATCACTACGTAAGTATTAAAAATGAATACCAACCAATCCTTCGCCGGCTAGAAAATGAAAAAACAACAAGATCATGTGTCTCACATATCTCTTATTATATTTCAGAAGCGTTATTCGCCACGACTTTTCGAGGTGCGAAGATCATCATAATGTCTGGGTACGCATTCGCAAAACACAGGAAATGCGGTGCAAAGACCAGATGGTATTGCAGAACCCACTACAATAAGGGTTGCTCCGCTGTCATATTCACTGTGGATAATGAGATTGTTAAGTGCATCAACACACATAGCCACCCTCCGCAGCAATACCAGAGGGGAAATATGAGTTACCGGTACTTTAATGTAGAACCTAACATTAAATTAAATTGTAGTACTGAATAGTATAATAAAAAAGAAATATTATTTGTACCTACAGACATTGTGGATTTATAAATATTTATTAAGTGACAATTTCAGTTGATTATGAACAGACGCTGCTGGCTGAGCAGCTCGATGGCGCAAGTGGTTAGCGCGTTCAGCTGCGATCGTTGAAGTTAAGCAACTTTCGCAGTGGTCGGTCATTGGATGGGTGACCAAAAATTTACTATCTCGAGCTCCTCCGTGCTTCGGAAGGCACGTTAAGCCGTTGGTCCCGGCTGCATCTGTAGTCGTTAGCACCCACCAATCCGCACTAGGCACGCGTGGTGGGTCATGGCCCAATCACCCTATTCCATCCATAGGGAAGGCCTGTGCCCCAGCAGTGGGGACATTAATAGGCTGATGATGATGAACAGATGACAATGCTCTAGACAACGTTAAAATATATTAATCAAAAAAGACGAATCATGGCTGTAACTGTTTGTCCTTTCAAAAGATCTCATATCATTTAGATACAAATAAATTCCACATAAAGTAATGTACGTTACTATTACTTAAAAATTCGTATGTTTTTTTCACATGTCAATGAATCGTGCAATGAAAATATAGTCCCGTTGACATGTCCAGACACATTCGCACTTCAAATATATTTTAATGTGTCTTATAATATCCATTCAATCGCTAATTTGCTGAGTCAATAGGTAATCGTAATACCTATAATAATATATTTTAACAGTTGTGTGATTGTGCAAGTTTGTAGAGTTAACAAAGTGTAGCGAAATATGAAATTAATTTCTCCCGATTCCCATACAATTTTCTACTGATCGCGTTTATTCCCGGGATCTCTGTACTTTTAAAAGATTTATTGTTTTAAACTTTTATGGTCACTAACATTATAGCTATTAACGGGGTTGTTACAATGAACCTCGTTTATTATGAATCTCCGATATTTGGGCACTGTTGCAACCGCCATGATCACGGAGCAACATATAACAATCCCGTTAATATCTATAAAATTTAAAAGATTGTTCGTATTGTTCCATGCGTTATTAAAATATTTGCAATTAGTTAATTTTAAGTATTATTAATTAAATTATTGTAAATAGGTATAATGTTTTTGTTTGTATTCTCAATCCTTACAATATTTAGCTACAATTCTGTACAGGTTGGTCATAATTGATCGGCATAAGAATATGAGATTTTGCAATTTGCGCATGAAATTCCCACAACCAGTTCTACATGTGACTTGATTAGAAAAATCTAATCAAGTCACATGTAGAACTGAGTCATTATCAAAACAAGAGGGTGAAAATTTTAGTGAGATTAGTCCATGATTAGACCCAGTTGTAAAAGAATTACATTTGTTAGATACAACCATGTAAGTAGGTGTTTATTTTATATTCAGGACACCGTATTTCGGCACGAAAACCCATTGGTCCAGTCCCTGTAGCATGAGCACTAGTACCTATATCACTGTCTTTTTTATCTCGTCTAACTGCCAAACTTAATAGTAATTTGACAACTAACGTTGAAAAAAAATAGTAATGTATCCATATCGCGGTACTCATCTTAGGGAGACTGGCTACGTCATCACATCAGTGGTGCTATTCTGTAACAGTAGAATCACTTTTTACTGCAGATTTCGTGATGTTTTTGTTGTTGTGTATGATTTGAAATTTATTCGAAACTCGTGTTCTTATTTAAAATCACATCGAGAATTTCTTAAACTATAGCACTGCTATAATCACAGCTTAGTTACTTGTACACTTGTTTAACTTCACAAATGTTTCAGATGTTATTTTCAAAACATCCCGGTTCGGGAAGCTGATGCTTGTCCTTGGAGGATTCAGTTTCAGTAGGCAGCGACAGAACTCCGCTGGGACCAGGTGGCAGTGCTCCTCTAATGCCAGCAGGGGATGCCGAGCCTTCGTCTACACCAAAGACAATAACGAAATCATCAAGTACAACAACACCCACGTACACAATGAGTTTAACAAACAGAACACCAATTATTATATCAACATGACAGACGTTTATTCCAAACTTCATGTTTTGAAGTAAGACTTACATTTCAATTATGCTGTAATGATAAGTATTTCATAATATAATTTATGAACGCCTATGCTTTTATACCTTTATTAAAGATTCTGAAACAGTTACATTATTGCCAACATGAGGGTGTTATAATGTTTAATATAAGTTTTTCAAAAAAATATTACTTTGTTGTTTTGGTAATAAAAATGAGCGAAAAAGTTTTGATAACACACTATCAGATATTTCTAATGCAGCAAAGGATATTGACAACTAATTAGTACCGGAAAAATCAAAAGAACAGTATGAAAAGGCTTACCAATCTTGCATGGTTTGGAAAATTTTAAAGGGTAAATACATCGGAAAGAGGATTCATATCATGGGTGTAGATGAAGTCTTGTATGCACCTGTCAAAAATTAGATATTAAAATACTCATGTGTTAAACCCACATTCGTGTTTTAATACCCCTCGTTTTACTACAATTGCATAAATAACTACTATTTTAGTTTGTTTCTTATATTATGTCTCAGTCAAAACTTACTGTACATACAGTATAAGTCGAGGCACGAAACTCTAGTCCTGACCGTTATTGTGCAGAAGTAAAAATTAAGATGTCTTGGGGGGAAACGAGGTGCGCGGGTGGACATATGTTGCGCCGATTGACTCTCCAGTCGCACCCATGCGCAGCTATCCTCTCCGCGTTTTGTTTAACGTCAGAGTTACGTGCCGCGAGATGTATACGTCAGTCTGTCAATAAAAGTATTTGTAGTTAAGTTTCTATACAATAAATCGCTTTAGATAAGAAGTAGAAAAAATACATCCGAATTATGTCCAATTAATTTATGTAAGACAATTTGTTACATAATAAAATTTTGACACATGATTACAAAAAAGACAGAAAATTAACTGATGTTATTTACAATTTTATTTTTATTACATTACTTGAATATAACAAGATAATAAAAACAATATTTAGTTTTAGTATTTCTATTAATATTCTGGCTATTTTAGGTAATTTTAGCTTAGGTTTAAGAACCGAAACTATGGATCACCTGCCCGTAGGTTCTTTAATCAAATTTAAAAGCCAATTGTGTTTAATTCTCATTCCATATCTCTTATAATTGACTTAAAAAAAATACAAAGAAAATGATGTGTTAAACAGGAGCAAGCTGTAATTTGAATTAAAGATTGGTGCAATGCGTCCCTAATTGGATTTTTATGTGGCTTTATTTCTTACATTAAATATATATTTTTTTAATAATAAGTGTTGTTCTTTTGTACCACCGCTCGCTAACTTATGCAGTTTTTAATCGTTGTTATTTCTGTAAATTTTTGTCATATCTTCTTAGAAGTTAATTACTTCACATCTTTTTTTATTAAAACTGCCTCTATTGAATTCAAGTGACCCAAGTACGGCCAATATGCCAAACATAATTAATTATAAAGACTGTCGTATTTACAGATGTTCCATACAAAATGATAAGAACGAGCAGAAGCAAACTCATCATGGTTGACGGATTCACTTTTTCCAAAATGTGTGGTAAAAAAGGTGGCAACATGTGGTGGTGTTCCAGCAGAGTTCAAAAGCAATGCTCGGCTCGAGTGAGATTAAACGGCGATGTACTCGAACAATTTCCTATAGATCACAATCATTCCCCTCCTAATTATTGTATTACAAGAGACGGAAGCTATGTAAAATTGTGACGATACAAAACTATTTGTTTCTTAGGTTTTCACGTACATCCCTCCATCCATCCATCCATCCATCCATCAGCCTTTCTCCGTCCACTGCTTGACATAGGCCTCCCCCATAGAACGCCACAATGCGCGGTCCTGCGTTAACCGCATTTCACGCACATCACTCGTTAAATAAAACACGTTTCAACGGGTAAGATGTACTTATTTTATTTGTTTATTGACGTTTCGCAGCCTTTTCAGGTCAGCGTTATGTTTTGTCTGACGACGATGACCTGAAAAGGGTATATAAACAAATAAAATAAGTACATCTTACCCTTTGAAACGTGTTTTATCTTATACTAAACTATTTTATTTATCCAAAATACGTCAAGTGAACTAAAGTTCCTTACCTACTTATAATTTTTTAAACTGGCTGAACTTAGCTAAAACTGGGAAAATATATTACGAAATTCCTTCAGTCTTTGATTTAATCCCGCCAATATGTGGAAGTATTGCCCATTTTAGAACAGACTGCTCAAGGATTCTTTGGGGAAATTGGAATTGTTGCCATAACATGAAAACGGGAGTCACCATTGTTTAGTTTATGCGTTTAAATAGGTAATTGTTTTATAATTTCATCATAATTTGTATGATTTTAAGTTTTTTTTTTAAATTATCCGACATATACACAGACATCTCAAATTATCCGACAATAATAAATAAAAATTGTATGAAAAATCAAAAATGTTTTATTTCCAGGATCAGAAAGACAAATACATAAAATTCAAAAGGTCAACCCCTAATAGGTATATTTTTAAGAAGACAGTTCTAGCACATTAATTTCTTCTTAAATTTTTTATTAATTACAAAGACTTGCTTAAGATAATAATAAATAATTCACGAGCTCTTTTCACATTTTCATTATGATATATTTAAAATGTTTTATTTATATATTACTGAGTTTTCTTGGATTAGGTTTATCTTCAGTGCAGTTTTCTATCCCTCATGATATTTTTTTTTGTAGAAGCTACATTCGTGAGATCCAGGCAGGGTGGTATCCTTCTGTGCTTAGGAGGTTTCACATTCAGAAGGCAATACCATGCGAACAACACCTCAAAAATAAGATGGAATTGCTCTTCGCATTGTAACAAGAAGTGTAGGGCTTCAGTTTACACCTTCGGCGACACCACCGAAGTAATCAAATGTAACAATGTTCACAACCACCCAATGCGGTACGATCCCAGTATGATTGATTGATTCATTTGAAAATGTTAACTATTAAGGTTCAGATAAATATTAATTTGATATTTTTTGTGGTTTTTCCTTTTTTATATTGAACTACCTACCTGCCCCGCTATGCACGGGTGAAATTTTATTGCGATAAATTATAACCTAAACTTCCACCCTCGACTTCGCTCGAGTTATATTTTGTTTTTTGATAATTGCACAGGAACCGAAATTTTTAATATATAATATTAAAAATAATATCCCGATAATAAACTATATGCCCCCACCAGGATTTGAACCCGGAACCTCTCGAGTCGGCGACACCATGTACGCCGAGTTTCATGGTGTCGCCGACTCGAGAGGTCCCGGGTTCGAATCCTGGTGGGGGCAGATGTTTATGTGATGAATACGAGCATTTGTGCACCAGTCATGGATGTTTAATATGTATTTCTATATAAAAATATACTTATAAATATACAGTATATGTATTCCATCCGTTACCCTAGTATCCCATAACACAAACCTTACAGTACTTACTCTGGGGCTAGGCTAATTGGTGTGAGTGTTGGAATTATTAATTTATATTTGTACCTAATTTCATCAAAACCTGTTCAGTCGTTTTTGCGTATTTGAATAACTAAATAAACTTTCACATCCTACTTCCTACTTATATCCTACCTTTTCCCGCGCACACGATTTTTTTTCGGGATCAATAGTATCCTATGTCTCCAACTTGGCACTAAATTATATGTAGGCCAAATTTCATCCAATCCATTCAGCCCATTTTGCGTGATTGGCTAACAAACATACAAAATTTCATTACATTAGTATGGATAGGATTTCAGGAATAATGCAACCTTTTACAGGTGAATTTTCAAAATCGGCTTAAATAGATTCATATCTTATTTCCTGCTAACAAAAAAGGAGGTTTTAGATGTTATCGCATGCCATTGTTTAATGTTATTTTGGATATGGTAATAAATAAAAACAAAAAAAAGCTAGCCCGGAAATATTGATGTCCAAATTGACAATTCTTTTTACATTCGACCAAATTGAAGAATAGCTACTATCGACAAGTGATTAAAGATACCTCGCTCGTACAACTTTAAGATTCGCTCGTACAAATTTAAATGGTTCATCTTAGCTAGGTAATGTTTAGAGTACTGAATAATGCTCGCATACCAGATCCCAAGACCGCCAGACCCTTCTTATTTTCTGATGGACAAAATATGGGAAATTGAGTAGTATTAGTGTATACAATAGGGAAGGCCTGTGCCCCAGCAGTGGGGACA
Organism: Chilo suppressalis; assembly: GCA_902850365.2. Taxonomy (NCBI): domain Eukaryota; kingdom Metazoa; phylum Arthropoda; class Insecta; order Lepidoptera; family Crambidae; genus Chilo; species Chilo suppressalis. The sequence continues at coordinate 5,527,461 of OU963906.1, read as the reverse complement.
TTAATAGGCTGATGATGAGTGTATACAATGGACGTATACATACTCGCTTACTTTATCTACTGTGGGCCAATTTTCAGGTATCAGGTGGCACAAGTATTTTTTTTTTTAATTCACTTACAGTCTGAGAACTGACTCTTACGTATGTTGTAAAGAATATTGTTAACAATTTGAAATTAATACTGCCAGACACAGTCTGTCAGCAGTTTTTATTGCCAGACACTTTAAATATCTAGCCCTAAATTATTGTAAATTTTTACACCTAAATTATTGTATTAAGGTAAAATGTGCAATATTTAATGTATTATTTATGTCACTGAATAAAACATTCCTTTTTCTTTCTTTCATTTAAACCTAGAAGTTTAAGTCTAGGCACTGCAAGACTAACTATTTATTTAAACTCGGTCCTAAATGTAATATGTAATTATTTATGTCCTGCTTGATACAGAAGACACGTTTAATTTTTATAACTAAAAATTTATTTATATGAATAAAAATCAAAGCTAACGCCTAATATTAATCTAATTAAGTTTCTTTACCTATTTGTTCTAGATCCTGTGTTTATGAAGTCCAGGTGTGGCGGTATCCTTCTATCCATAGGAGGTTTCACTTTCAGCAAGCACCGGAAATCCGCGCACAAGACTCGTTGGAATTGCTCCTCGCATAGCAACAGGAATTGCAAGGCTGTAGTTTTTACACTGGACGGGACCAATGAAATCATGAAATGCTATAATGTTCACAACCATCCAATGGCGTGCGATGTTAGGATATCGTCCTCATATACGAAATATTAACTAGAAAATGGTTACTTTTTTATAATCGCTTATGAAAAGAAACTTTGTGTATGTAAATATAAAGTTATAATGAATGAGTATCTAATTTTCGCCTTTATTTCAGACCATACATTAAAACTCACATACAAACAGCAATGTTATTTTAACATGTTGTACAAGATGTGGAATGTGGTATTAGGCGGACTTATTAAATTTTTAATCGTGGTTCTAAAAGAATAGCCACTGAAAGTTCTAATTATTTTTCGTGTACTTATTTCAGAAATAAAAGTAGCTGATAATATATTTTGTGTTTCAGATATTCCTTACCGCATAGTTAAATCGCAGAGAGGAAAAGATCTTATATATGTTAACGGATATACGTATTGCAAATCCAGCCCCTATAAGTGGTAATGTTCAAGCCATTATCCGGCTTGTAAAGAGAAAATTTCGTTAAACCATCAAGGGAAAATAATTTACGCTCCCGAGAAGCACAATCATGGTACCAGAAAATTTTATGAATTTTACTTTTGAAATTGAATAACTAATAAAGTTCACTTATATTTGATGCAAATATACATAATTGAGCTGGAGTTTATGTGTTCACAATTTTTTATTTATACTATTGACGCTCTATATTATATTTCTTACCACTAGGGAAACAAGTTTTTATTTTCCGCATTTCTACGAATTACAAGTAAAAAACAATATTTCTAAGTGTGTTTTGATACAACTCAAACTAAGAAAAAATATGCATACTAAAATAATAGTCATGAGTCATGACGCATGGCGGCTTTTTCTTTGCGATGTATGCGGCATGAGAAGTATTTGGACATAAACGTAAGCACCACACGTTCACAAAATACAAAGTATAGAAGGTAATCTCATGTATGTACTTCACTTTATAAAATTATGCTCGGCGGTCGCGCTAGAATTTGGCTTGTGTGCAAACTTTTTAAGAAGGTCTAACGGACACCAAAAAAGAGGTCCAATGGACACTTTTTGCTTTTGGGTCGAATCTTGAGGGTCCAACGGGTACTAGACCGATTACCGTAGTAGTGATCATACGTTGCACGTACTTGTACGTGTGTTGAATTATATAAACCAATAATAACTAGCGAATGAAACTCGTGCTCGTACTGTTCCCAAGCGGCTCAGATCGCATATCGCGTCCTTTTTAAAGTTATACTTCTTTAGGCGCGTTATGAAAAAATGATGAGAGTGAAATTTTTAGATGCGCGCGCATCACTGTAACCCAAAAGTAACAGCATGAAGTTGGCCGCGGGCGCGTTATGAAAAAATCATGTGAGTGAAATTTCGAGATGCGCGCGCATCACTGTAACACAATAGTAACACCATTAAGTTGGCCGCGGGCGCGTTATGAATGTTAGTTATCTGTTCGAAAGGTACTTTGAACGATCCAATGAGCTCCATAAGATGATCGCGTTGTCAAAAACAATGTTGGCACGCTCGTCGCCTCTGATCACTGTTTTCATATTTATAATATTTATCCACATGTTTCTAGTTCCTATATAGACACAACGTGTTTTAGTTACTTACAAGTGCTAATTACATATGGACTAATAACTTAAATTCAGTAGTGATTTTAATTGAATATTTTGAATATTTATTTAATTTTTCAAATTAAAACTGAACTTAATTGACTGTGTTTTTCCAGTCCTTTTATTATTTTATTGTAATTATTAATTATTTGCATGCAATTAAAAAATATTTTTAATGATGCTAAAGAAGTATAACTTCTCACGGGCGTACATAAGTTACACGCATCCATTTTTTTTCTTAAATTTTCTGGACACATTGAGGTGAATCTGAAAAGATATTACAGTTATTCGCTTCAGATATTTTACAAAACTATAAAATCATACAATGTACATATTCGGATGAGCTTCGCTTCAACACCCTAGGCAGTATAAATAAAATAACAGCTTTCGGAAAAAAAAATACAACCAACGAATGCAAAAGAAGCGAACTTGAACAGAAATAAAATACAAAATATAGTACGACGTAAAACTTCGTAAGCAGTAAACTAATTGGAGATCTATTATTTTAGAAATTCCAAGCATCACATCTTGTTTAAAAGACACGCGAAAGTAATAAAAACGCCTGACGCACACGCAAACGCGAATTTAGACTACGACATTGAGGCAATCAAATTACCACTTTTACTCAGACACATAGGCCAGGACATCTATTTAGATAGGCGCATAAGAGTCCTGTTGACGCATGAGTAAGAAGTTCTGCCTACACCGAAACGTCGCTCCATTTCTACCAGTAGAAGCAGCTTTGACCCACGTGATCAAAAAACCCCCTCTACACTTCACTCTCTACGCAATTCAAATTTTGTACGCTCAACTTTCTTTCGCAATATTCGTTTAATTTTATTTTTTTGTAATTATATTCGCAATATACGCATTATTCAAGTAAATAACTGAGCTTTATTGAAGAGTACGCATAACGCCGATACATTTGGACCTTTTTCGCCGGATAATACGTTAGAAGACTCAGCGACTGTTGGAACCGACGTGAACCATCTGCAACGAACCAGGAAATAAGTCGCAAGGTCGAGAGGTTCTACAAAAGCAGTAACAGCAGCAACCGGAAGTCCAGGAGCCACTAAGCATAAGCGCAAATCGTGGGAGAAGCCAGCTAGCCTTTGAAACGCGCATAAAGGTATAGCCAGCCATCCCGTCTATTCCTGCTTTATCTCCACTTCCTCTGTGTAATATCGTGCATTTTGTGTTATTCCAGTACCTAATTTGTTGTATATTTGCTACGAGCCTACGACTCATGCCGCGAGACAGCTGCGGCAGTTACATTTCAAATCGTAAGTACTCCTTCTTTACTACTTTTCACCAAAATAAGTGTAGATCCATTCCTAATGCGTGAAAAATCCCCTTACAAATGTAGCAATGAGAGCTTGATTAAGGATTTAGTGAGGAAACGCGGTATAGTTAAGGGTAGATTAACCAAATTCGCTAACTATCTCTGTAACGTGAAAGTAGAGAATATTTCGAATCAGTCTCGCATAGATTTAAAGTTGCGTATTCAAGGGGCTTCAAATTTATATAAAGAATTCAATGATATTCAGAGTCAATTGGAGGGCTTAGCCGTTGATTTGGATGAGCAGTTAACGCAGAGAGAATCGTTCGAAGATGGTTATTATAGTATCCCAGCGCAGGCTGAATATCTATTGAACCCAAACCAACTTGCCAGCAGCTCCAGCGCTTGTAGTCATAGTAGTAAATCTATAAAGTTATCTACTATTTCTGTACCCTCCTTTAACGGTTTTTGTGAACAATGGTTAGAGTTTAGGGACACTTTTCTATCTTTAGTCCACAATTCTCAGGAGTTAAGTAATATAGAAAAGTTCCACTACCTTAAATCATCACTTAGGGGAAGCGCGGAACTGGTTACAAATTCGGTTGAGTTTTCTAGTGATAACTATTTAATTGCCTGGGAATTACTACTCAATCGTTACAATAATAGCAGATTACTGGTTCATAATCACGTTAAATCTTTATTCACAATGCCAAGTATCTATCAACAAAGAGTCTCCAGCTTTATTAAGAAAATTAATAGACACAGTTTTAAAGAATTTGCGTGCATTAAAAATTCTCGGTGAGCCAACTGAATCGTGGGATACGCTGAATATTTATATAATGGTATCTAAATTAGACCCAACTACTGAACGCGAATGGGAACAATACAAAGGCACCTCATTATCTGCTAATAATAATCACAAGACACAACTTAAGGTGGATAATTTAATTGGTTTCCTTAATGACCGGGCTGACATGCTAGAAACGTTACAGTTATCATATAGCAAGGCAAATTTTGAAAATAAAAAACACTACCCACAACTACATAGTCAATCAAAAGTTCACTGTAATGTTTCTGCCAGTAAGCCACCGGAACGCTATTCACGAGATGTCACTGGGAAAACCTGTTTGTTATGCAAGGCCAAACATCCACTATATTCATGCATAAAGTTTCTAAATTACGATTACGATAAGAAAATAAAATTTGTTAGCGATATGAAACTGTGTGTTAATTGTTTGCGCACTGGTCACACTGCCGATTATTGCCGTTTTGGTCCCTGTAGAAAATATAACGAAAAACACAATTCGTTAATTCATAATGAAAGTAACACATCATCCGTATCCTACAATGTAAATAACAATTCCGACGCAGTTCACGCATTGCACCGCACTGAGGATCCTGCGCCTGCGCCGCTCGCTCACTCCGGGCGTAAGCCCTCTTTCCCCACGCACTCCGTCCCGCGGACACCTGCCGCGTCCTTATCAGAACAGGTTTCAATCATACATGCGAATAAAGCACATTTACCTGATGCACAAACAATAGCGGCCAATGTTGTTTTGCTGTCTACTGCGTTAGTTGAGATAGCCGACCCTTATAATAATACTCATGTTGCCCGCGCGCTCCTTGATTGCGGGAGCGAACGTTGTTTCATTACTAAACAATTATAAGATTTACTTAAAGCGCCAGTAATACAGTCCACTCAACAAATACGAGGTGTTGGTAACTCGGTCACAAATTCAACTGAAATATGTGAGATCGAGATTAAATCGCGCACCAACCCATATTCTACGCATTTGCAATGTTATATTCTTCCAGTAATCACTCCTTCGTTACCGGCTGTAACACTCCAATCTTCTCGTTTCGACATTCCCGACAATGTTCAATTAGCGGACCCGAAATTTTATGAATCCCACAAGATAGACATTCTAATCGGCGCAGATAAATTTTGGGATTTATTAAATAATAACAATAAATTAAAGTTATTAAGCGGGCCTTTCTTATTAGATACTAAACTCGGGTGGGTAGTGTCAGGACCTATTTGTACGCATTTGTGACAAGATAAGTACATTCAATGCAACTTCTCTCAATCAGTCGAGTCCTTGCCACGTCAGTTTTGGAAGCTCGAGGAAGTAACCGTAGCTTGGAGTACGTGCACTGATGAGGAACGCGTGCGTGAGGAACATTTTGTCACTACAACTACGCGAAATAGTGACGGACGATTTTGTGTTCGTATACCTTTTAATAAAGGTACAGATACATTAGGCGAAAGTTATTCACAAACTGAGCACCGGTTTTTTGCGCTAGAAAAAAGGCTTCAGCGTCATCTCTATTATAAAAACCTTTATACAGACTTTATGCATAACAAATCTAAAGATTTGTCTTTGGGTGAGAATATACATTCGAAAACTTTAGATTTAGGCTGGTTTTATACTACAGATCAATTTCATTTTAACATATCATTTAAAAGAGATAGTTCTCAAACTATCACAAATCGTTATATTATGTCAATGATATCACAAATCTTTGATCCGTTAGGATTATTAAGTCCATTTGTAATTTTAGGTAAACATCTGTTGCAAAACCTTTTTTTTAATAAAAATAGGTTGGGACGAAGAAGTCCCTGGAGATGTCAAAGAAGTTTGGAAACGATTTTTCTCTTCTTTGCATGTTCTTGGTGACATACGCATACCTCGGTACGTACAGGGAATGAAACCCGTAGGTCGAGAGTTACATATTTTTTGTGATGCCTCGGAGTCTGCGTATGGAGCATGCATTTATATTCGCACTATTAACATTGATTCTTCTGTATGTGTTCAGCTTTACTGCTCAAAGGCAAAGGTTGCACCCTTAAAGTCAATTAGTATCCCAAAGTTAGAATTATGCGCGGCGTTATTGGGTGCAAAACTGTTTAAAAGAGTACGCGAAGCCCTTTACTCTGCTGATTTTAATAACTAGTTTTTTGGACCGACTACACTATTGTGCTGGGTTGGTTACGCATGGCTCCTAACTTGCTAAAAACATATGTAACGAATAGAGTTTCAGAAATCCATGAAATTGTTAAGGATATACTCTGGTATCATATAAGTGGAGGTAACAACCCCGCGGATTTAGTGTCCCGGGGGCTGTATTTAGACAAACTTAAATCAGCCTGATTATGGTGGGAGGGACCGTCATTTCTTCATAGTTCTGAAATTGAGTACGGAACCAACCGTGAAAATATTAATAGTAAACAAGATTTACCTGAACTAAAGGTAAACTGCAACTTTTGGCTAGGACAGAGATTTCTATTTTTCCTTTTCAAAGATTTTCACAATATACTCATATGAAATATACTCTAGCGTAAGTCCTGCGTTTTGTACATAACACGCGTAATAAATATCACGGCCGTCGCGGGCCACTCACTGTTGAGGAGTTGCGATTGTCAAACTTACATCTTATAAGGTTTTCGCAGCAGTAGCAGTTTTTTTTGGAAACGATTCTTTCCAGAGAAATACAAAATACACAACTTTGTATTGTTGCACAACGGACATCTAAAAACTACTCACAAATTGATAAAATTAAAGGAGAATGCCCATTGGTAGTATCGTCCTTGGTCGGCCTTGTACATTCACCTAATTTATATCAAAAATTAGGTTTTTAATTTTCACAAAACCATGTTAAATAATTTGCTTTAACTTCGCCGAACAAAAATTTCTATAATAAATTAGTAATTCATTCACGTCCATTTCATTTGTATTTTTGACACACTTGTCTTCTCAGTGTTGCCATTTTGTAATAACCGTATCGATTTATCAAAATATAATCGATGCACTTGTAGTTATTTCATCAAAATAACGAGTGAGATTATGTGTACAATTCAATATGCTAAAGAAAACATATTATATTGCATTACATTTGTCGCAAAAAAGTAGTCTGATCTGTATATTAAGATTATTAAGTATAGATATAGACTCGAAAGTCCATAATACACGTTTAGATCGACTGCTAACAGTTTATTTACCGGATAATTGTCTATATTATCGAGGGGTAGTCAGAAAAAAAAGTATCGCAACGGCTCGGTGTCTGTTAAAAAAACCGATTTTTTAGGGTCGTACATGATACATATACAGCCCTAAACGTAAATGCTGCATCACATGCATTTATGTCTACGTGCATGACCGACGATCATCCATACGAGTAATTCATAACTTGCATGCTGATAAAAAAAGGAACTCCATGGGGACTTTTCATTCATCTGCCTGTACCTAGCCTGAACGCAGTTTGTTTTGATATCAATAAAATAATTCTTTTTTGCTTTACTAAGTATCTCATGACGCAATACCGTCCACAGATTTAACACAAATAATGTATCAGATATTACACGCTATACATGTACTATACGTGCAAAATATAACATTTATGCTTCTACTATGATCATAAATCTATGACAGTGTAATAAATAATTAAGCGGGATTAAACTATTGTACCAGTAGTGATAAATCGGGAAAGAGGAATATCGATTCATTCATATTTTTTAGAAACTGGTAATAATATTTCCAGCGGAGTCTGTCAAATTGATTTTTTTTCACTGACGTTTCTAATTTCGAGCAGATTATTTGGTAAATATTTCAGTGTTTATAATTATTTTCATCTATTTCCTTTAAGCTGAGTTGATTTTTGATTTGATCCAACCATTTTATAGATAGATAAACTTGAAAAAGGGAAGGCAAGAATTATTAATATAATGACATTTGTTATATCGTAATTCGTATTACCCGTCGAGCTAGAGAAAAAGTATATTTAATTATTGAATCTACACATAGGACCCTACAAAATAAGGTAAAAACCATCATTGTACAAAATTTTTCGTAGCGATACTACAGTCCATACTACGATGGGCATTCTCCTTTATTTATGGATAACCAAATCATACGCGTAGGCGGTAGGATGGAAAATTCAGCAGATTTTCCTTATGATAAGAAGCATCCAATGTTGTTGTCGTCTAAACACTGGTTTACATTGGTGCTTTTTCGGGACGAACATAAGCAGTTGCAGCATACCGCGCCGCAGGCGCTATTGTACAATATACGCGAACATTATTGGCCAGTTGGAGGTAGGGATCTTGCTAGGGTAACTGTACACAACTGCATTATTTGTAAGCGATTGAGGGGTAAAACTTTGTCACCCATGATGGGTAACTTACCGCAAGAAAGAATCACTCCGAGTTTTTGCTTTTCTAAATTGTGGCGTAGACTATGCAGGGCCAGTGATCACATTAAACCGCAGAGACAGACAGGCTAAATGCTGTATGCTTTGTAACTCGCACCGTGCATTAGGAGCTGGTTAGTGACTTATCTTCGGACGCCTATCTTCTTGCATTAAAGAGATTCATCTCACGTCGCGGTAAACCTGCTCAAAGTTTGTAGAAACTTTGTAGGCGTTGCAAATGAATTTGCAAAATTTTTGTCCACTTGCTCTGATGATATTATTGAATACGCAACTACACAATCAATTAAGTTCTTATTCATCCCCCCATACGCACCTCATTTTGGTGGACTGTGGGAAGCTGGAGTCAAATCCTGCAAGTATTACTTACTTAGGGCTATTGGTAATGCACATTTGACATTTGAGGAATTTAGCACAGTATTGTCACAGGTTGAAGCTATCCTAAATTCCCGCCCACTGAGTCCTATGTCCTCTGAACCAAACGACATTAACCCTTTGTGTCCAGCTCATTTCCTTATTGGGTGGCCTTTGCCAGCACCTGCATCGGTTCACTACACAGATGTTCCTGCTCACCGCTTGACGAACTATCAGAGACTAGAGCAGCTTCGACAGCACTTTTGGACTCGCTGGAACAAGGAATATATCTCGGAACTGCAAATCAGAACAAAATGGTCAGGAAATGGAGCCGATCTTCAACCTAACACATTGGTTGTAATCAAAGAGGATACCGTTCCTCCTCTGAAGTGGAGCTTGGGTCGTATCATTTCCACCACGCCAGGGAAAGATGGAATTTCACGAGTGGCAGACATTCAGACTACTGCTGGTATTGTACGTCGTGCTTTCTCCAAAATCTGTCCCCTCTTCGACATAGAAGATAAGGTGTTGGACGCTGGTGCTTCCAAGGCCGGCGGCATGTTGACGCATGAGTAAGAAGTTCTGCCTACACCGGAACGTCGCTCCATTTCTACCAGTAGAAGCAGCTTTGACCCACGTGATCAAAAAACCCCCCCTCTACACTTCACTCTCTACGCAATTCAAATTTTATACGCTCAACTTTCTTTCGCAATTTTCGTTTAATTTTATTTTTTTGTAATTATATTCGCAATATACGCATTATTCAAGTAAATAACTGAGCTTTATTGAAGGGTACGCATAACGCCGATACAGTCCTATGCGCCTATTCTTTTTAGATAGTACCATAGGCCTTAAATATGCATTTCAGCACTTTAAGTCAATATGGCCATTTTATATAATATTGATACATCCAAAAATTTTGAGTCAATGTAAAATAAATGTGCTTGTTTGATACCAACTACGAGTTACTATTTATGAGTGAAATTATCTTCAAATTGAACGCTCATGGAAATAACAAAATATAATGTTGCAATATGTATGTCTTCTTACAGGTCCACTGTATGTAAGGTCCAGGTTTGGCGGTATCCTTCTGTCCATAGGAGGTTTCACTTTCTGCAAGGACCGCAAATCCAAGTACAAGATTCGTTGGAAATGCTCTTCGCATTGTGGCAAAAATTGCAAGGCTGTAGTTTATTCACTGGTCGAGACGAATGAAATTATCAAATGTAATAACGTTCACAACCATCCATAATGACGTGCAAAACTTTGTGTCAGCGAGCAGTATGATTCGCCCCATACAAACGATGCATTGAGCGTTTTGCTCCACTCCTTAGATGCGGGGCGGAACGACTAATTCAATACGTGGGCGATTCACCCCACGGTCGAACCGCTCGTGGGACTGAACGACCGAAGAGCTTGAACCAACGTAGGGCAGTTTAAAAAAAAATATGGAATTTGCTGTTCGTTTAAGACTTACGAGATTATTTGTTCTGTATCTGTAATCATCTTATAAAGAGGATTTTTTTGTTCGTTTGTTATCTCTTTCTGTGTTTGTAACGCAATGAATAAACTCAAAAAGTACCTAATTGATCCTTTTAAAAATTATTACAATGTTACAGTCCCGTGGTAAAGTGATGCTGAGATGTGGACGAAAATTAACTATGTTTATAACATTTTTCATTTATAGTCTGGGCGCACCTTTATTAATATGTTATATTACAAAAGTCATACAACATGTTACACTATATAATCTCGTCGTACCTATACGTTTGGAGTCATTGTAAATTAAATAAATGCCTGATAACGCAGACAAGTTAATTTTATGGTTGTAGTGTATTTAAATATAATAATTTAAGTTGAACGCTTACGTAAATAAAAAACAACAATGTTAGAATATGACTTGTTACAGATCCAGTGTTTGTTAAGTCCAAGTGGTGTTTGTTGGTGGTATCCTTCTGTCTGTAGGAGGTTTCACTTTCAGCAAGCACCGGAAATCCAATTATGAGATTCGCTGGCAATGCGCCACGCATGTTGCAAAAAAATGCAAGGCTGTAGTTTTTACCGTGGACAAGACCAACGAAGTTATAAAATACCTACTAAGGTTACAAAGCTAGTCTCGCTTAAAGAGTTTTAGGGGCTACAATTGACGGGACCTGACTTTTTTTTTGTCGGTTATATTTTTCTCAGTTAAACAGATTCAAATAATCAAGTGATTTAAAAAAAATATAGTAGATGATTTTCAATCGTGGTAAGATAGGTACCAGAAACCCGTATTTCACATATCATGTATGTATTAAGTTATTAAAGTTTTTCAACATTGTGTACATATATAAAGATAATTGTCTGAAGTTTGACTTAATATTTAATTTATTACAGTAAAACTCAACAACTATACTTACTCAATACGTATTATATAAAATTTATACAAGTTTATTTCGCAAATTGAGTTTTATAGCTCAATTGTAATTAAAATTACCGCATATTCGTATAATCTCTTGGTAACAGCTGATGTTTGTAACAAGTCCATTTCCCTACAAAAAAATATGTTTTTGTATAGTTTTAGTAAGTAACTCTTTTAAAATTGTTCCAGATCCTATATTTATAAGATCTAGGCAAGGGGGTATCCTTCTATGTATAGGAGGTTTTACTTTCTACAAGAACCAGAACTATCGCCACAAGACTCGCTGGCTGTGCTCCACGCATTCCAACAAGAAGTGTAAGGCAGTAGTCTACACGTTAGGCGACACCAGCGAAGTGATCAAATGTCGCAATGTTCACAACCACGAAAAGAGGGTTCATGTAAGAATGTAAATTTATGAATATACTATTCTACTAATATTTTAAATGTGAAAGTTTGTATTTTTGTGTTTTATTCCCACCATGTGCATGCTTCGCGTTTTAACACTATGGCATCTGCGTGTTCCTTTTTCATGCGTTTCAGCAAGATCTGGAAGGAATATTTCTCTCAGTAGTTTTTCCTTTCAGCTATGATATGGCGGTCTTCAAAAGGCGGTTAAACCTTTTCCTTCAGAGCCGGCAACGCATCAGTGGTACTCTTAATGCTGTTGCAAGTATCCACGGGCAGCATATATGCACACAAATACTGCACACATACTTAAAACAAAACACAAGAAGTCCACTACTTCGCTGTAAGCCAGTAAACCCACTATGACTAAAGGGTGTAAAAACATCGGTTTTCAAGTGTGTCTTGGAACCAGGAAATTAACTTATAAATTCATGCATAGACAATAAAGTTGACGACCTCCGTGGCCGAGTGGCTTGTACGCCGGGTTTCATGGCTGTCGCCGACTCGAGAGGTCCCGAGTTCGAATCCCGGTGGGGGCAGATGTTTGTGTGATGAATACGAGCATTTGTACTCCAGTCCTGGATGTTTAATATGTATTTATATAAATATACTTATATATGTACAGTATATGTATTCTATCCGTTACCCTAGTATCCCATAACACAAGCCTTATAGTGCTTACTTTGGGGCTAGGCTAATTGGTGTGAGTGTCGGAAATATTTATTTATTTTAAAGTTTTGAAAAACTTCCAATGAAATATCCGAACGCTAAATAAAAGTCTTTCGCAAGTACCTCGACAAAGTAAATAAAAAATCATTATTCAGACGACGCATTCCTGCAAAGTGCATCTAACCCGTTGAAACTTGTTTTATTTAAAATTGACAATTTAACTTTGTACTCAATAAGCACAATCTTACAAATTTAATACCGAATAAATATTCATATTGTTTTGGAACTCTTTCTTTCTTTAGTTATGTATTAAAAGCTTTAATATTCAGATTTGCACTGTTTTATTTTATTAAAATACGTAGGAAATTTAAGTCTATACGTACCCAATCCATACAATATAATAGCATTGGCTAATGAAAAATATAGCATAGACATAATGGTTTTACTCACTATATAGGTACTTAAGGTTAAACAACTTATCTACTTTCATTCGTAATTTATTGCAAACTGCTTCTACTTACGAACACACGAACGTTTTCTACGTAGTTATTATTATTTGAGCAAGCAAGGACTAAAGCTAAAACGCATTCATATATTATGTAACTGTTAAATCATTTTAACCTTGTTCCAGATCCCATATTTATAAAGTCCAGGAAGGGTGGTGTCTTACTGCTTATAGGAGGCTTCACATTCTGCAAGCGCCAGAACTCTACAGCCACAGAGAGCTTCAAGACTCGCTGGCTGTGCTCTACGCATTGTAATAAGAAGTGTAAAGCAACAGTGTACACCTTGACCGCCACCAACGAAGTGATCAAATGCTACAATGTCCACAACCACTAAGAAAGCTTGTTTCGAAAATTGATCATTAATGTCAGACAAAATCAAACTTCGATTGCTTAAATATAGACATTATATATAGATATATTTTTTGATTTTACTTAATCCATACAAAACGTCAATTTCATATGTGAGGAGCTGGCGAACAAAAAGGTATAATTACTTAAAATTAAAATTTACAGGAGCTGTATAAAACGGCATGACGTACCTCCAGTGAGGTTTTGGCATGGTTTTTAATTCATAAATTTAGTAATTTTAACACTGTTTTAGGCGGTTCTGATTGAAAATTATTTGAGATTCAAATTCAACGGACCGGAAACCACCGGACTGTAAAAAAAAATAGTTTCACCAGATGCGTAATTATACCGTTTTGTTCGCCAACTCCTTATGTAGGATCTTATATTATAGTATTTTGAAACTTGTTCCAGATCACATTTTTATAAGATCCAGACAGGGCGGTGTCCTATTGCGTATAGGAGGTTTCACTTTCTACAAGCACAGGAAAACTACATGCAAGACTCGCTGGCTGTGCTCTACGCATTGTAGCAAGGGGTGTAAGGCATCAGCATACACCTTGAACGACACCAACGAAGTGATCAAATGCTACAATGTTCACAACCACTAAGAAAGGTTGTTTCGAAATTTGATCATTAATGTCAGACAAAATCAAACTTCGATTGCTTAAATATAGACATTATATATGGATATATTTTTTGATTTTACTTAATCCATACAAAACGTCAATTTCATATGTGAGGAGCTGGCGAACAAAAAGGTATAATTACTTAAAATTAAAATTTAGAGGAGCTGTATAAAACGGCATGACGTACCTCTAGTCAGCTTTTGGCATGGTTTTTAATTCATAAATTTAGTAATTTTAACACTGTTTTAGGCGGTTTTGATTTGAAAATTATTTGAGATTCAAATTCAACGGACCCGAATCCACCAGACTGTAGAAAAAAAGTAGTTTGACCAGATGCGTAATTATACCGTTCTGTTTGACAGCTCCTAATGCAGGATTTTATATTATATCATTTTGAAACTTGTTCCAGATCAAATTTTTATAACATCCAGACAGGGTGGTGTCCTATTGCGTATAGGAGGTTTCACTTTCTACAAGCACAGTAAAACTATATGCAAGACTCGCTGGCTGTGCTCTACGCATTGTAGCAAGGGGTGTAAGGCAGCAGCATACACCTTGAGCGACACCAACGAAGTGATCAAATGTTACAATGAACACAACCACGAAAACAAGAATGATACGAAAATTTCTTAAACTTAGCATTAAAAATTTATAGCGAGTTTTTAGCGCTATATTTCCTTTTAAGATATTAATTAACTTTATAAAAGACCAGTAGCTTATAATAATGTACTTACTAGAGATGTACCGATTAGTCGGCGACAAGTCGGTAATGCCAACTATCTGGCCCTATCGTAGTCTAATCGGCGACTATTGGGAAATTACATGGCACTATTATAGATAGTTCTTCTGCTTGATCACAGAACCTAACTAAGGTATTAATTAGGGCGTGGAATTTTATGTCTGTCATGGTTTGTTTCTTTTGTATCCTATCAGGGGTATTTTTCACAGATTTTATTATTATTGTTTCTTGCCTTTCTTTAGCTTTTGTTTAACTTGTTTCAGTTCCCACTTTCATAACGTCCAAACAGGGAGGCATCCTTCTGTGTATAGGAGGTTACACTTTCAACAAGCACCGTCAAACTCATGGCAAGACTCGCTGGAAATGCTCCGCGCAAAAAATAGATAAATGCAAAGCTGTAGCTTATACGGTCGGCGATACCACCGAAGTGATCCAACGCAACAATGTTCACAATCACCCAATGAAGCATGATTGGAAAGCCTTACACAAAAATATAAATATTAATATTGTTTAAAAAATATGAGTCACCATCATGGCGTCGCCATATACACATATATTGTTCGCTTACACCTAAACCGTAATGTGCAGATGAAGACGCATTTTAGCTAAGCAGGAAAATTCCTGCGTCTCAGTCTGAATTGTTTTAATTATTATATAATTGTATTATGGAAGCAGCACCAAAGCCTTGTCCAAATTAGCTGGAACTGCAATTCGCATTGTAACAGATATTGCAAAACTTTAGTTTATACCTTGTTCCGGCAACATCAACAAATTGATCAAAGTTAAATGTAGGTAATAGATTTACTGTGTTGATTGAAAAAAGTACTGAGATTTGCCCCGTTTTAATTTATACTATTGAAAATTTATTTGAAACGCGGAGTTATAGCCTGCGCAAACGAGAGACAGACAGACGAGAGAGATTTGTTCTCCGCGGACAGAAGTCCTTAAAACGTGAAAAAAATTATCGCCGAGGATTTGTCACAGACTCAACGCAAAAGTTGTACAAACATTTATCACCCGAAAATTTTAAAAGGCGCACGCTATGGTAGTTTGTATTCTCAGATAACGTGGTGTTGTAATTAAAATGAAGTTTAAGAAAAATATAAAACCTTTTCAATGAGAAAACTCTTCTGTAAATTGTATGGAGCGCGCGAAACACAGACACACAGAATCCTAGTTCGCTGTGTTCGTTGCTGCGGCTAGTCACGTGAGTTCTATTTTTTCATGGGGCACTCGCATTCTTATGTCAAGCTGGCTCGGAGTGGTCTTCGGGGGCCTTTTAGTATGCGGAACCTTTAATTCCTCATGTGTGTTACTCTATGCAATTGTAAGCTACATATTCGCGGACAAAAAAGTCCGCGGACAGTTGTCGCTCATCTGCGCAAGCCATAACATAAACTATTGCAAAGCTGCGGTGATCACCCACATAGAAACCCATACAATAATCTGGTTGAAGTTCCAACATAATCATTTAAAGCGATATTTTTTAATCAAAATTCAAGTGTTTACGCGCGCTGCCGCATTCGGATTTTTATTGTGCTAAAATAAGTCGCACTTGATTTGTTATATAAGTACTTTATTTTATTATTATAGAATAACCTACATAACAAAAATAAGGGCCATTTTATTTTAATTAAAATATTTGTTATTTAGATCATAATTTTCGATGATGACGATAGTGATAGCCTTTGGGCCAGCTCGCGTTATTGGATTAAATTAAATCAAGAATTTAATTGTGGTATAGTATTTGCATAGTAGTATTTGCATAATTGCATGCATAGTATTAGCATAATTCTGATAGTGAACTAACTACTCGTGATTGTTTTTGTTTTTTGTATTGCTTCAAGAGGAATAAATAAATAATAAATTCCTGTTAATAATAAATTTCGAAACGTCAATAAATAAATAAAGTTTCGTGCATTAACCCCTTAAAACTAGTTTCATTCAATAGAGTACTTTTTTAATTATTTTTTTCATTCTTCTAAATACTACTTCTAATTTAAGTACTTTATTATTTAAATTAGCAAATACATTCATATATAGACATTAAAGTAAAAAAAAACTTCCAATGAAATATCCAAACGCTCAATAAAAGTCTTCCGAAGGTAGCTCGACAAGACAAACAAAAAAAAACATTATTCAGACGACGCATTCCTGAAAGGGCTGTGAAACGTCAATAAATAAATAAAATCAGTGCATCTAACCCGTTGAAACTTGTTTTATACAGAAATGTGTAAATAAAGGTTTATTATTAACGACGAAAGATTCAAACGTAGGGTCCCTCGTCTTTCTACATAGGTAACTCAGTCGTGAAGATCGAGCGAGTTAAAATATCCAAACAAGAAAAGTCCTTAACTGGTGGTAAGGAAAAAATATGTCCGATTTAAAAGTGTTGTATTTTGCATCCAATTTCAATAAAGATATTTTGAATTTTGACTTTTAAACGGAGGTCGTCAAATTATGTTTCATTCTCTGATATAACTGTTTCCCTTATTATTGTTTACTATTACTGTCACACGTGCGGACATTGGTCCTTCTTATTTATTTCTCTATTATGGATTGCCTGGAAGAGATTGCTGCCTTGCAATGAGGCCGCCTATATTGTGTACGTCATGTTTTGTTTCTTTTGTATCCTGTCTGGAGAACTACAATAAAATGTTATTATTATTGTTTTTCGTATTTTTCACCGGTTTTAGCCTTTATGTTTTATTAATATTATTTATTGCCTTTCTTCATCTTTTATGGTAACAGGAGGACAGGAGGTATAACACGTATTTTAACATTTTAAACTTGTTTCAGTTCCCACTTTCATAACGTCCAAACAAGGAGGTGTCCTTCTGTATATAGGAGGTTACACTTTCAACAAACACCGCCAATTTCATGGCAAGACTCGCTGGAAATGCTCCGCGCAAAAAATAGATAAATGCAAAGCTGTAGCTTATACTCGTACGGTCGGCGATACCACCGAAGTGATCCAACTAAACAATGTTCACAATCACCCAATGAAGCACGATTGGAAAACTTTGCACAAATAAATATTAATATTGTCAAAAACAACTAAATGGGATTCGGTACTGCCGATAGTCACCATCATGGCGTCACCATATATATTGTTCACTTACACCTAAACCGTAAAGTTCAGATGAAGACGCGCTTTAGCTGAGCTGGAAAATTCCTGCGTCTCAGTCGAATTGTGTTGTGAGTGAGTTTGTGAGTGAGTGAAAATTCTTTACGCACGCTTGACATGGGGGTAAGCTGGCGACTGAGTTACGGGTTACGCAAAGTGTGTTCGGGTGAGGCGAATGGAAGTTGAGTGGGGGATATAAAGAAGAGACAGCAGTGCGCGCGCACATTTTCTTTCTCTCTTTCTCTTATAGCTAATAAATGTTTATGTTCATACATGTATATATTCTACACACATATATACATACAGATGGAGCTAAAGAAGTTTCACTTCAGTCGTGTGGTCGTAAGCACACTCGTTTTTTTATTATATAATAGCATTACGGAAGCAGCACCAAAGCCTTGTCAAGACTAGGTGGAACTGCAACTTTAGTTTACTACTTGCTTCGGCAACACCAACAAAGTGATCAAAGTAAAATGTAGGTAAAATAGATTTACTATGTGTTGATTTAAATAATAAATTACATATAAAATTTATACCGAGATTTAAGAGCTATCCCGTTTTAATTTTTACTATCGAAAATTTATTTGAAACGCGGAGTTATAGCCTGCTCAGACGTGAGACGGACGGACGAGATAGATTTGTTCTCTACGGAAAGAAGTCCTTGAAATGTTTCGTTTTCGTATTTGTTTTTATTGTGCTAAAATAAGTCGCGCTTGTTTTTGTTATATACGTACTTTATTTTATTATTATAGAATAATCTACATAACAAAATAAAGGGGCCATTTTATTTTTATGATAATATTTGTTATTTAGATCATAATTTTCGATGATGACGATACTGTACGGAGCTATCAAAAATTCGTGCTTGAGCACGGCCCATTCGGGCCTCTGGCCTTTGGGCCAGCTCGCGTTATTGGATTAAATTAAATTAAGAATTTAATTGTAGTATAGTATTTCCATAGTAGTATTTGCATAATTGCATGCATAGTATTAGCATAATGCTGATAATGAACTTCTCGTGATTGTTGTTTTTGTATTTTTTTATTCAAGAAGAATAATTAAATAATAAATTCCTGTTCTCGGTTTTCCTTTCTTTTCATTCCGGTGGGCGACGGCCTATTTCTCCTCTTGCAGTCACCAATTCGGTCACCCCAGGTCCTTCTCGATGGTATTTCAAGTTTAAGTATCTTTAATTTTATTAGCAATAAATAAATAATAAATATTTACAACACTCACACCAATTAGCCTAGTCCCAAAGTAAGCACTGTAAGGCATGTGTTATGGGATACTAGGGTAATCCCATTAATACGCTAATTATCATGATGATTTATTTCAATTTTTTCTATACAAAATTATCGTGAATAAAGGTACTTGTGTACTAAAAATCAATTAAGATCGTTGTTTGAATTAAAAATAATTTGTCGTTACTTAATTAAATTATATTAAAATATTATAACTATTTTTATTGTAACTACCACAAATCCACAAAGCTGTAGCTTATACCGTCGGAGATACCGCCGAAGTGATCAAACGCAATAATGTTCACAACTACAGTCTGTTTATTTTAACTTGTCCTATTGGGTGAACAATCTTGGCACAACTTGCCAAAAAGGAGTTTTTATAAAAAGGAGTTTTTATTGAAAATGCAGCATTAAAAATCAACAGATAACAAGATACAATAGGTTTCAGTCCATAATAACTATTGGAATACATTATTGACTTTGTTATTATTTTATTTTTAAGTGGGTGATTTTGTTAAAAAGTTGTGCCAAGATTGTTCACCCAATAGGACAAGTTAAAATAAACAGACTGTAGTTGTGAACATTATTGCGTTTGATCACTTCGGCGGTATCGCCGACGGTATAAGCTTATAAGAATCTTGGCACTAGTGCCAAGATTCTTTACCAGATGGGGCAAGTTATGATCAACGGACTGTACCCGATGAAGCACGATTCAATAACGTTACGTAAAAACGTATAAATGAAAAAAATATTATTTTTGTAATGTTAGTCAGTAGTCACCAAATACATTGGTCGAATAACATTTTATTGGTTATGTCTACATGAACGAGTATTGCAAGTTTATATGTACTTAACACATAAATTCAGCGTGACGCGTTACGTAGTGACAGTATTCGAAATCGAATCGCTAATAGGAAATTCCTTATGTCGCATGAAAATTTGTGCAAGACGAGAGCTTTATGGGAGACGAAAGATTCAAACGTAGGGTCCCTCGTCTATCTACATAGGTAACTCAGTCGTGAAGATTACAATGATTAAAACGCGAGTTAAAATAACCAAACAAAATAAATGTCCTTAACTGGTAAAATATGGACGATTCAAAAGAGTTGTATTTTGCATCCAATTTGAATAAAGATATTTTTACTTTTGACTTTTAAACATAAGAATTCTTATGCAACACTAGTATATATACCCAGACACTTCTACGGCATCATAAGTTTTAACCAATGTGGTTTTGACGGTCCCTAGCTAAAACTAAATGAATAAATATTACATTGATCAGAAAGTTTTTACGCAGTTTTGAAGCTGGTTTATTAGCAATCTTTTTCGTGTGTGTTTTTTTTT
This sequence comes from Chilo suppressalis, assembly GCA_902850365.2. Classification (NCBI taxonomy): domain Eukaryota; kingdom Metazoa; phylum Arthropoda; class Insecta; order Lepidoptera; family Crambidae; genus Chilo; species Chilo suppressalis. The sequence continues at coordinate 5,506,888 of OU963906.1, read as the reverse complement.
TAATATATAATTATTCCCAACCTAACTTAATAATATTTTTGCTACAGACCGTTGAAACTTATAACATTAAGAGGACCGAGAGTAACCGAGTTAATATGTAGGTTGTCTTTTATGGTATTTTAAACTTGTTCCAGATCTCACCTTCGTAAGGTCCAGTCATGGTGGTGTACTTCTGTGTATAGGAGGTTTCACTTTCAGAAAACAGCACGAAAGCCACAGTAGGACACGTTGGAATTGCTCTTCGCATTGCAACAAGAAATGCAAAGCTGTAGTTTATACCATCGGTGACACTAACGAAGTGATCAAATGCTACAATGTTCACAACCACTCCATTAAATTGAAATATCAAAATGTTTAAATCATCATCATCATCATCAGCCTATTAATGTCCCCACTGCTGGGGTACAGGCCTTCCCTATGGATGGAATAGGGAGATTGGGCCATGACCCACCACGCGGGCCTAGTGCGGGTTGGTGGGTGCTAACGACTGCAGATGCTGTGCCTTCCGAAGCACGGAGGAGCTCGAGATAGTAAATTTTTGGTCACCCATCCAATGACCGACCACTGCGAAAGTTGCTTAAATTCAACGAACTTAGCGGAACGCGCTAACCACTTCATTCTCATATTTAAATAATAAAGTTTATTATTAATATTTAGTTCTGTATTTATTATATAAAATTATCGTAAATAAAGGTACTTGTGTACTAAAAATGAATCGTTTTTTGAATTAAGAATAATTTGCAATTTATTAATTAAATGATCTAATATATAAAATTCTCGTGTCACGGTGTGCGTAATTGAATTACTCCGAAACGGCTCGACCGATTTTCGTGAAATTTTATATGCATATTCAGTAGGTCTGAGAATCGGACAACATCTATTTTTCATCCCTAAAAGTTGATTTTTTTGGATAAATTTTTAGTTATTTTTTTGATACATCATGCAAAAATACTTACAACTCTAAATTTTCACCCTTCTACTACCAACCCCTATTTTTAATGGCGGTATGAAGTTCGCTGGGACAGCTAGTATTATAACTATTTGTAAAGATATTTAATGTGCGTGTTTAGTTATTAAATAACTATCTACAAACCTACACATCCACAAGTACAACTTTATAATTTTCTAATGTTAATTAATCGATACCATAAATAAATATGTACTTAAGGTTTTTCTAGATTGTAAAATTGTATAGAGGGTTGGAGGCGGAGTTACTGGTGTACCAAAATACAGGCAGAGCGCTGCCTTGTTTAGACTCCAGTCTCCCACAGACACGTAAATTTATTTTTCTCAGACATGATTGGAAATGTGATCATTATTTCGGCAACCTTCTTCGAGATAAATCGAAAATACAACTGGCCAAATACATACAGCAGCGGCCGGCAAAAGTTGTAAAAGAATCCATATTTTTCATATAGTAAACTTATATCTATCGTGTAATTTAAAAATGGTACAATCTTTTATTCCAGAGCGTGGTAACCAAGGAGGTAACTTATCAAAGATTTTATTCAAATTTGGAACTGGAATTAAAAATGGAAACTTGTTTACCTATACAAAAAAAACAAATGAACACTAACACGGGAAAAATAATGATTGTTCCTTGTACGTTACAGATTTTGAAAAGTAATTATTTGGGAAAAGTATTTTATAAGCCTTGGACACAACTAGGCATTACTAGACTTACGTATGTTGGCCGAGGCTATACACGTTCGTCCATCAATTCCTCTTTTGCTGGCCGCTGCAGTAATGTACTATTAACAACCTATGGATGATCTGTTAATGTTTGTGGAGTCTATCCCTTTTTTGTAATATGATTTTCATTTGATGACCTTAAACATAGGGCATTTTGCTTACAAGAACGTCCCTACTCCCTAATACGTGGAGCTTAATTGACTTTCTCACTACAAGTGATACAGGATTAGTTCAAGACAAAGAATTTGTTGAATTATGAGTAATTGTATGGCATATGTTGTTACATATATAATTAATATCTTATTATCGGAGCAACTGAACACTTTTTTTTTAATTTTGTTTTATTCAGCAGTCAATAAACCTGTTTAGTATTTCAAGTAGAGGTAATGTTTCGCTTTGTTTTACGTAGAAAATGTGTATCCTAATATTTATTGCAGAGTCTCTCAACGAAAAACAAAAAGAAGCAATTTGCCGATTACATAAAAAATATTTTACCCAATGTCCTATGTCACAAGAAAAATATTGAAAAACGGGCTATGAACGCTTATCTCCCAACAGTCAAGTAAATGTTACATGCACCTATGTTACAAGGTTTTCTATTCTTGTAACATAATACAATTTTAATGCCATGATATTCATTCAGAAAATCACGCTATCTCTGGAATAATGCTATTAGTATACCTACAGTAAGACAACACATTTACACAACAAAGTGATCTGACTGATATCTTTATAATGTTCTATTGTGTTGTTATTTTTTAAGCACTAAGCTGCTTTAATTTTATACCTCAATAAATTTTACTAGAAAATTCCACTCGAAGGAGGAACAGGTACGAACCCTGTCTGGAACCTGGACTATGTATACTTTTCCTAGTAATAAAATCTTTAACTTTCTTTAGAATACTCATAAAAGAAATTCTTTAGAATTCATGTAAAGAAATCATTTAAAACCTCTACTTTTTCTCTGCAGATGCTTCATTCGAATGGACACGACGTGGTAATCTAGTAATGACAATCAATGGCTTTAGGTTCAGTCAGCAACAAAGTCACGGCTTGAAAACCAGATGGCAGTGCAGTCGCCACAGCAGAGGCTGCAAAGCTGTGGTGGTCACCCTCACGGAAAACCACACGATTCTTTGGGAAAAACACCAACACAATCATTGAGATTTTTCACAAGACTTGACAAAATTACTAAATTTTATAAAACACATTTTTAACGGGTATATACTTATTTTGAACTTTTCGAATGCTAAACATCCTCCGTGCCTGCGGATGTAATATTAAAAGGAAAAAGAGCCTATCTATGTCTTAGACCCGTATTACAGAATGACATGATGCTAGAAGCATGCTTCTAGCATTCTACATGTAGCATGCGATCTGATAATCTTTTGACAATACGAGTCGTATGGCCACATCATGGCGATATTTAACATGAAAATATGTATGTTTGTTGGGATTTCATTTCTTTTTGTAAGTTGCTTGTGACAGTTTATGTTTTGAAGTTTATAAAGTATTAAATTGTTATTTTTTTTTTATAATAATAAGGAGTCGCTATATCAATTTTCAAACCTTTAGCTCAATTTTCAGAACTCTAGCGTTAATTAGCAGAATTCTGATACAAACATCCATCCCCTAGTTTAATGGATTGGGGGATAAAAGTTATAAATTTTATATTTTTTTTTATTTGTGCACTAAACTAGCTTACATACCAAATTTCAGCTTTCTAGTGCATTAGAAAATATCCAAAGAATTTGGATGATCACCAGTAAGTCAGTGACGAAATCAGGGTTTTTAAATATCAACAAAATGTTAAGTACAAGAGCTATGCAATAAAAACTGTTTATGTTTAATAAGTCCTCTATTACATATCCCAGGAAATTTGTGTATTTGGTATAATCGAACCCCAAGTTATAAGGGTTCAAAAGACGACGTGACATGATTAGTAAGATTGGTAACATTAGCTGACATTTGCGAACATCAGGATTTTACATAGGTTGCTTCAAAGATGTTCAATATATTATTATTTCACTGTAATAATTCAATTTCAACCCAATCTTTTCTTCTTCGTTAATTTTAAAGAAGACAAGAAATCATAACGCACTTACATACATTTATGTATACCTGTCATATTTTTGTTCTAGATCCAATGTTCATAATGTCGAATCAGGGCGGAGTTCTCCTGTGCATTGGAGGTTATACTTTCAGAAAGCACCGCCAGCGATCTAACAAGACCCGCTGGAACTGCTCCTCGCATAAGAACTGCAAGGCTGTGGTCTACACCTCCGACGACACCAACGAAATAATGAAATGCAATAATGTCCACAACCACCCAATCAGGGTCAATAAGAAAATGTATACATATGATTATGTAAAGAAAAGAAAACTATTTAATTGACCTGTTTAATAAATACACAAAATACATATACACGACAGCGTATTTCTGTTACATAGCCTTATACAAACTTATGTGATTGTTGGAACTATCTTACAAGCAAGAAATTATTAGGATGCTCATCTATAATCTAGTAACAATAGACCAGTTGATATACCGCCTTAAATATATTTAATTACAATATTTTTTACAACATTAATCTGTTTACCTGCTCTTCTAGCATCTAAGCTAGGTACATCAGCTCCATTTCATCCATTTGAGCTAATAAACTAATTTGTTTTAATTGTATCATCATCATCATCATCAACCCATGTTCGTCCACTGTTGGACATAGGTCTCCCCTAATGCACGCCACTGCTCCCGATTTTGTGTTACTCTCATCCAGCCCACTCCAGCCAGCCTACGAACATCATCACCCCATCTTGTCTCAGGGTGTCCTACACTACGTTTACCGGATCGCGGTATCCACTCAAGAACTTTCCGGCTCCAACGGCCATCAGTTTTGCGGCTAATGAGACCAGCCCACTGCCACTTCAGTTTGCTAATTTCGGTGGGCTATGTCGGTGACTTTGGTTCTCTGTCTGTCTGTCTGTTTTAATTGTATACAAATCTTTAAGTGGGAGTAAACCTAGCCGAGTCGATTTCTTCAACTCTGAAATGTATTTCAACTTATTCTCACAACCACCTCTTATTAAATTTTATATTTAAGAATTAGTAATAAAGCGTTTTCAGTCCAATTTCAGTCGTATCCTTTTTTATTTTTGTCAGATTAAATTAATAATTTATTTCTTTGCTCTCCAGAACTTACGTTTATTGAGTCAACACGAGCTCGAGGTGGCGTAGTAATATTAATGGACGGCTATCGGTTCAGCATGCACCGGCAAAGTAGACTCAAAACGCGTTGGTACTGCTCGACTCATCACAGCAAAGGTTGTAAGGCTGTCATATACACCTTCGAAACTGCCGAAATCTTCAAATGCATCAACACTCACAATCACCCAAGGATATATTAATGATTTTTAGGGAACTGGAAAAAGTGGAAATATGCAAAGTATTTATTGTTTCCAGACAAGTACTTCCATCTTTCTCCAAAGAAAATGGAACAGAATCTACGTGCTTTATTTTTGTCACTAATTGGAAATGGACAAAGTTTAAGAAGAATTGTACTCGTGTGTTGTTTATTAAAACATATTTATTATTATTTTATGTTTATTTTATTATCTTTATATATGAGCAATGAGATATTAAGTAAACTAAAATTTTAAATATTATATTCCATAGTACGAAACTTTATTCTAATTGCAAGAGGATTTTTCTTAAAGATTCATCTCGGAACGAATTCATCTCAACAAAAAGAGCTGGGCTTTCAATATTGCACAAAGGGCGTCGATATCACAGAAAGAAAATCTATATAAACGGAGAAATTTCTACAAATGCTATGCCAAATACTCGTGCAAGGGAAATGTGACCTTAAATACAGGTAACGTAAACACCAAACTGAGGGCGCATGATGACGACTGTCAAGTGGACTTCAAAAAGAATAGCATTTTGAAAATGAAAAGCCAACGCAAAAGAAAACAGGTTAACAGAACCTCTTATATTAAATAAAAGTAAAAAAATTGTAATTATTCATATTGAGTAGATTATTGCCTACCTGTGAAAAAAAACCTGCTACAAAGTTGTCTACAAGAACGCACTCATAGACAGTATAGATAGAGACAGTTAAGCCTTAAGTTTGATTAAAGTTAATTTTCCAACATACGATGTCACTTTCTTTGTGATTAAAATAGATAAAACAACATAGGTATAATGTTCAGAAACTATTAAACGTGATTGACGTATTTTACTCTTTGATCAACAATACTATAATCAAATCGTTTCGAACAACAAAATCGCCGCAATATTAAATAAAAAAAATAATGTTAGCAGGAACATAAAATACGCTGTTAACACCGATCAATTCATAGAAAAACGAACAAGTTAAAATTTATTAATGTGGCACAAACTGAAAAAAAAGTAAATTGTAAAAACAATGAATAGACGCGACTGCTGAAATGATCTTCAAATAAAAAAACTAATCTAATTTAACAGTTTGGTCCCGACTGTTCCTTTGTGTAGATTGGCTGCGCATAAAAATTATTAACAATAACTAGTCCGCCATCTTGTATGTTCCGCTATATTGGATTTAGAATGACGTCACACAGCTCATCATGTATTGTCACCTAAACTTAACGTGTGTACAAAATTTCAACTCAATTTAATGAAGACATCTTCTTCAAAATTCCACCCGAACAAGCATACATACTTACATATGTTGTACATACATTGCAAGTTAAATAAAAGCTTTAAAAAAAGCAAGTCCGGTAAGATAAAAATAAGCCTCACACATCCCCGCACTAGTAAATATCTACTATTTCCCCCCCCTTTTTTATAAAAAAGGGTAGCAAACAAGCATATGGATAGGCTGATAATAAGATGCTTGTTACACCAGAGTGTCACTTGCGCCGTAGACTGCCTTGCTACTCACGTAGTCTACCTTGATATCACTTGCGCTATAGTCTACCTTGGTACCTCCTAAAGCCCTTGAATTTTCCTGTTACTCACTCACACAATATCACCAATAGGTGGTATTTCATGCGGCACATCCGCTGTTTACCTTGCCTCTCTGAATAATTATTTAAATAAAAAAACTGATTTTAACCCTTTGTTCAACTCTTAAAAGACAGTTTTTCTCTTTCCAGGTGTCAGAATCTTGCCTCAATCCTTGCGTGGCAGACCCATAGTGATGATAGAAGACCATACGTTCTCTTTTCATAAAAAGTATGGACTACGGACTCGATGGCGATGCTCCAAGTCCTGGAAGGGGTGCAAGGCATCTGTAATCACTGTCGAGGACATCGTCACCAAATCCTACCTCTATCATGATCACCGAGACGACGTATAATTTGAAGGAATCTAGCTCTTGTATTTATTAGTATAATAAATACTAATAATACTTTTGGGAGATTTTATAAATTTAAGGATAGGTAGACCATTAACTGTGACCCAAGTGACTTTAATGCCCACCACACTAAGTGGTTTAATTCTCGGTTCTGAACACACAGAGAGATAGATCTGGGTACGATTTTGCTCGGGTTTGTGATCTCTCTTATGTAATATAGTTTTCCAAGAGTATACCTGTTATAGAGGACCATACTGGCCTCAAAGATGGCATACCAAATAAATAAACAAATACTAGTTCGATGCCAAATCTTTAAACATGAAACTTGGTATTAAGGAGTCACCTTTTTGAGGCCAACGACATTAAAATATTATATTGATATTGACGTACTGTTTTTATTTATTTAGCTTGCGAAGAAGTTGTATCCGTTTCAAGGATACAGAAACAATATTTTGTGACCAGGAACTTTAACAGAAAGGAAACCTGAACCATTATAAATGCGAATGAATTTGGCGTAACTTTTTTAGTTTTTCATTTCAGGAGCCATCTTCGCGACAACGGCTAGAGGGGCGATAGTGATATACCTCGGAGGTCATAAGTTCCTTCGCCATCTCACACACGGTGTTAGGACTCGTTGGTACTGTGCATCTCACCACCATAAAGGCTGTAAAGCCGTCGTGCACACCATATACAACAGAGTCGTCAGGTGCAATATACAACACAACCACGGCAAACGATGTTGATACAGAATTATTATGGGCTTTTTGAACTGCTGCCAGTGGACATAAATGAAAATGAAACACCGAAATGTATGAACGCGCATAACTTTCGAAAGAATGTCCAAAATTAGTTTTTATTATTGTGTTCATTGTAGTCAGGACAATGTTTGTATATAAGATAATAAATAAATAGTTTTCTGAACATCATATTATGAAACGTGATTGATTGAATGAGACAGAAGACTCTGGGAGATCTTCAATATATTGACAAACTATAGATAGAGGACAGAAATAGTTAAGTATTTCTGGAATTACGAAAATTTACACGAAGAAAAATGTTGCAGCACATAATTCGCCGGGTCAGCTAGTAGGAAAACAAATCTAAATGCTATTAGATAGCTATTGTTAGCGGTTTTAAAGCTAAAATCATTCGTCATCTAAATGGATACATCAATTCTTAATGCTCATCTAAATCAAAACAAAAGCGCGTTATTAAGTTGTTATTCTCTTAACTTTTTAAATTATGCTCAAGCGCATACCCTTGATTGATTATGGTAAAATATTTATGTATATTTTTTTTATATTAAAAGCAAAGCTTCTAGCTTTATCTTAAATATCTAAATCTTGAAGAGTGCCATTTTTTCACGTTACATGTTTTTGTGGGTTGTCATAGTGTGCTTTTGTAGATATCCAATCATAAACAAGCCAGGCTTTTCAATTTTGAAATCGTCTAATTTTGATCTTAAGGTTTGATTGAATGTACATATTATGTTTGACATCTTCATGATTTATATTGTACCTACTTAAGTCTAGATCTCTATAAAGTAATAATATAATGTTAATGTTCTATTGTTAACTTTCCTGAAAATACCCAAGTGTTGTAGCTGCTTCTTTTAGGATATTTGTAGGTACCTGATGTCCAATGTATCATGAAATTGAAAGGACCTGGTGTTTTCTTTTTAATAATGAATATATGATTTCCATATTTTACATTGCTTGTGTATTTTTAATTTCTGATATTTTAAAGTGAAGGCATCCATCATGAAGACTAGAATAAGTAGCCCATCCACCAACGTCACCATCATCACGTGAATATGGTTCTATTCCTTTTGACCTTGAAAATATATTAATGCTACATTTTTTATATTTTTAAAAGTTGTTCTGTATACTATCATCTTAATAGTTTTCTTAACGAAATCACCATTTTGTAGGATCAATATTTGTAACGTCGACACGTGGCGAAAAATTTATCATCATATCCGGCTACAAGTTTGCAAAACATATGCAAATGGGATTGAAAATTATGTGGCGATGTAAGCATTCCGGCTGCAAAGCGTTTGCCTATACCATTGGAGAAAACAACATCATTAAGTGTAACAATACTCATAATCATGATCCTGTTAGCTGGTGAAAACACCAGATAACAGAAATCTGACAGTATCGAAGACGCAGTTACGAGCTTTGAGTTATTTTAATTGAATTTGATCATCACTTATCTCCGGAATTGAGACCAGAGTTAAGTGAAATATGAATTACAATTTATGTCTGTGAAAGATTAAAATTTAATTGTACAGGTGACACATTCTCGTACTTGTAATATGGAATAAAGGCTAAATATACTTAAATTTTGGTAGTTGTTCTATCATTAATATAAGTTCCTTAATAAAATATATTATCAGTTCATCATAATAATTTATTTTAAACCTGGAAAATATTAGTACTCAGATACTAATTTAAAAATTATGATATATTAATGATTATTGCAGCAATATAATAATCAATTAAAAAAAACAGTCAATCTAAGTTTGCACATATGAGATACTGTAATATTCAAGTAGATTTATTGTATACGAAGAATATCAACCAGAAACTTACGCTTCCTTAACTTATTGTTACCGCACATAATAAAGGGTTACCACAAAATGCATTTATTCGATCTATTTTGAAATTTATTTCAAACGGGATAAAACTTATAATCGGTTGGAAAAATATGCCATGTCAGATAAATTGCCTTAGTTTTATTTATCTCGGTATTGTATTTAGTCATTAGGTTATTACCGGTAGGTGCATGTTTTACACACACCGTTTTTCATAATTTCAAAAAATACAAATCATTTCTTTATTCTCTTAATTGAAGAGTAAGTAAATGATATTCGAAATATCCCCTAAATTGGACAAGGCATAACGTAAAAAAACTATATCTTGCAAATAATTATGGTACCTATATGGAATCCCATTAAGAATATGTAGAACAATACATGTATAGTCTAACCTACCTACTAGTCTACCAAAATAAATCTCTAATTTTGTTCGAAGGATTACACCGATTAATTTATTTGTCAACAAACGTTAATAGCGATGAAGCACTTAAGATTCCAAAAACGAACATGTATTTTTTTTCAGGGTTTACTTTTCAATATATTCAGACGCCGAAACGAAAAAAGCCATTGCTTATGTTGGACAAGTACACTTTCACGCAGACCACTATGGACCAACGTTACTGGAACTGCTGCAAGAAACTGTCCGTCTTTTCTTGTCCTGCCAAGCTCCGTTTTAACTACGATGGAAAATTGATTTACTACGAGCTGAACCACAATCATGATCCTCCCAACTTTTTTATCACCAAAGATGGCAAATATGTCAAAATTTAGTTCCACGTTATTAAAATTCCTTGCAATTGCTTCTGTACTCTTGTGGTGTTCTAGTTCTAGATCTATTTCAGATAAATAGTGAGATTACATTTTCAATCACAGTTAACATAATGATGTAAATTGTTTTCCAATCTTAAAATTATTAGCATCATATAATGGGACAGGACTTGCAGTTCTGTATTTTATGTAGGTACGTACCGAATATATAATATCATAATGAAATTATTAGCTAAAGTTATAGCCATTTCAATATCCATAATCAGTATAGGCGGTAGGCCCCCTGTTCGCGCTAAGTAGTTTGACTTTTAAATTTGCCGTGTAATTAACACAACATCACTGAATTTCAAATTACGAAGAAATAAATGTATTGAGGTCCGATACGATTGTAATTAATTTATAAATGAACTTATACAATAAATAAGGTGTAAATCGACCTATCCATAGAATAAATTACATCTGGTGTATCACAAGGCTCACATTTAGAGCCACTTGTCTTTAATATTTTTAACAACCTACTACAAATATTGAATTTCTCGTCATGTTTCTTGTCTGCGGACGATTTGAAACTCTCGAAAACCATTCATAAAATGAACACGAGCATCAGTATGAATCTTTGTCTATGTGCTCTCTTTACTCATGTGGCCCTGCCTCGTAGGACCCTTGAACCTTACATAATAATAAATTATTTTTAATAAAATGTTTTGTTTCTTTACCATACATCTGATGAGACTCATTTACACGCTGCAATTTTCTTGTATATACGGGAGCAATAATTGAATACAATAAATGAGGTGCAATATTGACCTTCAAGAATTGTAAGCAACTGTTTTACACGCGGATATAGTACAAAGGTTGCATAGAAGTTGCATAAAACTATTGAATGCCAATTTTGCGACGAATTGCATACGTCTTTTGTTAACACCAATACATTTATGTTTAGGAGATTATTGCTTTCAATAATTTGCATGTCAAACACTTGTATGTACGTGTACCGTTTTTTGGAGAGCTGCTTCAGGTATTTTATGAACAATATGATTGAACAATTGTTAAAAGTCGGTTCTGCTAATTTAAAAAGGACACTGCAATTTATCGCAATCATGAATGTTTATGAGACACTAACAGCGTAAACTACAAAAATTGTGATGCACGTAATGCTACACTACAGCATTCAGCTTGGGAATTTAGAGTTGATGGATTTGGAACTAAAGCAATAACAAACAAAAAAAATTGCGTTAATGTTGTGGAACACTTTATTGGAACGAAGTTAACAATATCTCCAAAAGGTGTTATTATTTCACTGTAGACTTCTGTGAGGTTACCTCCCCAATGTGCACAAGTGGGCATTCCAATTTGAGCGGGATTTCTGCTCTTGACTTACGTCTCTGTATAATTATTTAAATAAAGAAACCCTACGTTCATATTTATAGGTTAGATTTTGTTTCTAGGTCTCAGAGTCGTGCCTCAAGCTACGCGTGGCAGAGCCATAGTGATAGTAGATGGCCATACGTTCTCTCTTCACCAAAATTATAAATTCCGGACTCGATGGCGATGCACAAAGTACTGGAAGGGTTGCAAGGCATCTCTAAACACTGTCAATAACATCATCAGCAAATGTAATCTTCATCATGAACACCAAGGCAACGTGTGATTAAATCTAGTTGCTGTTTCCAAATTAATAACAAAAGCCAAATTTCAAAAATAAATAAACCCGACTGCTTTAAAAGTACCTACCTTAAATAAAAACTGAAAAGAAAAAACAAGTCCAGGAGACGATAATTCTGTTATGTAAAGAACAAAGTTACTTGAACAGTCGGGACCCATTAAATATTCTAGAATGGATCCTTTTTTTAGGGTTCCGTAGTCCTGACAAGGAACCCTAATAGTTTCGTCATGTCCGTCTGTCTGTCCGTCCCCGGTTTTGCTTGGACACTGTTAGCACTAGAGAACTGTGGAGATATGTATATTAATCACGCCAACAAAATGGTAGCTAAAATTATAAAAAACTATTTTTTTGGGTATCTCTACGGTACATGTAACCTGGGGATGTTTTTTTTTCATCGTCTACCCTATCGTGTGGGTTATCGTTGAATAGGTTCTTAAAATTACTTAGGGGTTTCCAAGGCTCGTATTACAGAATGACAACTAAGTATTGATCTTTACTTGAGTACAGTTAGAAAGGGATGTCGCTATATATATCACATCGCGACATCCCTTTCTAACTATACTCAAGTAAATGACAACACTTAGTTGTCATTCTGTAGTAGGAGCCTAAGACTATTATTATATTATATTGAACTTGTTCGAGTAGGGCGTCTCCCCCCTCCCCCTCTAAAAGCTAAACTATTAGCTGGAAAACCCTGGAAAAAGGAAAATTATAACGGTTTACATAGATTTGTTAGTTTAGGAGAAATAGCCGTTTAACTTTGGTTAAAGATTTTTTTTAACTATTGAAAATTCCTTAAAAGAAAACATTAATAGTGACATAAATGAATTTATTGTAGCGTAAAACCTTGCATCTAAAAATAAAACCTAAAAAAAACTATTGAGAAAACCACAATAAATTTCCATTTTCGTATTTAAATAAAAAATGAATATCGATCGAATATAATTGATTTGAAGTTTCAGACGCAGTTAGTTAGACTTTGATTTAGTTATTTTAGTTGAGAGAAATTGCTCGATATCAATAGCGTTTTTTAATTTCCGTTACAGAAAATAAAGACTCCTGCTCAAATATATTGTGGTAACGACAGGCAACTATCTACACAGTGTACGGTTTCTTAGTTACAAAACTCAGGTCCGATTATGCATAGAGTTCGGCAGCTTGCAGCCACTTTTGAGATAGCTTGGCCAAATACCAACTTGACGCACTAGATGCGGTGAAACGGTAAAACGATGTGTTTTTAGATATAACACAAATTATACGGGAACTATTAAAGACAAGACAAACGTGTTATTTCATTCGTAATTACAGTTTTAAAGAAATTAATGTAAAAAGATTTAGTAATTACTTATTTCGTCAGTTGCTAACATCTTTGACACATGGAGGCTACAGAGTGAGAAGTAATCTGTTTTATGCATGAGAGTGAAAGAGACTACTCTAGTGCGCTCTATTGGTGGTTGTTGCCAAGAGAAGCTGGGGTGGGGATTTCTTGTGCCATTTTAAATTGCCATAATGTTGGCGTATAACCTGTCTATATATTATACGCGCCATTGTATTGTTCACTGTTTTTAAAATAGATTTGTTACTGCTTCTTTTAGTACCAGAGGATCAGAGTGATATGTGTACTGTAGTAGATAGAGGTACGTGATGTCAACTTTATTATGTAATTTAAGTGACATTATGAAATTTTGTAATTAATAAATAATAGGTGGTTTACTCAATTTTATTATTTTATGTTTCTGATATTTTAACGTGATTAAAGTGCCATCTTAAAGACTAAACGAAGCAGTCCAGCAACGTTACCATCATCACGTCAATTTGATTCAAATTCTTTTTTCTTCAAAATGTTTATCCTATTCTTATTATTTCTTAAGAATGTTCTGAATATCATTATCTTATTGCTTTAAACCAAATGGCTGTTTCGTAGGAGCAATGTTTGCAACATCAACACGTGGCGCCAAAGTTATCATCATATCTGGCTACAAGTTAGCAAAACACATGCAGGTGGGATTCAAAACTAGGTGGCGATGCAGGTATACTGGCTGTAAAGCGGTCGCCTACACCATTGGAGAAAACATCGTAAAGTGCAACAATATCCATAATCACAATCCTGTTTTCTGGTGAATAATATAGAATTACGTTATTTGATTAATAAAGAACACTAATAGTATACGTTCGTTGAGAACAACAAATACAGAATACAGATCTCAATTGTAATTTAAATAAAATTTGCCAAAATTGCTGCGCCTATTAGAGTTTTTAGTAACAAATAACATTACAGTCAAAACAGAAATTACGTCACTTATTTTTGATCATCAATAACTGAATCCTGAAAGACAAGACCTGTGTTGTACAAATGACACATTTTCACTTGGTGTATGGAAGGCTTAATGAAGGCATTAAAATTTTGATATTTGTTTTATTGTTACTCTTCTTCCAATAAAATATAATTTCAGTTCAGCATAGTTTATTTCCATCTTGTAAGTATTTATTTAAATCAATCAAAATATGAGGATTGCACTAATCAACTTTGTTAAAAATATCAAAAATCTTTAACGCGCGGGAAAACACGAAAGACTCAAAAACGAACTTTGTTTCAGATTTATCCTTCGAGTATATTCAGACGCCGCAACGCAAAAAGCCATTGCTAATGTTGGGCAAGTACACTTTCACGCAGACCACTTCAGACCAACGTTACTGGAACTGTAGCAAGAAACCGTCCACCTTTTGTCAAGCGAAGCTCCGTTTTAACAGCGACGGTAAATTGGTACACTACGAGCTGAACCACAATCATAGTCCTCCCAAGTATGTCGTCACCAATGATGGCAAATATGTCAGAATTTAGTTCTACGATAGTGAAAAGATGGCAAATATGTCAGAATTTAGTTCTACGATAGTGAAAAGATGGCAAATATGTCAGAATTTAGTTCCACGCTAGTGAAAATCCTAGCAAGTGCTTATGTACTCTTGCCGTGCTCTGGGGGTCTGAAATAGCGAGATTGACCTTATTACTACACCAAAAGTAAGACATGCGTACAACACAAGTTTAAAAAAAATACATAATTTGCTAAACCAGGTTTAAAATAGTATCTAACTTTTACGTCTATCATCTCTTCTTCATTCTTACTCTCATTTTAATATATACCTTATGAGATTCAAAAATAACGTGGCCTTCTTTTGGTAAAAGAGTTGTCAAAATCGGTAGTAGATAGGCGCGGAAGGGATTACAAAAGCGAAAGTGTTATTAAAAAAAATATTATAACACCCAAATGGATGTTTTAATGTTGACTTATTGCTAACTGTATCAGAATCTTTAATAGTGATTTAAGAGCATGGGTGTAGATAAAAGTGTATAATGTCACCAGCAAAGTAGACAATACTATTCAGGCATTTTTGGTAAACTCAGATATGGTTCAGAATTGTGACTGTCAATTAGGTATTGCTTATTGTAGAGATTTCTTTTTAGAAACTGCCCGTATTTATTTCTAGTGCTAATACCTTATTTTGTCTTATAATAAAATTTACTAAATCTGCTATTACAGTAGCATCGCCTAATTTTGTAAGACTTAAAAACAATCGATCCTGATTATATTATATTATACTTTATTAAAATAATACAATATATTTTTTTTAAATTTCCAAATGCTACTGAAGGTATTCATATCACCGTGACCGGGATATAACCACCAATTAATAGAAGCAAACGGGGAAGAAGTTACGGCAAAGAATAAAATCAAGGACCTATTTGACTTTCATTGAACTGGCAACACTGAAGAGTGCACTTGTCAAATTTTAGTACTCGTATTTAAATTTATAATTAATTATTTTAATTGTGTTTATTCGTGTTAAAGTTACAATAAACAGTGAGATAATATTGTGTTAGTTATGTAAAATTGAAATCACGAAGTTTCAATACAAGGATTTTGAATAAACAACACATCAAGTTCTCATCAAACTGTCAACGGATAGTTGAAGAAATATCGGCTCTGATAAGCAATATTAGCACCAAATATTCTGGAATGGCTATTGCTTAAACCTGGGGAGTATTGTTTTCATTATTTCATAAATATATAACAGTTCAAAAATTTCAATAAGTATTATAATATGTAGGTAATTCTAAAACAATCTCATCCAAAGTTTAACAGTTTTGTTTTTATTCTATTCTATTTAATTCTATAAGTTATCACGAACATTTCATCAATTGTTTACCAAAATACATGATAATAAACAAATATTCAATATTTGATTTGGCAAAGATTGAATAATTAACTTAAATTTGACATCACTTACTTCTGTCACATTAAGCTGGATACAAAGTTAAAATAAGTCTATTAAATTGAATCTGTTCTGTCTACCAACTTTGTTTGAGCTGTGAAAGTATACATAGTTGCTTTTTAAAGTATTTAATATGATAAATACTATTCATTAATATTCATAGCATTAACTTTTCCCATAGTTACAGTCCCTCTTCATAAAAAAAAGAATCTGCTTTCACAAATTATATTATATATAAAAAGAATTGCCCTTGTCTCTAAAGTATATTAAAAGAAACTTATACTGTTATAATTATTTCAGATTTTTATACAAATAACAAAAATGATGACCCGCAAAGCTACAGCTCAAAACACTGAAATTAAATTAAGGCAAACCCTGGAAGAACTGAAGTTAACAAAGGAAACTTGCAGTCAGCTCCTTCGTGAACGTGATGAGAGTGAAACTGAAATCAAGAAAATCATTGATAAGAATACCCAGCTCAAAAATGAGCTTTCCCAACTACACTCTCAACATGTAGAAGTTGTTTTACAACGGGACGAACTGAATAGTACTATCAGTACTTATGACCAGCAGTTTGACACTTTTGAGAGGGCGCTACAGCGTATTACGGACCTTGAAAGAGAGCTCTGTGTAGCAAACAAGCAAATAGCTCAGTATACAGAAGCTCAGCAACTTCAAGAAACTGCACACACGCAAAGCCTATTTGAAGAACTAATGGCATCTCCCGGAGGACCCTTAAACTTACCTTTAAACATGAACTTAAATTTAGAGCCTGTAGCTAGTACTAAGGTTTCACATAATAGTATAACAAGTGTAAAAAAATTAAAAAAATATATCAGAATCAGTAAATTCATAAAAAAAACTGAGAAACTTGTCAAAAAAAACAATTGTTTTTATAAAAATATAGCTCTTAGAAAGGAAAAACTTAACCTGATGGATTCCATTGACATATATAATACAAAATTACATGAAAGTAGGCAGATGTATGACCGGGATACAAAGAAATTACTATTAGAAATTCAAAACTTACATGATTCGTTAGATTCAATGAAACATAAATATGCTAGTGCACAAAGTCAAATAACTGAGCACATAAAATCTGCAACAGAATTAGTTGAACTGTGCAATTTCAACGCAGAACGTTATGACTCCTTGATTAAAAGTCAATTGATTGGTTCTTCAAATCAATCATCATTGACATTATCATTAGAAGGAAATGTAAATACAGATAATAATCAAGTTTCCCAAATTTCTGGTCATTCATCGGTCTATATACAAACAATTGGTACAACATATAATAACTCTCCTTTCAAGCCAGCGCTTTCTGAAAACTTGAATAAAAATAAAACAATGATATTCTCAGACAAGTTAGGTCAGGGGCTAGGACCATTAATTAAAAATTCCAGTGATGAAAACATTATAAATATATGTACTCCTGGAAAATCATTTCATGAAATTGTAAATAACTTGACCCACCATAATGTGGATAGTTATACTAACTTACTGTTTTTGTGTGGTGACAGTTCCAGATTATCAATACGGGACATTACAAAAAGTGTTGAGCACTTATTGAAAATTCAATCTGAATCTAATTGTAAAATAATAATTAGCGCTTTCCCATATGCACATAACTTATCTAGGGAACAGAATAAGCGCATCTTTAATTTAAATTTAAGTCTTTATAATTTAATTAATAGTCATAGTGACGTATTTTTATATTTCGATATAAATAAATATATTAGATATTTTAAGTTGACTACAGATACTATGTATCTCGCAAAGAAATATAGGACCCAGATAGCTAATTTGTTAGCTTTTAATATACAAAATACGGTTATACATGGTATAACTAACTGTATTCGACAAAATAGTGTTAGTATTTCTAGTAAAAGAAATATTAATTCTATTAATAACTTAACCAGCCCAGTTTTAAACTGAGCTTAAAGACAAAAGCCAAACCTAATAAAAGAGTTATTAATATTATTCATCAAAATATACAAGGTTTGGCTGGCAAAGACCTAGAATTAGAATTGTATTCAAAAAGTGAGGACATACACATTATATGTTTAACAGAACACTGGCTCAAGCTTTGTGAAATGTCGTATCACATAAACAACTTTCAATTGTTGAGTGCTTATGTTCGTAGGACAGCCATACATGGCGGCTCATTGATTTTTGTTAACAAAAATATTAAATGTAAGGATAGAAAGGATATAGCTGGCCTTTCAATTGAACGTAGCATTGAGCTGTCTTGTGTGGAATTAAATGAGATGATAATAGTATGCGTATACAGACCCCCTCTAGGTAACTTCAACATTTTTGAATCTGTGATGGAGGATGTACTGAAAAAGTTAAAGTCGAAAAATAAGTTTTTGGTTGTTTGCGGTGACTTTAATATTAATATTCTTGAACAAAATTCAATGTCAGTACGTATAATATCATTATTTAAATGTTTTAATTTGACCCATCAATTTTTTGAGCCTACTAGGGTGACATCACATTCAGCAACTTGTTTGGATAACGTATTTACAGATAGTACTCCTGATAATAAATCCATTTTTAATAGTATTACATCTGACCATTATGGCTTAAAAATACAATATAAAATAGATGTAACAAATGAATCTAAAGTGATTGAATTGAGACCAGTAACGGAAAACCGGTTAGAAATTTTTCAAAAAAACATTGACTATAGTATTTCTCATATCCCATGGACACATGATGATCCTGATATTCTTTTTGGGGATCTTTTTAATCTAATAAGAAATGAATTTGATAAGGCTTTTCCCTTAAAAACTTCGAAACTTACTCCAAAGTTACAGTTCTGTGACTGGGCTACGACTGGTATCTATAAAAGTAGAAACAAACTTTATGAATTGTATCATCTAAGAAAATATAATCATTCACAAGGTTTTATTGATTACGTTAAATGTTATTCTAAAACCTTTAAAAAGGTATGTGCAACAGCCAAATCTAATTTTATTAAAAATAAAATATGTATATCGAATAATAAAATCAAAACAACGTGGAATGTTATAAATCGTGAAACAGGCAAAGAAAGGTCACGTGACGATATTGTTGAACTTAAGTCGAATAACATGTTAATAAAATCTAAACAACATATCGCTAATATTTTTGATGAATATTTCGTTAATATTCCTTTGGTGGCTACATCTAATTTGAGTTCTTCATCGGTGGCTGCCAAGACTTTGCTCGAGAAATATGTACCTAGGTGTGATAACGTGTTTCAGTTCAGACATATTAATTTTATTGATGTTATTAAGTGTTTTAAATCTCTTAAACAAAAAAATACAAGTGATTTATGGGGTATTTCTACTAAAGTTATTAAAAGTATAATACCCGTTATTGCTCCTTATCTAGTTGATATATTTAATAACTGTATTGATCAAGGAGTATTTCCGGATTTAATGAAATACAGTAAAGTTATACCTCTTTTTAAATCAGGAAATAGAAATGACCCTGGAAACTATAGGCCTATATCAATATTACCGGTTCTTAGTAAAATATTTGAAAGAATTATTCTGGAACAATTGATGCCTCATTTCAACCTTAATAAACTTTTGCATAGGAAACAATTTGGTTTTACTAGAGGTAGATCTACTACTGATGCGGGTGTTGCACTTGTAAGGAGTATATTGGAGGCTTGGGAGAGGTCGCAGAATGTCCTTGGAGTGTTCTGCGACTTATCCAAAGCTTTTGATTGCGTTGATCATCACACGCTGTTATTGAAATTGAGTCATTATGGAGTCAAAGGTACTGCATATAAATTGATGCAGTCGTACCTCAGTTCCAGAATACAAACTGTAGAGGTAAATGGTGTTAGATCATCTGGATCTCATGTGGAAA
Source organism: Chilo suppressalis (assembly GCA_902850365.2). Lineage (NCBI taxonomy): Eukaryota > Metazoa > Arthropoda > Insecta > Lepidoptera > Crambidae > Chilo > Chilo suppressalis. The sequence continues at coordinate 5,486,691 of OU963906.1, read as the reverse complement.
TGGGCGTTCCCCAGGGTTCAATTTTAGGTCCCTTCCTGTTTCTAATATATGTAAATGATTTGCCATTTTTTGTGGAAAATTTGTGTGAGATTGTATTATTTGCTGATGACACATCTTTATTATTTAACGTTGACAGGCGCAAAAACAACTATGACGATGTAAATAATGCTCTCTCTCAAGTTCTGCAATGGTTTAATGTCAATAATCTAAAGCTAAATGCTAATAAAACCAAGTGTATTCAATTTTCCTTACCTAATGTAAAAGTTGAGCATATTGGAATTAAATTAAATAATGAAAAATTAGATTTAGTAGACTCGACTACATTCTTGGGTATAACGATAGACTCAAAACTGCAATGGAGTCATCACATTACGCTTTTGGCTGGTAAACTTAGTTCAGCAGCTTATGCCGTAAGAAAGATAAGACAACTTACTGATATAGATACTGCCAGGACTGTATATTTTAGTTACTTTCATAGTATCTTATCATACGGCATTTTACTCTGGGGAACAGCAGCTGATATTGAAAGTATTTTCATTTTACAAAAAAGAGCTGTGAGATCTATTTATCAATTGAGTAGCCGAACATCTCTTAGAGAAAAATTTAAAGAAATTGGCATTTTGACTGTTGCTTCTCAATTCATTTACAATTGCATACTCCTCGTTAAAAATAATATCAATTTGTATACCAAACACAGTAACGTACACAATTTTAATACTAGGAATAGAAACAAGCTTGCATTGCCAGCCTACAGGTTACAGAAGCTTTACCGATCTTTTATGGGTCAAGGTATACATTTTTACAATAAAATTCCTGATGCTGTTCTTGAGTTACCCATAAATGAGTTCAAATGTCACATTAAAAGTTGTTTAGTTAAGAAAGGCTATTATACTATTAAAGAATACTTGAATGACAAAACTGCATGGCTGTAACTGCAAAATTGTTTTGTATTTGTTTGCAGTGTCGTACAGATAAATTACCTTAACTCTAAGTAACCATTTTGCAGATTGGTTTTAGTGGTTATGGGTAGTCATGCTCTCTTAAAAATCTCTTCGGCGGTGTCGTGTGAGGCGGGTCGTTGCGTTCCCTAAAATATGGTTGAGCGAAGCGATGGCTGGTTCATGCGTCATACTCGTGAACGGGTGCTGCCAGCGGAGATGAGTCTGCTCTATACTACTTTATTATTGTAATGATAATTATTATTAATTTTTGATTGTATTTTACATTACACAACTTGTATTTATACTGTGTGACACAGCAATCAAAATGTAAGTGAACATATATTATTTCTCTGATAAAGATTTAATGGCGGTGTGGATTCTGGTATGTTTTTCTAGACCTGAACTTGGTTTTGCAGTGGTGTATCCTTGTCATTCTCTATACAGACTGAAAGGGGGGGACTGATGTTTGATTGGTTTTGGGTTGGAAGAGTATTGCCGGGGTCGACAACAGTGTTTAGGTAATCACATGCATGTGTCCTGCCGTTGTGTTTATAGTTTGTTATAATAATGTACACTGGTACCTATATGTATTTTTTTTTCTATTTTAGTAACATAGTATCCATGTGTGGTTATGAGTAGTCATGCTCTCTTAAAAATCTCTTCGGTGGTGTCGTGTGAGGCGGGTCGCTGCGTTCCCTAAAAAATGGTTGAGCGAAGCGATGGCTGGTTCATGCGTCATGCTCGTGAACGGGTGCTGCCAGCGGAGATGAGTCTGCTCTTAATTCACTGGGTACTACTATTAATCGTTGTTCTAAACTTTAATCGTTCATTATTATTATTTTCTTTTTGCCTAAGCGGTAGGACACGTCATTCCTAAACTTTGTTAAACCATTTTTTTTACATATTTTAATTTTTTATTTTATAGTCATAATTTTTATATTATTTGCATTTTTTTTTTTGTTTGTAATGAAAAGTGACTTTATGAGTTACCTCATATTGAAGTCATTTTTCAATTTGACGACTCTGTATATAATACAGGGAGAAAAAAACAGCCCTTGCTGAGTTTCTTGCCGGTTCTTCTCAGTACAAGGTCTCCCGCCGTAGATTTGCGAACCGATGGCGTAGCTTTTCGACATTCACAAGTGCTTGTAACAGCCTAGACTGAATAAACGATATTGAATTTTGAATTTTTTGAATCTTGGAACTTTACTTAAACTTTCGCCAACTGTCCCCCAAACTAGTTAATGCTATAGTGGTTCTAGTCAAACTCTTGCCTAATAATTGTGGCCCAAGCAGAACTTTTAGGGGCTTCCATTCCAGTGTAATATGGAGCATATCGCTGTATGGAGTGCCTGTGATGGTAAAAGTCTTTAGTCTAGAAGCTCGATTTTGCTTCGGCCTCAACGCATAGTTGCAGTGTAAGCGTTAGGGAAGGTTTCTCCCACTGGCAACGCGTCCTGTCGCGTTCCGCGGGGTGGCAGTTTACGCGCGTGGCGACAACGGACAGAATTGCGTCATCGCGTGGTTTGCTTCGCGTCACCGCGTAGAGGCATTGTTCGATCACCGTAAAGATGGTAGTTTTTTTAAAAATGTTAATACAAATCAATAAATCTATATAAGCTAAAAACTACCGTGAAAATGTTCTTAAGTAATAAAGCCACCGCGCCAACGCTTGGTCAGTGTGTTGTAGATAGCGGAATTTCTATAAGACTGAGATACTTGCATACAACGTTGAAATCTGCGCTGCTGCGCTACGCGACGATGGAGCGCGGTGCAGTGAATTAACCGCCTAAACAACCGGATATACCGTATGGAGGCCCATGTAGTGACATTCTTTTTTTTGTCTGGGAAATGCTTTACGCATCCTTCAACCACCGGGGGAGCGAGAAGAAGGTATGTGAGACTCGTCCCTGCTCACTTCAGCCAGCCCTTAGGCCGGGTGAAATGAGCAGGGCCCTACCTAACGCCCTGAACAGGGCCACTAAAAACCAGACAATACTCCTGCACCGGTCACCCGGCGTACATTCTGAGGACCGCAGACCCGATGAAGGTGCCCCGGAGATCAGGGGCACCAGCATCAAGAGAGCTTGTGCAATGCGGGCCGGTCCCCCCCCCCCACAGGGCAGACCCGCGGCTCTCACAGGAGTGGGAGGGAGAGCGTAGTTCTCTCCGTCCCTCTCCCGCCCCCCTTGGCCCTAAGAAGGGCCTTTTGAGCATGCAGTTACATGCATTCTGATATTTTTCACTTTACCACTTCTTAAAGACATTAATGAATATCAGGCGAACAGAGAATTATGACAATCAATAAGGCAATTGTAAATTGGGAACATCGAATCTAACTTCACATTAATTGTTTCAGATATACCCTTCAGGTATATTCAGTCAGTGAAACACAAAAAGCCATTGATTATGTTGCGAAGTTACACTTTCGCGCAGACCACTATGGACCAACGCTACTGGAACTGCAGCAAGAAATTCTCCAACAAATGTCCCGCGAAGCTCCGTTTCAACTACTACGGAAAGTTGGTTCATTGTGAGCTCAATCACAACCACAGTCCCCCTAACTACATCGTTACCAAGGAAGGCAATTATGTCAAAATTTAGTTCCGCCTCGAGAAACATTCGAACACGTTTGTATATAAAGAATTGTGTGCGAAGTAATTGGTGTTTGCGAGAATAGAACTAGCTGATACTCATATAATTTTATATTATAACTAGCTGACTCGGCCAACTTCGTACCACCCAAAAGTAAAAAATTGCGATAAAATAACATTGCGACCTATGATTATTGATTACTTATGTAATAAATTGAAGTGTATGCTATCCATCTTTCTAGTTGGATCAAACTGCACACGGTGTGCAAATTTGATTAAAATTGGTTAAATAGTTTTGGAGTCCATCTCAGACAAACAACGTGACGCGTAATCTATATATATTAAGATAATATACATAATAGAGCAATTCGTATTTTTGACTAAGCAAACTTAGTGAAAAAATGTGTAGTTAGCTTAATATTCTGTGATTTACTATATTTTACTATTTATGCTTCTGTCCTAGAGTTTTTAATTAATAAAAAATACTGGAATAAAAACTTCTGCAGAATGCAGATTATCCTATCAGATATCAGGTTGATTACTTGATATTATTCTAGAAGATTGAAATCTTTATTTTAATGTGCTGAATTGTGTATCTTAAAATGAAACAAAAAGTATTTAAAATTTTAAATGTATATACGTTAGTACCTACGTAGTTTTAAGTTATTGGTACCTATTAAACGGTATCGCTAATAAAATATACATGATAAAATTTGTTATTTTATTGAATTGATTGGGGTACGAAATTTTTCCACTACATATTTGATATAATGATTTGCAGACAATTTTCATAATGGATTTTAAGTAAGATTATATTAGATCTTTGTTGCCAAGATATTTAAATAACTCAGATTAAAATAACACTGTTACTGCACAAAGGTACTCTTGAAACGCGACTCCAACCGACGCCACGCGACGTGTATTTTCTATGAACAGTATGTGGGCATCGCGTCGTGTCGGGTGTTCCTAATGTCATTCTGGTCATAGAAAATAGTACATTTGGTTTGCCTCAACACGCGTTGCGTGGCAGGTTGAGGTTGTGTCTCGATTAAAATCATTAAAATAGCTTTTTTTCAATTTCAGAAGTAACATACGAGGAACAAACATCTCGTGGCGGACCATATTTATACGTAGACGGATACAAATTCATACGACATAGAAACAGCAAATACAGTATACGGTGGAGATGCGGAGCTCACAATCGCTACAGGTGCCGAGCAGCTGTTTTCACAGTATCAGATGTCATAGTTAAACAGTTCACAGATCATACCCACCCTGCCCCCGATAAATTGTGAGATAACTTATCTTTCACAAAACGTATTCTTATAAGTACCAGGCCTTGTGGCGTGGTTTTCTTTGCTTACCTCACTTAGACTCAGCATGTCATTCGCTGGACCATTTCCGAGTTTGACGTTCCATCAATCAGCAGCACTTTCTTCTGTACTTGGAAAGAAGAGAAAGAGTAATGGACGCTACAGAGACAGGACGAAGAAAGACTGGAACGAGATGAGCTGTTAAACACGGTACACAGATAAATAAGGGAGGTTTGTTCTAATCTAAATTTGTTTTTATAACTTTTTAGACCAATCGCAATCGCCAATTATTATGTATTTGTTTTTGTATAAATAGATAATTATTATTATATTAGTTTTTCATAGATCCGCGTAACGTAAGGTAACGTTACGATACATTACAAGATGGCACCATGGTTTTAGAAGAAATGTAACTAGTTAATGGTACTTTTGGTTTTTATATAATTGGGTGTTTGCTTTTCTTTCAGGTACTAACAATTGGTAATGTAACGTGGAGGTAAGTAAATATAACGTCATTTTTAGTTTAAGTGTTCCTTACTCGAAAGGTCCTAAGGAAGCCACATTGCTCTCACTCGCTTGGCCATTTGACTGCTGAGATTAAAAATGCAAGAAGCTACACTGAATTACTCAAGGTGATTAGTCACCTTCAGTCTTAAATTCAGTTAGCTGAATTTCTGAAATTCTGGCACAGTTATCTAAATTTTTAATTTCAGCGCATGCTATTAAAAATTAAGGTCTGTTCTATGCACCTTGGACACCAAAATGAAAGACCATCGCAAGATTGACGCACTGGAAATGTGGTATTGGGGACGTTTCCTTAGAATATTTTGGACCGCGCACCGTACCAACCTACTTTTCAATCCTGAGAGAACTCAACATCAAAGAGACATTGTTGTCAACTGTGCAAATACGAAACCTCAAATTCTTTGGGCATATTCCAAGTCGTGGCACGAAACTCTAACGGTGACCATTTTAGCGCAGAAGTGAAAATTAAGATGTCTTGGGGGAAAACAAAGGTGCGCGGGCAGGCGTGCGTTGCACCGATTGGCTCTCCAGTCGTACCCATATGCAGCTATCCCCTCCGCGTTTTTTTCAGCGCTAGAGTTACGTGCCGCGACCTGTAGTCGTAACTAGAATGCCAAGAAATGATTGGTGGTGCAAGGGAAAGTTGAGGGCAAACGATCTCGCGGGCGCTCACCTATACGGTGAACAGACCTTATCAAATCAGCTACACACTTCAGCGTAAATGATTGCTCTCGCTCTGCAAAACACCTATCTACATGGTGACGCATCGTGAGTGCATCAGTGGCACAGGAACCGTCTGAGACATGACCACGACCACTCCGTCAAGAGTACACAACTAGGAAGAAGAACTATGCACCTTCATTTTAACGACCTCCGTGGCCGAGTGGTATGTGCTTACTTGGGGGCTAGGCTAATTGGTATGTGTGGTAAAAAATTTATTTATTTATATCAGCGTAGCTTTGCCATACGCGCTATCAAGGCCTACCGCACTGTGTCAACAACTTCTTCTTTAGCTCTGGCTCAATTTCCACCCCTAGACCTCGAGGTTCAGTTCAGTTTTCCAAGCCGAGCTTAACGCCATCTTTAGAGCCTGTGAACTTGCCGCTGAAAGGGGATACCGAGACACATTAATTCTGTCCCACTCTCGTTCCGCCTTAGATGCACTCCAACAGCGAGGCAGTACAGCCCCCCTTGTATCCCGCACCCATAAAATCATATCCGAACACACTGCAGGGGAAAAGATACGATTTTGTTGGGTAAAAGGACACGTAGGGATAACCGGAAGTGAATCTGCGGAAGGTGAGGCTGATAAGGCGGCTACGATGAAAAAAGTATCTTAAGACAAATTCCCCATATCACATATTAAACATATCTCTCGAACCCAGGTACTAGAAGAGTTACAAGCAATCACGTTACACTGAATCACAGCAAGGATCTCATACTAAACTTATTTTCCCATCCTTATCTTTCATTCGCGATTTTCGCCTATTCAATCCTTCTTCTTTCCACCTCAGTCAATTCCTAACGGGACACGGAGCCCATTTATCTTACTTGCATCGTTTCCATATCACCTCTACAAATCTTTGTCCTTGCAACTCGCAATCCCCACACGATCCTTTCCATCTTCTTGTAGACTGTTTTCAACCGAAAGACATAACTATGTTTCTGTATGTCCATCTATGTCATCCACCTAACCCATTCCATATCCCTGATCTAATTCGACATTTAAATACACTTCAAACCTTAGTCCGTTTCATTGAACACATTTTTTCTAAACTAAAATCTTTTAATTCCGCTATCACATCTAATAATCCCTTCATAAGACACTAAACGAAAAGCTCACATTTACTGTAATAGTCTTTAAGTAACAGCAATAAGTATCTTCGTATCTCCTCATACTACGTCCCTTTATTCCTTTCATTATCTTATTTATCTTCTTACCACATCTTAATACTTCTCTGTTTTCCTCTCTTCCTTCTGTCTATATTATAACACCTCTTTTACCCCTGGTTATTTCCCTAGCAGCCTCGGGTCGATAGTGGTTAAAATATCTGTATGGGTCAACCCACATAAACCCCTAACACGTCCAAACTAGACAAAAAAAAGGTGTGTATTGGAAATATTTATTTATTTATTATGTTATTTGTTCATTGTAAGTGCAGTTGTGCAGTCAGCTAAAAGCAATGTTATTATATCGAAAAACAATGTTTTAAAACATTTTTATTTATTGAAACTTTTCTGATCTGATGATGGAAACGAGAGCTGGCCACGGAAAGATAATATTGAAGCGACTTAATCTCATATAGTTTGGGCTCGTTTATATCATATGGTATCCGGGGTTTGAGGATAGAGCCGGGATGTGGCCATGGCAAATCTATGATAAATTGACAAAATTTTCATCATATTTCAGAAGCATAAAACGGATTTTTTAGATTAATTTTTAATTTACATTAGGCCCACTTGCACAATTGTTCTGAATTTGAATTAAGACTTAATGGTGTTTAACAAATCGGTTTAGTTTTGATAATTGTATAAAGTCAGAAAAAGATAGAATGAGACTTAAACATGATAAACAGATGACCTTTACAGCGTCACCGGGTTTGGGGACGACGAGATTCTAAGGGGACCTCAAGCCGAGAATTGGCGAGTGCCTCTAGATGTATTCCAGGCGGATGGTATCTTCTCACGGGGGCAGTCTTCCCTCCGTCTGGAGCCTATAGACCACTCTAAATTGAGGGGGTCGGCTCAGAGGGCGTCTCTGAGACTCGGACCTCAGCTCTAGTTAGCCGTTGTCGGGGGGGCCCAGCTGCTGTTTTTCTAGTTACAAGTTCTTAAAGCATCGGGACTGTGGCTACAAGATATTGCACAGCCGTCATCTACACAGAGCATGAGAAAATATTCAGAAATTTAAGGACATGATCATCCACATGATCCTAGACTTTCGAGACAAAATAGCACATTTATTATCTGAAGAAAATTTTACTAGAAAAAAATCCACACGGCCCAGGCAGCAGACATAAAAATGTAATAAATATACTTACACCGTGAATGTTTACCTGAGAAAATCAGATAACGATTTAGGTAATATTCTCGCAAAAAAAATGTTTTCTTTTTCGAAAAGTGTCTCCACATTATCTCACTAATTGTGCAATTATGAAACTAAACAAATATTCAAGTCCGCCGTACCTTGAGGCTGTAAAAAAATCCAAATTCTAAGTTAACGTAAAAAAAATACGGCCGTTTGTGTTGCGTACTTACAAATGTGTACGAAACCCTCGGTTGGCGAGTCCGACTTCTCCAGTTTTTATATATGAAGAAAATTAAAACAAAAACTCAAGTAGGCTAAATTATCTGCTTATTTTAATTATATGCTCAGATAGGTAGATGTTTTAATATTTTTTGTACCTTACTTTTAAGTGGTTTTGGTATTATGAAGTTGGTTTTTATTTTTGTTAAAAAAGGATTTTTACTTACCAAGTACTTGGTACCTAACTTGCCTTATCTCTTTCATATCTATTTAAATAACCAAACACGAATTTAGTTCTGCTGGAAATTGAAAAGTCTTTTATTTTCTCCGCTAGTACAAGTACTATAACTGATTCAAATAAAAAAAACTCATCAAAATTGGGCCACGAATCTTGGAGAGATGTGCGAACAACAAAAAAACATGTAATGGCGAATTGAGAACCTCCTCCTTTCTGAAGTCTCTTAAAACGAACATTTAGTAAAACATTGTAAGTCAATGATTTTTCAGTTCCAGACCATGGTTTAAAGAAAAATATATTTTTGGATGAAAATATACACATTCTTGCCGAATAGATTTTTTATTTATTATAATTAAACTCCATCGATTCCCAACTAAAACAAGTGTTTTGTCTCTTTTTGAATACGAATGAACGTATCTGCACACATTCCGTACAAAATCCCCCATGGTTCTTTACACCATTTATATCATATTAGAATTCCCTGCCCTTCTTCGTAGGAACTTAAAAACCATTAAAGATTTTGACTCTAACTTTAACTTTCCTATGTATTTCTAGAAGTCATGTTCTCGACGAATCCGAGAGGATCGCCGATGGTGACCGTTAACGGTTTCCAGTATCTACGTCACGTCACCAAAGGCCTGAAGACGAGATGGTGGTGTCGCACTAGGGGCTGCAAGGCCGTCGTATTCACCATCGATGACGACGTGGTCCTCCAAAAGAATGAACATAATCATAAAATAAATTAATCCTTTATTCACTTCTAGGTCTTCTGAGGGCTACCGTTTTTTGTCTCACCAGAGGGCGCAACTGTTGAGTGACGTCCTGAATTGTAATTTTTAAAGTTTATTAATACGCGGGTGGAATCGAAGTTTAAATTTAAATAATATTTTAATACAGAAGAACCGTGTCCTAAACATAATCGGCTATACCTCAGTGTTGCCCAGTTTCTTAAGTTAATATTTTTTTTAGCTCCGCTTTTAGAACACTGACATTCACTGCCACGTAACTCATATTTGCCACAATTAAGCCGAGTTATTACCAAATATTTACAACAGTATTTGAATAAGAAATAAACCCGCGTAGTCAATCCACAAGCAATAACATGTGACATTTCAGAGACCTCACGCTACACTAGCGCCTGTAGCGGCGGATTCATACACGATAGCTCTCCAGCCTTTCTTTTTTTTAAACTTTAAAATTAGATAAACAATTATATGATGTCGTATGCTTTACGCATATCAAACAATTAATTTATAGTACGGAATCATCAAGTTTGCGATACTACGTTATATTGTTTGTTGCTTAGTTCAATCAAGTTTCAATAAATCAATATGAAGTCGTTATTAATAGATGACATACTTATGCAGTTATAACGTATAGCTATATTACTACCATAATCATCTGTATTTCCAAACTAAATTGCACATTATCCCTGTCATAATACAATTTTTGTGTTTGTAACTTTGTGAAATAAATAATTAATTTACAAATCATCAAGTTGATACTATGTTATATTGTTTGTTGCTTATTTCAATCAAGTTTCAAAAAATCAATTTGAAGTCGTTATTAATAGATGATATACTCATGCAGTTATAACGTATAGCTATATAACTACCATAACATAATCATCTCTATCTCCAAACTAAATTGCACATTATCCCTGTCATAATAATTTTTTTGTGTTTGTAAATATGTGAAATAAATTATTAATTTCCCTAATAAAGTGTCACAAATAGGTTACCTAATTCAAACAAGTCCGTTACCTAATTTATTATTTTTTATGTTCATCCGCCACACTCCCACTAAAACGACTCTTTAAATCTTATTACAAGTTTTTTTTTAAATATCGGTCAAGATGATTTCATATGAGAATGGACCTATATTGATTTAAGTATTTTTTTCAGACGTTGTATTTTCTGTGACGAACAGAGGAGCCCCTATGGTGACAGTTAGCGGGTTCCAGTACCTACGTCATCGCAGTAGGGGGCACAAGACGAGGTGGTGGTGTCGAAACAGGGGATGCAAAGCTGTGGTATTCACTGTCGACGAAGCAGTGGTCCTCCTAAAGAATGAACATAATCATAACATAGATTTGACACTGTAATATAATAATTATAATGTTTGTTATAAATAAGTAATATTTTTAAAGTTTGGAAATTTCCTTGATATGTTTGATTTGTAATAATTATTTACTATCGAAGAAGCTCGTCGGGTGGAGTTGTTAGCACGTTTGATTTTCGGCACGACGTGTGTGCGCACGTGCGGTAACGTTTCAGAACGCGAACGCATTGTACTTTTGAGCGCAGGTTTTTGAACGTAGTCGTATGAATGACACTTGAACTGTCAAGTGCCAGATGAGATAAGAATTATATGTGAAATCATTGTGCGTGCTTGCTTGCAGGTTAATTTTGTAAAGCAAGTCATGTTTTGTCTTTTGTGAAAATAAATTGATTGTAATTGTTAGAACGGTAGTTTTTTTTTATTTCTAGGCAGCAATTCCCATAAAATATTACAAATATTAGGATGATTATTATTTTTATGGAGTAATTTGTCTTTTTAGTTTTAGTCTTTTGAAGTATAATATTTTGTTTTTTCTCAACATATTTGCTTATACATTTCAGATGAATGTATGCTCGTAGAAAAGAAAATTCATCAACGGCCCTTATCATCTTCTACAACAACCAGATTGTCGTTATCCATATTATCCAAAAGAAAAGTTATGAAACCGCCGTGCGATGATAAATGTAGATGGAGTTGCTATTCCAAATTTCCGGACGAAGCGAGAAAACAGATATTTAATAAATATTGGGCCTTCAAAACACTTGAACGTCAACATCGTTACTTGTCGTCCTGTACTACAGTATTGGAAGTAAAATATCGCAGAATTAAAGCTACCGCGGCTAAACCTAGGGACCCTAATTGCGCCTTTCATTTTCTTAAAGATGAACAAAAAATCAGAGTTTGTAAGAAATTCTTTATGAATACTTTAGGGATTTCACGGGGAACACTGCGTACAGTCACAAATGCAAAATGTAATAATGGTACCACACTAAAAGAAGAAAACATTCAAAACACTGCAAGCTCGATGAAATCAAACGATCTGTGCGAGATCATAATCGATCAGGTTTAAGCAAATGCAGTGGCGGTGGTCTAAGTATCGTAAAATGGTATAACTCACAATAAGGTGTTCTTGGTATCAATTCCGTCACGATTTCAATTTTTTTATTATATTCCTTGCACGGATAAATAAACTTGAATAACATGTTAAACTTTATCATGTATGCATTTGACCCTTTAATTAACTTTTTAGTTTTGGATTTATGAAGTAATATACTTTTAGGGGTGACGTAAATTAGATCCGCAGTGCCAGACTTTAAAGAATTGCTCAATAGGTTATGAATTTCTGATTTAATAAGACATACATGGAAATCATTGTTCAGATATAAATAGCCAAAACAGAATCTAATCAGTTGTGTGAAATAACAAAAAAAAATCTAAGTACCTATTTTAATTATTCAATCAACTCAGTCGGTAATAATTAATTCATTCACTACGTATGTATATTGCAACAGAATAAAATAGTAACAAACAGTAATTTAGGCATTTTATATTTTTCTTCGCGTTTTAGTCTGGCGGAATTGGGTGACGGAAATGAGAAACAAGAGGTTAATTTTTAATTATAATAAAAATAGGTTAATAATATGAAATAATGCTTATATTTAGGGAGAATTCAGCGTTTCATTAGTGTTTTAGTGTTAGCTTTAGAAAAAAATATCAGACATAATAAAATAAAATTAAACAAACGAACGGAAATTAGAGGAATCTTAAACATTAAACATCATCCGCTTCGGGTACTGATGCAGCACTACTGAAGTATTCCTTATATGCGATAAGTATTGGAATAATTTACTCAGATAATGAGATTTTTTTTTTACCAGTGACAAAAATTTAGTACAATGAAGAACATTTTTTTTCATAAATCTAAATAATTACTCTTGTTATACTGATAATATTTATAGCAGCAAAATATATTAATCTTCTTTCAAAATGTTTATAGACAGTAATGTAAAATCATAGCTTGTTTTGGAACTATTAAAGGTAGAAAGTGTGATTCTGGTTACTGGACAGCCAATGTAAATTAGGACAACTTAGAAAAATATTTTGGGTGATGTTTTACCAATTTAAGTGTATACAGGCTGTTACAAAAATACAAATAAAGCTTGAAGGGCGTTGAAGTACATCATATAAGGAATCTTCTTTAATTTTCTAAAATATTTGCATGAAGTTTTAACTTTTTATAAAAACAGTTATTTTTAATGATCCACGAACTAGTGACGTATCTTAAAATGCTCGATATTTTTATTAATCATTAAAATAACTGTTTTAAAAAAAGTTAAAACTTCATGCAAATATTTTAAGAAAATTAGGGAAGAATCCTTATATGATGTACTTCAACGCCCTTCAAGCTTTATTTGTATTTTTGTAACATTCTGTGTAATTACATTTCTTATTAAATAATAGCTACAACTAATTTCGAAAAAAAATAATCAATCCCAAAATATTACTGACAAGATATTCATGTGGATGCTCAAAAATCAGGTCAACTGAGAATTACCGAGAAATGCTAAGAAATTACGAGGAAAAAAAAGTACAGCTAATAAGGTAGTCGCAAAATACATGAGAATCTTATACCTTAATATGCAACAGCTGACGAAATCGAACTAAAAAAAAACAACTATGGACAATGGACACAGCCTAAATATATATAATGTTATTATTTTTAAAAGCAGGTGGTTCTTACTAGAACGAAAAATACCTAACAAAAAGGCTTATCAATTAAAAAAAACAGAAGGTGCCACAAATGAACAGGAAACCTTTAAAGTCCGATCAATCTCAGAAGATCCAATGACCAGGTTCATAAACGAATTACATTATGACACCTTTAACTCATGTAAAGAAACTTGCTACGTGACTGTCAATTTCATTTAAATCTTTTGGAAAATGGGGGCAGTTTTAAGCTGTCGGAAAGTTGTTGTCACCGAAAATTTAAATATACCAATCCATCGAACATAATAATGATAATATTTATTGCATTTTCATGTAGGTGTTGACGAAGTTTTCATAGACGAAGTTAAACTCAAACCTCATAATTTGACAACTTAGTACTCTAAGAGACAAAAAAATACATTTTATACAAATCAATATCGAGCTAAAACATTATGATAAATTTTTATTGAAGAATTTCAGTATTTCGATTAGCTGGCTAGTATTAATATATTTCATACTATGAACATATTTTTTATTTTCCTTCTCGCTCTGAATAGATTAAAATCTTTTACTTTATGTAGAACATTACGGGCAGTTTAAATAATCAACCTCCAGGAGAAGCTAAACTAATTCTGGTTAATTTTCTTCACAGCATTGTAATTTGATACTTCGTTTATAAAAATAATAGGTCTTTGTTCACTATTTCTCTACTGGGCATTGATTATAGAAACTAACCATAAGACTTAGAAGTGTATAACATACTGTTAGTTTGTAACCTATTTACTAATAAATAAAGAGTGATAGTTAAATTAAAGTTTAGTTATTCAAAAAGATTTTAATTAAGAAACTGCGCTTCGTACATTTCCATTTGCAGTTTCTACTTGCATTTGAATATTTTTGAAGTGAAACTTCTATAAAGGGGTAAGCTGGCGATTACGTAATGCGTTACGAAAAGTGTGTTCGAGCGAGGCGAACGGGAGTTGAGTGGGGGACGAGCAAGAGACAGTAGTTTTCTTGCTCTCTTTCTCTAATAGCTAGTAATTGACATAATGTATATGTACATACATGTAGATATTGTACACACATATATATAAATACATACAGATGGAGCTAAAGAATTTTCACTTCAGTCGTGTGGTCATAAGCACACTCGTTTTTTTTATTGTGCCTACCTGCTGTATAAAATGGTATTCTTCATTATTGTTCACGCCGATATTATAATATACATTATTCCTTCCTTACTTCCTTCAGGTCCATTTTTCGGTACATCATCACGAGGCGCTAGGATCATATCTCTTGCTGGCTACAAGTTTCTTAAACATAGATCCACTAACGGTCAAAAGGTCCGCTGGTGGTGTGGGACCCATAACAACAAAGGCTGCCGTGCTGTCATCTTCACCGTCTACAATCAAATCGTCAAATGCATGAACGAGCACAATCATCCACCGCCCAAGAGATTTTAATATTTGAATAATATGTTTTTCATTTATTAGTCTTATCACAATAAGTACCTATTTTCTTTATACTCATACATTTATAGCATTGAACTTTTATAAGGTTTTACAACAAACACCTAACCGTAGTAAATTTTACGGTAACTTAGGCAAGTTTATCGTGAGTAACAATCACAAATATTATTGCATTTCTGTTGCCTAAAGTTAATCTTCAACAACATTAGAAAATGATGGAATATTTTTAGCTAGAAACAATTACGTATTAAAAGCAGCATTAATCCTACTTATACACATAAATGCAATGGTTTCTATGTTTTTTACACATTTTAACACATTACGTTTTTATTTTATAGTATTAAATTGGATGTTTGTTATGATTTCACGCAAGAACTAATAAACAGATTTGGATGAAATTTAATAGGTATATAATTTATGACCTGGATTGAGACATAGGATACTTTTTATCCTCGACAAATGGAAGGTTGCTGTTAGATTCTCAAAACTCTTTAGTAAATGCAGACCAAGTCGCGGGCGCTAGGTTAGTATTATGTAAGTTACGATGACGAACCGGCTTAAAGTATTTAATGAAATAGTAAAAAAGATATAAATGCCGTGATTTTGCATTTGCAATGACACTAAAACATTTATGAGAATTTAAGAAATTCAACCAACTTCTGCAGATTCTAAAATGTTTGTTATTTCTTTAACAGATCGTCCGACGTTCTTCACATCAAAGATCGGAGCTAGGATCATGCAAGTCCGTGGGTACCACTACACCCGACGCTCTGTCTGCTCCTCCAAAGTCCGATGGTTGTGCACCGAGAGTCGAGACAGGAACTGCCACGCCGTGGTCGTCACCATAGGTCACACCATCATCGACCGACACAACAAGCATAACCATCCTCCTAAATAATATTGCGCTATACCTCTCCGCGAAGATCGTGGAGCGGTATAAAGTCCCATTGATCTCCTTTTTCAGAATATAGTGCGAGCGTAGATTTTTCTGGATTCAATATCGATTAGTCATCAGTAGAAGTCATCGTCTACAATGAAAAATGTGCTACTGTTCCAAAATTTAGTATCACAAAAAGCACCGTTTGAAAAAGTAATCCTTAAAGAAGTATACTTTTATAAATATTACCTAATCTATGGCTGTTGTTTTGTGTTTGTTACAAAGTTTATCGATATTGAATCCTAAATACCACCCAGAGCTCTGTATAAAGTAGTTAGTGCTGGAATTACAGCCAGAATAAATTTGATTGTATATAAAATACCTATGACTGATGTAAAATCATGTTCATTATTATAATAGATCTTCTGCTGCACTTGTTAATATACATTAATCACCTCAATTTTAAGAATGTATAAAATACAGTAGTAAGTCTTTAATCTCTGTCTATAAACAGCTTCATATTATTATTTGTATGTATGTACTTCTTTTTTAAGAATGTATTATATTTATCTGTTCATTTACATAAAACTAACTCTTTTCCTTTGCATCTTCCTCACAATTTTGTTATTATATAGTGCCCATTATAACACATTACGTTTTTATTTTATAGTATTAAATTTATTTTAAATAGTAATAATAACTTTTAATTACTATTTTATCTCATGTACTTTCTTTCTTCATCGCATGTTCTTTTATATTCCTTAGGTTGCTAATTTGTGATTACATTCGATTCCTATCTAAGT
This sequence comes from Chilo suppressalis, assembly GCA_902850365.2. Classification (NCBI taxonomy): domain Eukaryota; kingdom Metazoa; phylum Arthropoda; class Insecta; order Lepidoptera; family Crambidae; genus Chilo; species Chilo suppressalis. Next base: position 5,469,917 of record OU963906.1, on the reverse strand, counting down.
GATGATTGGCGCGAACAAATCATTGTGATATTATACTTAATGATTGAACATTTAAATGTTGTAGAAATATTCTCATCAAAAGGCTATGTCTCGTAGTTTAATTTATTGAACATGATTTTCTGTATTATTTCTGAGTAAGATATTTCAATAAATTGAAACTGACTATATTTGACATAATTCTTGATTTAGGTAATTCTTTTAAGGCATAACTTCAATTTGCACTAAGTTTTACTATGGGATTGTGTTACCATATTCTTGCGAAATGTACAGGAACCAATCCTTCAGCTTATCCAAAACTATGAAAGTTTTGATTATCGATTTCTAACTTTTGAAATTCGCGTTCTTATTTTAAATTATTCCGTGGATTCCAAGGTGAAATGCATATGAGTGAAATCTGTGCTCATGTGGTGGAAAGTGAGTTCGTACAGAATAACACTGCACATGTGTTGTTCTACGCGTACATGTATACTGGTGTCGATTCTGGCGTGATTCTCTAAACTTAAAACAAAACAGTCTCTCCTTTTCATTCTGTATAGAGAATGACAAGGATACACTGTTGTTAAATTTAAGTTTAGATTTAGAGATTCGTGCCAGAATCGACACCACTATTTCACTATTGTTCATATCATTTTACAATTTGTAATATCTAAAAGCATAAATGTTCAACTACTGAAATAAAACGTTTATGGTGCATTATTAGAGCTTTATTATTATTATTAATCAATATTTATTCCAATAACAATAAGGAACTGTAAAGGTCCTTTTGCCACCAAGGATCTAATGAGACGTAAAGTTCCATTTGAAATGTAATTAGTATCATACTTACGGATCACTTACATACACTTAAGATCAACGAAAGCAAACGAAAAAAATTAACAAGTTTTCTTTTTGAATACCTGTACTTACGTTTCATCCTATTTCTATTAAAATGCGAAAATGATTTGTTGTAATTATTCCTATTCCTTTATTAAAAATAACCTTCTTCTGAGGAGCTCGATAGCGCAAGTGGTTAGCGCATTCGGCTGCGACCGTTGAAGTTAAGCAACTTTCGCAGTGTTCGTACATTGCATGGGTGACCAAAAACTTACTATCTCGAACTCCTTCGTTCTTCTGAAGGCAAGTTAAGCCGTTGGCCCTGACTGCTCTGCAGTCGTTAGCTGCACCCACCAATCCGCACTGGGCTCGCCTCATAGCCCAATCTCCCTGTTCCATTCATAGGGAAGACCTGTTGATGAACCTTCTTTTGTAGGTACCATAAAAAATAGTTGTGATCTTGATATTGACAGTATATATTTATTTTTTACAGATTACGAAATTGTGCTATCGAAGCGGGGTACCAACATACTTCTCATGAACGGGCACAGGTACGGATTGAGGTCACAGAGCGGCTACCAGACCAGGTGGAGGTGCGTCAGGCACAGCCGCAACTGCAAATCTACCGTGTCATTGCTCCATGGCCGCGTTATCGCCCAAAAGGAACACAACCACTGAATCGGTTTGCGATAAAGGCAAAATCGTGCCCTTCATAATATGTTTGTATACGGATTTTTTATTAGAAAAAAAGGTGTGCACGGACTACACATCTGAAGTAAAATTTGTTTTCTTTGAGGCGGTGCTTAAGGCGTAGGGGAATGAAGCAGCGAACGTATCAATCATATATATGTATGTGTGTGTATATATACACAGTCAGGTCATAAGTATTGTCACACAGTAAAAACTTTTCTTTTTGAATGCTGGCCACAAAAAAGTTTATTTAATTGAATTTCGAATTGTTCATGAAAATAAAATTGTATACTTTTTAGAATTTAACTCATTTTTAAATATGGAGTGGACGCTTAAAGAAGACCGTGTTGCAGTTATTGCGTTGCATCGTTGCGGTTACGCGCCAATTCAAATTTATGACATACTGAAAAATTTGAATATAACCTAAAGATTCGTTTATCGTACCATCAAACGATACAATGAAGACTTAAGTGTAGATGACAAGTCAAGAAGTGGTCGCCCTCGGTCTGTTAGGACTCCAGCAGTGATAAAAGCTGTGAAGGCGCGAATTCAAAGAAATCCCAAACGTAAGCAGAAACTGTTGGCCCTTCAAATGGGGTTAAGCAGTACCACGGTGAAAAGGGTGTTAAATGAAGACTTAGGGTTTCGGGCATATCAAAGAAAAACAGGACATCGTTTGAATGCTCGTCTAATGGGCCTGAAACTGAAGAGATGCTGCGCTTTGTTGAAGAGGAAAGAGGAAAAATATTGGTAAAATTCTTTTTTTCGCATGAAAAAATGTTTACCGTAGAAGAGAGCTACAACAAACAAAATGATAAGGTGTACGCACACAGTAGTGAAGAAGCGAGCAACCGTATTCCGCGTGTCCAACGAGGTCATTTTCCATCCTCGCTCATGGTATAGTTGGGAGTTTCTTATTGGGGCTTAACACAGGTACATTTTTCAAAATACAGTCCTGACGAACCTTGTGGAACCTGTTTCTCATACCATGATCAATAACAGGCACTGGGTATTCCAACAAGAGTCGACGCCAGCTCATAGAGCGAAGAGCACACAAGACTGGCTGGCGGCGCGTGAAATCGACTTCATCCGGCACGAAGACTGGTCCTCCTCCAGTCCAGATTTGAGTCCGTTAGATTACAAGATATGGCTACACTTGGAGGAAAAGGCGTGCTCAAAGCCTCATCCCAATTTGGAGTCACTCAAGACATCCTTGATTAAGGCAGCCGCCGATATTGACATGGACCGCGTTCGTGCTGCGATAGACGACTGGCCGCGCAGATTGAAGGCCTGTATTCAAAATCACGGAGGTCATTTTGAATAAACATTATTGTCATAAGAATCTATGTTTTGTTAAGTTCATTTTGGTATATAAATGGTTACATAATGAATAAACTTGCTTCAATTATTTTATATTAAACACGTGACAGAATTTATGACCTGACTAGGTATATACATATAATGTCGCAGGTGACCCTCTTTACGCTCGTAGCATTTCAGCCTCCGCTGAGTTACCAACTCTCATGCATCCAAAAGCTGCGCACGCATCCCACACACACACACGCGCACACACATATATATTTGTGTGTGTGTGTGTGGGTGGGATATGATATAGTCGTGTGACGCTCGTGACGCATTTCCGTTCATCTTTTCCATTTACACCCCGTCAAATAAGAAGTTTTACTTCAAAAATCCTCTTCGTCCAGATTTCAGAGAGGATTCGAACCAGATGCCTTCCGCAATACATCTGACCAAATCAGAAAATGATAAAAGGAGATTAATAAAATGTCTCATGTCATGGTTTTCTGAATATTTAGTTGTTTTGAATTGAGTTTTGCATAACGCTTTTGAGCCATAGTGCATGAGCCTGGTGTTCAACGGACATGGAAAAAATCTATGCTACCATATTTTTACAATAGTAAAATAATATTATATTGGTTTAATTAGTCAAGATTTTTTTAGATATAATTGATGACTTGTCTTTTTCAATCATTGAAATTACACTGCTTCTTTATTGAACGAAATTTAATTTTACATTTTAGTAACATACCATTCTTGTAGTATGATATTTTATATTTAATTAAATTAGTAGGATAATTCACACAAGTGCCCTTTTTAGCACCCCGTTTTCATTTATTTATTCATGTAACGAAGTTAGTGATTAAGTGTAATGATAGCTTTGTGTTTTTTACTAATATATTATTAACATAAGTTAACATTATTCATTTCACGTATACGTAGGTACTACTGTGGTACTACATATAGCTAATAAGTATCTAAAAAAATACTGCTTTTAATAAAAATAATAAAGTTTGTCTACTTAGCCTATCTGTGTTGTTTTAATGAACATTAAGTAAGTACCTTTTGTTTAAGACATAGTATGTTACGACTACGACGGTATGCACGACTTACTTATGTACCTATTATTTTTTTACATGTTAGTTTTGACGCTCCGCACTATCAAAATCTGGGAACTATTATGTATTATATTGTAATACAACATCTTTGGGACTGTGACCAAGAAATATTTCGGTTGAAAAATTCGAGTGAGAGAATATTTAAGCATCAAAACGAAATGAGATTGTTAAATAAATCTCATTGTTTAGTTTTTATTAAAAACTTTTTATATGAACAGGTGAAGGCATACCGCAGCAGTCTGAACCAGAGGGCATACTGATCCCCACGAAAAGTGGCAAGAAAAACCTCCTCATGATCAACGGGTACACGTACTGGCAGAATCACTATTCCACGAATTGGCTGTGCTCGTCGAAGAGAAGGGGCTGCGAAGCGCGTGTGAGCAGGTCTCATGACGGGCATATTAAGTACATGCGCGGAGAACACTCGCACTCGCCGCCTCATTACATTTTCAGGAATGGGAAATACTATAAACTATAAATGCTACAACTATTCCTCGAATTGGCTGTGTTCGTCTAAGAGAAGGGCCTGCGTTTGAGCAGCTCTCATGATGTACACATTAGGCGCTTGCGCTCACTCTCACACTCGCCACCTGCGTTTATTTTCACTGTAAACAGCGCGGATTTTAGGTCAGCTGTTCCATGAATTGGCTGTGCTCGTCTAAGAGAAGGGGCTGCAAGGCGCGTTTGATGAGCTCTCATAATGGCCACATTAGGCGCATGCGCTCATTCTCACATTTGCCACCTCAGTATATTTTCGGGAATGGGACTTATAATAAACTAAGTCAACTATTCCACGAATTGGGTGTGCTCGTCTAAGAGAAGGGATTGCCAGGTGCGTTTGAGCAGCTCTCATGATGGTCACATTAGGCGCATGCGATCACTCTCACACTTGCTACCTGAGTCAATTTTCAGGAATGGACTTACTATACATTGTGAATATTCCACGAATTGGCCATATGCGTCTGACTAAGAGAAACTGCGATGTGCACATGTTCAGGTCCCATGATAGGCAAATCAAGCGCTAGCGAGGTTTAAAAGTCTTCTATGATCGCATGTACCTACTGATCTATTGCCATGTGCTAGCTTATCAGCCCAATACGTGACGGTACTCAGCGAAAATTCAAAGAATAGATACCTATTATATATTTTTTTTAATCATTTAACTGCTAGATGTTTCAATCTAAAGTACTTAGTTAAATAGAATTAAATTAATTATTATTAAGATAGTCTGTAGTACTGTGGTTCACCTATTATTCCATTTACTACTGTTCTAATTATACTATTTTGAGGGATGGGACTCAAAAGGAAAAGACGGTTTTTATTTTTTTTGTAATACTGTAATGTATTCATTAATTGTGTTTATAATGTTTTTGATTAAACAATTTTGTTTTTTGTTATTCAGCTTAGAAACTGTATCACTACAGGTACTTAATGTGTTTGTGTATGTATCACTGCACTACGATTTATGAGCTGGGAAATGTCAAACTAAATAAACGTTCATTCAATATTCTACGTGTTTCTTTTTCTTACCATGTGCATTCATAGCTTTTGTGGTCCTTTTTATTAACTACTTTTTTAACTGTGTTTTAGATGAGTGCGTTATGATTCCATCAAGGTTCGGTAAGAAAAATCTCCTGATGCTGGACGGTTACACATTCTCCCAGGTCAACTATTCCCCTCGGTGGGTTTGTTCGTCCACACGTACCTATCAGTGCCCTGCGCGTCTTCGATACGAAATAGATGCGCAGAAGCGCGGTAAAGTGACCAGAGTCAACACGGAACACACACACCCCCCACCCAACTATGTGTGTAAAAACGGCATGTACTTTAGATGTTAACATATTTAATTTTTATTGTAATTATATATATATATATATAAATAAAACACTGTAAATATACATCAAAAGGTTGTTTCTTCTGTACACTTTACAAAATGATTTTAATATCAACAACTTGCAGCGATTTGAAGATCAATTATTTAGGTACTCGACTATGATGTCAAATAACATTGTTTGCGTGTATAACTTTAAATTTCCTGACTCGTACGTAAATTCCAGACGTGCAGTTCATACCTACGGAAAAGGGGAAATATATATTGGTGCTCAAAGGCTTCACGTATTCACAAGTGGGAGGCAGGTTCTTCTACTGTTCTTCGAAGCACACGGGGTGTAGGGCGCGCGTGCGGCTTATGTCCGGACAGCTTGTTCCTTCGGGGGATGCACATAATCACGCGCCGCCGTCACACGCGCGGTGTGGCAACGGCGCTTTCGTCCAGTTGCGTCCACGCAGCCAAGTTCTCTCACCGGCGCCTACCATTCTTCCGTCCCCCCTCACATCTCCCAGCGCAGCCGCACTCGCTCTCCACGCCCTAGGCTTCCCAAGGTTGCTACCCAAAGCGGACATGTGGCTTCGGACCCCCAATCCTGAGGAGAAGAAAGACGTTTAATCTAGATCTGCTTGTAATATAACAATAATCATGGCATAATAGTTGACAACATATCTGAAGATAAAAAATATCGTCATTTTCGTAGATGGCATATTCTTTACTATGTCATTTTATTATGCCCCTATAGGAAATGTATGTATAGGATTATTCAATGACTTTATTATCGCGCAGATCCGCATCGGATCCGCGCATGAAAATTTTACAGAATAGCACTGCTGGTATCAATGTTCCCGTCCACAGGATATGATTGTTATAAAAAGATCTGTTGTCAATTATATACCATAAATGAATTTAGTTATCAAAACTAGAATTAAGGTCACAGCTTATTAGACCAACACCGCCTCAACTCGTGGGGTTGATATTCTTTGTATGGATTTCTTTTGGGTATACACTCACAACATCTTCTTCGTACCGTCAACGAATCGCCTCGCTCGCACGCTTGCCGTATCCTGGGCGCTGGTTGCAAACGTGCTGCTCCTGAGTCGACCGCACGCTGCCTTCGAGTTGCCAACTCATTTTCTTCTCCATCAAGCACTACAGCTTTTAGAGCCAATCCACAGTTTGTTAAATTGAAGAGTGTGAAGGAAACGTGTACATTGTAGAGAAAACAAACGTAGTGACGATCTCTAACACACTACTTAATTTTAACGAGGCGTGCAGCAGTGCCCATCCGACGTTAGCTGGTTGACAACGCGACGTTCACCTAGGGGCCATTCGCCTAACGGAAATGCTTTGAAAAACGCTAACGCTTACGATTTCATTTTGTTATTTCTAGCCGCCTGAGGTTTTCAAATGCAAAAAAGTCAAACCCATAACTTTAACACGAGATTTAAGAACAAGCTTGCCATTCCATGTTTCAGACTCCAAAAATCAAGAGGTTCATTTCTGGGATGTAGTATTGCATTGTTTAACAATGTTCCCCAAGATCTGATTGAGCTTCCACTAACCAAATTTAAATCTCAGATCAAGAATTCTCTTATGAATAAGGACTATTATAAAGTTAATGATTATCTAAATGACCGTATTGCATGGACATAGTGTTTCTTGTAATTTGTTATTTGATGGGTATTAGTCCGTTTTTGTAACGTTAATATGGCACCTATCTAATGCCGCTTCCTATATACTAAATATAAAATTTATTGTAACTGTATATATCTATATCCTAAATGATGTAATGGAAGGTGACTTCAGAAGTATCTCTGAAGTCATTTTTCAACTTGACGACTCTGTATATATCATTAACATTTCTGTTAGGCGAATGGCCCCCTGAGCTTACTCATTGACCACGAGTGGACTACTATGCTCTAATAAGTTGTGACCTTCATTGTTGATGTTGATGACGTTGATGAGTAGACTATGGAATACCATAGAGTCAGATGGGGTACAGTGTAATTTAAGTTATAATTTTTTATTATACATAGTATCTAACAAATGTTTTAATTTACACCAAATACTTTAATAATTTTACTAATGTTATTAATTTTTTTTAAAATGTGACAACCGCATTGCAGCTTAAGATAGGCTAGAAAGAATTCGACACGGCTATCAGGGCCGCGGTAGCATAATGGTCAGTGCATTCGGTCGGATAGCGAAGGGTGCGGGTTCGAGTCCCGTCTGCTGCCTGGTCCGCGTGGATTCTTTTCTAGTTATATTTTCTTTTTATTTAAACATCTAGCAGTAACATGCTTAAATAAAAAAAATATAATTTAAACATGTTGCACTGTGCCCCTTGTTACACTGTCCTCAACCTGACCCTACCTGTTGATCTCTTGTGAAACCTTTGTATACAGCCTTGATTAAAAAGCTCTAGGTATACTGCCTTGATTAAAAAGCTCTAGGTATACTGCCTTAATTAAAAACCTATAAGTATTTTCCTCTCTATTGATTGCTGTGAAATTCTCTACACTTGTGCCGTGAAACTCCGTGAACAGGCACGAACGGTGTACGATGGTTGTGTGATGTTGTGGTTGTTGTGTAGATGGTTTTCGCAACTTCAAAGTTCGGAGTCATCACCACTGATATGAATGCATGGTGCGTATTCAAGCCAATATTCCACGGCTGATAAATTACAATCAGGTTTTCTGGCACTCCTATTCAGTGGTAGTTCCTAAAACTTTTAATTCTGGGTTTGTATTTCGACAACTATGCAAAACATTTAAGCTTTGTCTACGGTGATATATGAACTCGATACGTAATTTGGTGATATTTTATATTATAATGAGCCTTATTATAATTGTTAAATATTAAGAATCTTACCTATATTATTATGTTTGTAAATGAAATATTGTTTTGTATTAAGAATACTCCATTATTAATTATACAATGCTTAATTGAACAGTGTTTAAATTTTATGAAAAAAGCCCTTAATTTTTTATCATTTAAGTGTTTAAGTATAGTAGAATCGTATTATGGATTTCAGCAAAGACCTAACTAAAAGATTGATTAATACAATTACGCAGGTTCAAATACGTTTACGTACGCACTTACTCAGCGTACCTACTTAAACGTTAGACATTTGATGTATATTGGTAAATTGGAAAGTTATGCATGTTACTTAAAGTTTCAGGTTCCAGCCAGCGAGTTTGCTGGTCTACAGAGAAATTATCAGCAGCTTATTTAGAACTGAAGTCTGGAAAACTGAGTCTACAGCAGGCTTCACTACGATACGGAATACCTAAAACCACCCTTTACAATCGTTTACGTTCTGGGAAATTGGGAAAGCGTTCTGAAAAACGTGCGACACTTAGCAAACAACAAGAAGACCAATTTATCAATATGTTATTAAAAGTTATTGAAGATGGTAAAACGCTGACCTCGAGAATGGTACGGAGAAAAGTATATGATTTTTGTGAACAACAAGGTATCTAAAGAAAAGTTTACTGGAAAAAAATCCACGCGGACCAGGCAGCGGACGGGACTCGAACCATCTAAACATCTAGCAGTTAAATGCTTAAAAATAAATAAAATCATAACAAGGTATCGTTAATAATTTTAATACGAAATCTAAAGAGGTTTTAAGAATTTGGTATCGTGCTTTTCTTATCAGAAATCCCAATATCAGAAAAGAAATCGTGTCTTAGAGAAAATTATGAAAAATAATTTCTTTTGTTTTCACGCACACCAATCCTAAATTTATTTTATTAAACTATCTTTTTTGACAGGTCTAAAGCGCGTGTATTAGTATTTTCCACATTATTCTTGACAACCTTTTTTATATTAAAAAGGTGGCAAACAAGCTTAAGCGCTTATTCCACCTGTCTAAATTCAGACGTTCTAAATCATTCAGTCACTAATTCAGTCAAGTGAAATATCATTTACGAAGTTAGAATCCTTATTAGCATCCTAAATCGGAAGAAGTGTGGCTTCTGACTGACTAAATCATTTAGTATCCTAATTAGAACGCGATTTAGGAAGGTGTAATAGCGTTTAGATGCTTCAGTCGCACCTCAGGTGTCACTGCGTGAGGACGTGTTGTGTCTACGGTAACGAATCACGCGAGTATGTCGGCGGTAAAAGAAAAAGAAGTTATGAGTAACATAATCGAATTGTATAATCATATGCCGTATCTTTGGAACAAAAATAATAAAAATAACATTAATAATATTAATATTCTTTCCCCCACGTTTTTCGATTTTTACTTTATTTTATTTTTATTGAGCCAACGGCCAGGCTTAGGAGAAGACAGATTTTTTGTTGCTTTGACAGGACTGGAGCCATTACGAAAAAGTCCGACTGAATTCGCCGCGCGCTTGTAAGTAACTGAATTAGTCAAGTGTAATCAGAATCGGGGGGGGTGATGTTGCTCGCGTCCGCAGGTTTAACCCTCGCTACCCTACACGTACCCCCCGGGTGGTGCTAAACGAGCAGCAAACGCCGAGCATCGGGCGGCGGTTAATTAGCCCGTTACTTTTTCAATTCTTGGAAATGGGCTACCACAAGCCGTGAAGACTAAATACCTTATACCTGAAAGTGTGGACTCACCAATCCGAATCCTCGTGGTGTTTTAAGGCCATATACCTTCCATGCAAAAACAAAACAAAAACAGGCCCTCAGTCCCCAGCGGTCTTGCTAGACCTGGCTACGGCAGCGGTCAGAGCTCTGACAAGACGGAGGGTGCTAAGAATCACTGGGTAAGATCTGGCTGCTTACAAAATATTTACCTGGCAACGTATAATGTTCGAACGTTACTTACGGATGAACGGTTCTCGGAATTGGAATCCGAAGTCCTTAATAAGATAAAATGGAATGTTATTGGTCTCAGCGAAACTAGAAGAAAGGGCGAAACAATGACAAAACTTAAATCTGGGCAGTTATTTTATACTAAGGGCTTCGATGATCGACAGTCCAGAGGAGGAGTCGGCTTTTTGATAAATACCCCACTGGCACCAAAGTTAAAGAAAATCACATCAATATCTCCCAAGAGTGATCTATGCGATATTTCAACTAAGTCAAAGATACAAAATGAAAGTAGTTCAGGTATATGCACCAACAGCTGACAAAGATGACGAAGAACTAGAATCTTTCTATGACGACCTTACTAAATCGTTGTAGGATGAACCGTGCTACTATACAACTGTCTTGGGAGATTTCAATGCTAAAATAGGTCGCAGCGCAACGGAATGTGAAGAATACGTCGGGAAATACGGTCTTGGCCAAAGAAACTCAAGAGGACAAACTTTAGTTAATTTCCTGGAAGGCCAGAATCTGTACGCGATGAACACTTTCTTTCCCAAAAGAGATAAGAGATTGTGGACATGGATAAGCCCAGATGGAAGAACACATAACCAAATCGACTTCATATTATCCAACAAAAAACAGCTGTTTAAAGATGTGACTGTGTTAAACCGAGTGACCGCCGGGAGTGACCACAGAATAGTCAGAGCGCATATGCAGGTCAACCTCAAAATAGAACGCCGTAAGCTAGTAAATACTACTTCTCACTTGTTGCAAGATCACACATACCTAATTGCCAATCAAAAACAATACGAGAAAATTCTTGCCGAACAACTCAAAGATACTTCGCAATTGAGCATTGGAGAGATACATGGAAACCTGGTGTCGGCTATTAAAGAAGCTGTTAAAAAAGTTAAACCCCGTAAATAACCACAAGACCTTAAGTACTCACACAAAACAAACACCTTGATCGAGGAAAGACGGGAACTTCTCAGAAACAGTGATCGGAAGAATATCTTAAGTAAATAAGAGTATCCGTAAATCTATACGAAGTGACTTGCGAAAGAGAAACCACAGTATAATTCTCGACACTATTGAGAAATACAAAGGCCCAAAAGTTTTTAGGAAACATCAAAGTCGAGGTAACAACTTAATGCATAAATTATCTACCGCTAACTATGGAATCACAACTGATAGAGACCATATCTTGGAAGAAACTGAGAGATTCTATGGTCAACTATATAGTAGCCAAACACCGAGATTAAACCACTGCAATGACCCCCGAGCTAAACTTACAAGGCATAGAACAGAAGACTTACCGGAAATAAGCATATACGAGATCAAAACAGCCCTTAAACAAATGAAAAACGCAAAATCACCTGGCGCAGATGGCATAGCGGCAGAGTACTTTAAACACGGCGGGAAACCAATGTTGAGACAACTTCAGACCCTCTTTAATAAGACACTTTTCGGGGGCATTACACCTGATGCTTGGAAAAATGCTATTGTGATCCTTATTCATAAGAAAGGCGTCCACACAATGCTTGAAAATTACCGACCTATATCCCTACTCAGCCACATTTACAAGGTATTTACAAAGGTCATCACTACACGATTGACTAATAAGTTGCACTCTATGCAACCAGTAGAACAGGCAGGTTTTCGCAAAGGTTTTTCTACTTGCGACCACATTTTTACTGTAAGACAGGTACTGGAGAAATGCAACGAGTACAATATGCCTCTTTTTTTTGCACAAATTACACGATATTTCAAAACCTATTCCAGTCAACCGAGGCGTGAGACAAGGAGACACGATATCGCCCAAGCTGTTTACGACTTGCCTAGAGGATATATTCAAGCTTCTCGATTGGAATGACAAGGGCATTAGTAATGGAATGGAGGCCGAGAACCGGACGCAGAAACGTGGACAGATGACATCATTAGGATGGCCGGAGCGAAATGGATGCAGTCTGCCCGAGATCGCAATAGATGGAGTGCAATGGAAGAGACCTTCACTCAGCAGTGGGTGGATAGTGGTTGAGTAAGAAGAAGAAGAAGAATCAGAATCTCCTAATAAGCCTTCTTTTTAGGATCCTAACTAGGACGTCTGAATTAAGTCAGTTGGAATAAGCGCTTTATGTCCCGCCTATAGGTAAGCGGCGTATAGACACGAAAAAAAAATCCTCCCCCACATCCCGCCCACCCGCTCAGCCAAACTGGCTCAGCGGCTGCTCGGGATGAGGGGGGGGGGGGGGGACTACTCACTAAAAACCCAACAGTGCTCCCTCGCCTGCCGGAACGGGTTTCGTGGGATCCAGGTGACTCTCCACGTTAATGATTTGTTCCTCCTCCTCCTGGCGGTTAATTCTAAAAAAAATCTGAACGTACCCGATTAATATTTTAGAAGTAGCAGAAGAAGAAGTAAAACTTTCGCTTTATATAAAATTCTAAAACGCGTTACGTGGCTTTACGGTGTTTTGCCAACTCCTGTGTCGTTAAGGTAAGCCCCGCAATTTGTAACATATTGAAGACGCCTGAAAGACTTTTAAAAACCTCTTTGGGTTACGGAATACCAAGATCCCTTACTGATTTTTCACCCAAAAAATAAAAAGGGACTGGGCGAAATGACAAAGAGAGAGTAGTAAATTGGTTGTCAGCTCATGTGTTCCTTGAACATCTTCTCAAGATAATCTCCATTTATACAAGACGAATTTTCATCACTTTTTCATAACTGGTTAAATGGATTCTAGTTTATAAATCGAGAAATAAAACTAAATTATATATTATTATTCGCCCATTTCCAAAATTGTCTCAGATAAACTACTAAGAAAATGTAAAAAAAAATATGCTTATTAACTTGATAAATATAACTTTATAATAAATAATACGTATATAGTTACGAACATGGATTTTTTTATTTACGAGTATATTTTTATAAAGTAAAACATAAACATATTTTTTTTTACATTTTCTTAGTAGTTTATCTGAGACAATTTTGGAAATGGGCGAATGATTTGGAACAGTTGTGGCCTGACTCATCTCGAAGCGATGATGATGAACGCGTTCATACAGTTCTGTTACTAGAAATATAATTTACTCTTCAGTCTCGGACACATCTGTCGGCCCACCTAGCATTTTAACTTTTGACGGTTCCTATGTAAAAATAAACGTTACATTGAGCAAAAGAATATCAGCACTGGTGCGACACAATGTCGCATCAGCTAATGATGAGACAGGGTCCTGGTTAGCCCATACTGTATATAAGTACCTTTTAACATGTTGTGTTTTTTAAGGGTTAATAAAAATTATTTTCTTTCTTTCTTTCAAAAAGATTTATTTCGTATGTTTTTTAAAATATATTATTGTTGCTCAACCTAACATATATTTTTCCTATATACCGTTAAACTTGTAACACCAAATAGGCCGATAGATGTGTCTGCGAGTAGTATAGTGTCGTCGATCTGGGAACTTGGCTATTAAGTTTCAAGTAAGAGTAGTTTTATAATACAATTGATATTTGATGAAATTAGCAAGCTACAAAATAACAAAATGCATAATGGTCAATTTCGTAGGTAATTTTGACGACCTCCGTGACCGAGTGGTTTGTACGCCGGGTTTCATGGTGTCGCCGACTAGAGAGGTCCCGGGTTCGAATCCCGGTGGGGGCAGATGTTTGTGTGATGAATACGAGCATTTGTACTCCAGTCATGTTTAATATGTATTTTTATATAAATATACTTATGTATGTACTGTATATGTATTCTATCCGTTACCCTGGCATCCCATAACACAAGCCTTACAGTGCTTACTTTGGGGCTGGGCTAATTGGTGAGTGTTTGACGAGAGGTTTAAGTATTGATACGCGTTGCTTTTATCACACAGGCTGTATTCAGATGGTTCAGTCGAGACGAGGGTGTGTTATGGTACACTTTAACGGCGAGAAGTACTCGAAGAACTACCAGAACGGTGACAGAACTTCGTGGAAATGCAGCAAGCGCGGCTGCAATGCTCGAATCACAACCATCAACTGCAGAATGTTTGACTACAAGAACACACATAATCATTGATGTATCGATCGATTGTTAACTGCCAAAAGTACATTACGCTACCACAAGTTTCAAATTTGCATTTTTTTCAACCATCCACTTTAGAATGTATGACAAGAACGAAAATAATCACGGACATTATTGATTCACTGTACTGCCAAAAGTAAATTAGTTTAGGTTTAAATTTTCTCCATCTATGTCGAATTGAATATCCAGCAAAATGAAGTTCAATACTTATTCGATGCCATGGATAGATTTCAACGGCGCGCTGCCCGCATCATTGGCAATGTAGAGGTAACTAACAACCTAGAGTCTCTATAATTAGGTCACGCTGGCATCATTAAACGCATTCTACCGACTACGACTACACCACGGCCAGTATTCTGAGGAGTTATTCTCCCCACCCCACTTCCTTCACTGGACCACGCGCGCTGGCCTATTATATGTTGTCACCGACACACTATGGAATAGTTGGAATAGTGGCATTCCTACGCGAAGAAATTTGGTGACTCATTTCTTTGTATTAGAAGTGGAATTCTTTGCCCGCGCACGTTTTTCAGGCAAAAACATTTCTGCAGGCCGATGAGGTGAGCATAGTGTGGCAGTTTTTAACTGAGGCCTAGAATCTCCATAACTTCAATTTAAACTGGAGATTTTCATGACTTATGGAACCGAGACCTGATCACTAACAAAGAGCCTCATAAGAAAGCTCAAAGTCATCCAAAGGGCAATGGAGACGGCTATGCTCGAGGTCTCTGCGCGATCGATCAGAAATGATGAGATACGTAGAAGAACTAAGGTCGCCGACAAAGCCCAAACAATTGCGAGCCTTAAGTGGTAGTGGGCAGAGCACATTGAAATAGGACTAACGGCCATTGATGCGGAAAGGCCCTCGAGTGGCGACACTGCGTACTCGGAAATCTGTCTAGTAAAGGTCGCGAAAAGCGGCTGAATGCGGGCGGCGCGGGACCGATCGGTTTGGAATTCCTTGTTGGAGGCCTATGTCCAGCAGTGGGTGTCACTTGGCTGATATGATGATGATGTAAATACTTCGTTGTATATTTAGGTTGTTGTAAAAAGGCCTTTTAATTTTTTTTTTTTAGGTTTTGTAAATTAATACAACCTTAGATGCTTAACGCCCCTTTGTAGGTTTCCAGCGCCCCTAAAGAATCTATGAAATTATATTTATTACATTGCATTTCACGAACTGTACGGATTTTCAAAAAGATAACACTATTAAATAATTTAAAGGTCATTCAAAACCATGTCTTTACAATAAAAAACACAACGAATCTGGTTGGCGTTATGAGTGAAGTCATGAGAATCAGTGCTTGCATTTGTAGCGTGTGAGAAAATGTTATTAGATCACATATTTATTTATATTGTTGAATTTATTTAGTAATCTTATACCATCATTCATAAAAATCTATATATTGTGGACCCCTTAAGCCACATACCGTTTGAAATAAAAATTGATTTTATGAATTATTTTAAGACAGTCAACTGGCTTTTGTTTAAGTGCTGGTATGAAGAAGTATCTACGTTCCGACCTATTTGTAAAACGTGAAATTGTAAAGTATTGTGAACGTAATGATATTTATGAAAAAATATTATTAATACAAATTTCGCTTAATGAAACTCAAATCATTTACAAAAATTTGAACTTCACATTGTCATTTTACATTAAATGTTGGGTTATTGATGAAGGAAACTTACCAAATATAATAATCAATATTAAAGAACTCTGGATGTGTTTGTGATGTTGTTATTTTATGTTTACAAACCTAAGTCTTCCTGAATATGATGTGAAAGGAAGATTTGAATATATTATAATTTAATATCCTGTCCAATAAATCGAAAGAAACCTAATTGACACATAAACCTTTGGTATTGTTTCAGATGATGACTCTGTGGAGTATTTCTTTGACAAAAGCAAATACGGTAATCCAGTACTAGTGATGGGTAGTGACAGATACAGATTCATGATGGCACGAGGCAAGATAAAGCGCTGGGTCTGCACCAAGACTAGGTCTAAATGTAGGGCCTTCGTCGTTACTGAAAACGGCGATATCATTAGAATGAGCGACTCCCATACTCATTAATTTTTTCACATTGGAACCACATTCCCCTTTCCAACACCGGACGACCAGGCGCGGCGAGAGCTTTCACCCTTATGTTGTCGAAGTTCGGCTAGAGAGTGGAACTCCTTGCCGAGGTCTGTTTTCCCGGACCAATGTAATCTGGACATCATCAAGGCCAAAGTTAACAGGCATCTTCTAGGCAGGCGTATACCATCTTAGGCCTCATCATCGCTTTCCATCAGGCGAGATTGTGGTCATACTCATTGCATGTTAAGCATTAAAAAAACATGAATAAAGAAGACAAAGAAATAATAATAATACAAAGCTTCATGCAGTACGCGTATGTGGGTTAGCACTGGCTGCCTGTCGCCGCCAATAGAGTTGCGTGCTCAGGGAGTGTTATTTTTTCAAACACTTGAACATTATTTTGACAAGCTTCTTCGAGAAATATCGTAATGGCTGTACTGGCCACATACATGTGAGCAGCGGCCGGCTAAAGTTGAATCAAAATCCATATGTGTCCTGGTTTGCCGCCAAATAAATTGCATACTGAACTCATATCTGTCGTGTTATTTAAAAATGGAACGATCTTTTACTCCAAAACATGGAAACGAAAGAGACAACTGATCAAAGGGTTTATTTAAATATCGAACGGGCTTTGCAAACAGAAAACTGATTATTGAAAAAAAAGCTAATGAACACTTTAACAAGGAAAAAATTATAGAACTTGTTGGTTGTTCGTCATTGATAGTCTGTATGCTAAGGAATATGTAGATTTTTGGCAAATAAATAAATCAATTAATTACATAATACAATACATTATTAATGTATTGTATTATGTAATTAATTGGTACAGTAACCGAGGCCGGCTACCTGACCACTCCGAGTCAAACGTCGCTGTCTTTACATGTTAGTTAGGTTTTTACTAACTTAGGTGTTAAGTTTATTTACTAAAAAAGCTAATATTTTATATCCATATATATACTGGACTATAAGGAATTTATATTTGGGCCTACTGATTGATTATTGCCGGAGAGTAAATAAATAAATGTATTAAGAAAAAGAAATGCTACGCGACAAAGCGCTAGTGCTCACGCGCAGTTGTATGAAGCTTTGTCTCTGTGCCTTCTTTACTCTTTAAGATTCTCTTTTGTTTTAGGCCTTAAAATAAATAAATTCCTATTTGATATTTTTTAAATAAATTCCTGTTTTATTTACCATATTTATCTGTTTCCTTTCTCAGTTTTAGTTCTTTTCTTTTCTCTCTTCAAAATTATCTTTGTTGCTCTCAAACGCCAGCTTCCGCTATAGTCGCCTATCTTCCATAGGGGAATGTAACGTAACGGGGAGTAATGCTAAAAAGTAGTTCGTATTCTTTCTAGGATGATTATCTTAACGATCCCCATATTGTATTAAGAATCTGTTACTTAATGGAATGGATATTCACATATTTTATTAGCAATATAATATGTTATACGATTTACGTTTTCGCAATAATCATTGATAGTCATTTAAAATTGGTCTGAATAATTTAATTAGATAATCATTTTAGATATATATTTTTAAGAATAAAGGTTCCTTAATGATAAGTGGTCATTGTTCGCAGTCACTGCAACCAACAAGATACAGTTCGAGATGACGAGATTCGGTAACCCCATCATAACTTGGGGCAGTCACAGGTTCATCAAGAAACTGTCGAGACGCGTAAAGACTTGGTGGGAGTGCACGGGCAGGAAGAGATACGGTTGTAGATGTATCGTCGTCACCGTCAACGACAGACTTGTCAAAATGAATGGCTGGCACAACCATTAGAACCACTTCATTAATTTCTTGTCAATTCAGCAACTTTCGCAAACATCCAAGCTTTATCTGGTTTGATATAAGATGCACAATCATCCGAGAAAATTTAACGTTGGTAACCTGATTTATGGCCCACCGTTCGAAATGAGTTTTAAAAAAATGTTTCTTATCATATTGTATATTTTTCTTTAGCATACCTATTATTAAGATAATATAACATGTAAAGTTTGCGATCGTTTAAAGTAACAAGAATCATCATCATCATCAGCCTATTAATGTCCCCACTGCTGTGGCACAGGCCTTCCCTAAGGATGGAATAGGGAGATTGGGCTATGACCCACCACGCGGGCCTAGTGCGGATTGGAGGGTGCTTATGTGACTGTAGATGCAGCTGGGACCAACGGCTTAACGTGTCTTCCGAAGTACGGAGGAGCTCGAGTTCGTCACCCATCCAATGACCGACCACTGCGAAAGTTGCTGAACTTCAACGATCGCAGCCGAACGCGCTAACCACTTGCGCCATCGAGCTCCTATGTTTATGTAACCAAATTTAATTAAGGTTAGGTACTTAGGTAAGGTTCATGTGGATGACTGAAGTTAGCAATATTTTATAGATTTAAAAATATATTATGCGTTGTTTTAGAAATAATGAGAGTATGTGAATTTAATACATTTTTCTCTATTTTTATTTTTTTTTCTTTCTCAGATATTTTTGACTGTTTTATTTTATATTTAACATAATATACCCATCACTATTGAGTAATATCTCATTATAAATATACTTTGTGGTTTTAGAAATACTTTTATTTGGGGGTTTAGACCGTCTTTTATATTATTATTATAACTGTTAAAAACTCTGTAAAGATTTAAACTCTTTGTCTTCTTCGAGTGCCTCTACAACTAGTGAAAGCTGGCAGTCAGCATCGCATATTTCACCCGGTCTTTGGAAAGGTTGAAAAGTTCCACGGCACTTGTGATTGCGGTTCATTCTTGGAGTCACGGAGATGTTTCAGAGTCACTTCCCCAGTTTTCATCCACCCATGTGCCCAGATACTTATATTTACGCATCCGATCTGTCGCTGCCTGTTTCTTGGTGACCACCATGATTTTTGTCTTGGAGACATTCAGACCCGCCCTCAAATTGTACCCATGTTTGTTGCGATTTTTGCAATTTAGTTTCTGTGGAAGCCATCAGGACTGTATCATCCGCATATCTAAGATTATTGACGATACGACCGTTAATCTTCATTCCACAATCAGGCCCTTCCAGTGCTTCAGCGATAATTACTTCCGAATACAAATTAAGGAGTTGCTGAGAGACAGACTCCGGACGCCTTTTCTGATCTCCACTTTGTCAGTTTTCTCACCATCTTCACGGACGGTCGCTCTCTGGTTCTAGAACTGTACAGGTTTAACTAAAGATGATATAATTAATATTTTTTTATGTGGATTGTAAATATAAAAAGCAAATAGAGTTTGAGTTAGTTAAAATCATGAATAATATGTGTAAGATATGTGATTAAAATAAATTAATTATTGGAACTCATAATTATTAGCATGTAAATGTGATGTACAATATTTATGATAGGACAAAGACCCAGAAAAAATACTAGTAATTTGAATAAATTATTAAACATACTAATCATTAGTATCAAAAAATATTTCTGTTTATTTGTAATAAATATACATACATGTCGTTATTCTAACTTTTTTTTTTTTTAGTTGATTCAATAGTAATATCGATCATATTTTAGATTCGATGTTCTCGATACATTTATATTGTAAAAAAATATTTTATGACCTGTTGTGAAATTTGTGTAACGACTAAACCAGTTTAATCGGAGATAAAGACAACGCCAAATCCAAATGAACAAGTGATGGTTTTAACTAAATACTACACTGTAAATACATTATAAGTTATTAAGTAAATAGTCATTGTTCATTGGGGACAAATATAAAATACATATTAGAAAAAAATATTCAAAATAAATAAATAAATCTACCTTCCTCCTTATTTTCACAGAGGCAATGGGACGAGCCACTCTGTTTGCGTCTTCAGAGTGATCTTCTAGCTTCCTCTGAAAACGCAGCTGAGCGTGCTCGCCTCCTAGCGGTCTTTCAAGTAGAGTCTGGTTACTGGCTGCAAGCTCTTCCTTCAGCCAATATCGGGGCTCTGCTTGACAGAAGTTCTCTATCACTTGCCATTTCACTCAGACTCGGCGTCAAGACAAATCACCCCCATCGTTGTCGTTGCGGAACGCGCGTCGGTGAGTTGAGACACCATGGTCTCTCATGCCAAATGAGCGCTGGTCGAGTCTCCCGTCACGCCTGCATCAATGACGTCATCCGCAGAGCTCTTGTCGCAGTCAATGTGCCAGCGGCCCTAGAGCCCAGCGGCATCTTCCGAGACGATGGCAAGAGACCTGACGGAATGACGCTCATTCCCTGGAAGCAGGGTCGTCCTCTTGTGTGGGACGCAACTTGCGTGGATACGCTTGCTCCGTGCCTTACAAGTAGTACCTCCCTGGCTGCAGGCGCGGCGGCGGCCTCCGCCGAGTGCTCCAAGCGGCGCAAATATTCAGCTCTCAATGAGAGCTACATATTTGTGCCGTTTGGTGTGGAGACTATGGGACCATGGGGTCCAAGCGCTTGTTCCTTCTTTAAGGAATTGTCTAAGAGACTCACCGAGGTGACCGCTGATCAAAAGGCCGGCAGCTACCTCGGCCAACGGATTAGCCTCGCTATCCAACGTGGAAATGCTGCCAGCCTATTGGGCACCATTCCTGACGGCGGCGCTGGGGGTGATATATTTTTTATTTTGTAAATTGTATATTATTTAAGTTCTTAGTTATTTCTAGTTTTTACGTTTTTAGACATAAGGTAGTTTTAAGCTTTTGTAATTGTTATCGTTAGACCAAATATAAAACAATGAAAATATTATTATAAGAAAAAAATATTATACATTTTGAAATTATCCTTTTTGAGTTTTCACTTATTTGTTAATATTTATCTTCCTATTTCCGTTTTTCCCTTCTTTGGAAGAGAATTTGGAAAAGAAAGAAAATCTCATTATTGACCTGATATATGATTATCATCCATGGATATATTAAATGGTTTGTATGCCTTTCGAGTAGACATGTATATATATGTATGTTACCTAAAAGTACAGGTATAGTATGAAAAATAATAGATTATAATATTACTCTTGTAATATTATAATCTGACTGACTTGACCTTCTTACTGAGAATAATATTGAAAACGACATTGAAATAATTTTAAGAGTTAGAAATCCATATCGTGGCGTGATTTCATTGCAGAACCGAAGTTTGAATTATCACAAAGAGGGAACTTGGTCGTGCAAATTGGCGAATGGCGGTTTAACAAGCACGCCTGCTGGGGGTCCAAGGTTCGTTGGACTTGCATCAAAAAGAAGACCGGATGTACCGCCGCCATCACCACTGTAAACAATGTCATCGTCAAAACCCTTGGAAAGCACAACCATTGATCAGATAAAGCGAGTTCTAAAACTAAGGAATAAATAATAATTTTTCTCCTTAAAGATAAATGGTATTCTCGAATCGTACACCAAAAAGATATTCCCTGATACCTGAAGAAGATTCGTTTGCTAAGATAGCTGAAGCGGTAAAGGCCCTCAGATTTTTAGTTTAAACCCCATTTGTTTACCAAGCAGCTGCGTCTTAGACATGTGTAATACTGTGCTGCTGCCATAGCCATAGAAAATGAATACCTGTATAAATTTGATTACTCTCTCTAAAGAAGAAAGCGATGCCGTGCGACCAGCGAGCAAAACGTTCCGTTAATTTTTCCTATTCAAATAGAGAGCTAATGACACTCTCTTTATATACCTAAGTACTTAATACTAAATGCATTACAGTTGTTGTATTGGCTAGATGTCCACAGCCAATAATCGATTAAAAAGTAAAAAGCTTTGACAGCTGTTTGACAGCCCGCCACTACAAGCGTCACCTTTTACGGCATACCTAGAAATATGGCTTGCTCTATGATTGTAACTGAATTTAATTAAGTTAATCACATAGTGTTCAGTGCTTACTTTGTACAAATATAACCACAGTATCCCAGCGTTACTATTTATATATAATAATACTTTACTCTCCATTAAAATATTTTTAAGTGGTGATAGTTTTCATTGTATGTAATGTGAGTCTTTAGATTTTTCTTTTGAATAGATTTAAGTTTTTAATTCAATGCTTAATTATTCTTTCTCAGATGTAGTTAAGTCCTCTACGCACTATGCAGCATGCGGGACAGCGCTATACACGTAAAAGGGATGGAGATACAGGATGAATGAATGAATGATTTATTTATTTTCTCTCGCAAAGTCACCAAGTAACATTATAGTTAATTAAAGGGTATTGAATGACAAAACAGTAATAACAATGCAGTTCTTTGAGAGAGCTGGAGATTGTACTAGGTTACAAAACCTGTGTTACGACCCCCAGGCTCAAATCCTCTTAAAGCCCGTTTGCTAGAGATTCTTATGCATTACATGAATCCTTTAGTACATATCAGTTAATGTTACATTGAATGTTACAGAACCATAGTGAATTTAATAACAGAATTATAAGCAAAAGAAAAAGAAAGTTACCGCTATTTATCAGTAAATGCGGGTTACAGGATAACGCTTAAATGTCTATATATTTTAAATACTAGCAAGTGTGTGTTTGTGTGTGTGTGAGTGTGTGTGTTTGTGTGTGTGTGTGTGTGTGTGTGTATTTGCGTGTGCTTTTGCGCGTAAATTTACTTTTGATTTGATTACGATCATTATATTACATACATAGTATAAATAGTATACATACCTATTTCACAAATTAAAAAGCAGTTGTTAATAATTTTTCTGTAGCGTCATAGTCCAGTTGCAATAGCCAATTTGAGACTACTCTCTTCATTTCCGACATCTGTATATGGTGGATTTTGAGAATTTTGTTAATTTTATTATACAGGTAGCAATGAAGGAAAAAATAATTTCGCTTGGCAAAACTAGTGCTAGTGCGTACTAAAGGGCAGACTTGGTGTTTTCGTCGCGTATCAGAGAGACCAGTTCGGTCGTACGGCGTATTTCGATGCGTTCTTACAGTGACTTTTAATACGAACAATTGACGTATTGAAAGGACCTGGCAGATGGAATAAAGCTGGACTGTCGGGAAACGGTAGGGCAAATTCCAAGAACTGCTCTTTGCGCTCTTTCCAGTTTGAGAAGGTAGGTTTTAGATGAGCCACCCCATGTGCAAATACAATATGTCGCAATTGACTGTGCCAGTGCAAGGTATATCATTCTGATCACATCTACACCAGCATCACGTTGTAGCCTTTTAAAAATAAATATTAATTTACGCAGTCTTGCAGAAAGTGCAAGAATGTGAGGATGAAAGGACAGATGTTGATCAAGTAATACACCCAGATATTTAATACACTTTGTACTCTCAAGGTAGGGGCATGTGCAAGTGGATCTTGAACAGCATGTGTGAGCGATTATGTTATGCACTGGTTCAGGTTGACCCTGTTTAGTCATGGAGAAGGTCAGGTATTTGGTTTTCTCAACATTTAGGGTTAGGAGATTCCTACTCAACCATCCAGTCACCGCATCCAAACCGGCCTGCGCAGCATGAAAAGCATCCTCCCACTCGCGAGCGTGGAATAGCAGGGCAGTATCATCAGCGTAGGTAAAAATAGAGCCTTGATTAAGATTATGGTCGCAAAGATCATTGATATATACCAGAAACAGCGTTGGGCCAATGATACTGCCCTGCGGCACCCCATGCGTTACAGGAAGTTCACCACTCGTCCAGTCTCCAATTTTAACACACTGCCGTCTGCCAGTTAAATAGCTCTCAAACAAGCTGAGTTGCGCACCACGAATCCCAAGACGTTCTAATTTAAAAATTAGAGCAGGTATGGATATTGTGTCGAACGCTTTTGCGAGGTCGAGAAATATACCTATAACCTTTTGTTTTCCGTCTAATTTATCTACAACAGTGTTTGTGAGATCAAGAACCGCATCACTAGTTGAAATGCCGCCACGGAAGCCATATTGTGAAGGTGATAGTAACTGGTGAGTACGCAAAAAGGTGGTAAGTCGGGTATTAATCAGTTTCTCCAGGATTTTTGATAAGGCAGGGAGGATGGAGATCGGTCTGTAATTGCTTACAAGATCCTTGGGGCCGCTTTTGTGTATTGGGTGTACAACTGCCAGCTTCATCGGATCAGGAAAGGTGCTAGTTTTAAATGCCATATTACAGATAAAGGTTATTGGACCGGCTAAGATATTTTTGTATGTTTTAAGAAAAACACCAGAGATACCGTCGTACCCCACTGCACAGTCATTACGAAGTTTATCAATTATACGTATCACTTCCTCTACATCTGTATCTGTTAGCACAAAAGAATTTGGGATGTTATTTTGGGGAGTATGAGCGGCAGGCCTAGAATGGTCCTGGTTTACTTTTTCCGCGAGGGAGGAGCCTACATTAGCAAAAAAGTTGTTGACTTCGTTCACCGAACGCAAAGGGTCTGTAGAGGATAATTAACTCGTTAGGTGATGTTTTTTGTGTCGACGTATTAGTGATGTCTTTTATAGCGGCCCATCTGATCTCGGTTTCTTAAGCATTTAAGAAGGCCTGGGCTCATCCATGATTTCAGCAACGCTTTTCGGTTTGGAATTTTTTTCAAAATTGTACTTGCACTAATTTCGCGATTCAGTACTGTAATCAAATAACTTGTGGATTGGTTTGCACATGTCATGTTATAAAGTTGGTCAAAGTCAATCTTTAAAAGCGCTTTTCCTAATTTGTCATGGTCAATGCATTTAGCTGTTCTAGTATTGTGTTTATGTGCTTTGGAATTAGCGATATTACTTTTCAAGAACAGCAAAAAAGAATCGTGGTCTGTGATCGAGGTGTGGGCGGGGCATCGCGTTTTTAAAAGAACATGATCAAGACAGGATAGGTTGCGTCGTGTAAAGAGGGTATGAGCCGGTAATATTCCATGAAATGCTAGCATAGTTAGATATTCGGTAGCCCTATCGTCAGTTGAGTTGTCTGAGATATCAATATTTAAGTCTCCTGTTATGATAATTGTTTTTGCAGTAGTAAAAGAGTTTAAATGATTATCTACTGAGTTTAAGAAGTTCGAAATGTTGCGTATTGCGGGTGAACGGTAGATAGCAATGATAACAGTATCTTGGTTGATTATTAATATCAAACAGTTTGCGTCCTCTATACTCGAATCAACCACTACCACCCTGTGTACATTGCGGTGATATACAACTACTCCCTCATTCTGTGTTCTATGCTGAATTGTGGTTGCTGGGGTGTATCCAGGCAGGGCAGGTAAGGGAGAGGAATTAAATAACCAACATTCCGTTAATACTATGAAATCCCATGTTATGTTACTTCTTACTGGGAGTGTGTTTAGAGCAGTAAAGTTACGATTGATGGTTCTTATATGTTTTGGCATAATAGAGTGACCTCAGGTTTATGAGTATCAACTATTCGCGAGCAGTCCTCTATTATGCAGTTTCCGGCCTCCGCCACACTCAAACTATCCAATTCAGAGTTAATTTCCTTAATAGTGTCGAATTTTATTTGCGTATGGTATTACGTTGCAATAAATAGTTGTTTTATTTAATATAAGGGAAATGAAGGTGTATAGTTGTATCTCTGTTACGTGTATAGCGCTATCCCGCTTGCTAGAGCCAGCACTATGAATAATGCGTAGAGGGCATTTTATTGATACACGGTTACCAGAAGTTTGACGCTAGCGTTATCATCAAAAATAATAAATTGCCAATTGAATCTCCATCAATTAATTATTTTTGCCACATTAATCGTAATCAAGTCTGTAGCATTAACTATACCTTTCTAACGTAGACATAACGATTACAAGTTTCAGTTGTCTTTTTATTTCAGATCTTAACCCGGTGTTCGCGAAGTCTCAGAGAGGGAATCCTGTCATTATGATCGGGCAATACCGATTCAATCGTGTCAATAAATACGGTAGTAGAACAAGATGGGTGTGCGTTAAGGTTAAGGCAGGGTGTCGTGCATCACTGCACACATTGGGTAATGCTATCGTCCGAGTGTGGGGCTTCCATGATCCATTGGCTCACACCAGTCCCAATCGGTTTTGAGAAGTGAATCGAGAGTTATCATATTCTACGACGTTAATGTAATTTTTTAAACTCAAAACACATTTTTTTACGCTTATTTAATTTTTATCTTAATCACGTGTATTATTTAATGATATTTTATAGTTAAACGGTATATTAAATAGTATACTATATGATTTCACAATGATTGATTTCTAATTTTACGTAATTATGTTATATAAATAAATAAATAAATATTTCCAACACTCACACCAATTAGCCCCAAAGTAAGCACTGTAAGGCTTGTGTTATGGGATACTAGGGTAACGGATAGAATACATATACAGTACATATATAAGTATATTTATATAGAAATACATATTAAACATCCATGACTGGAGTGCAAATGCTCGTATTCATCACACAAACATCTGCCCCCACCGAGATTCGAACCCGGGACCTCTCGAGTCAGCGAGGTCAGGTTAGACGTGCATCGAGGTCGGGTTGAAGCCAGGGAGCGGGGTGAAAGACCTGTCCCAGCAGAGCTGCGGCAGGTCCGTTCCATCGCGCAGGCAGAAGCCTTGCGGCGATGGGATGAGGCACTCGCCCAAGTGAGCGCCGACCACCGGACGATTGAGGCTATTCGTCGGGTGTTGGAGGAGTGGGTGGGTCGCCGGCGCGGCGGCCTCACGTTCCGCATGGTGCAAATCTTGACCGGGCATGGATGCTTCGGTCACTATCTGCACCGTGTCGCACGTCGGGAGGAAACGCCGCAATGTCATCATTGCGGTGCCCCGGACGACACGGCTGAGCACACCTTATTGGAGTGCCCGGCTTGGCGACACCAGCACCGCGAGCTTATCGCAGCGCTGGGATGCGGAACCCTCTCGCTGCGGTGTATGGTGGAGGCCATGCTCCGCAGCGAGAGGGCGTGGGAGGCAGCGCCTCCTTCTGCGAGAACGTTATCTCGCAGAAGGAGGCGGCTGAGAGGGAGCGAGAGGATGATCCTCTGGCCGCTCCCTCCCGCCAAAGGAGGACGGGTAGGAGAGGACGTCGGCGCGCCCTGGCTGCGCCCGTCCCATGACCCTACCCGTAGGGTCCCTCGCTGACCGGCATTGCTACAGCTGTGCCGGCCACCGACGGACCCCGTGACGGCAGCCCCTCCTTGTAGTTCTGTCCTGCAAAGAGGGGGGCGGCGGAGGGAGCTACATGGGCACGCCCAAGTAGCCCTCCGCAGCGGACGGCGGTACTCAGCCCCCACGCGCGGGCCATCCTGCGCACGTCTGCGGGGTCCCCGCGATACCCCGGGAGACCCCTGCCGCGGAGCCCCGGCAAGGCCGGGAGGCTGCTGGGTGCGGAGACGCGGAAGAATGCCTCAACGGGGATCCCGCGGCTTCGCGCTAAGCAGCTTAGAGGGTGTTCGCAGGGTTTTTTAACGGATATTATGCCGTAAAGCGCCCGTAAGGGTTACGAGGTCCTCAGTGGGCAGCCACTGCTGGGGCTCGTAAGGCTTGCGGGAGCCAGGTGTGAGGTCCGTTCGGCGGTGTGCCTCTTAAAGGCGCCGTCGTCTGTAAATAGTATTTCATGTAAAAAGGTCACGTCATGTAAAAAGAACTTTTTCCATTCTTCCAGCGTTCTTATTACATGACGGTACCTGTACTTAGTTAAATTCCTATTTTTTCAAGGTAGTAAAAGTCTCATAGAAATCCGACTAGAAATAGTTACTGACATGTGATGATGGCAATGACATTGTGGGTCTAAATTATTGATGTGGTCACAAAATTGTATTTAATGGTTCCTGAAATGCTCTTACACTAATAATCATAACATGGTGCGTTCATAAATGACGATGCTTTATCAAAAGTCTTCACTATGAACTGTGATGCTTAAAGTTTATAATCATGGATACATATTAAATCTAGACACGTCGCAAAGATAACGAATAGTTGTTTAAGATGTATTTTTATTGATTTTAGTTTGGGTATCGATTAAGTGTTAAAACCTAATTATATTTTTTTAGTACTACCGACTAATCTTTTAATCAATTTGTTATTACAAATATACCGGTTTTCGCACTTACAAAGTAACAATCTTAAATATTATTTAGATTTCGGCGGTGGATAAAATAGTGAAATGCTTTTATTCAGTATTTAATCACGAGTAATTTTTGGGGGCAGATGTTTGTGTGATGAATACGAGCATTTGTACTCCAGTCATGGATGTTTAATATGTATTTATATATAAATATACTTATATATGTACAGTATATGTATTCTATCCGTTGCCCTAGCATCCCATAACACAAGCCTTACAGTGCTTACTTTGGGGCTAGGCTAATTGGTGTGAGTGTTAATATTTAGGGGAAATATTTATTATCATTATTATATCCTCTCTACTTTTTATGTCATTGGACGTCATATGCTTAATATCAAGTCTAAAAAAGCAGTTCATGTCTGAAGATATATCTAGACATGATATTTTTTAATCCAGAACTCATCCTAAACGAAGTCGAAGTCTAACTTCTTCTATAATTCTATACATGCTGTTCCGTCATTGTATATATTTTGTAATTTTACCAATAACAGTCATTCAAAACCGCTAAATTTTCCTTTGGAATCAAGACCGTTTTATGGGTAATTTAAAGTAATGAGGTAAACCCTTGACTGAGGGTTGCTAAGCACTTCCTACCATATAAGACGTGAGTGGGCAATCGTGAAAATAACTTTCTACATCCACCGCCCGCTTACTAATACGATTGAACGAAGGCAAACAACAACAACAACAACAACAAACAACATGCCTCAGTCGCAAAGTCGTCGGCTGTTACTCAAGTCAAAAAATGGTTCGTTCGCTGCCTATATTATAATCTTCCGTGCGACTCCATCATTACCCTGGACTGCGGTTCTAAGCCCCATGAACCCACCAATCGGGTGAAATCATCGTCATCCAAAGGTAAGGGAGTGTTTTATACTCGTTACTTTAAAAGGGTATTTGACAAGTTTTAGAAAGCGATCTCACGTTATTGACTAATGTTTACGAAGTCCGTAAAAAGTGGATATTCATCATTCTGTTGTCTATTTCAGTAAAAATAACCAAATCAAAATCTCCATTTTCACGTTGCCGCGAAAACGTTTCTCTGGACAATATGGCGTCTTACTAGTGTGTGACGTCCCACGACTGTTATTAAAACGTCAAACGATACAATGAAATGTCACTTTAACCGGAAGTTTACTTGCGTATGACGTCATTTAAGGCTCCGCCAATCCCAAGCGTTTTGGGTCACGTGACAATAGATAAGAACACTATTATCTTTTTCGTTAGTTTTTAGTAAAATTATGAATATTTTTTATGTAAAAATAGTAAAAATCCCTGCCAATATTCATTCTAAACACAGATGCTAACAATTGGGACTTTATTTTTAACACTGTCAAAAACCCTATTCTCGTATCCAGTCTCGTTTTTCATCGGCAGATTGTGAGAAATAGGCCGACCCAGTTGTAGTGTAGCCACCAATTTTTTTATTTGTGTGTGCTGCGTATGTTACACATGCCTTAATGAATTAAATAAATTGTATAATTACAATGTATCTAATGAAGTTTTTGTTTCAGTTAAAAGATATTTAAATAGTAGAGGCAATATTATGTTGCAAGTGGACAAATATCGGTTCTCTATGACAAGCCGTGGTGCCTTATGTGACAGATGGACTTGCACCCTAAAGCCACGTACCACATGCAAAGCCTTTATCGCCACCTCTAAAGATGGAGAGATTGTCAAGAAAAACCTCTATCACAATCACCAATGAAAACTTTGTATATATTTGGATTGCAAGGCTTGATAATAAAAAATAAATAAAATAAAAATATTTATTTCGGACAACAGTTAAAACCAAACAATCAATTAACATTGAATTAATTTACAAATAATTAATCTACAAATTAATTTAAATCATCAATAACAAATGAAGATACATCATCAATAAAATTTAAGTTAATGCATTATTAATTAATTATTACAGAAGAATTCAGTGCTGTACAGACATAGTATGATATTAATATTCTATTTTTTGTTTTATTTATTTTAAGCATTTAACTACTAAGAAATTGGCATGTAAATAAATGTTATTTTTTCTTAAGTAAACTGTGTTGTTTATGTGAGGCATATACTATAATTAATTCTCAAGTTATTGATTGTGTTTGTTCGGACTTTCTTTTCTTTACATCACTTGGTTATGATCTCAATTTGTACTTCACTATTAAGTTACTATAATGTATTAAAGTACTACAGTGTAACCAAGATCTTTATGAATGTGGCGAAACTTGGAACTAACGCCGACGCCTTTGTAAACGTCATATTTTGTTATGTCATTTACAGTCTTAATCATGGAGATTAGAGAGAAGGAAAACGATCGCTAAGTGCTAAAACATTAGCCCGCCTGTCCTTATAAATTTGGAGAATTTATAGTTCATTTTTCAGCCACCAGCCGCGCGGCTGTCGATAAGTAGTATCTGTGAAGTTATCTGTTTATGACAAGTAGATGAAGTTAGTTGAATAATGTACGGAATTATAATAAATCAATTTATAATTCATATATTAATAAATAATAATAATTTCATTGTTTTCTTTGAATGCTATTATATACACGTATATTAAACGTTGATAGATCATTTCAAATTAGCGCACAACAGCCCGCTTTTATTGAGACAACTTAGCGATCGCAGCGCCTCACTTATTTTGTCTATAGTTCTGGGACACTATTTTCAAAAGCAAGTTTTCCTTCTTTCTAATTTCGTCTCTCCGTGGTCTTAACGTAGACAGTGGCGCCCTCCCTGAACTGTCACTCACCTGAATTTTAGAATACTTATATTTTGAGTTTATATTCATAAAAAGAGTTTAACTGGATAATACCTAGATACATTTAAAACTCCAATTTTGTGTTTGTATTTTTAACTAGGTATCCATACCTCTATACTAATATTATTAATGCGAAGTGTGTCTGTCTGTCTGTTATCGCTTCACACTTAAACTGCTGAAATATTGAGAAGAAATTTGGTATAGAGAGACAGAACCCATTCACGATTTTAGTAATATCTACTTATATCTTATGTTTGTCAAATTATTTTTAGTATTTAGTTTAATATATTTTTCTCCTATTCTCTTTGTTATTTTCTATAACACGACCAAACTAAAGGATCGCTTGCTTCAAAAAGTGAAAGTTTCGAGTACAGATTTAGACATTTTATAATGTTTAAAATAAACCATATATTCTTTCAGTCACCATATATAAGACGGAAAGAGGCAAAATGGCGTTATTCGCAGGAGGTCACCGTTTCAACAAGCACAGCAAAAGAGGCGAGCTGCTGCGATGGCAATGTACCAAGAAGACGCGCACCAGATGCAAGGCCTTCATCACAACCGTACAGGGGATTATCATTAAAAGTAACTGGAATCACAATCATCACTAAGTGATTCTTTTGTATACGAATATTGGGCAATTGCACGACATAAAGTAATTCCTGTTTGAAAGAGAATAAAATTTATTCAAGTTGATTTATAAAAAGCTCTTTTGAATCGTCCTTATATTTTTTCCTACCACCTGTTCAGGGACCACATCTTTTAGCTACCAAGACTACTCAATTTTGGATTCGCATCCCGTAAGTACTCGAAATCAGGGATGTTACGAGAGCTTCGACTCCGATTCCGATAAGGCGGAATATCCGATTATTATTACGATGATTTCGGCTCCGAAACTTTTAAATCGGAGGTTTTAATCGGACCGTTACGGTTCATACCCATCGCGTTGGGAGTCTGTGTTAATAATAAGTAAATTTAAATGAAAAAAGGTTATTTTATAATTAAAATGAAAAAAGGTTTACTGAATAGTGTTTTCATTTGTTCTTAACTGAAAGATATCTCTGCCGCTGACCCCGACTCTGCCTCCGACTCCGGTTCCGACTCCGATAAATCAAATTTAAAAACTCCGAGCCTGACTTCGGTTCCGATAAATTTACCTCTGTAATATTCCTGCTCGAAATTTGTGTTCGAGGACTGTGGATCCGAATCCAATATTTTATGTACTCGAGTACGCGAGTACTCGAGTCAGTCTGACTCGGCACATCACCAGCATAGATTTAGCAAATTTGCTGCAAGTGGGCCTAAGGATTCCAATTCTTTGGTACTTAGTAAGAGAGACTATTAGTTTACTTGTCTTGAATCTTAGACGAAATTACAAATTTTTTCTTACTTAATTAGTAACGAGTTTTTTTTAATAGTATTTGTAGTTTACTGTTTTAGTAGGTAATTCAATCTTTATAGCTTTTAAAAATGTCTTCCAGGTAGTCACATTTTAATAATCCTTAATATTGTTTAGATTTCTATATAGTTTATCAAGTAATTGGTAATGAAATGATTATTATTTTAGTAGATTTTTTGTGGACATATTATTTTCCGATAACAGGAAAAGTCCGTAATTTTCAGGGCCTTCTTTCGGTAGGTCACGAAAAGGTAACACTGTGGTTCAATTGGGTTCGTACCGGTTCACACTAGCGCGCAAGTACCGTAGCGATGGTTCCAAAGCCCGATGGGTTTGCGGCGGTAAAAAATGCCGAGCGTCCCTTACCACAGACAATGATGTCATTGTGAAGACCAAATTCGAACATAATCATTGAAACTAAGGGTTTCTAACCCAGGACTGAGAAAAAAAGGAGTTAATACAATGTGTTGTGTTTCTATGCTAATTGTATAAAACCTTTACATTTGATTGAGAAGAAATTATTATTATTGAGAAGAAGTTATGTTGGTTATGAATTCTGTTAAATAAAACTTTATTCTTATTGTTATTCTGTTTCCTTTTTCAACTTACTCATAGGTATGATTTCACATGTTGCAACTGTTATAAGATTTCGATGTGTACAATTAGACTCTGAATTGAACTGTAAAACCTGTTTACAGGGCCAATTTTTGGCACAACAAGGGCAGGAAACCCCGTCATCCTATTTGGCCCGTATCGTTTTAACCGGATGAATAGGTGTAAAGGCCCGAAGGTACGATGGACTTGCATCAAAACCCCTTCAGGATGCCGCGCGTCTATAACCACCCTAGAAGATATCATCATCAAAACTCTGAACGACCATAATCACTAGTTTTATGCTCGGAATATAAAGATTCTGTTTTACAATAGTTGGAAACGGAAATTATTAACAAAATCAGCAACTTAGTTTCGCCGCACACGGGCCACACAGCCACAAACGCCGCCACGAGAAGCTAGAAGCGGCTACTAAAGTGGCTGAAGCGCGCGACAGGCGGCCAACTAAGGTAAGAGAGAGAGGGGTGGGGAATCGCGCGAGTGACGTGTGGCGGCGTTTTGTATCGGCGCATTAAGTAGCCGGTGCGGGCCACAAGAAGCGAGCAACGGCGATTTGTAGCGTGTGGCGGCCACCGGCGTACCGTGTGTGGCGAGTCCATATAAAATGTATGAAAACTACAAGAAATATGCCGGTGACGGCATTTTGTGGTTGTCGTCAGTGGCCCGTGTGCGGCGACACTTAAAGTTAATACAGTACAATCAGCTCAATATTTCGTAGGCTATCGGAGTACGTTTGCTATCATGACTGGTAACTAATCAATTTCTCTTATTTTGCATCGTGTACTCTGATGGCATTTGGATTTGCAGAGAACCATTAGCATCTGCTCGTCAAACAGTTCTTGACCCCGCTTCACCTTATAAAACCTTGCCATGATCCAGCTGAATGTTTCGTGATTGCAGTCCTCAGAGATATTTTGTAACTTATTGAACTTGGTTTTCATCGCCCACGTCTAACAATTTCACGGTATTCAGAATCAGTAAACTTGACTTTTGTAATACAGTCTCATGTCCGCATCGATAGGATTGAAAATATTCAAAAAAGGTTTATTAAATCTGTTCAATACCGTAGCAACGTTTTTGAATCTTATATTGAAACCCTTAAAGCTCACAATTTAGTTTCCCTCTATAACAGGCGTAAAATGTTTGTCATTATTTTTGTCTTTATAAATATTAACGGGATCGTTACCATGTACCTTGTTTTCTATGAGTCTCCGATATTCTCCGATATTGTGTGTCAGGAACAAGAGGCCTACTCTAATGCAACGAAAAACGAAATTTCGATTGAAACATCGCATTTTTCTTCTAAGTTTCAAGTTCGTTTTTAATTATAATAATATTTGTCGTTGGAATATGCAGGGCGGCCCACGGCTACCTCACACGGAGGGAAAGTATATTAAATATTGAAAATAGGACATTTTACTGAAAGAAGACATCATTTTATTTTTAATAATAACTAGAATTGCATGCACAGATTTTTTAAAAATCGCCTGCTACAACTAGGAATCGAACTCGTAAAATTTCAAAAAAATAACACGGCATATTTTATGATAACCATCGAAAGGGTTAATCATAAGTATTATTTTTTGCTAAATAACATAGCATTTTAAATGAAAGGAATGTTAATTACGTGATAAAAATAATAAAGTGTTATACAAACTGTAGTACGTATGCATTTCTTTTTGAACTCACAGTAATAATACGACTGGCAGAAATTTGTAATAATAATAATTCGAAAATGGAACACATAAATTTTCAAGTGTCTGTTCTCTTGTTTTTTGTGAGTTTCATTTTCATTTATTTGCATTTTTTGTTAATTTACTGTGTTCCATTTTCTAATTATTATTATAAATTTCAGTCAATCGCATTGTAACTGAATTCAAAAAGAAATGCATACGTACTACAATTTGTATATCACTTTATTATTTTTATCACGTTATACGACATTCCTTTCATTTAATATGCTAAGTTATTTAGCAAAACATATTCCTTATGATTAACCCTTTCGATGGTTATCATTAAATACGTCGTGTTTTTTTTCGAAATTTCACGAGTTTGATTCCCAGTTGTAACAGGCGATTTTAAAAAAAATCTGTGAATGCAGTTCTAGTTATTATTAAAAATAAAATGATGTCTTTTTTCAGTAAAATATCCTATCTTCAATATTTAATATGCTTTCCCTCCGTGTGAGGTAGCCGTGGGACGCCCTGTATATTGAGGTGTACATTTTCTAAGCATACTTAAAGAAAGCTTCAATTTGATAGTTTATCAAAATTCAAATTAAGTAACCTTAAATTGACGAAATTAAGTTTTGTTTGAACTTCGTAATCGAAAGTTAATTTCGGAGAAAGAGAGTAGACCCCCAGGTGCAAGTGAATAGTGAGAATATGACTTGTGGTAGGGGTATCGAATGCAATAAAAGACGACGTCAGAGGGTAGACCGATATGTCTGCCAATAACATCTACCCGCAATTTCTTCAGTTACTCCGTGATCATGGCGCTTGCAACAGTGCCGAAATATCGGAGACTCATAAAAAATAAGGTACATGGTAACAATCCCGTTAATAGCTATAATTTTAGTGACCATGAAAATTTAAAACAATATATTGTTTTTCTCTTCAAAATTCTCAATAAAATCGATGCTTCTCCAACTCTTTTAGGTAAAATTAATTTTGTTAATCGCATGCGGCTTCCCATACGTGCCTCGCGTTCCGTTTTTAAGCTGATCACTTTTGAGCCGCGAGTGCCGTATCTTCCCTTTTTGTTTTAATCGAAGTTCAGCTGTTTTGGCATGATTGATTTACAAATACATACAAACTTTCATACTTATAATAGAGTATTGCACTTTGTTTAAAGGATATTTCTTGTAGAAATACTCAAGTCCTATACTATGATATTTAAAATTTTTAGGTACTGATAAATAAAGACAATTTTCTTCTTTGTTTTTCGTTTGATTTACCTAAATAAGGTTAGTAGGGGAATGCGTGTGGTGTATCTATCATATCAAATATGTGTGCATGTCGTTTGGGTTAGTTGATAAGTGGTAATATTTGTATTCGTTAAGAAAATAAAAATTATTCAAAATTTTTAGAATAAGCAATAAACTGAAAAATTACTCGTCATAAGCTTATTTAGTATGTTTTGTAAATATTTGGTTTTAATAGGATATCTTATTCTCGAGCTGCTGTTAAGTGATTTTAAGGATCGCGCACATTATGTAGGGTCACAGTGGAAAAAACCGCTGAAATTGCTCATATTATGTCTTTTATATGAACTGTCGCACACTATACCAAGTTGCAGCGGGCCGCATATTCCGCTGCGGATTTTGGTTGCGTGCGATGCGGCGCGCCCCGTCAGCTGCGCCCTGACACAATGTTTTTTGCTGGTCTTATCTAGTTATTATAGCAAGCGCATTGAAGTCCATAAAGTTAGCTTAAGACATGTCGGCTTGTGCAATATTATATTGTCCAAGCCGACATCAAAATTAGCCATTAAATTGGGTAATATTATAATAAAACTAATTAAGTATAGAATATAATACTAAATGTATCATCATGGGGCTGACATAGTCGCTAAGCGACAAAAGCCTTCTTTCTACTGAATAAAGATTTAAAAAAAAAGTCCATACAGTTGCATCGTTGTACGGACGTCTAGCAGTATACTACGCTCGCTTGGGCTATGACTAGGTTAGCATTTTACGCTGCGCTACAGCCCGCTCTGCCCCCATGCGGCCCGACATAATGTGCGCGAACACTTATTGTTAATTGCTTATATTTAAAAATAGCAATCAAATTCAGTCGAATCGAAAAATTGCCTACTATTCTACGGCCACCGACAGGACAATTGGTTTGTGATCATACTGAATTGTAGGGAATTTTATTCTGTGAATTGTGTAAACAGTTTTACGATTTTTCAGGGCCTAAATTCGAAATTTCTAGGCGTGGCGGAAAGTTGCTTTGCCTGAACGGCTACAGATACAGCTGCCATATTGTGAGCGAATATAAAACAAGATGGCGCTGCACGAGTAACAACTGCAAAGCGATAGTCATCACATTTAATGACGAAGTTCTGAAAACAACAGATAGCCATAACCATAATAAAATATGACAATTTTAATATTAATCTAAATCATAAGTAATTTTCATGCAACATAGAATAATAATTAGTTTGGTTTTAATCACTACTTAAAATATCCGGAATTCCTTGAAGTTCTGTACAGTAATAGGAAAAGGACACCGAAAATAAATTTACTTGGTACTGGATCTATATCTTTCGAATACTTACTTCATCTCAATCTTGATATTCGAAATACCTATTTCTTTACATTCGATTCAGTAAATTAAAATATTGCCCTCTAAATCCAAAACTCCATAATACCACGCAAAAATGAAGAAACAAATAGGAGTTTAAAGAACATACTTTAGAACTATATATTTATTCTTGTCGGATGACCGATTTTCGCAAAAATTCTAAAAAAATTGCGTAAACACGAATAATTGACAATGGCGATGATATTGCTGGTAATCTTACTCACACAACGTACACACTTACGTCACAACACTAACCTAATTTTCCTTAGTGTGAACCCAAAAACCCAAGAATATTTTTAATAAGCTAAGGATTCTTTTCGCAACCTACTGAAGCGATTCGCGTTTTCGCAGAAATCTTATCTTTTTTCAGTATGGTTGAGAAATACTTTTTTTTTCATAACGACCAGTGCATTCGTCCGGATAGCGAAGGTTGCGGGTTCAAGTTCCGTCTGCTGCCTGGTCCGCGTGGATTTCTTTCTATTTCAAAAAAATCTTAAGTTTGAGAAATGTCACTGCTATTGTCTAATTTAATAAATACCCTACGTCATAGTATACAACACTAGCGGTCGCCTGCGACTTAATCCGCGTTGACTTTAGTTTTTTCTCACAGGAACCTTTTTTTATTTTTTTCGATGACGGGGAGATTTCGATTTTATCCACGACAATGACCGACGCCGGAAGCAACCTAACATTTTTCCGGGATAAAAAGTATAGTACTTTGAATTCCAGGGATGGAACAGCTAATCTGGTCATTGTTAACAGAGAACAAGCTAGCTTTCATCGAAATAATGTGATAGTTTCTTTTTGTCTTTTAAGAACTGATTAAAACACAGTTTTGTATAATATGTATATTGTTTTTGGCACTGCTGATATGCGTAACAATTATCAATTGAAACAGAAAAGTAGACCTATATAGGAAAGTGGGGGGGGGGGGCGTAATCCGGGGAATAAGTCTTCAGAGTACTTGTCGTGGTATAGATGATAGAACGTGGTATAAAAAGATAGAATAAGATTCTAGGATTCGATTGGTTGATTAACTCACAACTATTTTTTTAACACTACTGCTTTGATAAACCTGATCCAAGGACAGCCAACATGTCAAAATTAAATGTAACCGTCGTGTTTTCAGATGTTCCATACAAAATGATAAGAACGAGGAGAGCCAATCTCATCATGGTAAACGGATTCACGTTTTCCAAAATGAGTGCTAAGAAAGGAGCAAAAATGTGGTGGTGTTCCAGCAGAGTTCAAAGGCAATGCCCGGCTCGGGTGAAATTAAACGGCGATGTACTCGAACAACTCCTTTTAGATCACACTCATCCCCCACCTAAGTATCGTATGACAAAAGACGGAAGCTATGTAAAAATGTGACGACACAAAACTATTTCATCTACTTAAACGCCAAGGGAACTAGTTCCTTACAAACATAATATAAGTATATTGTTTTAAACTTTCATGGTCACTAACATTATAGCTATTAACGGGATTGTTACCATGTACCTTGTTTTTTACGAGTCTCCGATATTTCGGCACTGTTGCAAGCGCCATGATCACGGAGTAACTGAAGTTATTGCGGGTAGATGTTATTGGCAGTAGGCATGCGTCCGATATATCAAAACGAATCCAAAATCCGATTTCAAACACAAATCGATACCGAACGATTTCTCAACAAGAAAATCCGATTTCAGAAATCTAACCGAACCAAAACGCTAGCGATCTAATACCATAAGTATCCAAATGTAAATCGGATTCGAAATTCGTGCTTTCGTTTTCGGAAGTCAGATTTCGTGCTCGGAAGTCCGATTTCGATTTGCTGTTTACGGAAATCTATTGCTCTTCTCTGAGGCGGGATTATTTATCACTGAAAAGATATGTCGTCTAAAAACATCAAAAGTCGAGCAACTTACATTTTTGGACGCTAACCTGAAGTAATTAGGTTTGATTTTGTAAATGGTTTGAAAAATAATAAAAACAAACAGAAAAACAAAAAAAAATACTAAAAAAATATGTAAAAAGAAATCATTGTATATAAGTCGATTTTTAAATGCGCCGCAAAAGTTTTACTCTTAACCGTAAACATAACTTTTCTGCTAGTCCTAAGCGAAAATCTACGAGTATTCTTGCTTCCTACAATTAATTGTTTGTGATTGTCGTTAGCTAATAAAACCAAATCATAACACAAACTAGTGAATTGGCTAAGTTTGGCACATCTGAAATCGGATATCTAAAAACGGATTTTAAAATCGATTTTGAAATCTGAAATCCGATAAATATCCGTTTGCGTTCAAAACCAAAAACGCCCATGTCTAATTGGCAGACATATCGGTCTACCCTCTGACGTTGTCTTTTACTGCGCTCGATACCCCTACCACTGGTCACATTCTTACTATTCACTCTCACTTGTTCCCGACACACAATACTCACAGTATCAGATAGCGGAACGACACTTATTTTTAAAAAAAACCAGTGGTAGAGGGGGTATCGAGCGCAGTAAAAGACGACGTCAGTGGGTTGACCGATATGTCTGCCAATAACATCTACCCGCAATTACTTCAGTTACTCCGTGATCATGGCGCTTGCAACAGTGCCGAAATATCGGAGACTCATAAAAAACAGGGTACATGGTAACAATCCCGTTAATAGCTATAATAATATAAGTATTGCTGCGCGGGCTGGACTAAGCTAAAACAAAGAAAAAAAATTACAGTTATTCCTTCAGTTTTTCACGCCAATACGTGGAAGTGTTGACCACTATAGAGCAAACTGCCAAAGGATTCTTTGGGGAAATGGAATTGCTATGATAACATGAAAACCATAGTTACAATTGTTTAGTTTACGCGTTTAAATAGGTACTTAATTGTTTTATTATTATATTATTATGCGTATAATAATGTTTAATAAGATTTTTTACTAATTATCTGTCATCAATAGTAGGAAAACAATAAATTGAAATTGTATAAACAATCAAAAATGTTTTATTTCCGGGGTCAGAAAGACAAATATGTAAAATTCAGAAGATCAGCTCTTTAAAGGGTTTTTTTAAGGAAACAGTACCATATACGTTGCTTTCTTCTTAAAAAATATATTATATATTAATTTATTCGCGGTTGCGTCATCATTAAATATTTGAAAATGATAAAATAAATTCCTTTTTTTTTTCAATTTGAATATGTCGTAATTTACATATACTTAAACGTCAAAACAAATGTATTCTGTTGGTTACAGCTATGTTACAGACGATGGCAAAGTTGACAGCGGGATAGTTATTCATAACCTGCTCGCACAAGGCTCAAATTTTAAGGGAAAATTTATTTAATAAATTAAAGAAATATACATAAATGGCCAGAACATTCTAATTGTTGTAGACATCTGACAGAATAGTATTTAATAGTCATGACGCTATATTGGTGTGCGTGCGCGATAGACTTATACGAGTTCTAATGCTAGAAAGAGCTGATGACAATTTTTTTTTCTAGATTTGTGGGAAACTGGTTAGACAGTGGTTCAGTGGCTCTTAGACTAAACCTTTGTATTGGTTACAATTACAGAAAAATACAGCATGCACCAAAATAAACAATAGACAAAACTATACTTAATAAAACTCTTTACATAGAATTTATACAGACCGTCATTTCGCAATTTGAGTTTTGAAACTCATTTGTGATTTAGACTACCGCATATTCCTATATTCTCTTGGCAACAATTGATGTTTTGATTGTATTTCCCAACAATAATTTTATTTTTGCATAATTTAGGTATAACTATTAAAGCATTTTAATATTGTTCCAGGTCCCATATTTATAAGATCTAGGCAAGGTGGTGTCCTTCTGTGTATAGGAGGTTTTACTTTCAGCAAGCAGCGCAGAACTTGCAACAAGACTCGATGGATATGTTCTTCGCATTGTAACAAGAAGTGTAAGGCAGTTGCCTTCACCTTTGGCGACACCAACGAAGTGATCAAATGTCACAATGTTCACAACCATTCCTTGAGGGCTGTTATATAAATTATTATTATAATAATAACAAGTTGTGACCACCTTACAACAAATGTAAAGTCTCAAGTTAAGCAGTCTTTAAGCAGTTAGCAACAGGTCAAGTTAAATAAAACTATCAAATTTCACCATGGGGCCGTTCATAAAATACGTCGCGCTAAAAACAGCTTTTTCCGACCCCCTCCCCCCTATTGTCACGCTGTGTCACACTTTCTGTGACCCCTCTTGAAATATTCCGTCCCCCCAAGTATGATTAATTTCAATTGATAGTACACAAATTTTAAGAATTTAAATTTTTATTTAGTTTTTATAATAAAATTTAAATATATAAATAAATCTTTTCATAACAAATAAATAAATCATATTTCTATTAATCAGAAGTCCAAGGATTCTGTAAATGCGCTGAAATATTTATAATCGGTATTGCAACATCTTCTTCTTCATTTTCAAAACTACCGTCCACGTATTTTATGAACGGCCCCTATCTGACTTTGAGATTTATTTGAGAAATCTGTACTTATTTCCAAACTTTAAACGCATTACAATATTAATGAATTGAAGGCTCAAAGAACAACATTGAGTAATATTGTAGATATTAAATAATATATACACTAAAGTCCGACTACATGTCCCATTTATTGAATAAAAACACAGCATGCACTAAAATAAATAATAGACAAAACTATATGTACTAAAATCTATAAATAAAACGTATACAAATCAAATATTTCGAGATTTTTTTATAACTCAAGTGGTTACATTGGTAATTAAATTTATTTTTAAGTAATTATATTGATAATTCTCTTGGCAACAGCTGATACTTGAAACAAGCCCAGTTTTGATTCCCTTACAATAATTTTATTTATGTATAATTAAGGTAACTATTACATTGATTATTTTGAAATTGTTTCAGATCCCATATATATAAGA
The DNA here is from genome assembly GCA_902850365.2 of Chilo suppressalis. NCBI lineage: Eukaryota > Metazoa > Arthropoda > Insecta > Lepidoptera > Crambidae > Chilo > Chilo suppressalis. Next base: position 5,427,234 of record OU963906.1, on the reverse strand, counting down.
TCCAGGCAAGGTGGTGTCCTTCTGTGCATAGGAGGTTTCACTTTCTGCAAGAACCGGAAATATCGTAACAAGACTCGTTGGCTGTGCTCCACGCATTCCAACAAGAAGTGTAAGGCGGTAGTCTACACGTTGGGCGACACCAGCGAAGTGATCAAATGTCGCAATGTTCACAACCACGAACAGAGGGGTGATTTAATAGTGTAAATTATTATTATCCTTTTAATATTATATAGCTAAATTTGAATGTTTGTATATTTGTATGTTATATTTTTATTTTGAAGCATCTAACTGAGATGTTTAAATCTAAGGAAAAGTTTACTAGAAAATATCCGCGCGGTCCAGGCAGCAGAATATAATACAACTATAATTCCTATTTCTTCTTTCAAATGTTTAATACTTGTAAAGGTATTCATTTCATATTGTGGGTTACCGACAATGCAAAGGGATGGCGCTGCCTTGCAGCCTAAGGCTGGAGAAAATTCGACACGGCCATCGGGCCGCGGTAGCATATTGGTCAGTGCATTCGTCCGGATAGCGAAGGGTGCGGATTCGAGTCCCGTCTACTGCCTGGTCTGCGGGGAATTTTTTCTAGTACAATTCGTTATAGTTTTCCTTAAAAGCTCATAAAAAGCTTTTAGAGGGGGGAGGACGCCCTACTCGAACAAAAATTAGCACATTAAAATTCAATATTTTGCAAACGGATCCCTAAATCGAAAAATAGTCTTAATAATTCTAGGCATTGCTTAAAAGGACCTATTCAACGATATTCCGACACGATGGGGTAGAGGATGGAAAATAAAATATCCTCAGGTTACATGTAGGGGAGCTACCCTTGAAAAATATTTTTCTAGATTTTATTCTACCAATTTTGTCGGCGTGATCAATATACATGTCTTCCCAAAATTACAGCTCTCTAGTGCTAATATTCTCCAAGCAAAACCGGGGATGGCCAGACGGACATGACGAAACTATAAAGGTTCCTTGTCAGGACTACGGAACCCTAAAAAAATAGGACACTAAGGCCCGTATTACAGAATGACAACTAAGTGTTGATCTCTACTTGAGTACAGTTAGAAAGGGATGTCGCTATGTGCTATGCTATATAGCGACATCCCTTTCTATATATGCTCAAGACTAGATTCATTCCTGAGAATCTTTCTATAATACGGGCCTAAGTGTCCTATTTTAATTTTTTGTAAGTCTTACAAAAGTAAGTTGATATTTGAAACTTAATGATGAATGTAATATGTACATACTCTAAGTATATATAAAATGTTGATGTCATATTTCAATATTTTTTTATTGTTTACAGTATTTTATTAACAAGTTTCTTTACTTAAAATTAAAGTTAGTTTCTTTATTTTAAATTTAATTGCTAATTAAATTTATAATGTAATGATGAATTAAATGATGTTCGTGCATTCTATATGGGACTAGGGAATTAGAATACCAGTTATGTAGCGTACCTACATCCTCGCGCATCCTACGGGCAGTTGCTGAAAATCAGCATTTTGCATATTAGGCAAAAACACTGCTGAGCTTCTGCCTATTTGCATCACTGTCACTCACTAATGACTGTAGTTCAGACTAGATATTTAAGAATTGTTCAAACTATTGTTCTATCAATGTCTGCAGTGATAGAATATATTATTACTTATATTATTTTGAAATGCAAATAAATAAGTTTAAGTACTTTGAAATCAACCATGAATTGGAATCAAATATGTATTTCTGTGATATATCCAGTCATCATAGTGATCGATCATATACGACTATACAAAATATGTGAACAATTCTAACTTACTCAACGTTTTTTCGTGATAATATTTAATAATTAATACACACATATTATGTTTTTATTGAAACCTATACATCAAAAGTTTATTAACTTTGTTTAAGTGTAGCGCTTAAAATAAACATTTAATGTCAAATAATAAAAGCGTGGTTTTGGTGTCATTCCCTTTCATGTTCTTTATTGCCTGTCAGTAATAACTACTGATGAGGCGGTGTAAACGATACCTGGGGGCCGTTTGCCTAACGGATGTGGTTTGGAAAACGCTAACGCTTTCGATTTTATTTTGTTATTTCTGACCGCCGAAGGTTTTCAAATACCTCACGCTCATTTTTTTAATATTGTTATTACCAATGCAAAAGAAAAAAAAGAGCGCGAGGCATTTGAAAACCTCAGGCGACTAGAAATAACAAAATGAAATCGTAAGCGTTAGCGTTTTCCAAAGCATTTCCGTTAGGCGAATAGCCCCCTGGTGGGATTGAAATGCCAAAGAGTGGACTGTAAAGTGCTAGTTGGAAATGTAAGAAGGTGGATGGCGGATTCTAGGATAGATTAATGATAAACTTACTTGAGTGGTTGCGCCGCGACGGTTGCTATGGCGGATGTGCCCAGTCTTCTGCTGCAGCCTGTAGCTGTCCCTTCCTGGTGCTAGCAGTTACCACTGAGATCAGAGCCAGAGACCAGCCTCACACATAACTATGGCGCGCCTGCCCCACCCACAAGGCCCTTGTGAACTCTTTGTGTTCTGTGTTCCTATTAATTTTGATGACTTTGGCCGCGTTAGTTTTAGTTTTTCGAAAATCTCACTGGAACGTAACGTTTTTCCGAGATACAAAGTATCCTGTCTCAATCAAGGTCATAAACTATATATATGTACGAATTTTTATTCAAAACCTTTCAGAAATTTTCGCGTGATTGAGTAAGAAATATACAAACTTTAACATTGTTAATTAATATTACATATTATAACATACATAATTATATAAACAGAGAAACTCCTTTATTACCTACATTAGTAGTAAGATGTGCAAGTTTTTATGTTTGTTGCCTGTTATGACAAAGTTTTATGACTTGAATTGAGACATAGGATACTTTTTATTTCGGAAAATTTTTAGGTTCTTGTGGTATTCTGGAAAACTAAAAATAATGAGTCGCGGGCGGCAGCTAGTGTTAGCAATAAATATTGAAAGCGAGTTTTTGGTGTTATTATTCCTTATTACTTACCTTCTTCTTCTAGAATATGTATATGTGTGTGTGTGTATATATATCCTTTATTAATATTTTCAGGAAGAAAGTATTTTTTAGAGTACGTTTATTGGTTTTTCTCTCCATAGTTAACATGTTTTTTAAACTATAAAAGCAATCACTATTTGTTTTTTTAAATGAAAAAATAATTATATTAATTACCTACTTAAATAATAATAATTTGATTCCTTACAAAATAATCTGCATTTCTTGCCTTTCGTCATGACAACAGAAAAAGTGGTAACACGTATTTATTAAAGCATTTTAATCCTGTTTCAGTTCCCACTTTCATAAAGTCCAAGCATGGTGGTGTCCTTCTGTGCTTAGGGGGGTTCACATTCAGGAAACAACAACAAACCCTACTCAAAATTCGCTGGAATTGCTCTTCGCATTGTAACAAGGGGTGCAAGGCTGTAGTTTATACCTTCCGCGAAACCAACGAAGTGATCAAATGTCACAATGTTCACAACCACTATACCGTAAAATGAAATGTACCCAACAATGTCAAAATCATTAATGTCATCAATAGAAATTTTGGTTCTATTTATTCTTTAATTTTTTTATGTCTAATATATACATATATTGCGGTGCGTGTGGATGCGATTGATGAGTAGCAAATCTTTTTTTACTATTCCAGTAACAATACAATTTTAATGTTTATGTTTAGTTTCCATTTGAATAATGCTATTAGATATATCAACACATTCACACGACGAAGTTATCAACTGATTACTCCAGAATGTTGAATTGTTATTTTTAAGTATGAGACTTTAATTTACACTACTAAAATTTACAGGTAAAAACATTCCTTAACTTTAGAATTCCATAAGGGAATCATTTGAAACCTCTACCTTTTCTCTGCAGATGCTTCATTCGAATGGACACAACGCGGTAATCTAGTAATGACAGTCAATGGGTTTAGGTACAGTCAGCATAAAAGTAACGGCTTCAAAACCAGATGGCAGTGCTCTCGCCACAGCAGAGGCTGCAATGCTGCGGTGGTTACTCTCACAGAAGCGTGTGGGTACACGATTCTTTCGTTAAAACAACAACACAATCATTGAGATTTTTTACTAGATCAGAGAAAATTACTCAATTTTATAAAACACATTTTGATACGGGTATAAACTTATTATTACTTAACAGGCCCCGTGCCTGTAGTTGCAAGACAGAAAGGAAAAAGAACCTTTTAAGGATCTGAAATATCATGAAATGTAAAATAAATATATATAAATCGCGCTTTATACCCGTTCAAAAAGTATTTTATTAGACGATTAGTATGTGGGAAAACATAATACTAAAGTAAAAATTACTTCAGCCCATTTGATATCTGTTATATGGAATTCAACCATGACTTTATTCTTATGTCTCCTAATAAATATAGTATCCTATTATTAGTAACATTGTTACCATTATGTGACATTTGCTTACATCAAGACTTTACTTTAAATATGTTCAATATATTATTATTATATTTCAACCTAACCTCTTCTACTTCTTTCTTTTCATCTTTGTATCCAGCTCTGGCAAAATATATTTGTTTTTTTTAACTAATTTGGTCTTTAGTAAATTTGATTTTTTCCGCACAACACGAGCGTATTCCAGCTATCCAATATGTAAATTGGCTGTCAAAAGTAAGTAAGTATGATTGACATCAATATGAAAATACCCACATCTCAAAAATCTCAATCGTGGCCGCATGTGATGTTATGAGGTTAAGTTATCCGAAACTGTCGGATAACTTAACCTCATAATGTCACACTAATTGACTTCGAGCTTTATACTGCTTGACGTAAGATTCTCAATCTAAAAAGTGTAAGTTTTTCTGGCTGTCTGTACTTATCATCATCGTAATTAACTTATACCTATCTAGCTTCGAATGCTATAGGCAACTATATTAAAAACTCTAAACAACATCACAAACAAAATTAGATGACGAAAAGTTGTCGATATAGGTACATTGGATGATCCACGGAATTAAGTGGGATATCGCGTATGCAGCCATGCTAACTTCTTGAGCAACCACCATGGTCACTTTAGGCGGAGGATATTTTTATATGGCAGCGTACTCTTGATGTAATTGATCTAAAACCAAAGGGACGAGAAGAGAAGAAGACATGTCGCACGGCTTTCCGTGCTAATTTTAGTTTATTACAGGTCATAGCTGTTCTTGCAAATATCTGTACTGTATAATGTGCACAGAGGTGAGGCGAATACAAGGTGTCATGACTAAGACAATGATAAACTATTTGCAAAAATATCTTCTAGCTCCATGTTAAAAGTCATCTAAATCAACTGTGAAAGCATAACAGACAGTAAGGTAGAGTACGGATGGAAGCAAGGTTACGCCAAAGTTGATCAGATCAGTGATCTAAAAGTTATATAGTGTCATGCGAAACAACAGGGCAAGTGGTAAATTAGGAACTTCAAGTCTAACTTCAAATTAAATTGTTTCAGATTTATCCTTCAGCTATATTCAGTCACTGAAACACAAAAGGCCATTGATTATGTTGCGGAGTTACACTTTCGCGCAGACCACTTCCGACCGACGTTATTGGAACTGCAGCAAGAAATTCTCCGAAAAGTGTACGGCGAAGCTCCGTTTTGACTGTTATGGAAATTTAGTTCACTGTGTGCTGAATCACAACCACAGTCCACCTAACATAATTGTTACCAAGGAAGGCAATTATGTCAAACTTTAGTTCTGCCTCAAGAAACATCCTAGGCAAACAGTTGGTTGAGTTTCCTGTGTGAAGAAATAAGTGTTTGCGACAATAGAACTAGCAGATAGCCACATAGTATTATATGTATTATAACAATAATATACAATTATACAAAATACAGTAATTCGTATTGTAGGCTAACAAACTTAATGATGAATGATGTTTTAGTTAGCTTCTGTGATTATTCTGTGATTTACTATTTTTTACTATTTATGCTTCTATACCCTTTTGTTTTATATCCTGAGACACTACAAAATTGACTTCAGATCATTAGATGCTAATTTCATCATCAGAATGCTTGATATTTTTCTAGTAGATGTTTGTAACGGAGTCTTTATTTTTTAGTCATTATTCACATTCAGTGCTTGTTCTTAAGTCTTGAAATGAAAGAAAAATTTAGTACCTACCGATAAGCTATTTAAGCGTTTAGCTTGATCTTTCATACAATATACACGTTATACTTATGTTGTTTAATTTTTATTGAATCGATTTGAGTAGATACGAAGGTTTTTCCTCTATATACACACATCAAAAAAAGTTTGCGATCACTTTGAAAAACAGATTGTTTTTTGTGTTACATAAGACTTTTTTGTAATTTCTTTTTCTGATAAGATTCTAAATTTTAAAATTAGAATTAGAACGTAATAAAATAAGATAATTCAATTGTTTTTACATATAAAAAACATGTAATCCAAGCTGACACTCATTCAAAAATCTGACTTAGTCAATATTATCGAATTTAAAGTATTTTTTCACGGAAAGTTGTGATTTAAGAAATTCCACGAGGATTATCAGATATTTTACGAACCAGAATTGTAACTTTGAGGGAAGAAGGCTATTCTACAAGAGAAATAGCACTCAATCGGTACAAGTTTCAGGCGGGATTCGTGCCTGCTAAACCTGGACTATGTGGATTTTCTAAAAAAAACTTCTTCGCATTTAAATACCTTCCCGATGAATATACATCCCGAGGATGCATAGGGGAGTATGTACAATTAATTTTAAGGGTACAAAGCATGTCTTATGATCCCTATGTAAACCAATCGCAATAATTGTTGTGTATGAGTAAATTTATATTATAATATTAGTTTTTAAGATTTCTGTTTAAGATACACATTATATGATGGCACCATGGTTTTTTTAAGAAATGTAACTGTTTCATGGTTCTATTGGTTTTCATATAAGTGGTTGTTTGCTTTTCTTTCAGGTACGGAAATATGGCAAATGAATATGGAGAGAATAAAATTTAAAAGACATAATTTTTATTTTAACGGTTCCTTATCCAGTAGGTCCAAACGCTGTTATACGTGTCTGCCGTCAGCTCGCTGTCATAAAGGTTTTACAAGCAAATCGCGGGAGCTATATAGTCTTCATATTTTCAGTTTAAACAAGATGCTTATGTGATAGATGCTTTGGATCAACATCTTCATCCAATGACCGGCTATTGTGAAAGTTGCTAAACTTCCACGATCGAAGGCCCAATGCGCTTACCATCTGCGTCATCGGACTCCTCCAAAAACAAACTTATACAAAATTATGACTGATGAATTCTTCTTCTCACTCGTTTCACTCTTGTCAGAGTGGTCATGATCATGATGAGACATCTGGGGAGGGGGCATATGTAGCTCGCTTTACCATGTTTCGTCACCTTGCTCGTGTTGTAAACGTTATGTTTATTCAACATTTCAATTATTGTACCAACGGAATTATCGACCTTGCAATACATAATTTTATTGTTTAATGCTTAGTTTTTTAAGTTGAGCGTAGGCTCAAATAGAAAAATAGTAGCTTGTCAGACATCAAGTTCAATAATCAATATTAAGCAGTGGCTTTACGCTGTTCTTCCCTTTCTCTTTTCTTTCTTACTCGCATTCACTCCATTGGATTGTATATATCCATATAAGCCAATCGTTTTTGCTGGATGACGTACTAAGCCGCAAAAACATTTTCATGTAAAATGTAGCCAAGACGAGACCATGTGACGTGAGAGACATGAGAAAATTATCAGATCTCATGTAGAGCCAAGTTTCTAACTCTACATGCCCTAACACACCTCTATATAATACCTAAGTAAAAAAATGGGTGCGTGTACTTATGTAGGCGCGTGAGAAGTTATCCTTCTTTCGCATCGTTTAAAATTAGTTTTTAATTGCATGCAAATAATTAATTAAATAAAAAGTCTGGAAAAGGACACAGTCAATAAAGTTCAGTTTTAATTTGAAAAAATAAATAAATAATCAAAATATTCAATTAAAATCGCTACTGAATATAATTTATTAGACCATATGTGATTTGCACTTGTATGAAACTCAAACACGTATTCCGAATATACAAACTAGAAACATGTGGATAAATATTATAAATATGAATACCTATAACTGTTACTTTATTACAAAAAATAAAGATGTGGTTTTTGGTTCTACTACACCAATGGTCAAGAGATGGCGCTGTAGTCTCCTGAATCGCGCTTTGGTTCCGTTGTTCCAGATTAATAAATACTTTAGATATTATAAATATGAATACCTATAACTGTTACTTTATTACAAAAATAAAGATGTGGTTTTTGGTTCTACTACACCAATGGTCAAGAGATGGCGCTGTAGTCTCCTGAATCGCGCTTTGGTTCCGTTGTTCCAGATTAATTTTTGATAGGCCTTCACAATGCAGTCGTTAGCACCCACTAAATAGAGTTTCTATTTCTATTTTGTTGGTAGATTTTCTTAATGTGCGGTAAACACAAAAGTAACGCATGAAGTTGGTCGCTAAAGCGACAGTGTTTGTGTTACAGTGATGCGCGCGCATCCTAAAATTTCACTCTCATCATTTTTTCATAACGCGCCTAAAGAAGTATAACTTCAAAAATATGTCGCTTGTCCATTTCGCTACATTCACATGGGCGTAAGACGATAAAATGATTTATTGTTTATAACTCAAGTCACATATTTTGACTAAGGTGTAGAGTAAGTGAAGTTAGGCCTTGTAGAGTTAGGACGTGTAAAGTTAGGCGCTTGGCTGTATATGAGATCTGTAGGGTGATTCTGTAAAATAAAATCTCTCTTCTGATTTCGGTAGCTGCCATTTCAGATATAAGTTTGATATGCATTACGCCATTACACGGCAAAGTGGCGCTATGTCTATAAAAGCAGCCAGTATTAGACATTTGACGTTTGTCAGAAATCCGAATGAATAAGATCGTAAGTGAGATTGTATCTTAGTGTCGCCGCACACGGGCCACACGCCACAGTCACAAACGCCACCACGAGAAGCTAGAAGCGGCTACTAAAGTGGCTGAAGCGCGCGACAGCGGCCAACTAAGGTAAGGGAGAGAGGGGTGGGGAATCGCGCGAGTGACATGTGGCGGCGTTTTGTATCGGCGCATTAAGTGGCCGGTGCGGGCCACAAGAAGCGAGCAACGACGATTTGTAGCGTGTGGCGGCCACCGGCGTACCGTGTGTGGCGAGTCCATATAAAATGTATGAAAACTACAAGAAATATGCCGGCGGCGGCGTTTTGTGGTTGTGGTCAGTGGACCGTGTGCGGTGACACTTACAGAATACATATGCAGTTATTTATATATTTTTCTATTTATTTGCACTCAATAGGTCCAAACCTTTTTTTATATAACCTAAGATCTTTATATGAAATTGGACCTTAAGTGTAATTAGCTTTTTTTTACAGACGTCGTATTTACTGTGACAAACAGAGCAGGCCCTATGGTGACAGTAAACGGGTTCCAATACCTACGTCATATCTGCAGAGGACGCAAGACGAGGTGGCGGTGTCGAAACAGGGGCTGCAAAGCCGTAGTATTCACCGTCGATGAAGCAGTGATCGTCCAAAAGAATGAACATAATCATTGCATATCGCACGTCACAAACAAAAGAGTTTCAAAAACAGTGTATTGAGATATCGCGTTTCGTAGTTTTAAAAATTCATAGAAACAGAACTACTTGTTTAAATGTTTAAAACGATACCTAGATTTAAACATACATTGGTGTCGATTGTGGCATGATTCTCTAAACCTAAACTTAAATTTGACAACAGTGTATCCTTGTCATTCTCTATACAGAATGAAAAGCAGAGAGATGTTAAATTTAGAGAATCATGTCAGAATGGTGTCTATTATCCTATTTTGTGCTGAGTAAGTTTAGTTAGTGTATCAACAGTAGTTTTAATTTAAATAGTACATTTATGTGAATGGGCAAAGATAATAATACCCTTTTAGCAGTTCAAATGGCTCAGATGTTTAAAATACGACTATCTTGCTTGACTATATTGATATCGGGTTATAACTATTTTGCAAAAAAGCGGGCTCTTTCGATTTTTTTCTCTACTTCAATGAATATTACAAGAAAGAGGTTTAATTCATTTGACAATGTGTTGGCATGTTATTTGAAGAATTCTGGCATTATTAAATACGTTCCAAACGTTAAATTTGAAATGAACTAAAGGAAAATAAATATTATTGTGGATTTTGTAAAATTTCATTTCTTATGGCACGAATTGCTGAAACAATTTATTACTAAAATTTTAAAACTTTTTGTATATTTTCTTCAAATTAAAGAATTTAATCTTTCTTTTTATTTTGTAAACTTTATATTAATTTAGTAGTTAAGTAGGTTAAAGTAATTTGAATTGTATATTGTAGGCATTAAGTAGTTTTTAAGTTTTTGTTATTTAAATGTATTTATTATTTAATCAATAAATATTTTTGTTTTTGCATCAAATGAGTACCACTTTCTGATATAAGTGATAAAGCGATAAGGGCCGGTAAAATTATAGCCCTACTTGATGTAGGTTTTTCGCAAACTTATGTGTCTCAGCAGCTAAATGTGAGTCATTCAACTGTCCAGCGGACATGGCTTATGAACGATCAGGAGGAGGCTATTGGCTACTCATATCAGGAGTGACCGCCCGGCTCGGGGCCCCAAATTTCTCCATGAGCACCGTGTTGCCTAACTATAGTTTGCTTGAAACTGTGCTTCATGGTCTTTGGAGGACTGGGTTAAAGTATTGTTATCTGATGAAGCTAGAATTTCTTTGTGTGGGCCGTAGCCTGCAAATGCTACGAAGCTTTACCTTTTATGATAAAATTTTGAATAATGTTACTAAAATTAATAAACTTTTACTAAGAAACACCATGTTTGTCGAAATATTAGCTCAGGAGAATCCTTTCGAAATAGAATTTAAAAGGTGACCTTGACGGCACGATTGCGCTCTTTATAATTTAATAAAGTTTAAAACATATTCCCTTATTAATAAATAAGGAATAAGCTTAGACTAGTTACGCCGTCTTTTGTTCATGTCACCCAAATGCCATTTGTCATTCAATAGACACAGACAAAACATGGATGAACTAATCCAAGAGTAATCTTCGTTTATTAATAAGGGGTTTAAAGTGCAGTAAACATTCAATTCATTCAATCTACGTGACGTTGAAGCGCCTTCAGATGTCGCGGAACATGTTGATTGCCCCCGCTCCGAGATCGAGCGATTGTTAAACGCTGACTAGTGTGGCCTGCAAAATGTTTTGTGACATTGGTCCGAGACATTTCACGTAGTTAGTTGTTGCGCGTCTTGTTCCGCAACATGTTGCAATATTTGGCCCGTAATGTATTCGGAGCTTTAGAGCGTCATCGAGCTAAGGGCGGAAAGATTATTAAGGACCTGAAGTCGGGTAAAAGCAAATGGCTCTAGTCGTTTTCTAGGCGAAGGGAGTCTCTTAATGAAATACTTTTATTAGATTACTCTTAACTTACATGAAAATGAGTTATTCGGTTGAAATCTATAAGTAGTTACTAACAAACTGCCTTCATTTCAGATATTGTCCATGGCGTCACACCACGAGGGGCGAGGTATATTTTAATGGACGGTTACAAGTTCTTGAAGCATAAGACAAGCAGAAATGGCCTTAAAGTACGATGGTTGTGCGGCACTCATAACATGAAAGGCTGTAAAGCCAGCCTGCACACAGTTGACAATACAATTGTAAACAGCAACAACAACCATAATCACCCAATACCAGTAAAATATCCTAAACTTATGGGATATGTTCAAGTCAATAACTGGAATTAAATTAAATTAAAAAAAAACAACGAGCCTTACAATAGTCCCGTATGATCGAAATGCGAAAATGCGTAACTCTTGAGTGACGCGGCGAGACGGTCTGCGCGCATTCGTATAGGTTAGGCTTTAGGGTCAACTCACACCGAAAGAGCGGCGAAGGGCAGCGAAGCGCAGCGACCCGCTCGGTAGAGAAGGCGCGCTTATGGAATTCGTCGGAATTCCCGCAGCGCCGCGGGAGTCGTTAGAGTTTCTCATGCGATAATTAGTATTATAGTAATGAAAATAAAGTTAAAATTCATATGACACTGAATTTCGCTGCTCTTTTGGTGAGTTGAGCCTTACGCTAGCTGCGTCGCTGTGGCCTTCGCTTCGTGGCGAAGCGAATTTTTTTGGCCGAATATTTAAGTACATTTGTTCTCGCCGTGCAGTACGTCGGCGTCGCTCTAACTAAGCCATCGCTCATAGCGTTATGGCCGTGCAGTATAACAAGCATGCCCCTCTAGCATGACCACCGAAACGGGATATGATAAAGCGATATATCGACAATAACTGTCACACTACTGTCAAACTCCATAGTACTCTGACAGTTAATGCCGATATATCGCTTTATCATATCCCGTTTCGGCGGTCATGCTAGAGGGGCAGGACTCCTTACCGACAACTTTGAAATCAGTACTAGGGCATGCAACCGGTTAACTGGATAAACCTGGTAAAACCGGATAACCGATAGATTTTGGAACTCCATTTTCTTTACACATAAAACCGTATTTTTTCAGATTTTTCGGTTTTTTACTTTTTACTTAACTCGAGGTAAAAACATTCTTCCTTGCGCATCAATGGACTAGAACTAAATAAATTTAAAAAATATATGACTATCATTTAAATAGTTTTTAAATAATCCCGGAAAAAGAAACCTTATTTGTACCAATAAGAGGGCAAGGCCAAAGTGGCCTCTAAAAAGATTGGAGTTTTTAATCGGTCGAAGCAGTACTTCAAGTTTCAAGCAAAGGATTCTGCTTTACAAAGCACAAATTATTCCCCACATGGAGTCCCCTTAGCACGAACCATTATCGAATTCGAATAGTTCATTTCGATGTAGATAGACGTTAAATGTGTACTGATTTTTGACTCTCATTACGTCCGTTGTGTTGCTGCTGTTGAAATTTCCGTTAGAACTTTCTCAATGACATTTTGCACCTACTAACGTAACGAATTCGACATTTATTTGTGTTAAGAGTACTGCTCACATCACTTGACCTTTTAATGTTCTTTCCTATCCACATTGTATATGTTTATCTTAAAATCAGATTTAGGTTTCTGTGTAAGCTCTGAAGAACCAGTTAGATCCCCTCGTTTACTAATCGGGGCGATCCAACTGAATTTGATTTCTATACAAAGACGCGCGATTAGGATTGTCAAGGATCCTAGCGGAAAATCTGGAGCCTTTAGAACTGCGCAGGGACTTTTTTTTACTGTTTTTATTGACATTTATTGACACAAACCCGAAAAAACAGAAAACACCGGTTTTCCAAAACCGCCCGGTTTTTGCATGCCCTAATCAGTACCCTTAGCACGAACCAATATCGAATTTGAAGTTTGCGAGTGCGAAATGTTATTGTCAAATTTTGTATGGAAACTAGAACAAGAGCGCCTCACCAGACGTAATAAGAACTAAAAATCTAATCTAATAAATAGATCGAATTCAACTATTCGAAGTCGATAATGGTTCTTGAAAAGGGAACAGTCGTTAGGTAGTTAAAAGATCTTCAACATTTTTGCTTAATTCTCTATAAGTGCTTTAAGTTTACACAGTACCATGTATACCCTTTGATACCTTGTGTGTGCGATTTTATAACAATGATTATGATGTAATAAATGATTTGAGTGAGAACTCGTATTATTTGTCCAACTGTTAATATTAGTTGAGTTGATTTATTAAAAGAGCTATCTTCACTCTTATCTTTAATATAATACTGTATTTTTTTATTTAAAAGCTGACAAAATTGAGATAGTTCTTAACTATAATTTATGAGGATTTGTTTAGGGGTTTGAAAATTACCAGCTCATTCAGAGGAATTTCAATGGCCCTTTAACTTTATGATAACTACGTAATAGTTAGACCTGGTCATCGTCAAGTCGGGGTACCCCTTTTTATGTTTATGCAATCAAACGAGCTGGCAGTCCTGGACGCCAATCGCCTAACTGGATTTCTATGGCTATCACTGTCGCTTACAATTTCATTTTGTTATTTCTGACCGCCTGAGGATTTCAAATGCCTCACGCTGTATTTTTTTCTTTTTCATTAGTAATAAGAATATTAAAGAAAATGAGCGGGAGGCATTTGAAAACCTTCGACGGCCAAAAATCTTTCAGGTTTTATTCCTTCTCCTTCCTCTTTCATTCTCATCAGCCTGATAATGTCTAGACTTTTGGGGCACAGGCTTTTCCCATGGACGGTATAGGAAGAGAGGATGGACCATAACCCACCACGCAGGCCTAGTGCTCTACTAATTAGTGGTTACATGTAATGATCCCAGGTGTAGCCAAGATCAATGACTACCTATAATGATATTGTATTATAGTGTAGTTTAAACGCATCTTAAGGTAGATTTATTACATACGCCAAAGATTCTGTGTATATACGCAAGTGCTTAAATAAGTAAGTAAAAAAGTATTATAAATCTAAAGAATTTCTCGCCTTAGGTGCAGGTTCGTTATTTAATTCGAAAATTATATTAAAGAAAAGTCGTCTTAAATAGTTTGTGAAAAGAAAATTGTGAAATTATTAAATTAGTCTGTAAGTAATCTAAATATTTTTTTTAAAGAAAATATGGTCAGTGCATTCGCCCGGATAACGAAGGGTGCGGGTTCGAGTCCCGTTTGCTGCCTGGTCCGGGTTTTTTTTTAAGTAATTTTTCTATACATCTAGAAACATCTAGCAGCCAAATACTTTAATAAAAATAGAACTAGTTTATAAGTATTCATTAAACTTGCCATTTGTTGTGTTAAGTATAAATATGATATAATGTTGTGTTAAGTATAATAGAATACCTTTTAATTCTAATGTTAGGCGAAATTGTTTTCCAATGTATTAATGTATTCTTGGCAAATGTTATAATTGTAATAAAACTTTGCTCAACAATCTTTTTTATAATTATTTTTCAAATTATGTGTACAAAGAAGCTGAGCTATCATTGATTTGATACTTAGAGAGCAAGTTCTACTTTAGGAGTATTTTTGGATTTTTTTGATACAAAGATAGCTTTTTTCTAAACACCTTATATGTGAGTACTTACATCTATTTATATAAGTAATTACTACCTACACCAGAGTAACGTACTATAGAACAAATTAATCCCTAACCCATTTGCCGGATGTTTCGCTTATGTCAAAATAGACAAGTTTTTTTCTATAGAGAATGCGTAATTGCACTTAGGACCTTCTAATAACAAGGAAACTGTTTTAATGTGGATCACCTTTGTTTCCATATTTTAGATAAAATTTGAATTGTAGTTTAGTTTTAGTTAAAATCAACACTTTACTCAAACTCGTAAATATAATACACCCCTTTCGATTTTATAAATCTTTAGTTGACTGAGATTTCCCTTAGTTTATGTAAATCTATGATAAAAACTCATAACATAGAATGTTACGTCAACCCTATGATATGAAATTATCATAGGGAGGCGGAAAATCTGGCACTCTTATATGATTGTTCTGAAAATAACAAATTCGTTTCCAGGGATATGTACAGTTATGTTAAAGTTTACCTTATTGTTTTGCAAAGGTTGTAAGAAAGCTTATTGTGGGTCAACCATCAAATTAGCTGATAGTATATATCGACCAAGAAATTAAGTTATAACTCGTTCGTTGTAACTCAATTTCAAAGCACTGATAAACAGTATTTTCGCTATAGGTACCCTGAGGAGTTAATCTCCCTTATCCCTCCATCACCTTTCCTGCAGAGGACCACGCGCGCTGGCCTACGTTGCCACCGACTTACTGTGGCCACTATTCCTACACGAACAAAGAAATTTAGTGACTCATTTCTTTGTCGTACTATTCGTAAGTGGAATTCTTTGCCCGCGCACGTGTTCCCTCCTTCCTACAATCTGGGGTCCTTTAAGAGAGGCATGAAGAAACATTTTTTGCAGAACGGCAAGGTAAAGATGGTTGGTGCGGCAGTTATAAACTGCTGTACCAGCTATCCTCGCGTTTGGACTTTATCACCACTTAACATCAGGTGGGGTAGATTCATTTGCCTACCTGGCTATATAAAAAAAACCTACCCACATAAGGAGCAAACAAGTGACAGTGTTAAAATAAAACAATTTTTGGTATTCCACATTTTATTAACTCATCAATTCATGTAATTTTCGATATAATTGTTACTTTTTATTACTATTTGTGGAAGAATTTATTTAAAAGTAACACGTGGATAATTTAAGTACACAAATTGTTTTTCTTTCATTAAAATTTTAAACAGTTTTTATTACAGCGTCCTTTTTACTTGTGTTTGTAAAAGTACATGTCTAAAATTAAATATTTAGTAAATTATGTAATATTTCTATGAATACACTGGAGGTTAAATACATGTCGTATTGTATTGCTAATCGTATTATTGATACGAATTATTTTTTTACAAAATGTAAAACGTAGCTGTATGTACGAACATACGTGGCATTAATATTGCTGTATCTGTATGTCAAAAATAAATACAATATTATCATTATAATGAAGTAATTGGTATATAAGTAATTGATTGAGGCCCATTTGCACCCAAATTAAGGCTTAATCGTGTTTAACACATTATTCGATATTTTATTGAATTATTTAAAGTCAAATAAAGATGGAATGAGGCTTAAACATGATTAACTCTTAAATTTCAATAAATAACTAGGGCTAAAAATATTATCTTAACAAACAAATGATGTTACTTAAAACACCAATCCTATTATAAGTAATGAATTAATAGTCAAAACTAAAGATCTTCATTAAGATTAATAAAAAAAAATATAGTATTTTACAATAATACTTTTTCGAGTTTTTATAAATATTTCAACTTTTATAGCTATTATAAGTCGCGGCACGAAACTCTAGCGCTGACCGTTATTGCGCAGAAGTAAAAATTGTGATGTCTTGGGGGGAAACGAGGTGTGCCAGTCGTACCCATGCGCAGCTATCCCCTTCAGCCCTTGTTCAGCGCTGGAGTTACGTCCCACAAACTTTAACGGGATTGTTACCATGTACCTTGTTTCATACTCATAAATGAGTCTCCAATATTTCGGCACTATTGTAGGTGCCATTATCACGTGAGACTCCAAGGTACATGGTAACAAACCCGTTAAAAGCTATAGTCTTAGTGACTATGAAAGTTTAAAACAATATATTTCAACTATTTTTCATTTCAACACAATCAATGCTTAAGGAACATCAAAAACATAACACAGTATTAAAAATAGAATAATTACAAACAGGAAATAAATCAAGTTTCAAAGGTGTTCAATTTGGCCGCTACATCTTGATCTCTTATAATGTCATCATCAGGAGAAAATCTCGCCCCGCTTCCCACACTCAGTACCCCGCGGGCTCGGCCAAAAGGAGCGCATGCTCTATTTAGTAGTATTATTATATAGTATTTTCTTATTATATAGATTTGATCAAATAATTAGGTCCTTTGCTACCCCCGAAATAAGGCTGATTTACCCCCGGAGGGGTAGGTTCGGAACCCAGGGTATAGATGCACTGATTTATTTATTTATTGACGTTTCGCATCCTGAAAAGGACGCATCCTTTTCAGAATGCGAAACGTCAATAAATAAATAAATCAGTGCATCTATACCGTTGAAACTTGTTTTATTTAATGAGTGGTGTGCGTGAAAATATAAGAAACAAAAAAAAACAGTAAACTTAACGTGATATATACTTAATGTTATAAATTATTTGGAATGTTATCCTATATTATCATATAAAATCATGGATACAGTCTTAATTGTATTATTGAAAAGATTTATTACAAAAAATATCCTTACAAAGAAACAACCCTTCATCGTTTTTTTAGAATATTAACAGTTAAAAATTTTTAATTGCCTAATTACAGCTCAAATAGTATTTTTGGGTTTTTATATAACACTTATTTTATAAATATTTAATTATTTGTCATTCCATATCACTAGGTATGAGAAAATTAAATAACAGTAGATAGCAAAGAACAATAACTTATCTACGAACAAAAAACTAAGTAAGTATTTATTTGGAATGTAAATAATCATAAATTGTTTCATTATCATTTAATCATTTTGCCAGCAAATGTACTTTAGTAATTATTTGATTGATTCTAAAAATATTTTCTATATAATAAAAACTATTCATTTTACATTATATCACGTTTTTTGTCAAACTCTATAGTAATTTGACATTTTGGCGTTATAAGTACCGCCTTAGACATTTAATATATTTTTATATGTATGTTTATGTAGCCCTTTCAAAATATAATAATACGGTCAGTATTATTAATATATACTATAATAATATAATTACTGAGACCCACGGTCCGTAGAGTCTAAGCGCAGTAAGGCTTTTTAAAAAAAATAGCAAAAAGGTTAGGCGACATGGCAGTAGACCGAAGAGCTGGCAGCTACCTCGGATAAAGAATTAGTCTAGTTATCCAAGAGGGAAAGCTGCCAGCATCTTCGGAACCTTGCCCAAAGGGACTCCTTTTAATGATATATTTTAGTTATTATAATAACTATATTTGAAGGTTTTTAGTTATAAATATCTTACCAGTTAAAATTATACCAGTATGTGACGTCAGCGCCATTTAGAATTTGTATTTGTGTAATTTTATAATATTGTATGTTTACTAAAGTTAGAAAATTACGATTCATTATAAATGCAAAATTGCATGCAATCGAATATATTAATTTCAATTAGACTGTTGTTTTATTTCTATTCATTCTTTTGATGAGCTTTGTCTATATCTCATCCTGCTAAAACTAAAGATTGGGTTGAAATTTGGTATATACCAGCCAAAGAATTGGTCTCTCCGTTAACCTGAGATATAAAAATATAACATGGGTGCCACTCTTAGACAAAATACCATGACTTGTCACAAATGTAGGAGCAGACGATGCGTACGCAGTGAAGTCCCACAACGAGGATATCGCGGTTCCGCACTTAACAGCGTAGAGGGTATTCGCAGGGTTTTTCAGCGGATAGTATGCCGTAAGCGCTCGTAAGCCGCACGGACTGCTTAACGGCTTCTCCGTTTCGCACTCGTGAGACTTGCGAGAGGCTAGGTGTGAGGTCCGTTCGTTGGTGTACACCTTAAGGGCGCCAACGTCTGTAAAAAGGAGCAGACGACGCGTTGCGTTGTTGCAACGTTGTTACGTCGCAGCGACAACGCCGGCGCCCCAGTAACGCACATTCCCCAATATGAATGACGCTTTAAAGAACTTTACTGAGCAGTGCCGCTCCAAGCGACGTCTTCCCGCCTTAACTCGGCGGTTGCAAGTCCTGCGAGGCACCGCAGCTCATCATGACATGAGACATACCAAAGATACTTCTATGCTACATCGCTCTGTCCGGCGCCGACCCAAGTCATCATGTGCCCATACCCTGATACGAAGACATGCTGCTTTGGCTAAATAGAGATAAGTAATTTCTTCAGTCACGGGGTATAATAATCGGTTTTAAAATATATATTTTTGTCCATCCCTTGTATACTCTATTCAGGAATAAAGATAATAACGTACCCAAATGATGTCAACTCAGCCTACTCGTGTCCCCACTGCTGGAGCACAGGTTTGACAGATGGAATGAGGAGATTTGGTCTAGAACTCTAGACTTACTAAGCAGGCCTAGTGCGCATAGGTGGGAAGTGCAGATGCGGCCGAGAACAACAGTTTAACGTGCTTTGCGAAGCACGTAAGAACTGGAGATCATAATTTTTTGGTCACCCATCCAATGAGGAAGTTGCTTCATTTTCAGAATCTCAGACTGATCTCGCTAGACACTGCGCTGTCTCCCCGCTGAATCCTATTATGTTCTTTTTTCGATCTTCCATCTGTACGCGGGTAAGTAGTATCTCATGGACCATAATTGGAAGATAGTTTAAATTTAGACAGAAATATTTATTTCAAAAATTTGCCGCTTCTTACATACACGGAGTTTGCTGTTATAGTGACAACAGAAATCTTCTATTCCGTTATGCCAAACCATGAATAGTTGCAGAGGTTTAAATAGTCTCATGTCATGAATGAACCCTGAATAAGATTTCACTTATTATCCATTTTTCGTCATCTGTATTCCGTCAGCCGATGTTCCAGTTCCTCGGCTTTGGGCAGACTATTATTTACTTATAACCTTTACTTTTAAAGCATATAGTGATTCAAGTAATACACAACACCATAAACAAAAAGCAGTCAAATTGATGTAATTTTTATTAAAAAATAATTTTAATTTATAAACAGTCATTAAAACTTGTGGTGTGGTATTTATTTACTTAACCTAAAACAGTGCTTTTTAAATACAATTTAAAAAATAATAACATGTTATAATTACATAATTACTTACAAAATACAGTGGATTTAATCTTTTAAAAATTATATTATTAACATGAAAAGAAACTTATAATATTGGTACTTCATTGTGTTTGGTAATTAAAGCAATAAAGATCAAGTAATGGACAATCCATTACAGAGAAGATAACATATTTTTTGTAATAAAAGTCATTACCAGAAACTGCGTAATTCATGATCTATGCATCAGGGGCGTATCCTAGGACCTAGCGGCATACTGCGTCGAGGGGCGCATAAGGCATATAAACCCA
The DNA here is from genome assembly GCA_902850365.2 of Chilo suppressalis. NCBI lineage: Eukaryota > Metazoa > Arthropoda > Insecta > Lepidoptera > Crambidae > Chilo > Chilo suppressalis. The sequence continues at coordinate 5,406,578 of OU963906.1, read as the reverse complement.
TATAAAGGCATTCGTTACTGATCTATTTATAGGGGGGGGGGGGGGGGGGGGTTTAAATCGTAAGTGGCCCGGGGAAGTCAGATATTTCAATACGCCCCTTCATCTATGCTCATATAGTACTTAGGTACAGTCAGCTAAAATACTTGCCTGATAGTAAGTTGTTATAGAAGCCGGGACTGATCCCTGCATGGCAGAAGTCAAATAACAAAATTTATTGGTATTCAAAACTATTCTTATTGTGTGGTTATATAAAAATACTCTTTTGAGCAAAGTTTAAAAAACGATAAGGCACTCGTTAATAACATTTGGATTATGGACTGATTTAAAAATTTGGTTACACTAAATTTGGTTTAAAAATTCGGTTATACAAAATTTGGCAACCAAAATTTTAAATCAGTCCAACTTTGTAAATTGTTTGAAATAAAATAGAGATAGAATTAGGCTTCATAATCCATTCATGCCTTTTTTTCTTGGATAGAATATTATTTGAAAGGAGAGTAATATATTTACCCCATAACAGCCTTCACAAATTTAAATTACGTACGTTGTTGTAGAAACGTTGAACTAAAAAAGAAGGGCATATAAAATATAATAGGGATGATGACAAATTTTTTTTTCTTCGTTTATCAGGTAGATTATCTATATATAAATCAATATATCTCTGCAATGTTTATATTATGTGAAAAAAGAAAAAATACGTGTCCAATACTTTTTGATCATCTAACTGACGGACTAAATAGAATTTCGTTTACTGTACCCCGTCATCACCCCTATTATGATATGTTCAGATACAATACACATCCTTCGGTATTCTGTTGACCGTACCAGGATGTACTGATAACAAATTATAGATTCCAAAGTAAACCATTAATCACTTAGTTTTCCTCGAACCGTTATGCTCGTGCACGTTGTAAATCTTGATAATGGCGTCGTTCAAGGTGGTCAGCTTGGCTTTGCACCCTTTGTCACATTTGTTGCACACCCAGTGCATCTCTTGCTTTTGGTTTATGTGTTTGGATCGTTTTTTGAAACGATATTCGCCTAGTAAAATTATTGCGTTGCCTTGCCGCGACCAGCTGTATTGGGGCACGGCACCGACTGAAAGCAAATATGGGTGTAAAATTTCTTTTTTTATGTAAAAGAAAGATATTTTATATAAAAAAATTACTGAAACTTTTTTATGAAAGCCATATACTTCATGTTTACGCAATACAATGTTAAAATATATGAATTCCATATAAAGTGCTTAAATTAAAAAAAACATTTCAGATGTTTTCGTTTATTAATTCAATGTATAAAAAAACGACGGGTTGCACTCCGGCAGAAGTGAAAACTTGAATATTAACGTTGTGCATTTTTGATATTTTGAAATGGTTAGGGAATAATTTTGCACGAATAGAAAGAAAAAAACAAGAAAGAAATAAATTTTATTGACCATTAAGTATTGTTAAACATATATAAAATAATAAAAAAATTTGGCCAACTAGGTCCCTGCCTCAGCTTGATACTACAGCAACACCAGGGCTGCTGCAGCGCTGATGATTCTGGCATGGCCTAAGGTTGACGACACAGATTATTATTTTTAAACAATAGTAAAATAAAACAACCACACACATAAAAAAGGAAAAATAATAACAACGTAGGCTGAATGTTTTTACCATCCTTAGCCTTAAAAAAAATGATTTATCTGTGGGATACAGACTACAGACTGGAACCTAAAAAACAAAAGAAGAAAACAAAGAAATAAATTAAATGAATTGCAAACTTATTAGTAATTCTACTGCCAATCAATGCCTGTGCGCAACTATGACATTGACAGCAAGAAAGGACAAATAACATGAGGCAGTATGCAAAGACAGAAAAAGAACAACAATAATCGGCAAATACACAGGAACCCAATTACAATTTTTGGCATCTACCAACATAGTGATAGCTAGCTGGATGGCAAGATTTTGTTTAAGTATATAGCTTTAACATACAATAGGGGTGATGACGGGGTACAGTAAACGAAATTCTATTTAGTCCGTCAGTTAGATGATCAAAAAATAATGGACACGTATTTTTTCTTTGGGCAATCAACCAAAAAATTACAATGTTATAGCTCATCAAAGTTTGGGAGTAGGGGCTCGTGACGTCACTTTTGAGTGAATTTTCAGTTATAAGTGTACTCAAACGTGACGTCATGCGACTTTTCAAATCAATATATCTCTGCAATGTTTATATTATGTGAAAAAAGAAAAAATACGTGTCCAATACTTTTTGATAATCTACCTGATAAACGAAGAAAAAAAAATTAGTCATCATCCCTATTACAATTTTTGGCATCTACTAACATAGTGATAGCAAGCTGGATGGCAAGATTTTATTTAAGTATATGGCTTCAATCACCAACAAACATTACGTCGATCGTCGATAGTGCTAGCTAAGATAACCGGAACGATCCAAACCAACCGGCGCGACGTGAATAAAACTAGGTTGGTTGTGAATTCTATTCTAAGCTTTGTAAATGAAGAAGATACATTTTGAGATGTTTTCTGAATGTTCTAATGCTTTAATTACACTAGTTTACAAAATGTAAAAAATTTCATGTCCTTCCAATGAATTTCATTTCGTTTTATTTAGTGACAATAACTAACCGCAATCATATATTTGTTTTATTTTTATCACGTCAAAGAATCAAGTTATCAACACATTTTATTTTAAGACTACCCACAAGTTGATTCTGAATTCATCCTAAAATTTTGCTGCAATGTAAATAGTATTCAGTTAATTAAATATTTGTTTTTAAAATGTCAAAAAGGTTGTGTAAAGTACATCCCGACCGTTTTTGTTACGTTTGTGGTGAACTTATTATATCTAACAAAGGATATCCCATAACGGAATCTCTAAAAAAAGCATAATTTCGTTATTTCAAAATTTCGGTCTCTCACCAGGACAAAAAATGGGCTCCTCACGTTTTTTGTGAAAGATCTAGAAAAACTCTAAGCTCCTGGGCTGCAGGTGCAAAAAGATTTTTGAATTTTAATATGCCAATGATATTGAAGGAACCATCCAACCACGAAAATGACTGTAACTTCTGTGTCACCAAATCATTTGGTTTTAATCAGAAGAACAAAGATAAAATTATACATGCAGATGTTCCTTCGGTCACGAAACCTATCTACAGCTCAGAAAAGCAACAAGTTCCAGAACCTCGCGGTTGTTCCAGCACAACATTGATGACCAACACGGAAAAGAGCGTTTTCATCAGGATTTGAAATTTTTTGAACAAAATTATGAAGGGTACTGGGACCAAGCCATGTTAGGTGATTATTGCTGGTCTGTTATAAGAGACAGACTCAAATAAATAAAAGAAAAAAATCTAAACAATTCATTTTTTTTTAATATTTTTGTAGGCATTTTTTTTGTAAATCAAAAATAATAAATATTTTGGAAATATGATAGTTGGATTTTTGTCATACTTTTTTTTAACTCGTTGCATCTCAAATGGTAAGAAAAATCACTTTTCATTGTAAGGACAAAAACCATGTAAACTAGTGTTATCAGTATAAAAGTACTATCATTTAAGTGATAGAATACAATATTTATTTATTGCGCTATCGTACACAAACATGACAATTTATATAACATTAATAAGTTTATCTCTCAGAAAAATCATCTTAAATCAAATCTTACATGAATCATCACATTTAAGCTCACCTAGCGACATCTAGTGTAAAAAAAATGCATTTTCTTCGCAATAAAGCTGCCACCTGGACGTCCTAATTAGAGACTTGTTATTATAAAACGATAAAATAAAATATTACTATGTTTCGTCCAATATATTGGAAGTCAACAACCTTTCCAACCTGGTCACGTGTCCTGACGCGATCAGGCCACGACGTGCGTTTAACATTTTTACCCATTACAAAAAAAGTGTACAACGCCGTTAAAGAAGTTTTCACTTCAAAAATTATCATCGTCGATTAACTAAATATAGATAAAAATAATTTGCTTTTTGAAATTTAAGAAATTATACTTATATATGTTACCGGCCAAACCCGATTTCAGGACAAACTAGTTTTGCCTAGGCTAAACTACTTCTTCCTATACGCGATAGGATTAACTAGTATAGCCTAGTCCAAACTAATTTGTCCTAAGCCCGATAGGATAAACCAGTTTAGCCTAGGCCAAAGTAGTTGATCCTGACATAAATACGCATACTCTAGGATACAGTAGTATGGCCTAAACTAAACATTATAGTATATCTAGAAAGTCAAAATAAATAGATAAACTCAATAAAAACTCCGTCATTGGAAAAAAATATTTTTATCAAACGATAATGATTCATCGTTAAAAGTTATTGATAATTAGTAATACAAACAATTATACTATAACAAATAATATGTGTTTTTTTTTAATAGAAGCAATAATCATATCTCAATTATTAAAATTGTTATTTAATTTTACATGGTGTACTTTGGTGGCACTTAAAATTGCAGAGTATCATTGCCTTCTTGCCTTGTTGAATTGCAGAGTATCATTGCCATCTTTGGCATCTGTTTGTGGAACATTTTTGTTGCAGCTGCATCTCACAAAACAAAAGGCCTATTACTTTTGTGTGCGAGTGTACCCATGCGCATAAACACTCCCTCCACTTTCTTCCAGCGTTCTTTTTACATGACGCGACCTGTACAAGTCCTGACATGTTTGTTCAATTACTTTCGACTCTGCTAAATTGGTTTAGGGGGACGTAGGCCGTACTAGTTTATCCTAGAGTGTGAGTATTTATATCAGGATCAACTAGTTTGGCCTAGGCTAAACTGCTTTATCCTATCGGGTTTAGGACAAATTAGTTTGGACTATGCTAGTTAATCCTATCGCGTATAGGAAGATCTAGTTTAGCCTAGGCAAAACTAGTTTGTCCTAAAATCGGGTTTGGCCGGTAACATATACATTAACAGTTTAAACCTACAATTGATTGGTTAAAAATCGTCGACGTTCAAATTCTTTGAGATTAGATATATTATTCAATTTTATATTTCTAGCAATAATCGAAATCTTGAATAAGATAATTGCAATAAAACAGTAGAAATGTAATAACATTAATTAGTTGAAAATAATATTGATAAACTCAATTTACTTTACTATTTTACTCTCCAAATATGATTTTTATATTTGTTTAATTGTTGTGCAATCAAACACAGCAGTCCATCTGTACCGTATTTACAAATATGTATTTGAATTGATATAATAAAATTATTTTATAATAGTATTTACAAAAACATTTAAAGTATTACGCCCATAAATTATACAATTAGTCATTAATTCTGCTGCCTTAACATCAGTACAGTTCCAATAAATGTATAACGTATTGCACACTATTTGCACTTAAAGTTATTTCAACTTTTTTAGGTAGGTAATTAAACGTAGGAATCACTAAAAGATGTAATTATCCCATTACACAAATAAAATATCTAAAATTATATATTGCAACTATGAGAAAAAACACCTTAGGTTATCAGCTTATTAATGTCCCCACTGCTGGGGCACAGGCCTTCCCTATGGATGGAATAGGGAGTTTGGGCCATGAACCACCACGCCACCACCTTCTTAGGTACTTTCAGTCAATTTGATTCCTGACCCACCATAAGCTTATTTTGTTACAACCATTACTAAAAAATAAGGTAGAATAAGGTACTTTTTCGTGGAAACAAACTTGTTATTTTCTGAACAATCATAATTTGACGTGACAATTTTTGTAGTCTGCTTGTGTCGTAATTGAACTGACTCTCGCATGATTCCGTAAACTTAAAACTAATTCTCTGACTTAACTTAAAACAAAAACTAATATCAGTCTCACGATTTCATTCTGTGTTAAAAATGACAAGGATAGGTTGACCAAATTTAATTATAAGGTTTAAGGAATCATGCCAGAATGGAGCACAATGTTGTCGTAACATTGTTTGGAGTTTTGCCCATATACTTAGGATTTCCCCATAAGACTGGGCGCATATGTACGGTTTCCTGATCAGGAATTTCGATTTGGAAACCTGAATGCACGTTCTTACATACAAAATGTTCAACGAGGCGTACACTATTTTAATTTTTTCAGAATAGAAAGGGATCCTAGCCTTCGGTTCGGGCTCTTACTAATAAAAAAAACCAAAACATCTGCGCTAGGCTCACGGGATTTCGAATCTGAATTCCTGATCAGGAAACCGTACATGTACGCCGAGTCTTATACAGTTTCCCCGTTACGAGACAAAGGGCAATTACGCATTCACTTTATAAAAAAAACTGTTGACATTTTAACCGAATTATTGGGCAAGAGGGAGGCAAGATCAATTTGTTTGATAGGACTCTTGATGGAAATTTTCTGGCGGTGCTCTGTCATGCATGACTATCGCAATAAAATATATCGACACATATACTACAGTAACTACTACAGTAAACTTGGATTATTCATTGGGCCAACCAACATTATAAACGAAAAATAAGGACTACCGGATTTGACGCAAAATACCCCGTACTTTCTTACTCGACTATATATTTCCATTTTAAACATAAAGGAGATGGTTCAACACATATACCATTCGAAAGCTTGCTTGTTTTGTATTATACATAGACCTTAGATTAAAACAAAAAGGGAAGATACCGTACGCTCATACTAGCATCAAATAAAATATTATCCGACTCAACTACATAAGCTCAAGACTCACACACGCACACGTCTGTAAATAAGCATTCAATCGACCGAGCGAGACAGAACTGTAAGCTTCAACGCAGCGCGAGTGAAACGGCAAGTCCGCACGGCTGAGCTGTATTGTTGCCCTTTTCTTGATAACAAAATGGCGATTACGTAAATAACATTCACGACAAATCATGATTTTTGAGAAAAAAATGTTTTTGCATTTTTAAGAATGAAAAGTGTTGCTGAGTCATTTGTTATTTGATTTCGAACTATTTGTGTTCTTAATAAAAGCATATAAGGCATTATATTATCTTTATAAAACAGGATATGTTATATTGAGTGCACATGCAGAGTGTTTGAATGTCCAATTGTGACTAAAGCGAATTGTGGTTATGCACCACAATTTAAACTGATCACTTTTGAGCTGAGAGTGCCGTATCTTCTCTTTTTGTTTCAAACATAAACAGATACTTTTATCTTTTTATATACCCCCAATTAATTTTAAATCATGTTTGAAAAGTTATCAATTTTGTAAGGATGCTGACCACCCTGTCATATTAAGTAACGTCATATTTTTAGTGTGTTGTCATTTTGTCACTAAGTTCCGTCGTCTATGTCAGTCATGCATGATTTTCGTGAAATCGTGGTGAACATATTACATACACGAATTTATGATTAAATTCTCCGAACAAAATACCTAATAATGTAATGAATGATTAAGAGAATAATTGTCACTGCTGCACCTATTGAGTAGAATATGTTTGATGCTTTGGCAACAAAAAATAGATAAATAAACTTGCTATTTACCAATGAATAATTAATCATATAATTTTGTATTATAATAATACTGCTGTATCAGCTCCCTTCGCGTCTGGACTTCACCTTCACTTAACATCAGATGGGGTGGAGTTATTTGTCGGATCTATCTAAAAATAATAATATTAGTTGTTAAAAAAACGGGAATAAATGAAATTAAAGTTTTTGTCAAACAATTAACAATTAAGTACTAGTACTAGTGTACTTAATTGTTAGTGCGAGATTTAGTAATCTCATAGAAAGTTCAGAGCCAGCCGGAGAAATTTTGAACCGTCTCCTTTGAAATTATTCCAAAAAAAAACAAGTTTACTTCATAAATATCATGCAGTCTAGACGTCACTACTGCAATCAAACTACCAATAAAACAATTTAAAATTTACAGCACCATTCTTACTTTACAGTAAGTTTTTTATTGAAAATGGACTGTCATGATATAATTATATCATTATCTAATAATGATTATTAGGCCTACTTAAAACTAAATTTCTCTTTTACTCCTAATACAGTTCCATGTAAATATTACCTTAAAGGATACCAATACTTACAAAAGCTACATAAAAAGGAGAAATATACAGTCACTACAAATTTCATCTGGTCAAGTCATTCCTATTACTATGAACAAGAAGAAGGCAAACAGTATTTATGCTCTTCATTCAATAATATTGTTTTCTTTATTATAATTCTGGGACCGCACACATCGCGATTAAAGTAGGGAAATACTTAGCTTTTTGCTTTTAACGGATAACGTTATCCTTTCACCAAACTTAGATATCTTGTACATTAATTAATTTTGAGACTTGATAAAATCTTTCTTTTTTGCATTATAAAGAATGTAAACTTTTAAGTACCGTAAGTGAGGGTTACTTTAGCTCGGGCGGGTAACTTTGTCCCAAATCAGAAAAAATATTGAACTTTCCGCCCCATCAGTATCTCTTGGGTGACCGTAATAGTTCCAGTTGAAAATCACAGATAGCCATATAGGCGCGTAGTGTGGTGTTGTTTTACCGACATCGTTCCTGTATCAAGTTGTCATTGTAATAACGCGGGATTTTTTTGTAACTGAAATAGTTCGCAAGTTCGTGCGCAAACTTTCTCAAAACTGTGGTTTTCGGTAAGTTTACTATTTTTTCTAAATTTAAAGTTATATTTTTTATTTAACTTAATTATTATTGGGCAAAAACATGCGACGACGCACACACAGACGCACTTTTCAACTAATTAAAAAAAAGGCATCTACCAGAGTAATGGCGCTATTAGGAAGCAGCCGGCGCCGTTCTGAAGAATTTTTGGGGATATCCAATCAAAGCAAGGCTCACTGAACGCAGTGAGGAGCCCTCTTCCGAATATCTCGATAAAATCCTGTAAGTTTTTATTGGTGTGGTGGAACCACGCCACCACGATGTAGTATGAAATGCTTCGTATAAAATTTTGGTAACAGGTATTTCGCTTATGCATGGAATACAGCCCGGACATGGCATAGCCTAATATAATTCACATAATATATAGATTTTCGTGATCATTAAGCAGTTTTAAACCACTTCCTCACCATGTGAGGCTGCATGCCCATGTTGAGGCACTTATTGAATCTACACCGCCTACACCAAGACCTGGAGACCACGTCGATGTAACACTTGTGCTTAGCATCTTTACAAAAATAAGTGTCCTCCTTGTTCATTTGTAAAGTCCTCTTGAAGAATAACTTGCAGGACTCGCAAGTCTTGATTCCGTAATGAAGCCCTGATACGGTGTCGCCGCAAACCGGACATCTTTCGTAATATCCTGCGAAGAGGAAAAAGTATGAGAACTAACAGTAGTAAAGCGAGTAACTCCAACGTAAAAAATCTACTAGAAAATGCCGTTTAAATGCTATTATAAGCTTTATCCCCGCCCCCCTACGACAACGGCTAACTAGAGTCAAGGTCCGAGTCTCAGATACGCCCTCTAGTTGAGCCGACCCCCTCAGGTTCGAGTGGTCTAGAGGCTCCAGACGGAGAGGAGACTCCCCCTCTAGAGGCACTCGCTAATTCTCGGCATATATATATATAAGCTTTAAAATTCTCTGTTGTTATAAGGTAATAACTTTAAGAATAACCAGTGGTCTATTTAATTGAAATTTCATAGGCTTGCTTAATTTTGTTTTACCATGCAACATATTCTGACCCACCCTTAAAACATGTTGGTATATACGATAAACTTTTAAAATACGGCTCGAAGGACCATACTATTGAGATGGGAAAATGAAGCTCGATACAGTTTGTGAATGAAACTTGAATTGAAAATCAATTATTGTAATAAAATAAAATTACCATCAAATTGATGAATATTGGAAAGCCTTCATAACAAGCACTTCCATAGAATATGATAAAGTTAAAATAAAATATCAACGAAACCAAGTTTTACTAACAATATTTTTATTATAAAATTTATTTTACTAGTTATCTACAATGGTACATTAGTTATCTCCTCGAAAATCTATTATTAATATTACTAAATCTAACTATTCATAGATAGATAGTAGAGTTGTCTAATTTCTATCTATATATTACTTTTTTACAACAATTAATAAAAAATATATAATTTATCACCATTCTGTAAGAACATGATTAGACATTTGAAATTTTGAAGAACTGTTAAAGACATGATTAAACATTTGAAACTCCATTAATAGAAATCACAGTAATAGATCCTGGTACTTGTGGAAAGCTGAATTGTTTCAATAAGGCTTTATTTTTTCAGATTTTTATGAATTAGTACAAATTATTGATGCAGCTAGGGATTTTTCCATGTGAAAAAAAACATTCATTATTTTCGAATTTTAGTGTGGGCTGAGAATTTTTTAGAGTTGGCGTTGCGTCCTTGCTTCCCTCTAGCTACACCCATGGGTACGATATTCATTTCTAGTTAAAATTGTTTGAAAACAGAATTGCAAATCACGAGCATCTTAAGAGTCCTCACGACTGCTAACTTTCTATCGTCGCCAAATTTTACAGAAACGAATAAAATAAGAGCGCACTCTTATCACAGATTATCCCCACTAGAGATCACATATTATTTATTTATTTTCTATGATGCACAAAAGGAGAACAGACATGGCAAGAGACCGGACGGTATGAGTTTGATTCCATGGAAGATGGGCCGGGTGCTAGTATGTGATGCAACCTGTTCAGACACGCTGGCCCCTTCCCATCTAACTAGAACCAACAACAGAGCTGGTGCGGCTTGCGAAGCGGCTGAAAAAACTAAGGCATGCAAATACAGGGGTCTAGGCTCCGAATATGATTTTGTCCCATTCGGTGTCGAGACACTTGGTCCGTAGGATCCCAGCGCTGTAAGGCTTTTTAAGGAAATAGCAAAAAGGTTAGTCGACATCACAGGAGACCGAAGAGCTGGCAGCTACCTTGGACAAAGAATTAGTCTAGCTATTCAAAGGGGGAACGCTGCCAGTATCTTTGGCACCTCACCTAAAGGGACTCCTTTTAATAATGTATTTTAGTTATTATATATTTTAAGGTTTTTAAGGTCGTTAATGTATTGGAAATTGATTTCGATTTTAAAAGAATAAAAGGCGTTACATATAATTGTTAGTTATATTATAATTGTTGATTTTATTTATCCCTTACTTTAAGAGGTTCGACCGTCAGGTATTGACGACGTAATGATAATGGGGCCGCCGATGCGAAAGCTATGTGCATCAAACTTCACTCCGATCATCGGAATCGGAACGCAGCTGTTCATTTATGAACGGAACATAGTAAAAATAGAGAATGAGAATGCTTAACGACTGAAAATGAACAAAATGGCGACACAACAACAACCAATGAAAGAAATATTTGTTGGCGGACAGTATTTGCAAGCCTCGGCCGATTCAGGGGGTGAAAATTTTGTGATTTGGAATCTAGGGGGGGTGCTCTGTAATCTTACATACCTACTGATGACCAAAAACCTGTTTTTTTAGAATATAAAAAGTCCGCAGTCTGTCGTCGCTTATTATTATCTTTGTGTTCACCAACAACAGAAAGTATTCCTTTCGGATCATCTGCTTAAGGTTCGTTTACCAATATCACGGTTCGTGGTTATGCTCTGTATTCTTGTAATGCATCTCTCCGTTGAACATGCGTATGACAGCCTTGCAGCCGAAGTAGCTGCGTCTGCTGCACTCCCACCTCTCCTTCATGTTCCGAGCGTAATGTAATGAGAACTTGTAACCGCCTACGATCATCATGCGCCTGTTGTTGCGAGAGAGCCCGTAATACACTGTAACAAACGATGTAATGTACCGAACACATAAAGCTGTATATAAGAAGAACTTTTCTTTAGTACTTATTTTATTATTTAGCCGTAGGCAGTTATCGTTTATAAATTTAAAGGATTTTTTTACTAGAATAAATTTCATTCTTTCCAGGTGTCAAGCAGGATTCGAATCTGTATTTTGCGCGTTTCGGGCGGATGCGATAAAACCGCGTCAAATGTCTTCTAGGAAATATTTCTTAAACTACAAGGCATCGCCATCTGTTTAGCAGAATTGTAGGTTACCTTATAATGCAAATAAATAGTTGCGCTCCCAGTTAACTTCACAGCCGCAATAAAGTTTGATAACACATTTTTTTAGCATTTATATGAAACATCTAAAAATATTCAATTCCTTTTATCTCAGTAGCCATTTAACGCATTATCATATTATCATGACAAATTCGATATTTTATTTTATATAATCTTAATTTTTCTTGTGAATTTACAGTATAATAATGAAACATAATCCTGTTGGGTTAGTTGAGATACAATCCTATATCTTTCGCTACTGTAACCGGCAATAATTATTAACCAACTTACAGAACTTAAATTACAAGTTGTCACGATTTTAAGAAGAATTACAACCATTGGTTAAACAAGGGAGATCAAGATCGATCTGAGTGGCGTGCATTTGGAGAGGCCTATGTCCAGCAGTGGACCAAGATAGGCTGTTGATGATAATGATGATATACAAGGGAAATGAAACCAGATCTATTTAGTTATTTAGTTTTATTTATGCGCTATCAGAAAATATAAACAGCATTTAGGCGTCACCTACAGATCTACGAGCAGCATCAACTAAGCGTAGGTACAATCGATGCGAAGACAGCGGGTACATTCGTTTTGCGAATAGAGATCTTATTGCTATGTAATACAGTTGCTGTCATTATCGAATCTTAACCACCAACGTGGCGTCTGTACGCGGAATTACAATTTAATTGTTGTTTTACTCAGGCCCCTATCAACAAATACGGTTATGTGGAAATATTATATTTATTTAAGCTTAGACGGTAATCACACAATAAAATGCTTAAATCCCGGGATGAAAAAATGTAGACATTTTCGTATTAAATAATGCAACAATTCAAGTGACTGTTCGTAATAGGGTATTTGACAAGTTTTAGAAAACGATCTCACTTTATTGACTAATGTTTATAGAGTCCTTAAAAATCATTCTGTTGTGTATTTCAGTAAAAATTACCACATCAAAAAAACCATATTCAAGTTGCCACGAAAACGTTTCTCTGGACAATATGGTGTCTTACTAGTGTGTGACGTCACAGGACTGTTATAAAAACGTCAAACGATTCAAAGTAATGTCACTTTAACCGGAAGCTTACTTGCGTGTGACATCATTTTAGGCTCCGCCAATCCCAAGTGTTTTGGGTCACATGACAATAGATAAGAAAACTATTATCTTTTTCGTGGGTTTTTAGTAAAATTTAGAATTTTTTTTTGGAAAAATCGTAAAATCCCCTACCAATATTCATTCTAAACAGATGCTAAAAATTAGCACTTTATTTTAATACTGTCAAATACCCTATTGCCGTAGTATTTTCTCCCTTTCGTTCCAGATCAACCGTAATAAAGGAAATAGGTCCAGCTGACAAATTTAGTTAACGCATCTTATAAGTAGTTTAGTTTCAACTTTGTCAGATCAGATCAGATCTATACCTTCAAGCTAGGTTTTAAGGCTTGTAATTACCTACAAAGTTCGTTTTGTGATAATGGCACATTTTTCCGGGATTCAAAGCCCTGCTTTACCTTGACTAGGTAAGAAAATTCATAGAATCTGTTTTAAGACGTCTTTGCAATACTGAGTAACGAACATTCTTATAAACTATCATTCTGAACAACATTCTTATAAATTATTAACGTTTATTAGTAGGATTTCATTACCTTTTCTTCATTTTTGTAAAAGGGTTAGAAGATTTATTTACCTCAAACTGATGTACATTTTGATGTTTGTCACTCAATGTTTTCTTTCACCCTTCATGTAGTAAAACAACAATTAAATTAACGCCGTGTTTCTTTCCCACTGCTACAATACCTTTATTTAAATCTACACTTATATTTAGTATCTAATGTTAAATGACCTTTCTGCATCAAGTAAACTGATGCTTTAACCTCTAACCTTTGCATACAACTTAAAGGCTCTATTTAAATTAGCTACATCCTGCGCTTTCGGCTGCTTACAGTTTGGAAGAAATTTCAGATAACGAGGAACTAAATGAAGATTTTAAGTTTCTATGAGACCCTAAATTCATTTTATATTTAAAAAAAAACTCATAGAACTTACAACTTTTGAATAATTGTTGCAAATCAGAGTTTTATCGTTTTTTAATTAGGTAAACGTTTAAGGTTTCATTTTAGATTTTTTCAGTTAAATGTTAATATTTGCTTCCACATTGTTCTAAGTTTCATACTATCTTTCGGGGTCCGAGACGCTTCAAACTTCAAATGATACAAAGTTTATAAAATATAAAGATCAATTAAAATTATTTAAGTAGCTAACAGAAGAATTTCGATCCAATTCGGTTTAAAACATATGTTCCAAATTCGATACATTACTATCAAGAACCAACTCTTGATATGCGAGTATGATTGAATGGTAAAGCATATTACATATCAATATATATATGACAATTCATATAAATGAAATTAGTATATAGTATTGCTCATTGTTAATTACAACTGTGTATGACCGTCCATAAGCTCAGGGCTTTTGATATGATAAAAAAACTGTTAGAAAAAGAACTAATTTTGATGTGAATTGAGATCATATGTCAATATTAATATAAATTACCTACTGTTTAAATTACATCAAGTGAAATTAAACAGATACATTATATTACTACCTATTAATTTTGATAATAAAGATTATGTTTATTTAATTGATGATATGTCTTAACTTTAAAAATATTAAATCACAACCCAATATGTTACGCACACAAATTAGTATAATTTTATTTGTAACGCAAGTACAGCTTAATATAAAAAGTAATACTTAATGAAGCTCATTTTATATCTGTAGCTACCACTTAAGAGCTTTTCCTACATAAACATAACTATCATAATAACATACGCATAATTTCAACAAGGCGGCCTTTTACTTGAGATATTATTATCCATAGTTAAAATACATAAAGAACCAGCTCTTTTTTTAATGTACCACAATGTCAAAAAGCTACCATTATCCTTACGAAATAGGAAATTCGTTCAAGTCCATATTTATATAAAATTTCTATAGTTTCATTGATGATTGGTACATCACATTTTCACAGAAATTTAGCTAATATTGAAGTATTTTGTGTGCCTTCGCTTGGCATAAATAATTCGTTAAAGAATTGAAGAGAATCTGTAACTCTATAAGAAATTGTTGGTTTGTTTTTAAAATGTTCACATTCAATTAGATACGTACAAAAATACAAAGATTCCATGCCTCGAGTTTTTTTTAAATTTTCATTTCTACTGATCGTGATTAATCATCTCATCTACGTTACTACTTTGTCACTTTAATTGGAATAATTTGATTTGAAAATAGTGAAAATACTTGGATTAGAAGTTAGCTCATAGTAGGGGAGCCCAAACCAGAGCGTTAACCGAGCTACTGGATAACTTCTATTCAAAAGACTGACGATTTGGACGTGACCAAAAGTCAAGGCTGTTTATTGATGTTTTTGCTGTCCTCGACGTTCGACCTTACATAGAAGATTCAGGTATGGTGGCAGTGCTTCACAAGGTACAAGGTTGCCCCCTTAAATTATTCTAAAGCGCTCGAGTTAACAAAAATCCCCGCTTGGACGCCCCTACTATCACACATGCATTCCTACACGCTAGTTTCAATCTACTTCAACATTCACAATGTAGAAAGAGCTAAGTCCCAAGAAAAACAGTCGCGACAAATTCTACATATCGTGCTGTGCTTTATAGGACTTTGCTATTATTTGTTCTGATAGTGATAAATTGTTTATTAACGGCTTTCCTCTATTAATAAGCAAATCCGATGCATCGTGATTGTGGAACCCTTTGACTTCTATGATGTGTCGACCAGAAGTCTTCACGACGGCTTTACAGCACTTGTAAGAGTGAGTGGAGCAGGTCCACCTGATAATTCCATTTCTGATGGAGTGTCTGCAGTAAGTATACTTTTTGTAAATGATTAACGGTTTCCCTCTAAGTGATTGAATGAAGAAAGCTTCTGCACCTGTGAACAAGACCCTCAAATTAGATTTAAGTGAATAGATCTAAATCAAATAATGTTAATATCAATCAGTATTGTGTTTCATAATGTAATGGCTATGTGGTAAAGTTCATAAAATGAGGCAAGCCTTTCTTGTTCTTGCGATGCTTATTTAATGATGGTATATTTTCTACGAATGGTTTTTCCAAGATACGTTACATCGGTAACTGCAGATAACTAAACCATCTAAAACTCTTTTTAAATAAAAGAATTCTACTTTTTACGAGATTTTTATTGAGAATAATCCACAGGAATCTGGAAAACCGATACTTTTTGCATTCAAACAGAGCTACGTTACATTTGAGCAGGCTTATAGTGTGTTGCCTATGCACTTTCATATTTCAAACCTGATGCTAGCACTTCATTTGACTATTCGTGTTTGGTATTTGTAAACTTAACATCGGTCTGTCCTTTTCATTCCTTAAAAAGCATGGTAAGGAAAGACTGACGTCAAAGTTTACAAATAGCAAATACGAATAGACAAGTAAAGTGCCGGCAAAAGACAATTTGCAGCAATAATAGACTTATGGCTGAAGTGATACCACCATTTCTTAACTCCTTGAAAGGGAAATGATTTCTTCGAACTTTGCATGTCTTGTATTCCAGCTGCTAGTCGAAGAAATAATTAACTGAACTTCCACGTCTTGTCCGAAAATTGCGAGGATTGCTCCTGTCTCCTTCCCACTAAAACACAGGCAATCCTCCTGCACCGTTCACCCGACACGCATTCGCCAGACCGAGATGTTTTGAGTGCTGGTGTGGTCGCGTCGCTTCACGATCAAAAGGTCTTAGTAGCAAAACTTCTAATTAGCAGAAAGCCTAATTGGCATAGTCCAAAATTCAATATCGTTTATTCAGTCTAGGCTGTTACAAGCACTTGTGAATGTCGAAAAGCTAGTCCATCGGTTCTATAATATATACAAAGTCGTCAAATTGAAAAATGACTTCAATATGAGATAACGTATGAAGTCACTTTCCAAAATGTAAATGATATCAAAATTAAAATTAATAAGATATAAAAAACTGATTTAACTCTCGGATGGTCTATAAAGCAGAACGTCTATTTAGCAAATCGTTATTTTTAACATGTGTATACTCAAGTGAAAAACAGTAAAACACATTAATAAACTTGTGGAAATTTATTTGTTATAAAAAACATACATACATTTCTGAGAATATGAAGGTTTTGCTAAAAAAGCGTTCTGCTATACAGACCATTTGAGAGTTGGACGTTTTGCTAATTAAATTAGGCTTTCGCTTATTAGAGGTTTGGCGGTGTTAGACATTTTAGTACTTAAACCTTTTGATCGTGAAGCGTCGCGTCTTCGCTTAGTCCATTCTATATGTCCATTGTTTATGCATCATTTTTTTTTATAGGTAGGTCCGACAAATGACTCCACCCCACCTGATGTTAAGTGAAGGTGAAGTCCAGACACGAAGATATATGCATCATTAGTCCATTAATATCCCGATTGCAGGGGCACAGGCCTTCCCTATGAATAGAATATGCTACTGGGCCGTGACCCACCACGCGGGCCCAGTCCGGATCGGTAGGTGTTAATGACTGCAATTACAGTAGGGACGTCTTAACATGCCTTTCGAAGCACGGCACGAAGGACTTCCAATTACAGACTAATCGCAACTACTCCATCTACTACTCTTCCATCATACATGCATTCTCCAGTTTTCCACAGAGACGAAGCCGAACAATCTTAAAAAAATTGACCAATGGTAGTGCTCAAAATATAAACACAATTTATTTTCTGCAAAGCCATTGGTCAGTTACACTCAACCCACTCATACTTCTGCAAACACTAAATAAAATAATTTTAGAATGTGTACAGCTTTTCTATTATTACCAGTTTGATTCATCCATACAGACAAAACGTAAGGTACCATGGTACACAATTTTACTCATCTGCCAAACAGAGGAGTCAAGTTTTAAGGTTTATCATAGTATATATTTGCATGTATACTTATGTTTGCATGTCCGTTCCTTAACTTATCATAAAATGTTATATACAAATGCCCGAACATTCTTGGGTGTATTATTTATATTTAGGTAATTATAATTTATTTCATTTATATGAATTAAAAAAAATCATACGCCGCCGCTCCAATCACTTTTTTTTACCTTATATTATTTCTTTAAAACCCAGACAGTTTTTTTAATGAAAATTTGTAAGTACCTATATGTTAAAGGGTTGAACTTGCTTTTTCATTCTTTAATAGAAATAAAAGAAAATATTTATTTTTTGAGTATTTTATTGTTCACAAAATAGTAGAGAGCATCGAAACACAACACAAGCCTTAATACTGTAAACAAAATAGGAGATAATCAAGTAATGTTTGTACTACTTGTTTTATTAACAAAAAGGCAAGAATCGAAATGGAGATCACAACATTTAACTAATAAACTACATATATTGTATAGTATCACAAAAATAGCACCTATGTATTAATTACCATAAACTATAATACCTAATAATGCTCTTTAATGCTTGATTTGCCCACAAACAATAAAGAACGTTTGACCGAACGAACCTGACCCGGCGAACTTCATGCTGCCTAAAACTCGATGAATGAATTTATCTTTAAATTTTTAGGCTTAATTAAATTGACGATTTCACAATCGCTATAAAACAAATACAACAAAAAAAGTTCAATAGTTTATCAGGATTATAGATAAAAGGAAAATGTAATTTCCATAACGTGTACTTCAAAGGTGAGCCGTCAATTGTGGAAGATGGCGGAATACCAAACCTAATTTATTGAAAATTGTTTTCTTGCGTCTCGATCTAGTGCCTAACAATGACTCAGTTACTCGATCTAACTTATATTTTTACTACTTTATTTAAAATCTATAGTTAAATGATTGCTTCAAAACGTTTAAAGTGCGTAGAGTCAGGAAACAAAAATGCTTAAGATCGCTGTTGGAATCCTGTTATGTGCCAAGACGGTTCAGTCCTGCGAGCATTGTATTAATAAACTGGGTAAATGTATCATATCAATCAACAAACGGCGTACCGCTGCGCTCCTCAAAAACATAGTACTTGATTATTTCGTAATGATAACAAATTTACAAAATGCGTTCGTTCTAAGTAATGGTTTTTAAACCAGTTTTATAATGGGCCATGATCAACGATCACGATCTCCAAAACACCTCATTTTAAATTAGATATTTCTTTATTTCATTCATAGTATGTTCCTTAACCTTTTAACCCTACTTCATGGAATATATATTTTTTTATTCAAATTACGCATCTAGTGTTTAGTTCATTATATTTTTTTGAAATTAGATATTTCTTTAATATGAATTTTTGTAGTAAAATCTAAAGAGATTTAAACATCTAGCAGTTAAATGCTTCATTTTTTTATAGCCTCATTTCATAGATTATCTAAATTGCTTTATTTTTTATTACTATAACTCATTCATGCTTTTAAGGGTCTGGTTGATAATTGCTGATTAAAGTTCTAAATAAAACTACTTAGAACTTATCAGCTCAATAAACAAATAAGTTGACTTTCACAGGGCACTTTTGCTTGCTTTTAAAACGGAGTAACTGCGTTTAAAGGTACTTAAGATAATTTATATTAACCTGCGTGTAGTCAGTTACTCCGTGATCATAGCGCTTGCAACAGTGCCGAAATATCGGAGACTCAAGATACATGGTAACAATCCCGTTAATAGTTATAATATTAGTGACCATGAAAGTTTAAAACAATATACAATCAATTTATCATTGTGAATTAAGCACCGTAGGCTTGTGTTATGGGATAATAGGGTAACGGATAGAATGCATATACTGATACATATATATATTTATATAGAAATACATATTAAACATCCATGACTGCAGTACAAATGCTCGTATTCATCACACAAACATCTGCCCCCACCAGGATTCGAACCCGGGACCTCTCGAGTAGGCTACAACTTGAAACCCGGCGTACATACGTACATGAATTAATTAGGTAATTCTATTAATTGTTAGTTGATGATACATATAGTTTATTTTAAGAATGCTCCTAGGGCTGATACGTCTTGGTATATACATCATAATAATCCTATATTTATTTGAATTATCTTAAGTACCTTTAAACTAATTTAAATATACGGTCTTGGCGACCATATATTGTGCACATCAAAGCATAAATAATGTACATTATTACTTAAAATGTAGTTACAATAACCTACGCTAAACATAATATGACACATTCATGAGGATTGATTATGGTTTCTACCTAAAGTTTACATGGATTCATCACCACCACCATCAGCCTATTAATGTCCCCACTGCTGGGGCACAGGCCTTCCCTATGGATGGAATAGGGAGATTGGGCCATGACCCACCACGCGGGCCCAATGCGGATTGGCGGGTGCTAACGACTGCAGATGCAGCCGGGACCAACGGCTTAACGTGCCTTCCGAAGCACGGAGGAACTCGAGATAGAAGATTTTTGGTTATCCATCCAATGACCGACCACTGCGAAAGTTGCTTAAATTCAACGATCGCAGCCGAACGCGCTAACCACTTGCGCCATCGAGCTCCTCACATGGATTATTATTATGTAATTTAGTCTTAACGGTTTTAAAATGATTGAGACCAAATACAGTTGAAGTAACCAGGTTGTAACATTGTGCTTTCAGGTGCAGGTGGTGGTACAGGCTCGAACTTTGAAATGTCTCATTCGATTTTAAAAGGAGATAGAAATTTACCCTGCCAAATAAGTAATGAATGTTACCTAACACATATTTTTCTTATGTGACTATACATGCAAAATGAGTATTTTCGAATTATGAGTGAGGGTGTGAGTGTGTGTGTGTGTGTGTGTGAGTAAGTGTGATGAGTATTATTAGGTATGAAGCTCTTTTAATTAAATTGGTTGAAGTTTTATTTTTTTAAAGTTTGTAATTAGTAAAAATTCTTCCAATTGATTCAAATTATTGCTATAGTCCAGTAAAATTACCATTTAAAAGTAAGCGTTACAAACATAGGACTGAGTACTAGTAAATGTTTCTTAGTAATCTGCCTAATAAATTATTGAAAAAGATTACCCCATAATTTTTTATAAAGTTTGTTTGTTGTTATTTTTTAAGTAGAATTTACCTTTCTAACACTTTTGCTTTGTTTTTTCACGTGTTTTTTTTTAACGTACAGCTTATGTTTTCATCACTCATTTTATTACCACAGACTTTATGAAGACATTTTTAAAACATTGGTACATATGCAAAATCCCCGGATTATAACAATAATCCGGGGATTTTGCTTAATTGTACGAATAAATTAGGTAAAGATTTTTTCCGGGAATCCTTATAATCCCATTTTTAGGAACTTGTGATACAAAATGAAACATCTCCTTTGCCACTTTCTGGTAACTACAGCCAGCATAGGTACTGTGCCAATTATCCTACCTACAAATTACAATCGTCATACGAAGAACTCCGTGGGTGGGTGGTTGTGATCGTTTTTAGCGTAAAGCAAGTCGTTGAGCTCCGTGAACGCAGTCGCCTGGCATCCGTGCTCGTTGTGAGTGTAGCATGCCCAGTGACATGTGTGACCATGGCTGAGCCGCCGCGTGAACGTGAAGTCACCTAGTTTCAGTAGCCTCTCACCGTCGCGTGAGAGCATGAACTTCACTGAAACGAAAGCGAGTGTATAGTGATATGGTAGCTTAAACACTAGCACTTCAGATGGCTATTCTTTTTAGATTTTTTGTAATTTTAAAAGCTGGTTGTCTTCAGAGGTGAGCTTTGCGCGCGAGCGGGCGCAGCGGTGTCAAGGGGCGCCAAGCGTCACACCGCGCGCTTACTAGAGGCCACTGGGTTAATGATTGCACGGACTCTACAAGGGCTAGAGACCCTTCTGGTGTCTTTGCTATACTTTAAAGGGAATAAAAAGGAGAGACTTTTGTCATGTTTACAAATAGCAAACACGAATAGCCATGTGAAGTGTCAATAACAAAGAAAATGCGAATGTGTGTTCCAAGGGAAGAGCGGTAGCCGTGCGCGGTATTGTAGTGCATGATTTGACGACGTCCGTGGTATGTAGGTACTACTCAGAGGTCCGGGGTGGAAAATGTTTGTGTGAAGAATACAAGCATTGGTCTATTTCTAGTCAATCTAAGTCATGGATGTTTATATATATTTCTAAATAAAAATATATGTGAATCAGTACATGTGTATTCTATCTTTTACCCTAGTATCCCATAACACAAGCCTTACAGCGCTTACTTTGGAGCTAGACTAATTGGTGTGTGTTATTTAATTAACTAATCTTAATCACGTCGCGGATGTTGGCAAGTGCTTTATGATTGGACGATTTTTGCAGCATCGCCGCGCCATACTTGAACACATATAAGAAATCATGCTTCTGCAACAAATATTTATGCTCCTTACACAAATAAGTTACGGCACAACGAATTTTCCGTTCGATTTACAGCGCCCGTCTGGGGAAGCAACATCCACCTTACAGAAGACCACAGTAAAATAACACTACCTTTTGACGGTGTTGTGTTTCTGTTGGTGAGTAGGATTCCAGGACTACGTGGGGTAGATGATAGGGTTCAAGCCAGCGGCACATCTTCTGTCTTCGCGACTGGACTCCACTTACACTTAACATCAGGTGGGGTAGAGAAATTTGTTGCTTCTCGTATAAAAAATTACCCTACCCGGAATCGAACCCAACCTTTGGATCAGGAAGCACGATTGCCAATAATGCAACAAATGATCATCAAATATACTGAAATAAACACTAATATATACTTGAAATGTGTACGCGAATCAAGCATACCATAATCTAGTCATATTTACAGGTCAAGTCTATGGAAGTGACATGATAAAATAAATTATGTGATTACTGTAATGTAGTAATATTATAGCAACTTGCTATAAAGCAAAGAAGTGAACTTACTTATAGGATAGGATCGAAGTGTTTTGTGGGCTTCTTATATCTTAACCAGCTTATTTACAAATGCTTTGGATAAGTAGGTATATATGTCTCATCTCACCTGACCATTTAAATTCAATGGTTAGTTCTGTTTTTTAATGAAGAAATTAAATATTAACTGATAAAGACTAAGAATAACAATTACATGTTTGTTTATAAGGTCTAAGTATTATGTGGGTAATATAGGTTTTTTTATAATAAATCATTTTGGATAACATAAACATAGGCACTGTTTGGGTATTATTTACTTGATGAAAATAAAATAAAAGTCAAAAAATTAACCAAAATTCTTAATTATAATTTATTTCTGCTGATTTATTTGCTGTCGCTGATTGATTCAATATAACTTTTGCATGAAGAAATTAAATGATAAAATTAAAAATAACAATTACATGTTTGTTTAAAAGAAAACCATTCACATAAATAAAATAAATAAATAATAGATTTAAAAACAGCAAAATGATTAATAAGTGAATACATGGCCTGAACTAGGATTATCCCATGTTACAGGCAAAAAAATATTGTTACATTAAGGAAACGCTAATTGAAAACTAAATTTATTTTCATTAGAAATATATTAATAAAAAAATATAAGTGTCAAACCAGAATCAATGCTTATATAGGGGTAATAAACTTGAGATTTAGTGTTTTACTAAAAATGCATTGCATAATTACAATACAATAAGCATGAAATAAATATTTTTCTACAAAAATATAACACCCAAAAATAATAAATAAAAAACAAAAGCAATGTTAGGTAAAATATTTATTTTATATCTTTTTTTTCTTACTTTAACCAATTATATTTCAACTTCAACCAATTTCTACTCTTATTGGTCGATCAGTCTTGTAAAATAAGGCATTCCTTTACTCTACCTTTCTTTATTTTTACAATTTTCACAACAACTTAGATATAATTTGATCACTTCTTTAGACACATTACAGTACTTAGTTTTTATTTCTGCATCCATAACATCTTTGTCAGCGTGTTGGAATAATATGTGCATAGTGTGTAATACACCGAACAATTCATCTGTGGCAACATAAAATTTTATGTTGGAACTACATTCATCTTTTGGTTTGATTAATTTTTTTCTACCATTACTGTCTATGATATCATAGTTGGCTAACATTTTATAATCTTCAAAATCTTTATGATATTTGGTTTTTATGATATTAATTTCTGAAATAAAATCTTCATATCGACTTCTACTGATGAAGTATGCACTGTTGCTCTTTTTACGACTCAATAATTTTTCTAACTTTTCATTAAATTCTCTCTTCAGCGTTGCAACTGCATCCTTAGAAAATACTTTCAGGCCTGCAAATAGGTGTTTGATATAATTTCATAGCAAATTTTACATAAACATGATAGTTATGTTTTTAAACATTTAACTGCTAGATGTTTTAAATCTAAAGAAAAGTTTTACTAGAAAAAAATCCATGCAGAACAGGCAGCGGACAGGGACAGCCACGGCATGGTAGCATAATTGGTCAGTGCATTCGCCCGGATTGCCAAGGGTGCGGGTACGAGTCCCATCTGCTGCTTGGTCCGTGTGGATTTTTTTCTAGTAAAACTTTTCTTTATAAACATGATAGTTACACAATCTTTATTAATTATACTCATTCCCAGGAAAGAGAAAAAGTAAATAAAAAAATATTTTAAATTTCTTCATATGAAAAAAAATCCCTTCCCATAAAATAAAAGGCCTTGTTATTTCATCTATTGTTTCATTTTATAGCATAATTTCAATAATTATGTGAGTGTTATTACCTACTAAAAGAGTATTGAAAAATAAAACACAAGCAATGAGTTCACTTTTCATTTATTCCAAATTTGTCATTCACCATTATGAGATCTGTAGTTATTTATTATTGGGTAACATTCAAAAACTAAAGATTTCTTTTAACTTTTGAAAACATATTGTGGTGCTAATTTTTATACAATGTCGTTATTCATTCTACACAATAATAAACAGTTACTTATAATATTATCAACAGTTGATTTCTTCACTGTACACAAAATATATAATGTTATGTTCAAATACGTATTGTTTTTTATTGTACATTTAATACAAAATTGTTTAGAATTTCCGACAAGTAATTAAGGAAAACTTGACTTATCGGGCAGCTGGTTAAAAACACATATTTTCTAAGCTGGTTTTCTTAAAAATAACCAATAATTAAGTGTTCAATATGGTTAGCATCATTCCATTTCACTTGTAAAGTTTGCATTTCATCAATTCCAAAATGTCAGGCATAACACAAATACTTAAATAATAAATAATTATATAATTATAATTAATAAGCATAAGCATATAATATGCTTAAATAATTTAAAGATGCAGTGCATTTTTGTGTATATTATTGAAATTCATTGTTTGATAAGAAGAAATGCTACAGATGGTAAAACAAACATGCTGCATGAAAATAATTATTGTCATGGGTTGAAAATAAGTCTTGTATTAGTACCGAATTTGCAAAACGTAATAAACAGTTCAAATTTTCGATAATCAAAAAGTTATGTAGGATTCTGATAATAGGATAATAGAAAGCCTTGTTTCCTGATCTTACTTAAGCAAGGTTTTGTCAAGAATTCTGGTTTGTTTTAACTATTTAAGTACTTACCAATTGCTGCAATAACACTTGTTTATTAGAGCTCCAGAAGAAAATCACACAAAGCATCAACTATTTTCTAAACTTTGTAACTTCATTAAACCAATATGTTATCACTCACTTTTAGGTTATTTTACACAAAAACTTGGACACCAATAAAATACATTATTTCTCTGTTTATTTAATAAAAATAACATAACAGTCTTCACTAATAGTTACACTATAAAATAAAAAGAAATCCAAAAATATTCTGAAACAGTATATTTGTGTACAAATCATGACATAAAACGTCATTCGACATCATTCTGTCAGTGTCAAAAATACTGCGTTCCGTTCTATTCTAAAATAATTTATTGACGCGTTTCGTTTCACACAAGGTTTCGTTTCGGGTTTAAATATTTTAAAATAGAAAAATGAATCCCAATGTCTCTTGGTCACGTCATTCATACCATAACTTAAAAGTACTGATTTCAACCCTCTTTATTTAAAGTCCACTTGCAGCAATTTTGCTTAATGTCAATTTTACTAAAACTAGTTATATAGCTCATACATGACAAATTCACATTAACGTTTTGCCATTATTTAATGGGATATATCTAGTTTTAATTGAATCGAGATTTAGAAAATTTGTTGCAAGTGGGCCGGAACAAATTTGCTAAATCTCGATTTAACTAGAACTAGATACCGCCCTCAAAAAGATGTCAAATTGATATTGACGTTTTGACACTTTTCTATGAGAAAGATCTAGTTTTAGTTCAATCGAGATATAGCAAAATAGCTGCAAGTGGGCCTTAGCCCATAAAAAAATGACAAAACTACCATTTCAATTTAACATTATTGTATCCAGGGCTAATTCTAGTCTCAGTTTAATCGAGGTTTAGAAAAATTGCTGCAAGTGGACCTTAATTATTAAAAATAAAGCTTAACATACAACAAAAAATGGATAGGTGGCGCAGCAGTCGGATCGGGCAGTCGGGTTTATTTTTAATGGTTTCTAGGATTCCGTAGTCGTGTCCGTCTGTCTGTCCGTCCGAGGTTTTGCTTGGAGACTGTTAGCACTAGAGAGCTGTAATTAGGGATTATTTCAGGGTACCTCACCTTCATATATAGTGGGAATATTTTTTTTTATCGTGTACTCCAATATGTGGGATATCGTTGAATAGGTCCTTTAAAATGATTTAGGGGTTGCTAAAACCATTTTCGATTTAGGGATCCATTGGCGAAATATTAAACTTTGAAGTGCTAATTTTTTGTTTGAGAAGGGCAATACATTTACTTTCAGTCATTCATTTACTGAAATAAAAATCTACCAACTTTGTGATGGTTTGCCAATTATGTTATTCATCCTTTGCTAATGATCTCAATATTTTTGGACTCTTGTCCGCGGTCTTTTGTGTCCGCTAAAATAGATCGCTTACAACTGCACGAGGTAAAGGACCGTTAGCAATTATTGCAAGCATTCCTAGTATGTCTTATTGGAAGTGGTTACTGCGCCACTTTGGCATATGATCGTTTGTTTGTTAAAGCGATGGGGACGGTTTGTGATTTGAAGCGAGCCAGTTCCGATTTAATACTGTTGCGACCTCTTCTTTGATGCACGCCAATATTTCCATAGATTTCCTATCCTCGTGTAAAGTTTTCTTAATATCCTATACTTCAGTAAGGATTTCATTATCTCCCTTAACGTTTTCTAAATTCTCTTCCTTTTCTTGCTTAGTGTTCCTTATTTATTTTTCCATTTCTTGTAATACTTTAAACATTCCCTTCAGGTTTTGTTCCATTTGCATCTTTAAGTCCTTTCTTAACTTTACTGAATACTTAATATTTTTCCTTCACTGAATCTAACAAAGCTCTTGCTTTATCCATAACTGACTGGTTCTCTGACGAGAGCGACTGTGTAATGGACTCAGTCGGGTTCCTTCTAGACTTTGACTTTGCCTGGGTTGTAGGATGATCTATATCCTCTTGCTATGAGAGTGTCGACAACCGGATTGGAAGCCGTGGTCGATAAGATTATTTGAAATCGATTTTTCGTAATTTCATTAGCGGGGGTCATCGGTTTTGGATTCACATAGTTTCTTAATGAATTCGTAGGTGCCATGTAAGTCCCACAAGTTAGGCCAATTTAATTGTACTCCCCTGTTGACGTCTATTCCACGGGAGTGGCTACATACTATGGAGGGTGCCTGGTGTCCACAGGTTTTAAACGTTTTAAGCCGTTAAATATTATGTGTATAATGCAACGCCAAAGTTTTAAAGTGTATTAATGCTAACAACAAATTCAAAATTTTAAGTTTTTTTTATTTTTTGTATAGGATATTATAGTTTAAAAATTGTTAGGTTACCCGAGTTGGACAAATCTTACTACATTATAGCAAAGTTCTAAGAATTCTCAACCCATAATCTAAAGTAGGTAATTTCAAGAAGATACACATCACCATACGAGCAGAGAATAGCACGGCACCTGCTTCTTATTTGTAGTGCTACTTTTAAGGTTTCTTCTTGTATATTTAAGCATTTTGGATAGTAAACACACGGCGTTCTTACTGTAGGTCCAAGCCCTCCAACGTTAAGTTAGTCAACAACTTTTACTTCCGGAAGAGGGCGACACAGTGCTCTCTCTGTTGGCGCGAAACCATCTTCAATGCAATGAACGACTAAATGTCTTTTAAGAAACAGCATCTCACTCACTATGTTAATTTTGAAAGAAAACATCTAACCTCGGAAAATATAAAGTACCTACTCACACATTTTAGTGCCATTATAATCTTACATAAGTACCGTCTGCTGTAATACAATATGTAGGCGGAGGGTGGTTATGATCTAAGCCGAGTGGTTCAAGTACACCGCCGCTCAATCTGACGCGAGCCGTGCATTGTTGTCTTTGTCGACTGGAACACCACCACATTTTACCTGGGTTACACACTTTGGAAAAAGTGTATCCGTTAATCATGATGAGCAGGCCCCTTTTCGTGGTAATCATTTTGTATTCAGTATCTGCAAATAGGAGTGTAATTTTAATATTTTTCCACAAAATTTGTTACATTTATTGTAAGCCTTGGGGTAGGTAATCATTAACAATATATAATAACAGGTGATCACTTATAAGTAAAATAGGGAAGATGCAATATTTTTATTTTTGTTTTCATTTTAAAGAATTCCATGTAGAATAAACCAGAGATATATTAAAAAATTAAAACATTGTGATTTATCGGAAAAAATGCGGTTTTAAATTGACAATTTAAATTTTCGCGCGAAAACGAACCTATGGTTGCGATGACGTCACTCCTGTCTGTCACTGGTCGTACTTGTTCGTCGCTGGCTTTAAATTTTCATACTTTTGCATATTTTTTCGACTTGAGAAATTTTTTTTTTAAAAAATTAAAATGGACTATCCGTCAACATCATGTGATTATAACAATACCACTAATATTCCGAAAAAAAGCCGTGTGTCATGTTTTGTGCCAATCTACTTCAACAAAGTTTCCAAATAAATTGTTTTTGACTGGAACTTGTGACCCAAAACTGAAAAAAAGTGGTTTCAAGCTGCGAAGAGAAATGACAATTATTCTCCAAAGACCATTATTCGATGCTGTGAAGATCATTTTGACGTAAGTCGGCGAATATACTTGTTATATGCTTAATTAATCTACTTGTATGTACGTAAAAACGCATTAGTAACGTACCTGATATTTACAAAACCTGTCTATAACATATTTTTAATTTTACAGTTACGAAAATTAGATAAAGTTTAAAATGTGTGGCACAATCTTCACATTGGCAGGACTGAACCAAGCTTTGCGTTTCATTTAAAATAACTGTAACACGACACCTTCTTTACGTACTTTATGCTCCGGAGAACTCGACCTTTTACTGTACATAATTCTCCATCTCTTTTAATTTGGACATAGCCGATTGCATTATCGCCGTTTAAGATTTGTAGAAGCCGCTGAATAAAATACGAAGTTTAACAACTACGATTTTAGCATACCGTAGTAATTTAGTCCCTTTCATTTCTACACTTAAAAACTGCACTTTGGACAAAAAAAGTTATTACCATGTCAACACTAACTCTTGGTAAATTCCTGGAGTCTGCTTTGATATACGCAACTTCCATTTTTATTAAATGTAAAAAAACGCAATAAATATTCCCATAAAATAATATTTACTTTAACAACCATAACCTCAAAGAAGTTGTCATAACAGGAGTGACGTCACTAAACGCTGATTGGTGTTTTAAAATACGTTCCGTTTCAAGTATTTTTAATTCGTAATAATTGTTAAAAAACAACATTATGTAAAATGAAAACGTTGCAGTGGCATTTCTTTTATATTTTTTTAACATTTTAATCATAAAATTTTCATAAATATTAAATATGCATCTTCCCTATTTTAATAAATTAATGGTGTTATAGTTAAAATGATGTTTCATTTTAGATTATTAATTTTAGTATTTGTGACTGACACACCTAATGTAGAGAAACTTAGAAATTAACTATGTACATATTTTTTCATTATTTCTGTGGTTTCGAATCCTTAACCCATATATTTTCTTACAGAGCCTGAAAAGGATTTGAAACATCGACGTAAACGTCTTCAAAGTCAGGAATAATAAAGAAATATAATATATCTCTCGTTTTCAAGGGATGTACTCCTTTAAAAATGTTTTATTAAACAATTTGATATAGTATATGTCGTAGGATAATTTATGAATCGTTTTTTTTGCGAAAATCTTAGGGATTTTACGAAAATACGGATAATCACACAGTGACGACGACATTGCTTAATTTTACTTTTAAAGGAAATGATTTTTGCTGTATATTCTTTTACCAACCTTGACAAATTATTATTCATGCAAACTGGGTGAGAGTGGGCAAAGGGAGAGGGAAGAAATCCCACATAATCTTTTTTTTTGTGTCTGGAAAATGCCTTACGCATCCTTCGACCACGGGGGAGCGAGAAGAAGGTATTTGGGACTCCTCCCTGTCCTCATCAGCCCTGGAGTTCGCTGATATGAACAGGGCCCTACCTACGCCCTGAACAGGGCCACTAAAAACCAGACAATACTCCTGCACCGTCACCCGACACGCACTATGAGGACCGCGGTCCCCCTATTGCGTGCCGGAACCCGTCTCCGAATGGCCGCGCACCCGCCAGGTAATCATCCCACATAACCTCGCCGTACTAGGGCCAAGGCGGTGAGCATCACGCATTTTCCTGGCGTTAAAACAAAGGATTCATGCAAATACCCTTTTGTTTCATTTTAAAATAAGAGTTTCACATATTCCCCTTCGTTGGTTTATATAATATTTAGGGGGAGGGTGGTTGTGTTGAAGACAAAAGCTCGTGAGTTCAGTGCCGTCCAGGCTGAATTTAGCGTCACATTTACCGGAACTTTTGGCAGAACAGAACCATTGCTTTCTGTTCTCATTTGTTCTGAAGAACGTATATTCGTTCAACATAATCAAACTAACTAGCTCCTCTTTCGGATTTTATCATTTGCCAAATTAAATCTATGAAAAAAATATGAAGAGAGTGTGTGATTAGTTAGGTAGGTACTTTTAGTATTCTGAAAAATCTATAAGCGCAGCAAACAATATTAATTTGTAAATCGATCACTTGAGACGCGTCTGCAATATCATTGGTTTATATTTCCCTTCTTCCTGTTACATTCTCAACAATAATTCAAATAACTAGATAGAAGTGCAATCACCATTATAGTTTTATGTACATCAAAGTTGACAATCAAATCGTATAAAAAATGAAGTTGTCACAACATGTGATTGAAGTGTACATATATGTTTTATACTTCTACTTCAAAGGTTCCGCTCGCGTCCGACTTAATCCTACCACGGATTTTTTCCAGCTCCTACAGGCTTACCTACTCGTCGGAGCACCAGGACATGGTAGGAGTACCTAAAACTAAGATAGTTTTAGGTACTCCTACTGAATGATAGGAGAATTAGTAATAAGATATCTTCCTGCTCACACCAGTTAGAGAGCGTAGTAGGAACTGAAGAAAACGCCCATCAAGTTTTGATTATGATTTGTTTCTTGGTGCCGCGTAGTGATAGTGGGGTCGCGTATGAATATGAATTTATAGGTTAAAAAGAAAATCATAAAAGAAACAATATTTATTGTAGGTAGGAGAACTCGAATAAAAAATTTGATAAACTACATTTCAAAATTAAAGTTTAACATAATCCCCTTCCTTGGTTATGTAATATTTAGGGGGAGGGTGGCAGTGTTGTAGAGAAAGGGCCGTGAGCTCAGCGCCGTCCAACCTGACTTTAGCTTCACATCTACTGGAACCCCTGGCAGAACATACCCATATCTTATTGGTTTGACTTTGTCTGGAGAATGTATAGTCGTCCAACATAATCAAACGACCTCCTCTTCCGGATTTTATCAATTGCCAAGGAATATCTGTGAAAAAACATGGTCAACCTGTGAATAGTTAAGTACTTTTTATATTCTGGAAAATCGATAAACGTAACAAACAATATTAATTGGTAAGTGTAGATACACTTACAACGACGTTAGACGAGCTCGTCTGACGTCTTGTTTAATAAGTAAACTAATTTAGTAGCTACTAATTCAGTTTAAAACGTAGTAATAGTTCTTTGTGGCAAGGGTGAAGGTAGAACAAGCAGCCACGTACTTTAGAAGTAAATAAAAAATTAGAAAAGTAAAATATTTATTAAGGAATAGCTCGAATGAGAAAAATAGTTAAATCCTTAATTTCAACACTAAAGCTTGATATATTCCCCTTCCTTGGTTAAATAATATTTAGGGGGAGGGTGGTTGTGTTGAAGGCAAAGGGTCGTGAGCTCAGTGCCGTCCAATCTGACTCTAGCGTCACATCCACTGGAACTTTTGGCGGAACAGACCCATATCTTTGTGGTCTTATTTGGTCTGGAGAATGTATATTCATCCAACATTATCAAACTACCGCCTCTGCCGGATTTTATCATTCGCCAATGAAAATCTGTGGAAAAATATAAAATATTTACGATTATATATGATGTGAATAGTTAGTTATGTACTTTTTAAATTCTGGAAAATCAATAAATGTAACATACAATGTTAATTTATAAGTGTATCTCGCCTGAACTGATTTAAGTAGCTACTAATTCACTTTTAATCGCAATACTAGTTCTTTGTGGCAAGGGCAAAGGTAAAATAAGTCACCACATACTTTACAAGTAAATGAAATTATAAGTAAAATATTTATTATCGAAGAGCTCGAATGAAATAGCTGATAAATCCCAATCTCTCATTTAAAAAATAAAGTTTGACATATTTTCCTGAAGGGCCGCATCAGAAATGATGTAATCCGACAGAGAACCAAAGTCACCGACATAGCCCACTGAATTAGCAAACTGAAGTGGCAGTGGGCTGGTCACATTAGCCGCAGAACTGATGGACGTTGGAGCCGGAAAGTTCTTGAGTGGAGACCGCGACGCGGTAAACGTAGTGTAGGACGCCCTGAGACAAGATGGGATGATGATATTCGTAGGCTGGCTGGAGTGGGCTGGATAAGAGTAGCACAAAATCAGGAGCAGTGGCGTGCATTATGGGAGACCTATGTCCAGCAGTGGACGAACATGGGTTGATGATGATGATGATGATATTTCAAAGAGTGATATGATGTACTAAGGTTCTACCGACGTCACCCACTGAGACGAAAATAAGGCATTTAACATTTTATGCTGAAAGCCCATTTAGACCACTGGCAGAGCCACTTCTGGAGGAGAATATTGCAGCGGAGATTTCAGTTTCTTTGCTTATTAAATGAGCATTTACAGTTGAATAAAAAGTTGATAAATCCTATTCTCTCATTTCAACATTAAAGTTTAACATATTTCCCTTCCTTGGTTAAATAATATTTAGGGGGAGGGTGGTTATGTTGAAGGCAAAGGGTCGTGATCTCAGTGCCTTCCAGTCTGACTCTAGCGTCGCATCCTCTGGAACTCCTGGCAGAACAGACCCATATCTTGGTCTTATTTTGTCTGGAGAACGTATATTCATCCAACATTATCAAACTACCGCCTCTGTAGGATTTATCTGTGGAAGAAATATGAAAAACCTAAGATTTACAGACTTTGCTTATTCTGAAAAATTCATAAATGCAACAATCAATATTAACTTGCGCGTTGACTTGGTCTTGTTTAATAACTACACCAATAGTTCCCACCCACTTAAGTAGTTCACTTTAATACGTAGTATTAGTTCTTTGTAGCAAGGATGTTCTTTGTAGTCATTCAGTAACATTTAATTGTTTGATTTTGAAATGTTCAAATGGAATAAATAAATGGTAGTTTATTTATTTATTCGTTTATTTTCTTGTGTTGGTTAAACAGATCTTACATGCTAATACAGAACACACAAGAACCCTGTACGGGCACCAACAGTAAACATTATTAAAAGATCAAATGATTGATTGATTGAAAATGAAAACTAGGTAGTCAAACATTATAAATCTTAGTTGATATAAACATACGACACACATGCACAGTAAAACATTATTAAACGATTTAAGTCAATAGTAATTGATTATTATTATAAAATTGAATTGATGTCGAATCACAGTAATACAAAATTTAATTATATTAATTTCTAATAAGTATCATTAATCGTCAAAAAAAATCTTTAACAAAATAACAAAAATTGTTATCAAAACATTTACTATATACCCATTAATATTTTACAAATTTGTGTGAATTATATTTAAAAGAATTTATTTTTGACGGTCCAAGCCCACCTCAATGCCAATTCAGGGCACCACAAAGTATTAAAGTGGGCTTGGATCGTGTATTGGGGAAAGTTGTGCATTGAATAACTGTTAATTTTGGAGATGACTGGATATTCTTTCAGGGAAATGTTCCCTTAAGCTAGTCATATGATAATAATTAGGGGGAGGATGGCTGTGTGAAAGTTTCAGGGCCGTGAGCTCAGTGCCGTCCAGTCTGACTTTAGCGTCACATCTACAGGAACCCCTGGCAGAACAGACCCATATCTTTGCTTTCTGACTTTGTTTGCAGAATGTATAATCATTCAACAAAATCAAGCGACCTCCTCTTCCGGAACTAATCATTTGCCAATGAACAGCTGTAAAAATAAACTGATGATAAGATACTTATCTTATTCTTGAATATCCATGAATGCAACAAACAATATTAATTTACGAGTTAATATAGTTTTGTATATTAACTAAACCAATTTAAGTACATACATTTGACAACAGTGATTGGGCCATGACTCACTGCGGATTGGTGTGTGCTAACCACAGCAACTGCAGCTGGGGCAATTCCAGACAGGCCTGCATGGTCATGGCCCGTACCGTACGCCCTATACCATCCATAGGGAAGGCCTATGCCTCAATAATGGGCATTTAATAATCTGGATGAATTTAACAATATTTACTATTGCTTTTGTTACATGACCTTGGTCGTTAACATTCGGGTGCACGAAAGAAATTACTCAAATTCAGCCACACGATGCAATATTTACATTGTTTTTACTCCAACAGGGGCTGAAAGACAGCGTCGGGTAACCAAAACAAAAACTGTCCGATTACGGCCGTACTCGACTCCGTTCATTAACACTAAGTCGTTTCTCCGAATTCCATAAGCAATCGTATTCGGGCTAACGACCAAGTATAATAGCGCCATAAAAAGGAAAAAAAACATGTAAAAAAACAGAGTTCAAATTATTTTAACCGATTTATGGCATTCAAATAATTCAAGTTTTATGCCCGCAGCATCTACAGGTTCCGTTTCACGTGATTTCGCTTTATCTAATTGTTAATTAAACAGTTCTATTGCTCCATGAGAAAGTTGATCTTGTTCTTACTCGCCACGAACATATAATATACTTTTCGTTATATCTGGATCAATATCCGATTCCTCTTCTTCAACCCGAATCTCCCCACTGCAAGATATAGATCTCGTGTCTTATTATCTGAGTAGGGAGCTCAATTCTCTCTTTTTAGAGATTTGACATAATATCCATCGTCCGTAATAGAATATTCGGGGGGTGGGTGATTGTGATACAAATTAAAAGCTATAAGCTGGTTTCCGGCCAAACTTACTTTAGCCGGGCAGTTTTGGTGTCTCCGTGAACACCACCACATCTTCTGCTTACCACACACCTTGGAAAATGTATACCCGTTAATCATAATAAGTTTGAGGCCTCTTTTAGTTGTTATCATTTTGTACGGCATATCTGCAAATTACGACATAACACAGAATAAGGTACGGTAAGGTACTCTAAAAATTTCAATACGTAATCAGAGTTTTCATCGAAACATTAAGACTTATTTGTTCAATGGAGAAAAAAAATATTCAAATTAACTAAACGCGGCAAAAATGTTGCACCAAGTTATTACAATTGTTCCAACTATGCGCCTAGGGGGCCGATCGCCTAACGAGATTGCTATGGCTACCGCTTTGTTTTTCGGATCCCTGGAACCTACGAGTACATAATAGCATTTCGAGTATCTCCATGCTATATCCCGGGGCTCAGCAGCTTATTTGGGTTCGATAGTTTTATTAGATCATCGAATTTGAACACTATCTGGGATAGTTTTTAAGATAATAAAGGTCTAACAGTCACTTCGATAGACTGCAATTTTTGCAGAGTTTGTCAAGTCGACGCGTATATGTAAGACCACTCACAACTTTTTAAAGAGTAGTCCGATTTTGATAATTATTTTATGTTTAGAAAGGAGATACATACACACATCAAAAAAAGATTGTGATCACTTCGAAAAATAGATTGTTTTTTGTGTTACAGAACACTTTTTTGAAATTTCTTTTTCTGATAGGAATCCAAATTTTAAAATTAGAATTAGAACGTAAACCAATAAAATAATTCAATTGTTTTTCCATATAAAAAGACATGCAAACCAAGCTGACACTCATTCTGAAATCTGACTTAGTCAATATTATCGAATTTAGAATATTTTTTCGCAGAAAGTTGTGATTTAAAACATGCCACGAGGATTATCAGATGTTTTACGAGCCAGTATTGTAACTTTGGGGGGAAAAGGCTATTCTACGCGAGGAATAGCAAGCAGAGTTGCCATATCCTAATCCTGTTAAGTAACCACGTTGCAGACGTACCACGGTACACGGCATGGGTAATTTAGCTGATCGACCCCGCAGCGGTCGCCCAACTGTGTTGACAGTTGCTCAGAAGCGCTGCGTTGCATCAGGTTGCCGGTAGCCCGCGACCCAACAATAAACGCCACTAAATTAAAAGCAGAAATACGGGCCGCCTCCGGACTTGAAGTTAGCACTCAGACCATTCGGAATTACTTACACGAGGCTGAATTACGAGTACGGAGGTCTTGCCGAGCACCTTTGAATTCACGGGAACGTCAGCGACGGAGATTACAGTGGGCTAGGCTCCGGCAAAACAAAGAAGAGGAAGAGGAAAACATTTGGCAAAACTGCCTCTTCGATGACGAATCGCGAATCAGTACTCATCCAGATAACCGACGTGTCCGTGTTTGGAGAAGGCCTGGAGACTGGAACGGTTTAGCAAGGCGGGAAATCAGTGTCCTTTTGAGGTGGTATTTTCCCAATCATAAGATTGGGGCTACACCTTTAATCCCTTATCAAGGATTCATGATGGGAGACAGATACAAAACAGTCGCTATTGATGGAATCGTCAGACCTTTCCGAATAAACCTTGAGCAACAATTTGTACCGGTTGACGATAATGCGCCCGCTAATCGAGCTCAACGAGTCAATGCTGCTCTCCGAGAATATGAAATCACAAGGTTAGACTGGCCTACAGGCTCTCCTGACTTAAACCCAATAGAGCACGCGTGGGATGCTCTTAAGCGAGCTGTTTGAAACCGGCAGCTACCACCCCAAACAGTGCCGCAGCTCAGGGCAGCTGCTGTTCAAGAATGGGACAGGTTACCAGGAGGATCTCCGTATGTGTTCGAGCCAGGGGAGGAGATAAACAACAATTTAATAATATCTTTTTATTTCTATTAAGGTTCTATTACAATCGCCTTAGGATTGAATTATTAGATTTTTAATACTAAAAAATAAAAATAGTTTTATTTTTTAATTTCAGCAAGTATATTTTTAAATAAAAAAAGATATAACGTAAACATTTTCTCTTGATTAAGTTAAATTTGAAAATATATCAGCTTTTGCAAGTGATTCAAACTTTTTTTGAAGTGTGTATATCAATTTTGATCTCAAATAAATTTAGAATAACAAAACTATCCTAAGAGTGGGAAAATATGGATGACTGTTCTGATGACTCACAGATTTTGATGCCGAGTAGTATATTATTGCAAAAATTATAGCTACAAATAAATAAAAATAAAAACTAATTATCAAATATATTAAACCGCCGTAAAAGATACTAAACCTTGTATAATAAATATTTAGAGTCAGTGCCATGCAGGTCTGATAGATGTGAGTCTCCATTTACTACTTGGGTTGGGCACTGGCAACGATTTCAAATATTAATTAATTAAAGATAAAAAAGGTTTATTATTTTTCACATTTTGGCGGTTTTTTTATTTTTTTATTTCCTTGCGGTACAATGTCGTGTGGACCTATGCTACCTTTCTTGCACCTAGGTTACAACTTAACATCTATAATAACGTCCATCTTCAGTGATTAGATATTCAGGTGCAAGGTGCGTGTGTTCTCCAGTGAAGTGAAGTTTTTTGTTGCTGTCGAATTTAACTTTGGCTTTGCATTTCATTTTCACCTTGCTGGAACAGAGCCAGGTATTGGAAGTGTTGTTAATTCTGAAAAACGTATAATCTTGAACCATAAGAAGTTTTCTACCGCAATTCCTTTCGACGATCTTGTACGAAATATCTGTAATGAATCATAAAGCTGTATCGTCTAGAATAAAGTCAGTCAAAGATCGAAAAGATCTACGTAAAGTGGGTGAAGTTTTAGTAGTGGTTTATCCCCTTGCGGAAATCGACAGACTGATTATATTTGTCACCTGTGATTCAAACCAATATTTTTAAATATGTGACGAGTATAAAATATACAAGAAAGAGTGCGGACAATTATTAATTTGGTAGGCAAAAAGATGGCGTATGGCGTAGGCTTTTCCAATGAAGATTATAATATTGTTAGTGTGTCTTATAGCTTCATAAAGTAGCAACATTCTGTTTGTTTAGCACTCATTTGTCATGTATAATCATAGAACTGTAGAAGTCTCGATTCTGGCATGATTCTGTAACTAAACCATAAATAAAACTTGAAAACAATGTGTCCGTGTCAATCTCTATACGGAATTAAGGGAGAGACTCATGTTAATATTAGGTTAAAGTTTGGAGAATCATGACAGAATCGACACCAGTACAATAGCTACCCACCTATTGATTCAAGGTCAGTTTTGAGGTTTTCTAGCAATATTATAAACCTTTTACATAATCCTATGGAGTTAACGACGAAACCATTTCATTTTTCCCAGTAGCTAGTCTTAAGATGTCTTAATATAGCAATCCCGTTAGTAGATTAGCCCCCAGACCGAGCAACGCTGCTTTAAGCGTATAAACACCACCGAACAGTTGGGCCCTGCCTTGACACCCGAATTCAACCAAATTGGGACGTGTGTCGTTAGATGGCGTTGTTACATCCTGTAGTAGTGCTAAAAAGTGTTCCTAGATCACGACGAAAAAATTTACTTAATAATCTAATAATTTATGAAGTCATGTAATGTAACCGTTTGTTTTTGTTTTTCGTATCTTTGGAACCTACATGATAGCTTTTCGAGTATTTTCATGCTATATCCCGGGGCTTAGCAGCCTATTTGATCTCGACAATTTTATTAGATTATAAATTTTAAACTCTATCTAGGATATTTTTAGCACTATTACAAGATAATAATGGTGTGACAGTCACTCAGATAGACTGCAATAAATATTTTATTTTAAAGATGTTAAAGAGGAAGAGTTAGAAGGCGATGTGCTATGCGTGGTTTAAAATTGAAGAGTTATCCGATTTTGATAATTCTTTTATTGTTGGAAAGGATATACATAAATGTTGGTCTCACATAAAGTTGGAAAGACTTATACACCCTTAGGCTAAACTACCCTAAGGGTGGGAAAATTGAGGTGATTGTTCACTCACAGGTTTTGATGCCGAGGCGTATATTATAAAAAGTATAGCCACAAAAAATATTGTTAAATGAAAACTTTTTGACAAATAAATTAAATGCAGGTGTGATAGATCTGAGTTCCCATTTACTACTTGAGTTGGCCTTGCACTAGCACTGACTCCAAACATTAATTTGTCTAAAGATAAAAACGGTTTATTATTTATTACGCCTTGGCGGTTTCATATTTTTATTCATTTTTATATATTTTTATTTCCTTGCAACACAATGTTGTGTGGACTTATGCTACCTTTCTTACACCTATGTTACAACTTAACATCTATAATAACGTCCATCTTCAGTGATTATATATTCCGGTGCAAGGTGCGTGTGTTCTCCAGTCAAGTGAGGTTTTTTGTTGCTGTCGAATTTAACTTTGGCTTTGCATTGCATTTTCTTTTTGCTGGAACAAAGCCAGGTATTGGAAGTGTTGTTAATTCTGAAGAACGTATAATCTTCAATCATAAGAAGTTTTCTACCGCAATTCCTTTCGACGATCTTGTACGAAATATCTGTAATGAATCATAGAGCTGTATCGTCTAGAATAAATTCATAATAGAAAGAACGAAGAGAGCTACGTAAAGTGAATGAAGTTTTAGTAGTGGTTTATCCCCTTGCGGAAATCGGCAGGGTGAGATTATATTTGTCACCTGTGATTCAAACAAATATTTTTAAATTGCATATAAAATATTCAAGAAAGAGTGCGAACAATTAGTAGGTCAGTAGGCAAAAAGATGGCGCATGGCGTAGGCTTTTCCTTTGAAAATTTAAAAAAATAATAGTGTCTTTTAAGGTGCTTTCCGACGATCCGTGTAGTCGCGCAAGCGCGCCGCATGATTGCCAAATGTATGGGAACTAACATTAGACATTTAGCAATAATATTATTATAATCAGAAAGAAAATAAATGTCCAGTCCACAAAGGATCGTCTCAGTAAGTACAGATTCATTATGCCATCACTGACTGCATCCTTATTCGATAACCGGGGTAATCCCTGCCAGAATTATATTGATGCCTATAGTGATAAAGCAAAAGCGACACATTACACTTTCTTCCATATCCACCTAGATAACGGAGACATGAATAGAAAGCTTTCTCAACTATCTATAAATATTTTTAATTTTTTTTCTGTTGTGTTTAATATAATTACTTAAATAGTAGACATTAGAGAGTATTACATTAATTTAGTTTCTGGTAATATTTTTGGTTTGTGTACATGACACAAACAGTCAACATTGTTCAAATCTCATATCAAAGTGTACGAGATTTCTATTTACCTCGTATCATGTAAAGAAATTGCTAAATCTCGAACGTCAGAGTTCTCATACGTTTGGCAACCCTGCGCAGCCTCGCCCGCGACAACACAGATCGTGGGGTAGCACCTTTATTTATAGCATCATGAAGAAGCCACATTCTGTTTGTTTAGGAATCGTGGCAAACTATAAAACGTTGGTCATGTATAATAATAATACTATAGTAGTTTCGATTGTGGCATGATTTTATAAACCTAAAATAAAACTTAAAAACAGTGTATTCTTGTCAATCTCTATACAGAATTAAAAGGAGAGACTGATGTTAAGATTAGGTTTAAGTCTGGAGAATCGACACCAGTAGCTGCTACCTAAACTTTACTATATATTATATATATATATATATATATATATATATATATATATATATATATATATATATATATATATATATATATATATATATAATACCTAAATGTATCCTAGTAGCTAGGATGTGTTTAAATAATACAGATAAAACAAATTCACACATTTATTATTTATTACATAAAACATTTATTTTCCAGTAGCTCCCCTGTTCCCTCCATCCTACAATCTGGGTTCCTCTAAAAAGGGCGTAAACAAGCATTTCTGCAGGCTGGCCAGGTGAGTATGATTGGTGTGGCAGTTGATAACTGCTGCACCAGCTTTCTTCGCGTCTGGATTGTACCACCACTTAATGGGGTAAAGTCATTAGCCTACCTAGCTAAAAATAAAGCTCGTTCAAAACCTTGGAAAAGCGACAGATTTCCGGATTTCTAGATTTCCTAGGATAGCGGCGATTCCGATTTTTAGATTTCCTAGGATAGCGGCGCCGTCATATAGCGGTGAATGACGTCACTAAAACAAAGTGGCACTGCTTCCTAGTCAGCGGTAATCCTTCTTAAGGTTTTTTGCGTCGTAATATTACTTAATGATACCACTGTTATTCTAGGAAAGCAGAGCTCAACCAACCAATTGGGAAGGTAGTAAATTTTGTAATAACCAAACGCATGATTCACCATTAACATTGAGATCCAATGCAACTAATGAGTTACGATTAGATTGTCATTACTTTAAGTTGCATTTTATAATCTTACTGAGATCAAATTCGGTTGTGGAAATGAGAGTGTCTAGGAAAATTCGCGCCTTCAATTGGTGCAACTGTTTCATGAAGTCTTTTGTACCTAGCGCCCGTCATTCAAAACTCTCATTGTATCCGAGCTCTTGTGACTTTTAAGTTTATGACAATCTCAAATAACAGCCTTCTTTTGTTATAACATACTGAGCAGGAGCGTGACTATGCTCTCCCATCATAGTTAACTTATTGTTATGTCGATCGAACTTTACCCTAGCTTCGCAACGATTTCTCACTTTGTTCGAGCACAACCAAATCGTGGACATTTGGTTTATCTTGTGGTACGTGTAATCTTTAATCAAAAGTAATTTTCTTCCGTTACTCGAAGCGATGAATCTGTATTGAATACCTGAAAAAATAATAAACACTATAATTTATTGATGTTCAATCCAACAGAACAATTCTGAGCAATTTCTGATCAAATAATACCTAAATCTAGCTAATTAAACAAACACTATTTGTTTTTTAGGTGTTTATAATAAAATAAATGTGTCTTAATTTTGAGGCAATAATTATAAAAGAATTAAAACAAACGTGTACAGGTATATATTCACAAATTAGCTTATGATGAAACCGAGAACTTATTTAATTATGTCAGCTATTTACACACGTCCTTCCACACACGCACTCATTCACTTTCACTTTACTCACAGGAAGGTATTTTCTATACAATTAAACTGCCTTATTCCAAA
The DNA here is from genome assembly GCA_902850365.2 of Chilo suppressalis. Taxonomy (NCBI): domain Eukaryota; kingdom Metazoa; phylum Arthropoda; class Insecta; order Lepidoptera; family Crambidae; genus Chilo; species Chilo suppressalis. Next base: position 5,363,742 of record OU963906.1, on the reverse strand, counting down.
ACGCGGATTAAAGTTAGACTTGGTTTAAACCTTATGTTGTCTTTGTCTTCTTTTTACCAAATAAAAGTGACAGCATCAGTTTGTCCAGATTTAACTTTAGTTAAATTTTTGGAATAAGCCGGTAAATGTTTAGTCTTATTTCACAAATGCAATGAACAATGTATAAAATTTTGTAAATAATATCGACGTGGTAAGGCAAAATCGCATATGCGCCACTTTGGTCGAATCATGAGTTATATATTTATTTTAATCAGATTTTTTTCTGCGTCAATTTGTTTACGTTGGTGAAGATTTGAGTACTCTTTGTTTGGAGATTTTTATGCTGAAGCAACATAATTTTTGGTGTTTTTTGAACAAATGGCGCTTACGCCCTACCATTTGGCGTATGATTTGATGTTTGTTTCATAACATGTTTTTATTATTATTAGTGGAAGTGTAGTGGACACGAGCAGGCGACATCGGTTACACCACATTATGTGGCCGGTTCCCTACTCTTATTTTCATTGATCATGAAAGGAAGTGTCGGTCATGGGTTCTTTGGTCCCAATTTTGACATAAGTTCCTTCTTTCGTCAAATGGTATTCGGGTGGGGCATGGCAATGTCTGAGGTCGTACAAAGTTACTCTGTTAAACTGATCCAAAGTCAATTTTGCTCTGCAATGTCTGGACAGTTTACTGGAACAGTACCAGTTTCTGGAGTTTTTGTTGGTTCTCGCGAAAGTGAACCCTTGGACCATTGCCAAGTAGCCTCCGCGCTGAGAATTGATGAATTCGACAGCCAAATCTACAAGAAAAAAAACTAGCAGTTAAATGCTTAAAATTAAAATAAAATTAAACACAGATTGATTTGTATACCGGCTAAAGATACCGTACAACATTTACATTAAAAAAAATCAAATTCCAATATCTCCTCACAACGTCGATTAATTTTTTTTTTTTTAAATACTGGAGTGACGACTTAGCTTGTAAATTGATTTGTCTTAAAAAAAAGATCACACTTTATGATTTGGGACAGAATAGATTTTAGATAGGTATCCTGGGTCTGATGATGGCGCTGAAAGGTGGCCATAGGAACTACGTCATAAAACAACATAACGCCATAGTTATTGGGTTAGTATAATTCGTCTCTTCCGATAAATATATGCCATATACTTGTGGGAACAACATGATTAATAAAGAAACTTCTGCACAAAGAAAACGACGTTAAGGAACACGAAATATAAAATGTAAATTCTGAATTATACATACTAAAAAGTTGAAATTAAATAAATATTTTTTTTAAAAACAAGCTTTTCTTTTGCTTGTTAATAAAAAGAACTAAAAACTTAAAAACCATTTAAGTCTTATCAAAATATACCAATTTAAAACGTACTTTATATCCCATTTTTTTTAAAGCGTGTTACATTTTGTCGGCAAAAGAAATGAACAAGGTGTAACGTAAAGCTTTTATTTAAAAAATGGAATGTAATATACCTATAAAATGGTATATTTTTACGAAACTTAAATTATTTTTAAACATTTTAGTTCTTTTTATTTACAAGCAATGAAAGCTTGTTTTTAAAAAAGTTTTTTTTTCATGAGCTAAAAGATGTCCTGAATAGATGGTAGGAAAAAATATTGGACGATTAAAAAGAGCCTTCATTAAATCAATTTAAATAAAATATAATTTCATTTCAACATTTTGTATCAGACCGATTCAAAAGCATAAAAAATACACCACAACTTCGACATTGAGCCTTATAACAATTAACTGAAGGAGCGTTTCTTTTTCAGATAACGATTTGAGCACTCGCGCCATTTTTTTCTTTGCAACTCCTGTTGTTTAAGTGTTAATTCGGATATCGACTTTATCTTTTTCTCCTCCTTGCGCTTCAGATATCTCAACCTTTCCTTTTCTCTTTGCATCTCATATTTTTGGGGGTCATTTCTGATTTCGTCGTATAGCTGCCTTTTTCGCAGTCTATTAGCAGCTAGTACCTCTTCGCGGCATTTTTGTGTTATTCTTTTTTTTCTCTTATAACCTTTAATGAGAGACAAAATCATACAAATCAAAGCCGTGATCAAATTTTATTAAGAACGCTTCTATGTTAGCAGAAACATACGGGTAAACCTAAATTAACAAACGATCTATTTGTATAAAGCTTATATTTTAAACTCCAAATTTATAACATTAACACAACACAAGAGAAGACTATACTAGACAATATAAAACAAATCATTTTTGAAGTTATACTTCTTTAGGGGCGTTATGAAAAAATGATGAGAGTGAAATTATAAAATGCGCGCGCATCACTGTAACACAAAATTTTAACAGCATGGTCGCTTTAGCGACCAACTTCATGCGTTACTTTTGTGTTTACCGCACATTAAGAAAATCTACCAACAAAATAGAAATAGAATCTCTATTTAGTGGGTGCTAACGACTGCATTGTGAAGGCCATCAAAAGTATTTATTAATCTGGAACAACGGAACCAAAGCGCGATTCAGGAGACTACAGCGCCATCTCTTGACCATTGGTGTAGTAGAACCAAAAACCACATCTTTATTTTTTGTAATAATGTAACAGTTATAGGTATTCATATTTATAATATTTATCCACATGTTTCTAGTTGAGTTTCATACAAGTGCAAATCAGATATGTTCTAATAAATTATATTCAGTAGCGATTTTAATTGAATATTTTGATTATTTATTTATTTTTTCAAATTAAAACTGAACTTTATTGACTGTGTCCTTTTCCAGACTTTTTATTAATTTATTGTAATTAATTATTTGCATGCAATTAAAAACTAATTTTAAACGATGCCAAAGAAGGATAACTTCTCACGCGCCTACATAAGTACACGCACCCATTTTTTTATTACGTTTACTTTATTCCTCCGTTTTAAGTTACAATTTCTTAAAATAAAACTAGTTTTAACGGGTTAATGCACGAACTTTATTTATTTATTGGCGTTTCGCACGCAGCCTTTTCAGGTCTGCATCGTCAGATGATACAGACCTGAAAAGGCTGCGAAACGTCAATAAATAAATAAGTAAGAAATTATAATATTTGTTTCTTAGGTTTTCACGCACATCACTAATTAAAATAAAACTAGTTTTAACGGGTTAATGCACGAACTTTATTTATTTATTGACGTATCGCAAACTTTTCAGGTCTGCATCGTCAGATGATGCAGACCTGAAAAGGCATTAAACCGTTAAAACTAGTTTTATTTTAATGAGTGATGTGCGTGAAAATCTAAGAAACAAATATTATAATTTCTTACTTACTTATTTTTGGATTATAAACAAAGCGTTAGTGCACAAAATAGTATAGCAGGTAATCTCATATTAGTACTGCATTTTTTATACCTGCGCTCGGCAGTTGCATTTGGATTATCAATTAGGCTTGTGTACCAAAAAATGTGGTAGCGCAAGTACCACTCGTAAGTACAGAACACAGAAAGAAGTAAGAAGACCTTGTGGGCGGGGCAGGCGCGCCTCAGTTATGAGTGAGAAAATGCTCATAACTAGAAAAAAAAATTGGTACTGATTGCGTCGTTGCTCTCGGGTGTGAGCGCTGATTGGTTCGATTGTTTGATGTCGCGTCGTTTGTTTGGCTATTATTGATTAGGTGGAAGTGTGATAGGGGCAAGCCGGCGACATCGGTTCCAGTGCAATCGGTCCATGATCACCGCTCGAGAAGAAAGATGTTAGAAAACCTCTTTCTGTGTTCTGTGCTCGTACGTATCTCTATCTAGCTAAAAGATAGATTTTTTGTTGAGAATGAACAAGAAGAATGGAAATATAAACCAATAATAACTTAAGTATGTTTTTTTTATTTTTATAGTCATACTAGGGACAAATTAAAAAAAAGTACATACACCGTTTTATGTTGAATTCAAACAACCGTCCACTGAAGAGTTACCATAACTATTTTTTAAGTCCATTTTTGCACAATTAAGTTCACAGACACGTGTCTCAAACGGATGGAACTCCCGCTTGCTCTAATTTTGACAGCTCCGTAATCGAATCTTCAACGTCAAATTTTGTATGGTAGGAGCCAATTTGTTCTTGCATCCGTTAGGGGCGCGCTGCTTAGTTTTCATGTAAACTTTAATGATGCGATACCATAACAGAGCTATCAAAATACGTGCTTTGGCTTCTGATCCCCAAGCGGTCGAAATATTTGGCCGTGAACGGTGCCTATTTGTGCTCAGGTGAGTGTTCGAACATATACCATTAAAAGAGTTCTTATTAATAAAGCCTATAACAAAGTGTCTGATTATATTTCTGACAAAAAATGCTGTTCCAAACGTTCCGGCATCGGCAGGCTTTTTCTATAATTATACTGAAGATGAAATGATTTTGTATTGACACCGTAGCAATATAATATTTTGTAAATATTGTTACATAATTTTTTAACGTTGTGAAGTTTTTTCGCCAGTTTTTCACCACAGCTAAAAAATGTCCTTAACTGGTGCTAGTGAAAAATATATGGACGATTCAAAAGAATTGTATTTTGCATCCAATTTGAATAAAGATATTTTGACTTTTGAACGAGTACCTCCAATAATAGCGTGCTAGATCTTTACATTGTCTTTTAACCCTCTGAATAAGTATGACACTTATTCAGAGTTTGAACCATAGATGAGTTCTTTTCCAAATGCCAGACGAATTTTTGTTCAAATGTGACAGGAACATTTAATGCGATGTTTACATCTTCACCAAGGTCCCGTCTCTCAGCTGGTGGTACACTGGGGGTGGGTGGTTGTGCACCAGGTTGCGTCCCTTCAATATGTTCTGATCGTCCATTATTATTCTCGCTTTACAGTTCTTCGATTGCGAACTTGAACAACGCCAGATTTTGGTGAACTTATTTATTCTTGCAAATGTGTATCCTTGGAACATAACAATCTTGCCATTGCCACGGGACGACATGACAAACTTGAATCCCGACGTATCTTGAAAAAAAAAATACCTTCAATTAGTTACTGTTAATAATGTACATTTGTAACTAAATCACAACACATTTCATACTTAAAGCCTCAGATTCTGTAATTTGTGATTAAAGCACTAAAGTTTAAGAAGTTACAATGTTACAAGTAACACGTAACAATAATTTTTATTTATCAATCAGCATATCCTTTTGGATGAAGCCTAAATGGAGGTAAGTTAACAATCTACAAATGATAAGATAACTAAAATCCATCTTTATCTACACTTTAATAAAGCGACCTTCTTTATCTACATGGTACAAAGGCGGGGGATGATTGTGCTCTAAGTGACATGACAAAACAATATTTTGTTCGCTGATAAAAACTTTTGCTTTACACCCCTTCGCCTTAGTTGAACACCACCAACTCCTAGAATGCTTGTTCGACCTCGCAAATGTGTACCCGTTGACCATAACCAATTTACTACCACGGCTCGATTCTATGAGCTGTACTTCCAAATCTGGAACCAATTTTCTCTTATTTATAACCTATACTATATATACAATTAAATGTTATAGTATTCATCTCTTGTTTTGATCATGTTTTCATTTACGTTTAGTTAATTTTAATGTTCATACTAGTGGTCCGCCCTCGCTTCGCTTCGGGGTAGAATTTACCAAAATCCTTTCTTAGCGGATCCCTACGTCATAACATCTACCTACATGCCAAACAGCCCGATCCGTCCAGTGGTTTGGGCTGTGCGTTGATAGATCACTATGTCAGTCCTTTGAGTTTTATATACATATATAGCTTTATAAATAAATTTCAGGCGTATTACCTATAGTCCTATACCATACCCAACATTCACTTGTTCATCATCATCAGCCTATGAAGGTCTCCACTGCTGGGGCACGGGTCTTCCCTATGGATGGAATAGGGAGATTGGGCCATGACCCACCACGCGGGCCCAATGCTGATTGCCGGGACCAATGGCTTAACGTGCCTTCCGAAGCATGGAGGAACTCGAGGCAGAAGATTTTTGGTCACCAATCCAATGACCGACCACTGCGAAAGTTGCTAAACTTCAACGATCGCAACTGAACGCGCCACCTGCTGCGCTATCGAGCTCCAAAATGTACTTGTTATTAGGTACTAATAATAATGATGGCCATTCATAAATATTGCTTTCAGCATCTATCATGCAAGGTGGGGAAATCATATTATCACCCTTCCTCATCAAAACTGTATAGGTACACTAATTAGGATTACATCTTGTATTAGTTAGTTCTTTGATTTTTTGGAGTCGTCTCCGCCTCGAATAGCAGAATAACTTTTAAAGTATCGGAAAAAACACGGTAAAAAATGCAAGAAAATTCATTATCAAATAAATTAGGTTAAGCTTGCCTCCTCCTTCCACAATTGACTGCCCACGTCACGCATGTGCAAAGCTTATTTGTATTTCCATTCAGTAACCACAATAGATATTTTAAAAGCAAAAAACGTGGGAAAATGGCTTTCTCAAAACTAGAGAGATATTATAATTTAAAGAAAATACTGTATCATGTATAAAATATAACTCTTAATTTCTCAGTAGGACATAAGGATCGACTAAGGGACTAGATGTTGATTGTGTTTGGAGAATATTGGGAATAGACCTTTCAACCAGTCTTAACCCATTTTTTTATATACAAAAGTAACATTCTTCAAAGAATTTAGACACCATACGGCTCTGTACACTCCATCAGGGAATACGGATGTTAAATTAACATCCAATTAACGTTGTTTAGAGAACTTTTACAAAATTGCGCCGCTGCCGTACTGATCGGCGCGTAGGTAGATTTGCACTAGTATAGTTTTTCTGATACTGTGTGTATAATGTGGTGTGCTTTTTTGTTGTTACGATTGTGTATATATGTTACGCTCAAAGATCGAAAACGCTCAGTGAGCGGAAAAATAGCTCACAACGCTTTGTGGTCACAGTAAAACATCCATATGGCGAAATTCGTATTATGGCTCTAAAGTAAAAGCGCACGACGCGTTGTGGCAATCACAGAAAGACCAAATAGCGGAATCCGTGTCGTGGCTGACATGCTATTCGATCTCAACGCGTCGTGGCAATGAAGAAAAGCCATGACGCGTTCTGAGCATTCATTGTTTTAACCATATCACGACGGACAGGTTGTAAGTTGATAGAGGACGTGCAGCACCCAAGAATGTTAAGTGTGTTGTTATGAGCATTAATCCATCAGGTCTCTACCAGTTAGGAAACAAGGTAGGTACATTCGATAGACTTTATGCACGTAATGAGTTTACACTTTCTGAAACCAACTTTATTAACATTTGTGATGTGCCTTCAACTTCGTCATTAACACTTCGCTCAGCATCCTTGCTATCATCTGGAAGTAAGCAAGGGTTTATAATGTGCCAATGCAAAATATACTGTATCGATAAAAAATGCAAGTGTCGCTCCAAGAATACAAAATGCAACTCAAAATGCCTCAGTAATAGTTCCTGTAAAAGTAAATAGCAATCAAATACTTATTTTTCACTATTATAGTAATTTCTAATATAAGTAATTTTAGTTGATTTCAGTACATTGTTGTTGTTTATTGGTGATCAATAAACATTTATGTTTGTGTTAAATATTTTTATTACTTGAAAGAATTTTAAATTGTCATAAATAAAAAATCCCTAATTTTTTTAAGTGAATTATAATTAATTTACAAATGATTAATATTTTGTGCTCAGTAATTTATTACTTAATACGTTGTTTTTTTAAATATAAAGTAATCTCAATAAATAACAAATATCGTTTTATTTTAATTTATATAATTATATAACATATTTAATAATGACAAACACGTTATGCAGTGATTTTATAAAATAAAAAATATTTCCTAAAGACATCTACCAAAACGTTTCCAGTCTAGGCCTAGTAGGATCCATATTGGAAAGTAGTGTGCATCGTAATCAAATAAAATTCCATACGCATCATGGCTTTTCTTCATTGCCACAACGCATTGAGATCGAATAGCATGTCAGCCACGACACGAATTTCACTATTTGGTCTTTCTGTGATTGCCACAACGCGTCGTGCGCTTTTTCTTTAGAGCCATAATACGAATTTCGCCATGTGGATGTTTTACTGTGACCACAACGCGTTGTGAGCTATTTTTCCGCTCACAGAGCGTTTTCGATATATGAGTACATGTGTATTTCAAAGGAAATCCTTTGAAATACACATGTACTCGTGTACTTATAAGCTAAAAATATTCTTAAAAACTACAAGGGGAAGGTTTCAGTGCAACATGTTGATTTACTATGAAAACTCATGTTCAAACATTTGATATGATATCATTATGAGAAATATGTATAGTCACACAACTGTGACTAGACTCAATAATATAATATTTATTTTATTAGTCACATATTTAGAGGAGCTCGATGGCGCAAGTGGTTAGCGCGATCGGCTGCGATCGTAAGTTAAGCAATTTTCGCAGTGGTCGGTCATTGGATGGGTGACCAAAAATTTACTATCTCGAGCTCCTCCGTGCTGCGAAAGGTACGTTAAGCCGTTGGTCCCGGCTGCATCTGCAGTCGTTAACACCCACCAATCCGCACTGGGTCCGCGCGGTGGGTCATGGCCCAATCTACCTATTCCATCCATAGGGAAGGCCTGTGCCCCAGCAGTGGGGACATTAATAACCTGATGATGATGATGATAGTCACACTTTATGTTTTATGTGACTTTCACTAAATTTCGGTATATACACCTGTATAAATATCACTCTGTCACCAGATAGGTATCTTAGCTTTAACTCTTAAAATAAAGAAAACGAAATAAATTATACAGAAAAGCTTTTATTGCTTGAATTTAGTGTCACTCTGAACATAATGTTCACTGAATCTATCTTTTAAGAACAGTAGTTTCCTTTCTTATTATTCTATGATAAATTTTACAATGATATAGTTTTTGTCCTCTTGGTGTATTAGAGTTTAATAGTAATAATTTTAATACTTTTATACACATAGTCACATAGAAATATAATAAATCCATATAACGTATTCCATACCCATCGAGTAAAAAATAGGCGCTGTACAGTTTTTATAGACACGCTGCGAAGTAATTAGTATAGAAAATGTATAACGTCATCTAGCGGTACGTAAATATTTATTCTTCATACTAATTTCGACGCAAACGCAAACGCGAAAGTTAAGTTAAATCTAGGCGCAAATCACATTTCTATCCAGGCAGGATTCACATATATTACGCGTATTCGCTACATAAAACAGAGCTGTACGCAAATGTATACTGTTTTTTAGTTTTCGTTACGCCCGTTTTGGCGCTGCTGTTCAAGTTTCCATACAAAATATACAATGACATTTCGCACTCGCAAACTATTCTAATTGGATATTGGTTCGTGCTATGGGTACTGAACTGATATCAGCTTCTCTCATGTTGTGTGTCTTAAAATAATAACAGCTGTGACACATTGGATACAGCAGTTCCTTTTTATATTCGCTCCGTGACTGTACTACACTTTTGACACTCGTCAAACCACCTATACATGTTTGCGAAGGCTAACGAATATACAGCATGATTGTCTTATCATTGCTAGGTGACATTGCCTAATTTGCCGAGGAAAGGGAAGCGCCAACGTGTATACACCTCACTTGGCGTCGCTCGCTTACACTTGTCTCACGTCGTCCATAATACCTAATAGCGCACCAATCTATGAGCACCTCCACAAAGCTCGTCTATAATGGCCACTTGCATTGGTCTTCTTCAGATTTGCCTAACGTCTATATCTAGACGGTAGCACTTTGGACTTTGGAGACGTAAAGCATAATTTATTTACAAGCTACTCAATATATACTCAAGCTACTTAATTAAGTTTAAAAATGTCACCATACGAAGTCCTATGGAGGACAGGTGGTGGATGGTTGTGAACGAGATGTACTCGGGTGAGGATCTTCAGATTATTGAGGTGGACTTTGGCCTTGCACCCAATGTTGGACTTTCTCGAACAGTAGAACGTGTATGGGTTCCCTCCCTGCACGGAGAACGTGTGACCCTCCACCACGAGCAGATGCTTCTTCCCTTTTGCTGATGGTACTATTTCATACGGAATCGCTAGTCTATAACCATGCTGGTTTGTACCTGCCGAGCAAGAATCACCGTTGAATTAAAGAGATACTTTTAGGCTGGTGGAAGACCTTTGATACAAGCCAATCTGCTGCTTTATCAATAAAAAAAATAGACTTGTGATTATTGCTTACAACTGCATCACACCGAGTAACGCACGCGACGGATTCAAATACCGCGGGCAAAAAATCCCCCGAACTACCGCGGACACCGAGGGACTGAACAGGACATAAATACGCCAGATTGTAGGAAAATAAATAGAACATATGTGACAAGAGGCGGCAACGGACACGGCGGACTTTAGTGCGCATCAGCGAGAGTGATGTACACTCGCGGAAAGACCCGCTCTGTCACCCATAATGCCATAATCGCTTGCGGTAGCGGCGTAGTAAAAATTCATTCATAGACATGTAATTATCGTTGTCTTACTTTTTCGTATAGCGCTGTCGCGATCACGATGCGGATGACAAATTGCAACTAAAACAAATGCAATTCAATTCATTATTCGATCAATGAAATGCTCTCCGTCTTACTTTTGTGCGGCGGCCCGGATTGGCGCGTCCGACGCGAGGAATTCTTTAGCGTATTATATATTTTATCATCAGAAATGCAAATTAAATAATCTTAACGGATTTATCAAATAATTGTAGAGGGTTGTCTAAGTCTGAAATTAAAAATCTTAAAATGAAGTAAACACATTTTTTATTATGGCTCAGCGTCATGTCTTTTGAGCCTACTATTTTAAGTGATTTCAGTGATTAAATCAACTTCAAGTATGTTGTTTGTAAGTTTTGCATCGCTTTACGCTTAATCTATATTTAGTTATCTTTCAGAAAAAGCGTGAAAAATTACTTAATACAATACTAGTGGCCCGCCCTCGCTTCGCTTCGGAGTAGAATTGATCAAAATCCTTTCTTAGTGGATGTCTACGTCATAACATCTACCTGCATGCCAAATTTCAGCCCGATCCGTCCAGTGGTTTGGTTTGATAGATCAATATGTCAGTCAGTCACCTTTGAGTTATTATAGTGAAAGCATAATAAAAAAAACCTTAACAATACTTAATCAAATCCGATTAAAGGGATGAACCCAAAGTTCCCTTTAAGAGCGTCTTCTCATTTTTTTAAACTTCAAGTTAATTACAATACAACGGAATCTCAGAATATTGCTTCCACAGCGTGTGCTTCATACTCGTAAAATTTCCCTTGCATACCTTGTGCGTTAGGTTCGTGACAAGTCCTCCGCGGCCAAAAGTCCGTCGTCTGCGCAGGCCATTAGAAGCTGACGATTTAACATTATGGTAAACATATAAATAAACTGCTGGCGCCTTACTGGGGGGCTTGGGGATGGAAAAAGGAGATTGGGCCACGTCCCACCAGCGGGCCCAGTGCGGATTGGTGGTGCGGCAGCCGGGACCAACGGCTTAACGTGCCTACCGATAAATCTATAACTTCTATAGTTTAGAAAAAAATGAAATTTTAAAATCACAATAAACAATTCTTTCTGTCTCTTATGCTCCGTGTTACTGTTCCAAGCACATCGCTGTTGTACTTTTTGGCCACTTTCACATAATTATGTTAAACAATATCTTGTACGGGAACGTTGTTTTTGGATGTCACGGGAACGGCTAAGGGTACACGGGAAACTAGCGTTAAAATCCACTTACAAATTATATTTGAAAACTTTTCTTTTATCTGACTATGTACTCAAGAGCTTCAATAACTTGTTGGGTTTTTTTTTGTTGGGCGCAGATGACCTTTACAGCGTCACCGGGTTTCTTGGTGGTGTCCGAATATATATTGTCCGAATCGTCAGCAACTATCAGCTAAGCCTCCTTTCGTTAACACACATACCCAGATTATATTTATACTAGTGGCCCGCCCTCGCTTCGCTTCGGTGTAGAATTAATCAAAATCCTTTTTTAGCGGATGCCTACGTCATAACATCTACCTGCATAACAAATTTCAGCCCGGTCCGTCCAGTGGTTTGGGCTGCGCGTTGATAGATCACTATGTCAGTCAGTCACCTTTGAGTTTTATATATATGTCGTGGCCTTAACGTAGATTTGATCACTTCACGAAATGCTCGAGAATTTCATGAAATGGTCGCATTTCATGAAATGTTTCACTATCTATTGGCCACATCATGATGTGGTTTGGGCAGATCAATGATGAGAAATCGTTTCACGATATGACCAACTAAACGCGTCATGAAATGGCAAAAATTATTTGATCATATTGTAAAGTACTTACATTAATTACCGGTAAAGGCGCTGCAAGCGCAATGTTGTTTCTCGCAGTGAAAAAGTGCATAATTCGTTATTTAATGAGGAAGAAAGTTAACAAAAGGGTTTTCGACGAAACAAATTAAGGAGAGTAGGGTCATAACGCAAAAGAAATCTATGGACTATTACTGGCTGTCAAAATATGACATTTTGGAAACTGCGGTTGAGGTACAAAGTGCGGATGAGAATCAATGCCGTACAAAGATATACTGTAAAACTGTACTTCCAGGGCCCAAGAGGTGATACTTGAATTTCTTTTGTAGAAAAGGTCTCTTTTAATAGAGTTTTTTTCTGGCGATTCGCCGGCCGCTGCCGCGGCACGCTCGCTTTGCTCGCTCGGCTCGCGCGTCATGGTCACAACACTAACCTAACCTAACCTAGTGTGAAGTATTACCGTTTGGGCCCTGGAAGAACAGTTAAGTCTACTATTGTAATATGTACCAAAGTACCTTATTATTTCTTAATATTTGATAGTTTTCTAAATATAAATGTGTAAGTTCATGACATGTTTGAAGTTCAATTTAGGAAAACAAAAATTAAAATTGTTTTGTTTTGTTACAAAAATTTGATTAAATTTGTTTGTGTCATTCGGACTTAAATAACAATAAACAAGTTCTTACATATTATGGATTTTTAATAAATATTTTATGGACACCCTAATTATACGATCCGGCCAAATGTGGATGACCAAATCGTTAAATGTTGACGATTTAATGATCTGGTCAAATTAAGTTGGCCACATCATGAATAGAAATGTGACCATTTCATGAAATTCTCGAGCATTTCATGAAGTGAGCAAATCTACGGTCTGGCCACGACATATATATAGATTCGCTGTTTGTTGAATGTGTATGTTAGTTAAGTACTACATTTTATAGTTTATTACATATTTACTAAGCATCAAATTGTATGAATCATAAATGTTAAGAAAATGGAAGTTACTAGAAAAAAATCCAATTTCAGGATATTGGATTTTTTAGGTTCGATCCAGCCTAGACCGAGTAGAACGGAGATGATGACAGATAAGTAGATTTAGTGCAGCGCCCGGGGCGTTAAATACATGAAAACCTCGGATTTTAGTTACAGTGAATGAATTAAAAAAATACAAATGGAATGTTCAGCTAATAATAACATTTTTTTTTAATGAGTGTGCCTTGCGGTAGTGTCATATGATTTGTACTTACTTGGTGTATAATTTTCGTTACTTTAATTTCACTAGCCGCTTTGAATATATGAAAGTCCTCTTCTTTGAAGGGTTCCGAAGCAGAAGACTCCACTAATGTCCGTCTGTCTGTCTATCACAAGGCTGCTTATTTAAAGCTGTAAATAAATTACGAAATATCCTTCAATAAAGTCAACAAAGGCTGGCGCCGGCGATTTATCCATTTTTTTACTTGAATTGACCTTTAGTTTTAGTACCAAGCGGAGAAATAGGATAATAAACTTTTACAATAAACCGTCGACAATCAAACTCCTCACAGAAATATACAAAATATTTTCGTACAATTTTTACTCTTAAATAATAGTCAGTTCTGTCCTCTATTTTTTTTTTTTTTGCTATCAGCTCTGAGTCTATTCTACTCTATAATTTATTATTTGATTGCGATGTTGCTAGTTGGGAATGTAAATTAAACGGCCTTGGATGACTTTATTGTAGGATATTACGTAATTTATTTACAGCTTTAAATAAACAGCCTGGTGACAGACAGACAGACGGACATTAGTGGAGTCTTCTTCTTCGGAACCCTAAAAGAAGAGGAGTTTCATATATTAATTTTTATTTTTAATTACTGTTGCAAAAATCCGAGGTATAAACCCCCAGGCACTCCACTAATTATATATATAAAAAAAAAGTTTTTTTTTACATAATGAAAACATTACAGAGATACGTATATTGATTTGAAATGTCACATGAAGTCACGTCTTGGTACAATTTTTGAAGTTATACTTCTTTAGCCGCGTTATGAAAAAATTATGAGAGTGAAATTTTAAGATGCGCGCGCATCACTGTCACACAAAAGTAACATAATGAAGTTAGCCGCGAGCGCGTTATGAAAAAATGATGAGAGTGAAATTTTAAGATGCGCGCGCATCACTGTAACACAATAGTAACACCATGAAGTTGACCGCGGGCGCGTTATGAATGTTAGTGTCTAATAATGGTGGATTATTAACCACTTAGTGGTTAATAATCCACCATTATTAGACATCTGTTCGAAAGGTACTTTGAACGATCCACGGAGCTCCATAAGATGATCGCGTTGTCAAAAACAATGTTGGCACGCTCGTCGCCTCTGATCACTGTTTTCATATTTATAATATTTATCCACATGTTTCTAGTTTCTATATAGACACAACGTGTTTTAGTTACTTACAAGTGCTAATTACATATGGACTAATAACTTAAATTCAGTAGTGATTTTAATTGAATATTTTGAATATTTATTAAATTTTTCAAATTAAAACTGAACTTAATTGACTGTGTTAACTATCCTTTTCCAGTCCTTTTATTATTTTATTGTAATTATTTGCATGCAATTAAAAATATTTTTAATGATGTTAAAGAAGTATAACTTCTCACGCGCGTACATAAGTTACACGCATCCATTTTTTTTTCTTAGAAGTGACGTCACGAACCTCTAATCCCAAATTTTGACGCACTTTATCTTTGCAATTATTTGGTTCATTGACAAAAGAAAAAAATAACTTTGATATTTTTTGATAATCTAACGCTCGGACTAATTAAATTTTCGTTAATTCAACTCCGTCATCATCCCTATATTGTCTACGTTTTATTTACATCTTATAGTATTTGCCGTCTCTAGTTTGATAGAATTCGGGCGGTGGATGGTTGTGCGTCGTCAGGGCAGACACAATGCTCATCTGTTTGTTAAGTTTTATCTTCGCCCCACACTGCAACCCCGATTTCTTCGAGCAGTTCCAGTAAAGGTATGACGAGCCTTGCCTAGAGTACGAGTAGCCTTTGTACATTATCAGATTCTTATCATTCACTGTGATGAATTTGTATTCTCCTGCAAGCAAAGGATACATGGAAGAGTTACACGTTGCAATATTTTTTATTTATTTTTTCTATAACTTAAAAGTAACTGTACCACTTGTGGATTACATTTTCCTTATATGCACTATATATGAATAACCTACCTACGTATTTAAATACATGGTTTCTACAATCGTTTCATTTTATTTTTGAAAGTACACAGATGTTTGGGTTTTTTTTTATTTGTCTAGTTGTAAAAAGTTTTCTTATCAATAGTTACTGTACGAAATTTTTCTTTCTTTTGCTGAGTTTTCGATATTTCAGCATTGTTGCAAGCGCCATGACCACGGAGTTGTGACGTGTTACTCCGTGATCATGGATGACGCTTGCAACAGTGCCGAAATATCGGAAACTCGTTAAAAACAAGGTACATGGTAACAATCCAGTTGTAAAAAGTTTTCTTATCAAGAGATACTGTACGAAATGTTTCTTTCTTTTTCTCAGTTTTCGATATTTCGGCACTGTTGCAAGCGCCATGATCACGGAGTTGTGATGTATAACTCCGTGATCAAGGATGGCGCTTGCAACAGTGCCGAAATATCGGAAACTCGTTAAAAACAAGGTACATGGTAAAAATTCAGTTGTAAAAAGTTTTTTTATCAAGAGATACTGTACGAAATGTTTCTTTCCTTTTCTGAGTTTTCGATATTTCGGCACTGTTGCAAGCGCCATGATCACGGAGTTGTGACGTGTTACTCCGTGATCAAGGATGGCTCTTGCAACAGTGCCGAAATATCGGAAACTCGTTAAAAACAAGGTACATGGTAACAATCCAGTTGTAAAAAGTTTTCTTATCAAGAGATACTGTACGAAATATTTCTTTCTTTTTCTGAGTCTTCGATATTTCGGCACTGAAGCAAGCGCCATGATCACGGAGTTGTGACGTGTTACTCCGTGATCATAGATGGCGCTGGCAACAGTGCCGAAATATCTGAAACTCGCTTAAAACAGGGTACATAGTGACAATCCTGTAAATAACATAAATTACTATTATCTACTCTGATACTATAATACAAAGATTCTAAAACTGAAAACAAAATGCTTATGACAAACATTACGTACAGGCCAAAAATAAAAATAAAAGTTTAATTACGATACAGGTCTTGTAACATAATATAACTTTTTAATCATAACGATACACCTATACAACCTCCAGCTGGACCAAGGAGGTTGAACCTCTACTTTAAAAAGGTTTCAATGAACGAGTCCGCGACGACGCAACACGCATGCGCAATCGATGTTTGCACATTGGCGCCAACATTTGACATTTAAAAATCTTTTCAATATTTAAACAACGTTTGGTTTTGTTTGTAAAATACATAAGTTTTTGTGTAAAAACATGTCTGAAAGCGGGATAGTGGTGATTGTACACCACCAGACATTCTGGAAGCTGCGTCAAACATGACCATGAACCTGTTGCCGGCGAAATCTAGGAGCAACTATAATAAATGTTACCACGAATTCATGGAATGGAAAATGAATAAAAATGCTACATCATTTTCTGAAAATGTGTTGTTAACTTACTTTCAAGAGTTATCTGAAAAATATAAAGTGTCAAATATGTGGGTTAAATACTCCATGATTAAAAGTACACTCAATATTTACAACGAAGTTGACATAACTAAATATAGCAAGCTGATTGCATTTTTGAAACGAAACTCACAAGGATATAAAGGGAAAAATCCAAGACTTTTACAGCAGAGCAGATAAATAAGTTCTTAAATGAAGCCCCAGACACATTATATCTCTTCACAAAGGTATTTTTAGTTGTTTATCAGTTAACCAAGATTGCACTAATTTTTGGTATAATGGGTGCTTGCCGAAGGCAAGAGTTATACAACATACAATTCAAAGATGTTAAAGTCTTCGAAACTACACTATTGATCAAAATAAGTAAAACTAAAACCAAGACGGACCGCTCTTTTACCGTTACTGGGAAATATTATGAACAATGCAAAAAACACATAGAGCTACGACCAACTGAGTGCAGCAATCCCAGTTTTTTTCTAAACTATATCGCTGGAAAATGCACGAAGAGATTTGGCATTAACAAATTTGGAGCTTTATATCTTCAACTTACCGACCCCGAATTGTACATAGGACACTGCTTTCGCCGAACATCTGCGACCTTGCTAGTTGACGCTGGTGGAGATATAACGGCACTAAAGCGACACGGTGGCTGGAAGTCAACGACAGTGGCAGAAGGCTATATAGATGATTCAATGACTAACAGGATCGCTGTATCCAATTCAATACTTAACAGTATTGAAAATAGCAGAAATGAGGTGAACATTAACATACCCTCTCTGAGTACCTCCATTAACGCTTCCTGTCCGGTTCAAATTCAGTTTCATAATTGTAATATTCAGAATATCAATAATTATTACAAGTAAAAATAAATTTGTTGTTATATTCAGAGTTTTATTTGCAATATTGTTTTACGTATTATAGTATGAGAGTAGATAAAGTAGTGTATGACATTGTACATAACAAGAAATACTTAGTATTGAGCAGAATCTTACATGATGTCAAAATGGTAAAGAGGATCTCCACATCGGGAGACCACTAAAATAGTTTATTAAATATTTTATCCACTTGGAACACATCGAGGAGCTCGATGGCGCGGGTGGTTAGCACGTTCGGCTGTGATCGTTGATGTTAAGCAACTTTCGCAGTGGTCGGTCATTGGATGGGTGACCAAAAATCTTCTATCTCGAGTTCCTCCGCGGTTTGGAAGGCACGTTAAGCCGTTGGTCCCGGCTGCATCTGCAGTCGTTAACACCGGCCAATCCGCACTGGGCCCGCGTCCCGACTTATCCTCTATCTTTGATACTGAACTCATCTAGAGTAATTTCTGTTTTTTTTGGATAATTATTCGAAGAGGGGAATCGAACCAGGGTTGCCCTGGGCGGCAGGCGAGCTTTACCTCTAAACTACCGATGCTTATTGATAAGGTCTGTTTTTTTTTAAAACCAATTAAAAATGTAGGTAATGCTACATGCTAAATATGAACTAAAAATTCTAGGCGTTGAAATAAAAGTTTCACATATGAATTACTTTAATAGCAAAACCGACAATACCAACTATCATTCACTTCAAGTTCTAGCAATGATATGCTTGGATAAATTAAAATATTTGGTACAACATATTATTAAGTATCCGACCTCCGTGGTCGAGTGGTTTGTACGCCGTGTTTCAAGGTGTCATAGTCCCGGTTTCGAATCCCGATGGGGGCAGATGTTTGTGTGATGTATACGAGCATTTGTACTCCAGTTATGGATGTTTAATTTGATGATATTTCTATAGGGTAGGGTGGGGCACAGTGTTACACGGGGTACAATGTTACAATGCACATTTCTCCGTCCCTTCTATTAGTTTTATGATGTTGGTATGTCAAGCTCACAAGCCGCCATCTTTGAATCGTTGTTTCTGCCACACTTTATACCGCGCTTGAAAATTAACAAACAAAAATTGTTTTTGTGTGATTAAACGTCGAAAAAACCGTTTCAAAGTTTTTATTTCTTTTCCGGACGTGTTGTATTGAGATGAATATTGATAATTTTCTTTATTTTAATGTTTATTTAACTACATATTAACGTTGAATTATTTGTTGTAAAAATAACCTAAAATATTCATACTAATTTTTGAATTTGGTTTGCCTCTCTGGGGCACTGTGTGACACTGTACTATTTCTAGGTATTAAAAGAAAATGGTGCGAAATCGTAAGAAGAAGACGGATTATGGTCTTCACAGTGAAAAAGATATAGCAGAAGCGATTTTGATGGTTGAAATTGAAAGTGGTGTAGTCTTCAAAAGGCAGCAAATGAAAATCACGTAAATTTTATGACATTACAAAGATTGCAGAAAGAAAGACCAAACGTCAGACTGATGTCTATATTTTCCCAAAAAATATTAAAAAAAATGTTTAATATTTATTAGAAGTTAAATCCTTTTTCTCATTTTGTTAATTTCCTATTATTTTATGTTGTAACATTGTGCCCCTTACCCTGTAACAGACTACCCCAGATACGGGGCTCAGTGTTACAATCGACTGATTTAATTAAAGTGCAATTTAAATTTAGTAGTTCCTAATAATGTTAATGTTTGAGCTATTTTAAGGAAAGAAAGATTGTTAAAGTTTATTTTCATACCAAAAACTAGTTGATTAAAACAATATTTTTGTCATTATATTCCAGTATATTTTTTTTTGTAACACTGAACTCCATCCTACCCTACATATGTATTCTATTCGTTACCCTAGTACCCCATTATACAAGCCTACAGTGCTAACTTTTATTAATTGTTGTGAGTGGTTGGAAATATTTATTTTTATTTATTAAGTACTATGGAATTTTGAAGAATTGTCCATCGCTAGTGTTGAAGATTTCGGGTGCTGTGTGATTGTGTATATTCAGGTGGGACTGAATGCATCCGTTGGTATCTAGTTTAAACCTCGCTGCGCAGTGTAGTCGTTTCCTTTTAGAACAATACCAATATCTTTGGCTACAGGATGAGGAATACGTGTGGCCTTTGTAAAGTATCACGTTTTTGTTATGCAACATATTCTGGTAGTGAGCTGTAAAATGCAAACAATATTGGCATCAGTTGCTAAATTATTTTTTTAGTTTCAGCTTACGAGTATATCAAAAGTGATACACAACGCCATCTCTTCGCATTGTAGGTAACTAACATGTCAAACGAAATATATGAAGTTAAATGTAAGGTTACGAAGAAGGTCTTAAATTACATTTCACATTATTCAAAGAGTATTATTTTTTTTTAATCCTATCCTTTGTTGAAATTAAAAAAAAACACATACTAAAATCTCCTTCGCATTATTTTATAAATTTATGCATACATATTTTTGTAACATGAAATAATACAATAAAAAGCTTTTCATACAGCTTAAATCAATTACAAATTGCAGACAACACACAATTATTTAATATTTTGTTCCCGTGTCATTTACCTGCATCAAATACTGATTTAATATTATCGGTTACAAGGGAAAATTCTGAAATAATTGTGTATATTGTCATAATACAAACTTTAAAAAAAAAATACCTACCTTTAACTATTAGCTATCTATCCATGTAATCCTAAAAACACAAGCTAACATTTAATTTTCATATTAATTTATTACTTAATAATAAACGCAGACTAAGCTTGGATTAGTTACTCTATGTTCTGTCTCTGTCATTGAATGACAAATGGCACTTAAGTGATATGAACAAAACACGGCGTAACTAGTCACAGCTTATGCCTTGTTTAATAATAAGGGGGCTAGAGTACGAAAATTCTTACTCGATAAAAATATAAACATACCTACTACAAGGAGGAATCGTAATTATATATAATTTAACTTTGTGAGCAGACTGTGGTTTACAAGTACCGGATCGGTTATGAAATACTTTATCACTAAATGGTGATGCATGTACAGAAACAGTAATATACCTAAAATACTAGCTAAAAGACAGATATTAAACAAATAATATAATAAAATATTCAGGTGCTATTCTAGGGCAGTGCCTTACCTTAAAACGAGGCGGCAGGCTGCATAAGACCTATTCTAGACGAATGTAATCCTGCGTACCAACCAAGGTGACCCTGCCCGTTGCCATCCATCTAGACGAAGGATGTAATCCAAATTTTGATTTGACCTTCAATGTCCTTGGATTATGGGCGCGAGTTTACATCTGCGGTTGGAGCACGTGGATTACAACCGTTTGGCCGGCGGATTACATCCAACCAAAGACAGTTGCGCTGTGGCAGTCAGCGGGTGCGCAAGTATGCATGTAAAAAAGGTTGTCCGAAGACCAGAGTATCGAACGCGATATTGCTAGCAAACTAATTGATCTCTATAGAGATCTCCCACACTTATGGGAAATTACGTCGGAGTCATATAGATATGCTCGTCAAAAAAAAATGCGTGGGAGATATTACTCGAAAACTATAGGGAGTTGGACATAAGTTTGAATGGCTGAAAATCATTCGCTCTTTTAACCAACGCTTCATCCACTTTCTCTTTTTGTGTGGTTTTTCGTCGTCTATTGCACACAAAACTCCTAAGGGAATGCCCACTTTTTGACAAATTTGGAGCACTTTCTACAACACGGTTACTAATACAGTCCGCGCATGATACAAGTGCATACGTGTTTTCACGCCAGAAGACGGCTCGCGATTGCATGTTGGCGCGTGGATTACATCCGTGTAGCCGAAAATCATAACGCAGTTACACGTAACTGTGATAACATTGACTTAATACAAGTATGACGCAATATCGTAATAACGCTTCCGATATTATAGACCGATAATAACTCGCAGTTACAGGTAGCTGCGATAATATTGAGTCAAAAGAAGCATGACGAAATATCGTAATTATGCTTCCGATATTATAGACCGATAATAACTCGCAGTTACAGGTAGCTGCGATAATATTGAGTCAAAAGAAGCATGACGAAATATTGTAATAATGCTTCCGATATTATAGACCGATAATAAATCGCAGTTACAGGTAGCTGCGATAATATTGAGTCAAAAGAAGCATGACGAAATATCGTAATAATGCTTCCGATATTATAGACCCATAATATCGCGCAGTTACACGTAGCTGCGATAATATTGACTCAATAGAAGTGTGAAGAACTATCGTAATAACGCATCCGATATTATCGACCGATGATAACGCGCAGTTACCCATGCTTTGATAAATAATAGCGACTCAAAAGAAGTATGAAGAAATATCGTAATAACGCTTCCGATATTATCGACCGATAATAACGCGCAGTTACACAAAGCTGCGATAATAACGACTCAATAGAAGTATGACGAAATATCGTAACAACCATCTACTTTATTCTCACATACGTGCCGTCACGAGTTTTCAAAAGAGTCTGCGGTGGGTGGTTATGGTCCGTATTAAAGAAATCTATGTGTTCTTTGCTGTTAAGCTTGATGTTAGCTAGACAATTGGTAGCGAGCTTTTTGGAACAGTACCAATTTCGCCTTGTTGTTCCACGTCTAGAATAGGTATTGTTTTTGTACAATATCAATTCTTTGCCTTGTATTGTAATGAACTCGAATTTTTCTGTAACAAAAAAGACGATTGAAAACAATACTGAGTAGGCAAAATATGTAATATATTAAAACACATAAATACACAGCAATGAACTAACGAATATTAAAAAACTTAATTATTGTTGTTAATTAATTAAAAATGGATTACTCGCTAAGGTTTTAAGTAGCGCGATTGTGTTAACAACCTTTAAACTTAAACAAACAAACCTTTTTTTGTTAACTTTAAAAATTTCCTATGAAGTTGTTTCGATATCAGATTAAAATAGTAGTTAATATATACAGGATTTTCCAATAAGAACAGGGTATATAGTCCACTATCGGCTGACGTATAAGATAGTCTATTGACGCATATTTTATAATAGATACATTAACAGCCCCTACGACAACGGCTAACTAGAGCCGAGGTGCGAGTATCAGAGACGCCCTCTAGTTGGGCCAACCCCCTAAGGTTCGAGTGGTCTAGAGGCTCCAGACGGAGAGGAGACTCCCCCCGTGGGGAGATGCCATCCGCCTGGAATACCTCTAGAGGAACTCGCCAATTCTCGGCTTGAGGTTCCCTTAGGATCTCAGCGTCCCCAAACCCAGTGACGGTGTAAAGGTCATCTGCGACCAACAGCATACACGCTCAAAATAACATTAAAAGTTCGACATTTATTACACCACTCGCTATACAGTTGAACAACTCGTTGAAACAATGGCATAGCTACCAGCGCTTCGCTTCGGATGCTGCCTGCACTTAATTCTCTTTATTATGTACATCAAGAGACAAACTAAAAAACTTTGGTATAAGATCCGTCTTCGTGCTTATAGAACTTTGGTGCTGGGTGGTTGTGACTAGTGTCAGATGAAACGATTTGTCTTTCGTTGTTCAGTTTGATTTTAGCACCGCAGTGGAGCCTCAGTTTTCTCGAACAGTACCAGTGTTTGAAGGAGGGACCCCTTTTAGAGTAGGTATGTTCTTTGTACAGTAAAAGGGTTTTACCGTTTACCACAATCAGTTCATATTCGTCTGTGAAGGAAAATGAAATTAATTATAAATTCCTGCCAGTGCTTATAGTTTCGCTGATAGAATCTGCGCGGAAAGGGAATGGGCGTGGCGAAAAACGGAAGTAAAATTAAGATTTTTATTTGGCAATCAAACCCAGCAATCTGTAAAACGTCAAAGTTTTGTATTGATACGGATTTGTTGTTGTAGGATATAAAGGAAAGAAAGGAAAAAGTCGAGAACGTTTGTATGGAAAAAACATTGCCCGCCTCCCTTCATAAGGAATGAGGATCCAATCCACCTATGACTTTTTACGATCCACGAATGGTAGTACTAGATTATTTAGTTTCGCTTACTTAACTTCACTTAGCTGTTCATTAGCTAATCTTCATTTGGCTGGTCGTTAGCTTCACTAAGCTAGTTCGTTTTGCTTCCGATGCAACCTGCGTTTATTTCTCTTTATTAAGGTTTATATATTGCGGTATTTATTAAGGTTGTATATATTGCACGAAATGTGTGTACTTAAAATATATATGTGTAATTTTTTCTCGCAAACGTTTGTAATAACCAACTTACCGTACTAATATCATAAATAAATATTAACATACACGTCGAAGGATAAACTAAAAAACTTTGGTATAGCATCCGTCCTGGTGCTTATAGAACTTCGGTGCCGGGTGGTTGTGACGGGCGTCGGAAAACACGATTTGCTTTTCATCTTTCAGTATGAGTTTAGCAGCGCAGCGGAGCCTCCGACTTTTCGAACAGTGCCAATATTTTAAGGATTGTGCCCTTTTAGAGTAGATATGCTTGTTGTACAATAAAATAATTTTACCGTTTACGTTAATCATTTCATATTTTTCTGTAATGGAAATTAAAATTAAATAGAAATTTGAGGCAGTACTTAGTTATGCTGATAATTTGCTTTTGTGGTCGCATTAATATCTAGAGCTGTTTTAGTTTTAACATCAAGCATTAATATCTAGAACTGTTTTAGTTTTAACATCAAATAATAATAGGTACCAAGTGGCAGATTCACAGAAAACGTGTTTTATGTGAGGGAGTACTCTTCAAATCAACATTCGATATATTGTGAACTTCGTCGGGTGGTGTCCTATTCTACGACATAAAAAATTATAAACGTTAAAGTAGAATTTTAATGTTTTCTGTTAAAAAAGTCATACTTATTCGGAACACAGAAGACGCTCAGTATTAAAATAAATTAAAGTAAAAATAACGAATAGTGGACTAAAAGGAAAATGGTAGACTAACACCCATATTCTTAGTCGTTTCCTCGAGATTTTTTCCACTCGACTCAACCTCATTGGAAGAAATTCGTATGCTTAGACAACAAAAATATCCTTCACTTGAGATATTCCTCGCTCGAGTGGAGGTCGAGTCGAGGAATAAACTGTCAAACTCAAGGTAGCTCTCGACGTACCTTAAGGCTTCCTCGAGTGGTGTTTAAGGTGTTTTCAAGTTTTATGTCTGATTTTGAGATTATTGACGAATTTGTGGATTTTATGGATTACGTATACGATTTATCTATTTATTTATTCAGTAACACATACACGATGATTAACCATATAATTTTCCGGCGCGACGGTATTTACGTGATGCCGCAAATCCTTTTAAGGTTTACGACAATGATTCGTTTCAAAGAAGATTTCGGTTTAGAAAAGATACAGTCATACAAGTAATATTTCCTGTGTTAACAATTATAGAAATAAAATCCTCCAAATGATGACGTCACAATGTTGAGGAATTCTCAGTGGAGGAATTCTCAAGTTTGTTCAAGATACCAACTAGAATACCATTTTCGAGGTTATTTGGAGGAACTCCTTAAGGAGCCCTCGAATGAGTTTGAGTCGAGGAACGTTTGAGGACGCGATTAAGAATATGGGTGTAAGAGTGTCAAACACTTGTGAAGATAAAATTATATCTCAAATACAATTTTTAAGGAGTTAACAAACGTCATATCCAATGTAAATATAAAACATAGATATTCTAATATTTTTTAAGCAAATGTGTTTATAAATCCCAAAAAAATCAAAATAATAACTATATTAAAAAATAATGTTAATAAGTATACGGCGACGTGGAATTTAATAAGCCTTATTTATTTAATTTTAATAAAATTCTATGCCACTATTACCATGGTATAATATGTGAACAAAAAAACAAAATTTACTTCAAATTATGTACTTATACCATTTACTATAAAATAAATGTCTACAAATCAACACGTTATAACATAAAAAAAATAACTTATTCCTTTTACGATCTAGAGACCCGTGATTGAATGAAGGCTACACGGGGAGCGAAACGAGGTTGCTTCGCTTTGTTGGAAACATGTCACTACCATGTGGTACATCTTACCATCGTACAGGGTTCTTACCGCTAACGATCCAACTCACAATGCCAACGGACCTTGCGAGTCAGATTAACCCGACTCAATCCACTTCTGACTTTTACTATCCACGATGTGTAGAACAATTTTCTTTTCGTTCCTAGTTCCCATTTCGCTTCGCTTCCCTAACTTCGCTTGACTGTTTGTCAGCTTCACTTAGCTACTTCGTTCAGTTTTCAATGTAGGCTACACTTAATAGGGTATTTGACAGTATTAAAAATAAAGTGCCAATTGTTAGCATCTGTATTTAGAATGAATATTGGCAGGAGTGTTTACTATTTTTACAGAAAAACATATTCATAATTTTACTAAAAATCCACGATACAGATAATAGTTTTCTTGTCTATTGTCACGTGACCTAAAACGCTTGGTGGAGCCTAAAATGACGTCACACGCAAGTAAACTTCCGGTTAAAGTGACATTTGATTGTATGGTTCGACGTTTTAATGACAGTCATGTGACGTCACACACCAGTGGGAGGCCTACTGTCCAGAGATACGTTTTTCGCGGCAACTTGAAAATAGAGTTTTTGATTTGTTTTTTTTTTACTGAAATACACAACATAATGATGAATATCTTTTTATGGACTCTATAAACATTAGTTAATAACGTGAGATCGTTTTCTAAAACTTGTCAAATACCCTATTCTCGTTACAACGTTGAAAGATAAACTAAGAAACTTTGATATAAGATCCGTCCAAGTGCTTATATAACTTTGGTGCTGGGTGGTTGTGATCGGTGTAAGATGAAATGATTTCTTTTTCGTTATTCAACTTGATTTTAGCTCCGCAGTGGAGCGTCAGTTTTTTCGAACAGTACCAGTGTTTGAAGGATGGGCCCTTTTTAGAGTACGTGTGTTCTTTGTACAGTAAAAGGCTTTTGCCGTTCACCACAATCATTTCATATTTCTCTGTAAATTAAAATAATATGAATTAGCTATATAAGCAACTAGCGACCCGCCCTCGCTTCGCTTCGGTGTAGAGCTTGTATTATACACAATGACATTCATCTATTATTCTTCTTATACCTGCATGCAAAGTCTCAGCCCGATCGGTTTGTTTAAAATTGACAAAGTTTCATTCCCTATTTTTATCCCCTTGGGGGTAGAATTGATCAAAATCCTTTCTTAGCGGATGCCTACGTCATAACATCTACCTGCATGCCAAATTTCGTATTGCCAAGTATTTAGAGTACTTCCACTGGGGGTGGCATTCAAAATTTCCAGCCTGTATATATAGATCAGTTCTGTTGATAATTTTCATATCCAGTGATGTTTTGTGAAGTTTTGTGTGATTTTAACGTATAGGTAATTGTCAGTGTTGGCAGAACCACAATTGTGTTTTTTTCTGCAGCGTACTCTTAAAATCGTCCCTTTATTGGTAAAACCAATTATCTACCAAAAACTAAACTTGTGGCAATGATGATTTAAAAGTTTGACAGAAAAATTATGTAACTAAATTTCATATATTTAAACTGCAATCATGTAATTTTAATGAAAAAATTAATAAAGTATGTTTGTAAATCATAAAAATAGTAGTAATTTATTGAAAATGCTTGAAAAAATGCCAAAACCTATCTTTAGGGAGGTCATTTAATTGGTTGTTCCTGAATAACGACATAAGTATATATATCATTAATTAAATCACTTGCAGCTTATCTTATAGCTTCACCGGAATTTTTCCAAGAAAATAATAAGGTACCAAAAATAACTGTAAAAATAACACTCTGAAACATTCTACAAATTGAAATTTAAAAAATATAATTGGTTTTGCTTGAGTAAAATAAAGAATTGTGGTAAACTATCTGCAAAATGTTCATAGTTATACAACGAACTAGTCAAAACCTGGTCATTGTTATTTTTATAATTATAAAAATACCAAAAAATCATTACTTACATGAAAGTAACAACTGAATAAAGTAGTAAAATAATAAGAATGTTATATTAGGAAATAATCAACTTTATTAGAAATTTTTAATTTTTATCTAATTATTCAAAACAATCTGTTAAAAAATGAATTAATTTAGATTTTCTATCTAAGTACTCATACAAAACAATTTGATTGTCATATTGCATTAAACTAAGAACCTAAAAAAATATAATGTACTAACTAAAACTAAAAAACCTTAAAATATATAATAACTTAAGTACATTATTAAAAGGAGTCCCTTTAGGCAAGGTTCCAAAGATACTGGCAGCGTTCCCCCTTTGAATAGCTAGACTAATTCTTTGTCCGAGGTACCTGCCAGCTCTTCGGTCTCCTGTGACGTCGACTAACGTTTTTGCTATTTCCTTAAAAAGCCCTCCAGCGCTAGGACCCCACGAACCAAGGGTCTCGACACCGAATGGGACAAAATCATATTCGGAGCCTAGACCCCTGTATTTGCAAGCCTTAGCTTTTTCAGCCGCTTCGCATTTATTAAATGAATTTGACATGTCATATTTATAGTATATTTTTATGTCTCATTTTATGTTCTTTATGCGTTTTTTTTCTCTCTTTATTGGATCACCAACAGTTACTACATCAATACATCTTATTTAATACAATTTTACATTCAGTGATATATTGTGTAACCACTTATAGGCGAACTCAACATGCATTACATTAAGCTTAAGCAGATAATGGTGTCGATTCTGGCGTGATTCTCTAAACTTAAAACTAAATTTAACATCATTCTCTCCTTTTCATTCTTTATAGAGAATGAGAAGGATATACTGTTGTCAAATTTAAGTTTAGGTTTAGAGAATCATGGTAGAATCGTGTGTATGGTGTGTGTTTCTTTAAATATGTTTCAAAATATTTTTATATATTTTTTATGAATTCGGAGGAATATGTAGGAGGATATGTGATCATACAATTTGTTTCGCAATGAGATCACAGAGTCATGATGTATGTCGTGAAAAGTTAACCACAAAACATTTTGCATTGTTAAGGTTCATCCGGTTTTGATTACACCACACCACAAGCCCATCTAAATCTGACTGCAGTAGTACTGAATCAGCTACTGAATCAATTATTTTCCCAAACTTTAGGTCGTCCGCATACGTAAATTTTATTTTTAACCATTTAACTTCCCGTCCATCTGTGTTTTTGGTTCTATTCAAAATTATTGTAGAAGCCAGTTTTTCAAGTCTTTAAATTCATTGTATTTAAATTACTTGACTTGATAACAATTTTTGAAGTGAAACTTCTTTAGGCACGCTTGACTTGGGGGGGTGAACTGGCGAATTTGTTACGTTTTGTTTTTATAGATAGGTGACAAATGACACCACCCCACCTGATGTTAAGTGAAGGTGAAGTCCAGTCGCGTTACGATTAGTTTCATCCATAAACAATGACAATACCCGTCACAATATACATGAATCTAGTGCTTGGACCCAGCGCAGATTGATGGCTCGGTGACATGACACTCTTAAGCTAAGCAATGCTTTTTCACCATAGAAGGGAACGACATATATGTTTGCTAAGAGCTTTTCTGCCAAACATTATGCATTATTCAATTTATACCTAATTAGTTACCTAAAATAAATCCATGCGGCTGAAATAGCAAAAACAGCGATTATGTATGAAACACTACAACCGGCCGGCGATTTTTCCTACAAAAAAGTCAGAGATGTGTGCTCGGAGTGCAAGTGAAACAAAAGATCAAGGGTCGATATTTGGTTTTAGCTGAAAATATTTATGTAGAAATATCACCACACGCTACGATGAAAAACAACAATTTAAGCATAGTTGCTTTTACTCGTATTTTAATCTTAACGATACGATCTCTGATGTTGTGGAAAAAACAAATAAATCTGCTTAATCTCTTTTACTTCAATTAAAATCTGCACAAGTGCGAAGCATTATGTTCTGTTAAAAGCAAGTAGAACTACTTACTCTCTTTTTAATGTGTAAGATTCTAAGTACTTTCCAATAATTCAACAAAACCAGAACCATTTAAAGTATTTTAATTTGTATTAGTACAACGCTACAGTATGCTCAGAGTATAAGCAAATTGCAACTAAAATAAGATATGAAACAGAATGTGGTTTTGATTGCAAGGCTTCCAAAAAATTGTACAGGTATAAGACTTTAGCTGTTATTGAATGCAGATGTTACTTAAAAGCTCATAATATAGTTGTTTTTTTGCGTATCTTTCTCGGAAACTATGCATCGTATCAAAAAATCGGTTTTACCTGTAGATAGAGCTCAAAAAGTTGAGTAGCTTGGTGTAAATAACTCATTTTTGAAAAAAAGTGCAGATAATCGGTTTTACCAATAAAGGGACGAAATCAGCATATCATGTATCGTGAACTTTTTCTTGTCGTGTCCTATTCTACGACATTAAAAAATAGTAAGTACGTTAATAGGATGAAAATGTATATGAGTAAAAAAATAATATCTTAATAATGCATGCTTCTTTAATAAACCTATTCGAAACACTTAAGACGCTCAGAATGAAATTGCTTTGAGTTTATATAAGGTTCGTAAACTTTAGTTAGTAGTATCTTAGTAGTATCGAAAGAAACGATATGCTTTTCGTAATTCAGTTTCATTTTAGCAATGCAGTATCAATGTTTTAAGCCTCATTAAGAGTAGGTGTATTCTTTGTACAGTAAAAGTTATTTGCCGTTCACCAAAATAATTTCACATTCTTCTGTGAACGAAAATAAATCGCGTTTTCAAATTCTTAATTATTCAGTTATGCTGATAATTTGATTTTCCAATTTTATTCATAGGTAGTATATTAGTTTTAATATCTTATAATAAAAAGAAGGTAGAAGTGCTAGAATCACTTTTAAGTGTTTTATCCGAGGGCGTACTCTCAACGTTACATGCATTGTGAACTTCATCGTGTCGAGTCAATAATTAAAAAATAAATACGTTAAAGTTGAATGAAATTGTTTATTAGTACAAAACAAAATATGTAATACGGGTTTTATAAACCTAATGGATACACTTAAGACAATTAAGAGTAAACTAAATTGAGTTCGAAAATCTACTTGTCTTGAGAACTTTTTTTACGCTGCTTGCATTACAAATGCTATCGAAGTAGATTATCACATGAACAGCTACTAGGCCGTTATAAAATTTTGCTGAATTCGAATAATTACCGAGTGCGAAATGCCATTGTCAAATATGTACGGATTTTTAGTTCTCGTTACGTGCGGATTTATTTCCGTTATGGTGCTGCTGTTCAAGTTTCCATACAAATTTTGACAATGACATTTCGGACTCGCAAACTATTCGAATTCGATAATGGTTCGTTCTAAGGGTACAGATGAGACCGCGTATAAGGGCATGCCATGCCGAAAAACTATTTATTACAAAATATTGTTGTACTAATTCTGGAAAACGCTCACCTAATAACATTAACTTTTCAAGTAATGATACATTTAGTCTAAATGTTTACACATTCAAAAAATGTGTTTTATTTTCTGTCAACTTGAAATCAACATCATTTACACCACTTACAGCTTATATTGACTTACATGAGAACTGGATATGACCAACTTCTGCTTCAATAGGGAATTAAAAATTTATTTAACTATCTGTTGTCAACGGTGTTGGTTTCACAAATACCTTAACCAAATTACTGTTATTATTTTTAAGAAATTATTGTGTGAAGCTGTTAGTTGATCCTAATAAAAAATAAAATAAAAAACGTGCCATCAACCATGCCATGCAACGCGTAGTAACACTTTTTCGTTTACAGTGTCCCCTTTTGCTTCGCTTACTTAACTTCGCTTGACTGTTCGTTAGCTTCGCTTAGCTATAGGTAAACCACTTAACTGAGACCTCGCCTGCGGGGTACAGGATGTGGGGAGGACGAGAACGGCGACCGTGAGAGGTGCGGGCAGCAGCCACATTCTTGTCAAAATTACAAGTGCCCGTCGCCCGGACCTCTCACGGTCCCCATCTTCGTCCTCCCCCACACATTGTACCCCGCAGGCGAGGTCTCGGTTAAGCGATTTACCTGTAGTTCGTTTCGCTTTCGATGTGGCCTGCGCACCTTTTGGCCCGCAAACGAGGACTCAGTTATGCGGTCTACCTGAAGTTCGT
Organism: Chilo suppressalis; assembly: GCA_902850365.2. NCBI lineage: Eukaryota > Metazoa > Arthropoda > Insecta > Lepidoptera > Crambidae > Chilo > Chilo suppressalis. The sequence goes on along the minus strand of OU963906.1, from coordinate 5,331,818 downwards.
TTCGCTCTCGATGTGACCTGCGCACCTTTTACCCCGCAGGCGAGGACTCAGTCATGCGGTCTACCTGTAGTTCGTTTCGCTTTCGATGTGGCCTGCGCACCTTTTACCCCGAAGGCGATGACTCAGTCATGCGGTCTACCTGAAGTTCGTTTCGCTTTCGATGTGGCCTGCACTTAATTCTGTTTAATATAAACGTCGTAGGATAAGCTAAGAAACTTTGATATAAGATCCGTCTTGGTGCTTATATAGCTTTGGTGCTGGGTGGTTGTGACTGGTGTCAGAAGAAACGACTTGTTTGTCGTTGTTCAGTTTGATTTTAGCACCGCATTGGAGCGTCAGTTTCCTCGAACAGTACCAGTGTTTTAAGGAGGGACCCCTTTTAGAGTAGGTATATTCTTTGTACAGCAAAAGGCTTTTGCCGTTTACCACAATCATTTCGTATTCGTCTGTGAATAAAAATAAAATTAATTAAAAATTGAAGCCAGTAGTTATGCTGATAATTTGTTTTTCTGATCTCATTAATAGCTAGAGCTAGGTACTCGACCAATTGGCAGAATCACAAACGTGTTTTATCTGGAGGTGTACCTACACTTATAATCAAGTTATTTACAATCGATGCATCGTATCGTTTTAGTTTTAAAGTTTATTATTATTATTTATTTAAAACAAAATCGTGTTTTATCAGAGAGTGTACTCTTAAAAGCAGTGTTCAATGTATCGTGAAATACTGTAAATAGGAGTTAAATTGACGAAATTTTGAGTTTAAGAATTTTTTATTTGAAACATTCTAATCCTGTGAGTGGCATTAATTTTTGTTAGCTGAGATTAAACAATTTATAAAGAAAACAAATCGTCTCCATATAGTCATTTGAGTGGCATGGTTCTTCACGGCAAAATTATTATATTTCATTATACTAAATATTTTTTATGTCAAGATAAAAATAGAAAACTGAGTTCCCATATAACATTTAATTTTTTCCTAAATATTACATTTAAGTACGACCGCCGCATTGTTTGAAAACTGTAATCAAACTTAAAAATAAATTGTACCAGAGCGCGTCAAAATACCATTTCCTGTACTAAAAATCTTACATGCTAAAGAAGATTGTAGTGGAAAAAAATCGCAGACCAGGTGGTCAATCGCCTAAAGGAATTGCTATGGCTATCGCTATAGCTTACGATTTTATTTTGTTATTTCTGACCCCCGAAGGTTTTCAAATAGCTCACGCTCCTTTTCTTTGATATTGTTGTTACCAATACAAAAGAAAAAAAGAGCACAGGGCATTTGAAAACCTTCGGTGGGCAGAAATAACAAAACGAAAACGTAAGCGAAAGCGATAGCCTTTGCAATCCCGTTAGGCGATGGGCCCCCAGGCAACAGACCGGATTTTTTCTAGTAAATTTTCTTTACATTTAAACATCTAGCAGGTAAATGCTTAAGAAAAAAGAAATATAATCTTACATGCTATTCTTCCTGCAACAATTGACAATAATACAGATTATATTTTAAGATATGTGCCATCGGAAGATTTATAAAGTTTCGGCGGAGGGTGGTTGTGGTTTGTCTCGGAGAAATCTATTCGTGCGTTGTTGTTGAGCTTGATTTTGGCTTGACAATGGGTGGTGTGCTTCTTGGAACAGTACCAATGTCTCATCGTTGTACCGTGTCTAGAGTAAGTGTTATTCCTAAACAGTATCAATTTCTTGCCTTGTATCGTGATGAACTCGAACTGCTCTGTAACGAAAGCAAGATCAGTATTTTGTCACTATGAGAAAATTTAATCCGTTGCGTAGTAGGAAAATAATAAAAAACAATATGCAAGGATCATGATTTTTCTGTAGAAAGTAACAGGAGGAACCTACTACATTAATTATCCCATGAGAGTTGCAATGATGAGTATGAGTAATAACAGAGTAAGACCGCCTAGCAACCCGCGTAGCGACCGGTGCCCTGAATTTTTAGGGGCTGAGGATTTGAAATGGGACACCGGCCATCAAGATGCAGGCAACCAGGCATCTTATGGAAAAACTGCTACTGGAAGAAAAAATATCAACTTAAGAAAAGATCTTCACATAGGTACATGGAACGTTCGAGGGCTTCTTGAAGATGGAAAGCTTCATATTCTGGAACGGGAACTTGAGCAATGCAAACTCACTATTGCAGGAATCAGCGAGACACATTGGAAAAATAGCGGCCATTTTTACACTGAAAAACACACAATCTATTTCTCCGGCAACGAAAAGAGTAGCTTTTTAGGTGTGTCTATTGCGATCCCTAAATTATGGAAAAACTCGGTTCTTGGATATCACTCATTAATGATAGAATTATTTCTATTAAACTCAGCGCATCACTGACCCCACTAAACATTATCCAAGTCTATGCTCCTACCAGTTCTTCCAGGGAACAGGAAGTAGAAGACTATTGTCAACTTGAGTCTTCTATAGCTAAGATTCCCAAAAGAGAACTATTACTCATCATTGGGGACTTTAACGCTAAGGTAGGAAACACCACAATGGATACCGGCATACGACATATTGTTGGGAACTATGGCCATGGTGTTCGTAACCCAAAGGGCGAGCAACTGATAGAGTTTCCTGCAACAATAACATGGCCATAACAAACACGATGTTTAAACATCATCCTAGACGCCTATATACCTGGACCTCCTCTGATGGCAAGCACCGCAATCAGATAGATTACATACTAGTGAGAACCAGAAGGAATATTGCCAATCATTATTTTCCAGCAATTTCCAGTCGAAATCCATTTTTATTCCATTGCACAAAAAAGGGTCTACTAAGAAATGTAACAACTAACGACTCATATCCTTGATATCTCATGCAAGTAAGGTGATGCTCCACATAATTAATACAAGGCTGCTGGCCTACCTCTCAAGGGAAATCGCACCCGAGCAAGCCGCTTGCGGAAATGGGCCTATCACCCCATTTAATACTTCTGTTGAGGAGGTTGTATGAGAACGGTACTGCAACGGTACGAGTGGATGATGATACCCTTTCGAGTGAATTCAAGACTGTTTTGACTCTTTAACACCTACACAGAGTATATTATGTGCATTGTCCTAAAAGATTGGGACAAAGGAACATCTGTTATGGGACCCGTGATAAATAACCTGAGAAACGCTGCTGATACTACCCTTTTCGCACAGACTAGAGAAGATATGGAAATTTTCTAACCCGTCTAGAAAGTACCAGTCTCCAATTCGGACTTGCTATAAACAGAGACAAGACGAAGATGATGATAGTGGACCGAGACGAACAATTTGTAACCAATGTATACAATATAGCCAACTGTGAAGTGGTACAGAACTATATTTACCTCGGATCTACTATATCAAGCACTAGAGGATGTGGCGACGAGATCAGACAATGGTGCGCCTTCACCAGGTCTGCAGTAGAACGCCTAGGAAAGATTTGGAGGGACAGGAGAGTTACCAAGAAGACTAAAGCCAGATTGATGAAATACCTTGTTTCCAATCTTTCTTTATGGAGCCGAAACTTGGTCTTTGAGACTGCAGGATCGCCGTAAAATCGATGCATTGGAAATGTGGTGCTGGAGGCGCCTCCTAAAGATCCCGTGGACGGCATTTCGTACCAATGTATCCATCCTCAAAGAGCTTCGTGTTAAAGACAGACTCCCGTCAACTGTTCAACTACGAATACTGAAGTTCTTTGGAGACATCTCTAGAAATGAGTATTCGATGGAAAGACTGGTTATTCTAGGCCAGGTGGAAGGCAAGAGAGCCCGCGGTCGATCGCCAACCCGCTGGATAGACGCCATCACAAAGGCTACTGAGTCCACCGCGGTCCAGTGTACTCGCGACGCGCGACGCCACGAACCGTCAGAAATAGAAGCACATCGCCAGGAGAATAACCTTTGTAATTGATAGCGACCCAAAGAACAACCCACCATGTACCTCGTCAGTGCAACCACGATCACTCTGACAAGTTTGCCCGACTAAGAAAATTTTTCTTTAAAAATCCAGGAATGGAACAAAATCAGGACCTTTTATGCACTTCATATTTTACAGGGATTATATCCACATACAAGACGTAGAAAGAATATGGTATAGCTTTTTGAGCATAAAAATCATCAGCGTCTTCATCACATAAATATAATAGAAGATATTTTCAATACAAATAGGTACATATTTTCACTGTTACTTGTCATAACTGTAAGAAACTGTACAAAATCATAATAAACCGACACCTGGCAATTATTTAGTGAGCAATACTCGTCTTATTATCTTCATCAATTAATTTGCTAATGTCAATTATCACAGTCTTATATAACTTCCATCAGCACTCTTGAAAATCTTCGGAGGAGAATGAGTGTGATCCACGTTCCCCTCTACGACTGACCCATTGGGGTCCAGCTTTATCCTGGCGGCGCATTTCTTGGAATGTTTTTTGGAACAATAAAACAGTGCCGTCGATTGTCCTTGTCTCGAATAAGTGAATCCTTGGTACAACATAACAGATTTACCAGCAACCTTTATCTCAACAGCGTCTGAAATATCACAAGGTTTTAGTGTACATCATTGTTTAAACTTGATTATTACCTATTTAAAATCGGAATTTTTATGTATTTCTTCTGTTATAACGCACACGCGTTTCAACGGGCTTAAAATGCGAATTTTAATACTTTTATACATATTAGATATATACTATTTCGGATCCATTACAGGCTCCCTTATCTGGGGTGTGTTTTTAAAAATCATTCTTGTGAATAATATTTCCCTTAGCACGAACCAATATCGAATTCCAATAGTTTGCGAGTGCGAAATGCCATTGAAACGTAGACATACGAGTATGTATAAAAGTATAAAAAAAAACGCACTTGAAGCAGTTATTATTTAATTCGGTATTTCATCTGATCTGAATGAAAATGTTAATTATAACATTATTATATATTTATAATTAACCCTAATAGACCTGAAACTCTGTTTTTCCCTGAAGTCTGTGTTTTTTTTATAAGTTTAATATAGACAAAGCATCAACAGAAAAATAAAAAATAACACCTCCGGAATAGCTGGATAGTGGTGTCCCAGACCTATATCGGTTCAGGTCGCCATAACCATTACTTGCATGCATTGCACAATATGTGCAAATATAAATAAACGAAAAACATTTTATTGAATTTTTTAATCATCGGTCATAATTTTATGTTAAATTAATAAATACAAATATGGTATGATATTTAAAAAAACATTATTTTGGATGTAAAGGAGAATGCCCATTGGTAGTATCGTCCTTGGTCGGCCTTGTACATTCACCTAATTTATATCAAAAATCAAGTTTTTAATTTTCACAAAACCTTGTTAAATAATTTGCTTTAACTTCGCCGAACAAAAATTTCTATAATAAATTAGTAATTCATTCATTTCCATTTCATTTGTATTTTTGACACACTTGTCTTCTCAGGGTTGCCATTTTGTAATAATCGTATCGATTTATCAAAATATAATCGATGCACTTGTAGTTATTTCATCAAAATAACGAGTTAGATTATGTGTACAATTCAATATGCTAAAGAAAACATATTATATTGCATTACATTTGTCGCAAAAAAAGTAGTCTGATCGGTATATTAAGATTACTATGTATTGATATAGACTCGAAAGTCCATAATACACGTTTAGATCGACTGCTAACAGTTTATTTACCGGATATTTGTCTATATTATCGAGGGGTAGTCAGAAAAAAAGTATCGCAACGCCTCGGTGTCTGTTAAAAAAACGGCCGTAGACACCACTTGTCGACGGCCGTTTTTTTAGGGTCGTACATGATATATATACAGCTCTAAACGTAAATGCTGCATCACATGCATTTATGTCTACGTGCATGACCGACGATCATCCATACGAGTAATTCATAACTTGCATGCTGATAATAAAAGGAACTCCATGGGGACTTCTCATTCATCTGCCTGTACCTAGCCTGAACGCTGTTTATTTTGATATCAATAAAATAAATTCTTTTTTGCTTTACTAAGTATCTCATGTCGCAATACCGTCCACAGATTTAACACAAATAATGTATCAGATATTACACGCTATACATGTGCAATACGTGCAAAATATAACATTTATGCTTCTACTATGATCATAAATCTATGACAGTGTATAAATAATTAAGCGGGATTAAACTATTGTACCAGTAGTGATAAATCGGGAAAGAGGAATATCGATTCATTCATATTTTTTTAGAAACTGGTAATATTATTTCCAGCGGGGTCTGTCAAATTGATATTTTTTCACTGACGTTTCTAATTTCGGTCAGATTATTTGGTAAATATTTCAGTGTTTATAATTATTTTCATCTATTTCCTTTAAACTGAGTTGATTTTTGATTTGATCCAACCACCAACCATTTTATAGATAGATAAACTTGAAAAAGGAAGGCAAGAATTATTAATAAAATGACATTTGTTATATCGTTATTCGTATTACCCGTCGAGCTAGAGAAAAAGTATATTTAATTATTGAATCTACACATAGGACCCTACAAAATAAGGTAAAAATCATCATTGTACAAAATTTTTTGTAGCGATACTACAGTCCATACTACAATGGGCATTCTCCTTTATGTTACACTTCACGCATATATAAATACAGTTTTTTTTACAGATTTTGCAATTTCAGTATTTTACTTATATGATTTATTAGATGATCTAGTTGATCGTATCCTGAATATTCAAGATATCGTTTTTAAGGGTTTTCACGACTTTTACTTAAATGTTTTGTTCCTTATAAACCTTTCGTCGCAGACTAGTGAACACCGACGTGATCAATATCTCCAATCTTGACGAATCATTTGCCATGAATTTTGCAGTTTCATATCAATACTATGATAGAATAAGGGAAAGCACTTTTTTTTTGTCTTTGGTGCAAGTTCGATTTTTATTAAAATAAATATTACAAAAAAGACATTTAATTCTAATTTTATGAAGACTGAAATTATTGTGTATATGTGGGTCAAGATTACAATTAGTGTAAAAATATTATTTCATATGCCTATGGAAGGAAAAAATAAACACAGATACTTAAATGAACACATATTTGACTAAAGTCATTTTGACATCATTATAAGCATCAATGGAATTTAATACTTATACCCCCTAATTAATAAACGAAAATTAAGCTTGGATTAGTTACTTACTCTATGTTTTGTCTCTTTTCATTGAACGACAAATGGCATTTGAGTGATATGAACAAAAGACGGCGTAACTAGTCTTAGCTTATTCCTCGATTATTAAGGGGGCTACCGTATGCAGATAAACGCGCGATTTACATGTGATTCCTGTACGTAATTTAAAGCACCAGTCTACTATTAATATTCGTCACAACCACGACATACATATAGACAATTAGACGAAAATGTATTTTACAAGAGAGAGTTTTGAAAGCTTAAATCAATGATAACACTTTTCTTTGTGATAGGAGTATGTACATTAATAGATTTTATTTCACTTTTTTAGATAAAATAACGGGATTGACAATATTTTTATGGATTAGAAATAAAACTCACATTCGTAACTTTACATCATCATACATAGAAGGCAATACTTAATTCAATAAAAAATTTTACCAATAGAAATATACGGATATGCCGGATTCGTATCTTTGCATTGGAGAACTTGATCCATATTGATAATATTAGCTACCAATTTTAATTCATGATTATACCACATTCGTAAGTTAACAGTAAAACATTTTACTCAATCTAAATAAATGAAACTTCGCTAAAACAACATACATATATGAAATTGGAAACTTTACTAATAGCTATTAGCATAAAACGTAGAATCGTACAAAATTAATTCTGTAACCGTCAGAGATGAAAATACATAATTTTTTGCATGTTGTCTAGTCTAGTGCATTAGGTACAGTTTTCATCTAAATAAAGATTTCACTAAAATCTTAAGTTTGCCTTGGATATAAAAATAATAACGCACTGATCCATGTACCTAAATACATAGGTAGAAATAAATTTACGAGTAGGTACTTAGCCTAAGATTAAAAGTTTATAATGTTTAAACCTCATTCTCTCCTCTCTCCATTCCTCAATATAATTGACAAAGACGGAATAATGTGTTATACATTACCAAGTCTTCATTTACATATGATTTTCTTAATTATAATTTTTATTTTTAAGCATGTAACTGCTTGATGTTTAAATCTAAAGAAAATATAACTAGAAAAAAATCCACGCGGACCAGGCAGCAGACGGGACTCGAGCCCGCACCCTTCGCTATCCGGGCGAATGCACTGACCAATTATGCTTACGCGGCTTAAGGCCGCGTCGATATTCCTTAAGCCATTCTTAAGCTATAAGGCAGCGTAATGAATATTTTTACAAGTACTAACTTGTAAAAGTATTCATTTTACCGTTAATGCGAAGAGATGGCGCTGCCTTGTAGCTTAAGAATGGCTAGAGGAATTTCGACGCTGCCATCAGGGCCGCGTTAGCATAATTGGTCAGTGCATTCGGCCGGATAGCGAAGGGTGCGGGTTCGAGTCCCACCTGCTGCCTGGTCCGCGTGGTTTTTTTTTAGTTATATATTCTTAATGATTCTCTTTACGTAAAACTTTTGACAATAGTACGTCCTTATTTATTTATTTATTCTTTATTACCAAAATACTGTTAATGGTGGACTTAATGCCATATGCATTCTTATCATGCTATATAGAGGATGAAAAGGAGAGACTGTTGTCAAAACTTTAGAGAATTACGCCTAATGTTGATGCAAATGGCCCTAATTCCGACTGTACTTAGGTACAAACTAGCCGAGACATCCCGTGATAGGCCGAGATCGAGCGGGTACAAAGTACTCTCGTTTCGTGGGTCTCGGTCACTTGTCAGTTTTCACATCCGAGACAAATTATCTCATTGGATCTCGCGAGGCAATGAGAGAAAGCTTGAACACACTCGTCGCGTGCCTCCTCAAGCGAGGCTCTCGGCGAGTGTGTACAGGCGTAGGCGCCATGAAAATAGGAACAAATCAGTGATGCGAGATTTACACTAACCAATTTTAAGTGACCCTTCTCCTCAGTAAGGGTGGTGTAATGTGATTTAGGGAGTAAGGGACTTGATCTAGGCGATCTACGCGGTCTAAAATTAGCTACCACCCTAGCTAGGGGCCACGACCATTAGGTTTTGCATGATGGTTTTAGCCGTGCATGCATAACCGAGTTTCATATTGCACATACACGTTAGGGTTTGCATGCAAAGTTTTGCCATTACTCTCAGTTGAGCTACGTGACGGTATGGGTAGGACGCCTATTAAGTACTATGAACGGTTTTTTTTTTAAATCACATCTTCTTTTGTAGCAGTGGGCTCTAATTCCTTGAGCTTAGTTATCAATCTTTGGTATGCTGCCTATCGTTTGTCTATGTCGTGATATTCTTTGCACTTTACGCGCCAAAGACAAGGTTCCGACTTATAAATTTCTAAGAATTCTTCTAATGTGGTATTGCGCTTGCGACCTTCTGCCGTCGCAACAATGAAAAATTGAGAACAGTGACAGGGGAAGCTCGCCGGACGCCACACACGCTCGGTTATGTTCGCGCGCAAACATAACCGAGCGGCATAAAATATAAATTTTTGATATTTGTTCGGTTGCATGTACATGCACCGATAACTGTACAGTTTTATCACATACACGCTAGGGCTTTCCTGTCGATTATGCATGTACGGCTAAAACCATCATGCAAAACCTAATGTGTATGGCTTCCATTAAACGCCTCTAACCAATCCTGACATGCAAGCCATCACTGTTGACGTAAAATCTCGGCGGCGGGTGGTTGTGATTGGTGATTGCATACACGATCTTGCCATACTTGTCAATCTTCAGTCTGGCCTCGCATTTGGCACTACTTTTCTGGGAGCATTGAAGAATCCTTTTCCCTTTCTGGTGGTAAGAAAACGTGTAGTACTGGTACATGATCAGCGAACGACCTTTGCTTATATTTATTACTTCGTAGTAGTCTGTAAAGAAAATAAACAGTTGTAGTCGAAACACATTAATCATGACAAGGCTTCGTTTGATTACGTTTTGATTTAAAAAAACGGATGAGAATTTCAGTTATTAAATAAAGAAGTTAACAATTTGCTTAACTTAGTCACTCTAGTGTAGTCTATAATAATATTTAAGACGTTATGAAAACTTGCTAAGCATTTTTCTTACCCCGTCTGTAAGATTTGAAAATGCACTATCTCTTACCCGGCAGATTAATTTTATTTCAGTATTAACTAAATAACAAGAAAATACTATTAACTAGCGGCCGCCCGCGACTTCGTACACGTTAACTTTAGTTTTTTACAATCCTTTAAGAAACTTACATTTTTTGGGGGTAAAAAGTATCCTATGTCTCAATGCTATATGCGTACCAAATTTCATTCAATATCATTCGATAGTTTTTGTCGGTTAGTAACAAACATACAAACTTTCACATTTATAATCCAAGTAGGAAGTAGGATAACAACATATAGATCGTAATATTTTGACAACCATTCGATTTATTAAATAGTTATAAAGTTTTATGTGGTTATACTAAATATTAATGAGTACCAACCTGTACAATAGCATGGAACTAACAAAACATCAGTGCCTGTTAGGCTTGATTCATAGATTCTTTCATTTCAAAGAAAAATAATTTACATAAAATAACGCCTAGCTTTATTATTGGTAAATAATATCGGATGCATTTTTTTTACATTTATTTACTAATGAAATTAATATATTTATGAGTATTTGGCTATATTTCGTCATCATTTTATTGCGTCGATTGTATCGCAAAAAGCATCTTTTTTTTGAGTGTGTATGCTGTTGGTCACGGATGACCTTTACAGCGTTACCGGGGAGACGACGAGACCTCAAGCCGAGAATTGGTGAGTGCCTCTAGAGGTATTCCAGACGGCTGGCATCGCCCCAAGGGGGAAGTCTCCTCTCCGTCTGGAGCCTCTAGACCACTCGAACCTGTGGGGGTCGGCTCAACTAAAGAGCGTCTCTAAGTACAAGAAGCATCAGATATTATCGACCGATAATAAGACCTATAGGAGGAGACCTTAAAGTCCACAAAATACATGATAATCAAAAATAAGTAAAAGTATATACTAATAGAGATGATGAGATAAACGAGATGAGATCAGAAAAAGACATATATCCTAGTACTAACAATACAAAGCTATCTGAGATACAGGTATTTTCCTAGTTCAGGTATCAGGCCACCACAATGATCTGCTACATTGTACTATTGTTTCACGTAAGGCATATTTTTCATATTTTGATTGTGGTATGAAAAACAACATTAATTAGGTACCTTTAAATCTAAAGAATAACTACAATAAGGGTTGCCAGGTCGCCAAACCTAATAGCCGGACAGACTAGCCAGTTTGACGGGACATTTGGGTCAAAAGACCTACACCCATTATTGAGGATTTTGTAGGTCAGTAATATGTGGTGCGACAAAAAAAATATGTAAAAGCGACCGACAATGAACTCGCTTGCGCTCGCCGTCGTTTGCGCTATGTTAAAAGCCTAACAAAAGCCAGACAAGCCGGAAACCGTTTATTTTGGCCGAACACACAATCAAAAATGTATTTATTTATTTATCCGAACGCCTGGCAACGCTAACTACAATAAATTTCACTCAGTTTCCATATTTTTTTATCTTTAGATTTATAAATTTAGCTGTTTAATGCTTTAAAATAAATTCTCATTATTGGTGTCGATTCTGGCGTGATTCTCTAAACTTAAAACTAAATTTAACATCAGTCTCTCCTTTTCATTCTGTATAGAGAATGCTGTCATTCTCTATACTGGATGCAATGTTGTCAAATTTAAGTTTAGCTTTAGAGAATAATGCCAGAAACGACATCAATACCTATCTTATTTTAACCTTAAGCAATTTTAACGTAAGTCCCGTCTGCTGCTATGTGGTACTGAGGCGGTGGGTGATTGTGTACCGGATTTATGATGCTGATATAGCCATGTTTGTCCAGTTTACATTTGGCTTCGCAACCGGCGCTTCGCTTCCTGGAGCAAACCAGTGTGTTCGCGCCCTTCTGATGGAATGAAAACGTGTAGTTCTGGAATAACAATAGACTGCGACCTTTGCCGATGTTTATAACTTGGTATGAACCATCTGAAAAAAAAAGACATTTTGTAAGCTTATATTTCATAAGCTGTTCAAACTCTCGTTAGACATAGGTATAGTTTGATGCGCGGATCCTGCTCTCTCCCCTAAAGATAACCAGGATACGTACATATTATTATAACATGTTACGTACGAATCCTAATAACTGACTTTATTTCTGTGACGAGCAGAAAAATTTATTAACGAGTCATAGTATCTCATATAGTCAACATGCTACACAGTAACACTCAAATTAAGTAGTTTACAGTAGAATTCTACTTTGAAAAGTATGACAAAGTTTAAATATTAGTAGTTTTAATTTCGGTTGGATCAAATCGTTTACTGTCAATGTCAAAGTAAATTATAATAATTTGTGTTGCATTTTGTGATTGTAAGCCGGTTCGTAAGCTAAAACATTTTTTTTTTAAAATGGAGTTAGGAGGCCAACTAGAGCGAACAATAACATTTTGTTGGTTGGTTTTATAATACCGGGACATGGTGGATTCGTCTTACTGACGAATATAACACCATCTGCACATATTGCCATCGAACACATACGGTGTTAGTGTTGTTGGGAAAATATTAAAAAACAGACCAAGAAAGATCGAGAAGCCCGAAAAAAGAGTTTATTTATGACTGGTACTCACGTGGTGATTTATTATTTCAGGAAGAGAAATCTATTTGATATAAGTTATTTACTTACATCGTACTTTTTGTTCACACAACATATTTCGTAAATGTCCTTTGTTTCGGTAAAACTGTACTTCCAGGGCCCAAGATGTGATACTAGATTTTTTTTTGTAGAAAAGGTCTCTTAATAGATTTTTTTCTGGCGATTCGCCGGCCACTGCCGCGGCACGCTCGCTTTGCTCGTTCGGCTCGCGCGTTATGGGCACAACACTAACCTAACCTAGTGTAAAGTATCACTGCTTGGGCCCTGAAGTACAGTTTAGCCTTTGTTTCGGCAATGTGTGCTTTTTTATATTTCAGGTCGCGGAAAACCACCGTCTCCACTACCATCACATCAAGGGTCGAGCGCTGTTGCTATACTAGGAGCAGCCCTAGAAGGAGTTTCTAATATTTATGACAGCGACGCCAGTAAATATTGAAATAACATTTTTGTCCATGGCCAAGGTCAGATAACCGAATAATAAAGATGATGTTGAAGTTGAGGAATCATTGTAAGTTGTCATGTAACGTTAGTTACGTGACCATTTAAAAAATCGAATAGGTAATCGATGATATATTTAATTATTAATAATATAATAGTTTGTCGGAAAATTGGAGTTAATAAACTCCAATTTATACATGAATTTTTTCTTACAATTTATTAACATTAACACAAAATATTAGTTATATGAGCAATTTAAACAGTACTTCAATAAAACATTCAACTCATGATCAGTAGAATCGATTGTTTCGAATATAACAGCAAAAAACGTTCCTTTATACGCTAAACGCTACGTTCCTTATAAATTAAAGGTTTTATACTATTTTTTGAGTTTCAACACTAGCTAAAAAAATACTTTTTATCTTATATTACTTACTTTTTAATGCTTAACATAATATCAAAAAATTATGTTTGTACAAGATCAGTACCAAAATGGTTGGTCTCCCTTGAAGAAAGATTATACTCTCAGAGTCCTACCGGAAAAGGCAAAGACCATTATTGCATTATCCAAGATGCTTGATAAAGACCCGTCATTAATAGGAGAATATCAAAGGAAGATGCAGCAATGCAAAAACCCGGTGACACTATTAAAAACTAAAATTCGGGGTCATTAATCATCATTGTTATTAAAGGTGATTTCCAGATTTATCTTAGCTCAAACACGTTTTTTAATATCCTGCACGATTAAAATGTGAATTAAAGATACACAATACTTTTTTATCTAACCTACTAAACTAATATACTGATGTGAGTATTGTAAATTATGTCATATTAGTTTTTCTTTTGACCTAACTACAAAAATATTCCACACCTATATTTCATCATGTTTTCTCAGTGCAAAGAATCTAAAAAAGCATAAGTGTCGCCGCACACGGACAACCGACCACAACCACAAAACGCCGCCACCGGCATATTTCTTGTAGTTATCATACATTTTATATGGACTCGCCACACACGGTACGCTGGTGGCCGCCACACGCTACAAATCGTCGTTGCTCGCTTCTTGTGGCCCGCACTGGCCACTTAATGCGCCGATACAAAACGCCGGCACACGTCACTCGAGCGATTCCCCACCCCTCTCTCCCTTACCTTAGTCGCCCGCTGTCGCGCGCTTCAGCCACTTTAATAGCCGCTTCTAGCTTCTCGTGCCGGCTTTTGTGGCTGTGGCGTGTGGCCCGTGTACGGCGACACTAACACTCATTCTTATTAATTCGAGTTAATTTTAATATATGTTCCATCTGATGTCATGTGGAGTGTGGGTGGACTGTGATTGTGTTCAGCATAGACGCGTTTCACATGAATCCCAGTAGAATCCATGTACAGCCTCGCCTTGCATTTCTTGCTGATCTCACTCGAACAAACCAGCTGCTTTTTCCCATTTCTGTACGAGAACGTGTAGCCATGGTACACTATAAAAGGTGTACTCTTCGTAGTCGGCAAAAAACTTACTCTATCTGTGAACAAAAAACGTTCTATTACTTTAAACGAATTTAACTTTTAGTCTTATTTTGAATGAATGAATAAATGAATTAATGAATATTCTTTATTGCACTATTTAACAAAATATATAAAATATAAAACATAAGGAACACAAACACAAAAGACGGCCTTATTGCTAAGGTAGCAATCTCTACCAGGGAACATTTAAAACATACCATTTAAAGATAATTTCTGCCTTTTTTGAGAGGCTTATTTATCTAGCACTTACATAGTAATACAATATGATAGAATGGACTAAAAAAAACATATTTGTTTAGTTGTAGTCGGCTTTCATCATCATCATTTATTGCTGAACCATATGTACATAAAAAGGTGTTATACAAAAAATAATAGACCATTAAAGACTCTTACGTGAGGTTAAAATTTATGCTGTACGTCAGTTAGACGTACAGTTTAAAATAGGTTCCACTGGATGTCTTGTGTAATTTAGGTGGAGGATGGTTGTGCTCATCTACAGCCCTTTTCACAATCACACCACTTGGGTCCATGTACAGTTTCGCATTACAGTTCTTGCTAGCTTTACTCGAACAAACGAGCTGCTGTTTACGGTTCCTATATGAGAACGTGTATGACTTGTACATGTTTAAGTATGCACCCTTTCCTATCGGTAAAAACGTTATTCTGTCTGATTCTGTGAACAAATACAAAATTAGGTTATTTCTTATAAACTTTTGTCTTAAAAAAACGACAAAGTGCGAGTCGGACTCGCGAATGAGACTCCGTACCATTAGAAATTATATTATAATATCGAGCAAAAAAACAGCAAATAATCACGTCTGTTGGTTGTATGGAAGCCCCACTGGGCCCGCGTGGAGGGTCATGGCTTCATGGCAATCTCCCCATTCCATCCATAGTGAAGGCCTGTGGCCCAGCAATGGGGACTTTAACTTTAAGGCTGGTGATGATGATGATAAAGGTATTCCAAAGGCGAAAAACATAGCACGACGCTTCGACTCCATACCAGCGTAAGGTGTAAGATTTATAGTGGGAAAATAAACAATAATTTTTTACAGGGTACATGCCGCGACTCTGCGCCAGTGTGAGTTATGCCTACAAGTTTACTATTCGCAAAACTGAGAGGCACCTTTTGTAATGCAAAATTGAAGGAGAAAGATATAATAACTAAAAATAATTGTAAAAAGAGACCGAACATGATTTCATAAAGAACGAACTGTAGGGACACAGTATTGTCAACTAAGCATTTACTGCACGTGTGCCGCGACGACGAGCGATTTTTTTTATAGATATGTCCGACAAGTGACACCACTCCATCTGATGTTAAATGAAGGTGAAGTCCAGACGCGAAGATAGCTGATACAACAGTTCTACCTGCCACACCAGCCACCCTCACCCTGCCGGCCTGCATGTTGTTTCTTCACGCCTCTTTTAAAGGATCCCAGGTTGTAAGAGGAAGAGAACACGTGAGCGGGCCGAGCATTCCATTTACGGATAATGCGACAAAGAAATGAGTCACCAAATTTCTTTGTACGCGTTGGAATTGTGGTCACAGTTAGACGGTGACACCGTAGGCCAGCGCGCGTGGTCCTCTGAAGGAAAGGGGAAAGTGGGATAAGAGAGAATAACTCCTCAAATAAGATTGAGTCAGGCGCCCTCCGTAGTCCCCTTAGTTCGCACGTACACATTTTTGTATCGAAGATAAATTATGTAAGGGTTGTGTAATATCCAGTGTTCGGTAAGACATAAAGCTATAGTGTTCCTTCACATGAGACTTTATTATTTCATATAGACCAACCAACTCTTAAAGAACTTATACCAAGTCCTACGCAGATTATGGCACAATAGTTTAGCTTATTATGAAAGTTGCACCGACTATTTAGATCATTCATTACGCGTTTCGTCTGTTAACTTATTTTAACATAATTGCCATCGTGTTGTTTATATAGATGAGGTGGTGGATGTGTGTGGTTATCATTGGCTTCTAATACATTCAGTCCGGTGGCGTCCATTTTCAATCTGGCTCTACACTGCTTGCTGAGTTGACTCGAACACACGAGGTAGCGTTTCCCATGCCTATAGGAGAAGGTGTACTGTTTGTAAACCACCAGCGGAGTCTTGCCGGCTGTCGGAAGAAACTGTAACGATTCCGACCCTGGAAGATTTTGGTAAAGTTCAGTTGTTATGAAATGTTAAACAATATGAATGCTATTAATAGAACTAAAGCTATCAGTACCCCTAGCACGAACCAATATCGAATTCGTATCGTTTGCGAGTCCGAAATGTCTTTGTCAAATGTGTACTGATTTTTAGTTCTCGTTACGTACTTTGTGCCGCTGCTGTTCAAGTTTCCATACAAAATTTGACATTGACATTTCGGTTTGCAAACTATTCGAATTCGATAACGGTTCGTGCTAGTGGTACAGATAAGCAAAGACAAAAGAGTTTCGATATATACGCAGAAAAAGTAAGTAAGGTGGCTGTGTGCAGCGCCGGTATAATTGTAGTATAATGTACCTACATGTGTAGTCATATATATATATTGTTTAATTATGTTACTCTCTAATTTCTTAATTTTCGCATTGGTTTGGCTTTCACAGATCACCTTTTAAGGCACTGGCTGAGAAACAGCGCTACTGTGAAATTGCGAATGCATCTACCACAGCAGCATAGCTGAGACGATTTGATGGCACGGCACACTATTGGTAGTTTTCATTATAATGTCTTGTGATTTAATTTATATACCTACGTTTTGTTTTTTTTTTCATGTTGTGTTGTTGCAACGTCATTAAATATTTTACTTTCTCGTTCACTTTGTACAATGCCAAAATATTTATCATGGTCAATATCAATATCAGCTTTTATTGTTGTTAATTTAATCTCAAATAGTTGACTTGCTTTTGGAGTTTCCTTGACGATTTACTTTATTATTCTAAAAGCTACTTGTACCAATATGTTTAATTCAAATAAAAGCTTCTCCTATTTAACACGCCATCCCATTTTTGACCATTGTTTTAAGTCAAAATGAGAAAGAATAAGGCTTAAACATCATTGGAAAATTAACATTATTTCCCGCCTGATGGTAAGCGGTCATCATTTAGGTCCGTAAAGACATTTGCAATACAAAAAAACGAGCGAGCCTTACAGTGGTCGCGTATGATGTGTAACATTTGAAAACCTCACCTCATACTAGTAAAAAAAAAAAACCTACTACAAAAGGAATAGGCCATTTGAACATTATGTTCTAAAATCAAATCAAATAGCGCGCGCATTCGCGACTTCCTGTTACACACTTACGTCCCATTTCACGAAATCACTCCCACAAATTGCAGGAAAGCGAGAGGAAAGATGTTATACATCAAAAATATCACTCCCGCCGTTGTCTACTCTGAATCAATCCCCCACCCGTGGAGGCCTGAAACCTTACTCACCAACAGAAACAATACGCCACCAAAAGGATAATAGTCAGTTATGCACTACCTTAACTAGGGGGTATGAGCCTATGACCCATGGCAAAGAGGATGACTCACACGAGACCGTGCTTTAGCTTGGACCCGACACGGTTAACATACATTTTGTATGAACACACACTATACTGAGCGGTAATCGAGTGAACGAAATAAGACCGACGTTCGGCTTGGGCCCGGCACGGCACACTACAACCTAGCGTGAGTCGACCTAATGTTAGTAAAGTAAAAAAAATATATCATACTTAAATGCCTCACTCTCTTCAGCTGCGCCCGACAGGGTCCATAATGCTCTATTAATTTATTTATGTATTAAAACTATTTATGTACATTTTGGTAAAGATTTTTTTTTATTGATTGAACCTTAACGCGGGTCTAGTGCAGACTGGTGGTTGCTAACAACAGCAGACGCAACTTATTTTTACTTCATAATATAATCAAGTTTATAAAAACAAAGTTTACTATTAGTAAGATCGACTAGCGTAGCCTAAATTTAAGTACTTGGTCTACCAGGAAAAACAATTGAAAAATGAAATAAAATTAAAAATGAAAATATATTTATTGGTACTTTTGCCTTGCCTATACCGTTGGCTTATGTATATCGTTTCAGAAAAAAGTAAGACACACTTCTTTAATTATATATATTTTTTAATTTAGTAAGGCAGTAAATGAAAATATATCTTGTTTCTTTTCAGTAAGACAAATTTTTACTGCTCCTTTTTTCTGTCAAAAAGCGAATTCAGAATATTGCTGACACGATCAGCTGGGTTTCGCATTTCCTCAGAATCATCGAATCTGGATAATTCAAACCTTTCTGGGTTGAGTCTACGGTATGTTCTGTAATATTTGAGAAATTCTGGCTCTCCCTCAGTGGCTAAAATGGAAAGAAGATAAATTAATAAAATGAGCATAACAAACACCTGTTTCTTTGTAAATAATGATCTAATTAGATTTTTTGCGCTTTATTTATTTAGAGGCTTTCATTCTACGAATATGCGAGCCTTATCGTTCCATAACCAAATTTTCTACAAAAATAATTTCATTAACATTGGAGAGGAAGAGCTATTCTTAATAGCGAAAACCATATCAAACATCGACTTTGCTGCTTCGATTAAGGTGGGGCTAATATAATAATTGAAAAAACAAGAAAAGGTTTCAATGATTTTATTAATTGCACTCAGTACAACATTAACATACCTGTAATATTCTATCTAGTCAAATATTTAGTAGCAGACAGCTAACTATAGTTACATTCGTAACAGCAAACTTAATTTTACTAAGTTAAGGAACAAAACAAAAAAATATAAACCATTTTATACATTTAAAACTTTCGTTTCATAGATGAACGAAACACAGCTTTAGATTTTTATACCACTGCTTAGATTTTTATAAAAATAAAAAGGTTTTAATTTTACATTAATACATAAAATGTCTTTACCATGAGAAAATGTATCCTCCCAAACAATATTCCATGCTATGTTGACCCATCTGTTTGCTTGTGGACTTACGGGGTCTCATAAGCCGTAACTAGCAGATAGTTGAAACATTTACAAAATGCCTATTGGTGCTATAGCAAAAACTTAACACAAACGGACAAATCAAAACAGATCGTTTCTGCGTAATAACCTAGTTGGAAATCCAAATTCGAAGAATGCTGTCGCAATTCAGGTATCATCAAAATAGAAACAATATTATCCAGTTGTCATCACTGCATGTTCAACTTGGTTCCACTTAAATCCTTATTATGTTTCCATCTTGCGTTCTAAAGAGCTTAGGTGGGTCGTGGTCGTGGCCATATTCATGGTTTACCACGCCATCCTTTAACCACAATTTCCCTTTACATCCTAATCGCGACTTTTTGGAGCAGTACCAGCGGTTCTTGTTACCCATATTGGCATAAGTGTAACCCTTGTAGATCAAGACTTGTCCTTTACCGCGATTACTCGGCATAAACTCTAAAACATCTGGAGACAAAATTTAACATTTTAGTTGCAGATAGTTAATAAAATGGTTCAACATTCTTGGAATAATCTATATTCTTCTTCTATAACATAAAAATGAATCGCCGAAATATTTAGTAGCAGACAGTTAACTATAGTTACATTCGTAACAGCAAACTTAATTTTACTAAGTTAAGGACGAAACAAAAAAAAATATAAACCATTTTATACGTACAAAACTTTGGTTTCATAGATGAACGAAACACAGCTTTAGACCACTGCTTATTATTGTAAAAATGAAAAGGTTTTAATTTTACATGAATACTTAAAATTTCTTTACCATGAGAAAATGTATCCTCCCAAACAATATTCTATGCTATCCCATCTGTTTGCTTGTGGACTTACGGGGTCTCATAAGCCGTAACTAGCAGATAGTTGTAACATTTACAAAATGCCTATTGGTGCTATAACAGAAACTCAAATGTAGTTAAACATAAACGGACAAATCAAAACAGTTCGTTTCTGCGTAATAACCTTGTTGGAAATCCAAATTCGAAGAATGGTGACGCAATTCAGAAATCATCAAAATAGAAACAATATTATCCAGTTGTCATCATCACTGCATGTTCAACTTGGTCCCACTTAAATCCTTATTATGTTTCCATCTTGCGTTCTAAAGAGCTTAGGTGGGTCGTGGTCGTGGCCAATTTCATGGTTTACCACGCCATCCTTTAACCACAATTTCCCTTTACATCCTAATCCCGACTTTTTGGAGCAGTACCAGCGGTTCTTGTTACCCATATTGGCATAAGTGTAACCCTTGTAGATCAAGACTTGTCCTTTACCGCGATTACTCGGCATAAACTCTAAAACATCTGGAGACAAAATTAAACATTTTATTTGCAAATAGTTAATAAAATGGTTCAACATTCTTGGAATAATCTATATTCTTCTTCTATAACATAAAAATGAATCGCCGAAATGGATATTTTTTTATTGTGTTCGCTATAATCAGGACAGGGTTCATATATGTTACCGGCAATCTGTATAATTCGGCATTCTATACAATACCTAGGCAATGTATAGAATGCCAAAAACGCCAAGGCCATGTATGAAATATTATTTTATATTTTGCCTAGGTAAATGTGTCAATGAAGATATCACGTCGACTTTTCCTTGTTTTATTTATCTATTATCCATGGGATGGCTGGCGGCTGCCGCACACTCACTTAGCTCATTCGGCTCGCGCTAAGTTTAGGTCACAACACTAACTAAATCTAGCCCACTGTGAATTTGTCAAATACTCATCGGTCTGTAATTCATTCGATGAGAATTATAAAATCCGTCTGTCCTTTTATATGCAACTGGGTAGGCTAGGTTAGGTTTAAATAAGATAAATACAAGCTAAATCTGTTTATTTCACATTGCCGTTGGTCTAGCAGGTACTATATATAATCCCTAGGAATTGCAAGAGTACATTACCTAGGCAAAGTATAAAATGGAAAATAATATTAATAATATTCCATACACTGCCTACGCTCCAGGCATTCTATATACATTGCCTAGGTATTGTATAGAACACCTGCATTATTCACATTGCCGGTAACATATATTTATAAGAACTGAATTGAAAAAAAGTGCAGATTTTTTAAAATCTCACTATATAAAAAGTCAGTGAGTGAATGAGACAGAAGAGTGTAAGAGATCTTAAACATATTGACAAAAGACAGACTTTGAAAATGTTCACAAAAAAATATGGCGGTGTGAAGATTGTCAAGTTAGCTAAGAGATAAAACACTGGAAACTTCTATACACCTTCCTTTAGGAGTTCTAAACGTTGTGTCAAAATACTTGTAAAATCTTGTGTCTGCGTGAAAGACGATATAGAAAAAAATATATATTATTTCAAATTTTAATTCCTGTATTGCAAACAAACTTTCTTAATTAAATAAAAGAATATATTACTTACTAGGTATTTTATACATTCAAAACTTTCGTTTCATAGATAAACGAAACAAAGCTATAGACACCACTGCTTATTGACAAAAATGAAAAGGTTTTAATTTTACAATAATACTTTAAATTTCTTTGTCATGAGAAAATTTATTCCCCAAAAAATATACTGTCTGGTAGCAGATAGGCGGGATCTATTGAACCGTTACTAGCAGATAGTTGAAACAGTGACAGAATGCCTATTGCAGCTGTAACAAAAACTGAAATACAGTTACACATAAATGGGTATTATATAACTAAATGCGGGGCCTATGGCCATAAAGGCCTCACAGACTTCATCAGATGCGATCATTCCCTGACAAAGGAATGATGCAAAGATCTTTTCTGCATAATAACCTAGTAAGAAATCCATATCCGGGTAGTGGTGACATAATTCAGATGCCATCAAATAGATAATTTCCAGTTATTCTCAAAGCATGCATGTCCTAGATGGTCCATTTTCTTAAACCCGAATTATATTTCCATCGTGCATTCTGAAGAGTTTAGGTGGGTCGTGGTCATGGCCCACCTCACGCTTCACCACGCCATCCCTTATCCACAACTTCCCTTTACATCCTCGCGACTTTTTGGTGCAGTACCAGCGATCCTTATTGCCCATGCAACCATAAGTATGACCCTTGAAGACCAAAATTTGTCCACTGCCGCGAGTACTTGGCATAAACTCCACAACACCTGGAGACAAAATTAAACACGTTATTTGCTACTTACAAATTCGCTTCACTTATAGCAATTAATACAACCTCGGAATATTAAATAAAAAAAACTCGAAACTTCTGTACGCATTCCTTTTGTCATTCTTAACATTTGCGTCAAAAGTCTCGAAATATTCCGTGCCTGTGTCAAAAATGATTATAATAAAAAATCATTAATAGTAGTCGAACTCAAGCAGGGATTTTGGGGATTTACTCGGGCGCAGCAGAATACCCTTGCACCTTGTGAAGTACTTCCACTATACCTGAGCACTTTATATAGGACCGATAGTCCAGGGGGCAAAAAATAATTCAACAATCGGTCATGACTTTTAGTCGCATCCAAATTGTCCAATTTTTGAATAGGGACAACAAAAAGGTTCACGTAACATCTCATAACTTGATTTTTTTATTACCCTTCGTACGGCTTCCCACCACAGCAAGCAAACTGGCAGATTAATATTATTTGTCGTCAGAAACGTTACGTGAACACTCCAGTAACTTCTATTCAAAATACTGACGATTTGGATGCGAACAAGTCATGGCCCATTGTTGATTGATTGTTTTTTTTGCTGCCCTAGATGTGCAGGATCGGGTATGGTGGGAGTATTTTACAAGGTGCAATATTATTCTGCCGCACCCGAGTAAATCACTAAATTTGCTTTTAATGTCACAAAATTATGTTAATAGAATTACGATACATACTTTAGAAATTATTATTACAAGGAAATCACATTAATTAATTTAATTTGCACCATTTCTAATAATATCGATAATTTATATTCTTCTGCTGAGCTATAGGTATTTCAAATACTCGTATAAGGACATATTACGTTGAATTATTAAATATATTGTTTCAGTTTTCTTCCACTATCTTCCAATGCTTTATTTCTGTATTTATATAAAATTTTCTTCACGCTATCAAATTTTGGTATCTTTGCTTCAATATCTGTGTGCGTTTGCTTAAATTCCTCAACTTCTGCATCATAGATCGACTTGACCGGTCTAAAATCTGCCTCGCATTTCGCTATACACCTTTGAAGCATCAGTTTTATCTGATTTACAGTTTCATCTGGTTGACAGGTATGTTTGGTTTCTTTAACTATCACAGTATCACCACAAGTTATAACAGATCCTTTACATATGTGTTTCTTAGCACAACACCAAACTGTGTTGCCATGTTTATTCTCCCTCTTAACATTAAATCTGAAGCCATTGTACAACATAGCTTTGCCGCCTCTTTGCGATGGTATAATTATATACGATATTTTTCCGGTGTCCGATTTTACATAAACAGTGTCTGGAAAATAGAATAAATATGAGTACTCTAAAATATGTCATTAATTATGTATACCACAATTATTAACATACAATACCCCGCAGAACCACTTAAGTGATTTTTTGCGGTTGCAGAGTCCTCTATTTTATCCAACTTTTGGAACTAAGTTCCTTAAATTTATATTTTGATGGGCTAGATTTCAATTCTTATTTTATTCAAATATACTTTGCAGGAAAATGTTAATTGAGTATGAAACAGGCTTCTCCAGTATGCAGTCCCCGTAATAATTACATCTCTTGGGACAATATAGCTGTCCCTTATCACTGTCCTGCTGTTAAAAAACGAATTTAGTAAAATAAAACGATATGATTAACATTAATTTCTATATTTTACAAAGCATCCTTTTTACACATGTGGTATTTTACAAAATAGCTTAGTTTAACATCCTCGATAAATCAATAATCATCATTGCGCTTACGTACTAAAATATATTTGCCAGAACTAGTCACGCAGTATTCCGGAGGTTCGTGACAATGTATATCACGAGCGTAAATGATTCGCTCTTTGTCATCTAATTTGAGCTTAGCTTTGCATCCGAACTTAATTTTTGAACAATACCAGAGGTTTTTGCCATAAGTTGAAAACGTGTATCCTCTGAACATAATCAAATTCTTCTTGTGGCCGGCAGGGATGTAGATGAATTCTAATGGAGAATGAAAATTAATGTTACTGGTACATATTTTTTAGCATAATTATACATTAAGACGGACGAACGGACGAGCACCGTAGAGCGAGTGGTATGTAGGTACGCCGGGTATGATTTTTTTTGGTTTGTAGGAGGGGTGTAAAGATGCAATCAAATATACGATAAATAAGTAAAAATCATAGTTAATATTTATATATAACACTTTTATTCATATGGAAAAGAATAACATACCCAATGTTATTTTTGTTGGTAACGGATCCGTGTGTATGTGTAAATACATAAGTCCTCGTGTCGTCAGTATATTTATTTATACATAATAATATAACGACATGTTTGCCTTTCAACTACGTAAGTTGTATTGTAATAGAATAAAACAGATACTAATTTTTTATACCTGAAATTATTTAATTGTTAATGTTATTATTTTTTAAATTCTTTACTTACATTATTAACTTAAATATTGTTTTATAAAATTATTGTGCACACCTATAATTTAAGAGCATATATACCATTTTCTCTGGAAATGTTATTTAATGTAATGAGCACATATGAGGGATATGAATCATTACATTAAATAAATAAAATAGATAGAAATTCATCATCTTTTAAAGTATTATACCTAATATATACAAATATTAGCACGCTGATTGGTACTTACTAAAATATTAGAAATCTCGTTAATATAATTACTAAAAGGTAATTTATTCTAAAACATTGAAAGAGTTTTCGATTGGCCGAGAACTTCTCACCAAAATGTATTGACCCGACTTAGTCATATGAAATTCCGGAGGGGTATGTGTGTGTTCCGAGTTCACCTTGACTATTGTATCGTCCAAACCAAATATGATCTTCGCTTTGCAGCCTCTTCTTCTCTGCGAGCAATACCATATTCTGGTCGCAGTATTGCTTTTAGCAAATGTGTAACCACCGTGCATTATTAAATTACTTTTTGATCCAACTTTTTGTATGAAGTGGTAACCTGAAGAATTAATACTTTGTAAGCACAGAAAAACACCGACGCTTCACTATGGCTTGGCCTGACCATAACCAGAAATTATATTATGTTCATGGGTCATTCTTTGATATATATTATCTTTGACAAAATTTTAGTTTTTTTAATAAACCTCAATGCAAGGATGTTTTAATAAGTTAAATGCAATCTATGTGTATAAAATTTAATTTCAAAAAGAAGGGCACTTGTTTTATTTTAATATTTAAACCAATATTTTTAAATTTAGAATTATTCACGTTGAGGAAAATGACACAGTATGCTGAGAATGATATCAGCATGGAACATAATGACGCAGTGTTGTAGTAAATGATTTAAAAGGTTTCAATTTGGGTATTTCACAATAAACACTTACTTAATCATTTAAAACAATTTTATTCATCAAACTTTGATAAGAAACTAACAAATAATCAAAACTAAGTAATTGAGATTATAACTATTTGGTTCTAAAAAACTTAATCATTCTAGGTAGTCTTCTTAAATAATTAATTCTTTGGTAATCATTAAAAATCACAGTCATTAATTAACTTATATCTGTAGCAACTAATTGGTTATTTACTTAATAATCATGTATGTCAACTATTCACTTAATGGACAATAACTTAAGGAACAGTCAAAACTTAATTAGTTAGTTAACCTTATACATCAAATATATACCATTATCTTACTAATGAACACCTTAATTATGTCTTACAAGTATGTATTTGACTTAGCGAGGGAGTTACACATTAAATACTTATTACATGATGACATTTTCTTGTACATACTAGAACAATATTTGAATGCAATAAATGTAGCGCAATAATTGATCTTTAAGAACACGTGGATTTAATAAAAAGGTTGCATACCAAGAAAAGTTTTGAAGCATAACTTGTATAATAGATCAAGAATGCTACGTGCTGTATAGACTATGCTAGTCATTTATTGATTCAATTTAAAATAATTATATGGAACAGGCAAGAAACTTGCATCATGTAAATGGCTCTTAATTCGTAAAAACTTCCATCACAATATTTCGAAAAAAGAAAATGTATTGTATTAATAATAAATTCTTATAGTGATTTATGGGTAACAGAATACAAAGAAAAAAGAATTCAAAAGAATCATTAAATGTATCAAATATTAATTACTGATGTGTAGTCTTATTGGTGTCATCAATAAGAATATCAGAAATAAGCTTGATTTTGTTCTGATTTGTAAATTTGCGTTTAGTTTTTGCCAGTGGAACAATGTTACAAGAAGTTACGTCAGTTATAGTGTTTTGATTAACGGCATAATTACTGTTGATAATATACCCTAGATGCTTTCCATGGTTGCAAATTTCACCAACGTCACATAGAAAGCAACTCATATTTCTCATTGTAATTTTTGGTGTAAAAAGGTCCCAAAGAACTTGATGTACAGAGAGGGTGCCTTTGAAGGGTTTCAACTGCTCGGGAATCAATTTCTCCCTTTGAATAATTTCTTTTTAATTATAACATTTTCTAATCTTGATTCCATGATTTTGTAAAATTGTTCAAAGTTTCCAACATCTGAACCAAAATGAACCCATTGATCTGCTAGTCTTTTTACCGTAGCGCCAATGCCATCAGGGGCACTCTTTCCGTGCCCAGCTTCGGAGTAATTCCAAGTTATTCTGGTTATGCTGGAGTGGTGAGACGACAATTGGCTGATAATATAAAACATGTATTTGTTTCTATATTGAGACGACGGAGAGTCGGATAAGAAATGAATTGTATCTACAAACTGATTTAGTTCCATAACTTGATCAAGAACAGGCAGTAAATGAGCCCAAATAGAAGCAGCGTCGTGTCGAAGGCAGGAACTAAGAGTACACATGGATGTAGGGATTACTTGTCCAGTTACAAAACTGTGAGTATTAATCACACCTGTGTGAAGTGATACTTGTTGCCGACTTCCTCCAAAGTGGAATGATTGCACCTCTTCTGCATATTTCAAATTATAATTTTCGGAGAAGTCGACGTGTATTATAGCTTCATGGATATTCAAATTATTTTTAAGCGATTTAATTACTTTGTACTGATTTACAATTTTGTGTACATGATTAAAGTAGTTTGGCAGTTCGGCTTTTAATTTGGAAATGGCTTCTGAGTGCTTCATTCCATTATCTAAAACTACTTCTTTTTTGACCCTATTCCATTGAAGAATCGTTAAGACAATCTCATTATTAATTTCTTTATATACGAGGTCCCGTCCTACACAATTTAGGCAAATTCTTTGCAAGCAATCTGTGTTATAAGAATCGCAACACAATGTGGTGAATATGTCTTCTGGTTTTTTTTTCTTTTATAATATATGCCTTACTCATGGCGCTTACCATCAATTCCATATTAACATGAGTAGCACACACGCATGTTTCTCTATTAGCTGGCTTAGGATGCAGAACCCAGTCGGTTTTTGCAAAAAAATGAATAATGAATTTTATAGCTAGTCTCATTTTGAATTTTTTTATGTAAATCTATCAACGGAGCTGTCAGGTATCGTTTCTGCTGTCTTTTCTTATTCCTTGTAACGAATACTTTTTTTCCTGCAGCAACGGTACTATTGGCTTCGTCACAATAAAATGAAATTATTGACTTTTTATGTCAGATATGCGGTGTTTGCGACTTGGGGATTTAGGTGATAAATTACGTCTTTCAGAATCAGAATCAGAAATTTTATTGCATTTCATGTGGTAAATAAGGTCTAACATTGTTATATGGTACAAACACATGAGTCCTGTTAGGACATAACAATTATGAACTTATAGCTAAAATTAAATTTATGTCAACATGAATAAGTAGTAGTATATTAACAATTATCAAATAAATATCAAGTCAATTTTAACAATAATAATTAAGAATAATAATAAGAATAATAATAATCAGCATGTCAAGGTGTCTTTAATATTTGAAATTATTTAATAGTCCTATAGTATTCACATAATTTATAAAAACATTTATTAACAAGGTAATCATTTAAGGTTCTAACAAACTTATCGTATTCGTCTATCTGTCTAATATGCTTTGGTAACTCGTTGTACAATTTAATCGCCATTGAATACGGCCCTGATCCAACTATTGATAGCGTAGTTTTTGATACTACAAATTTATATCTACTTCTAAGTTGTATTGATCCAGTACAATTATCTTTACGATTTACAAAAATATTTTGGTTCTTTTTTACTAGTTTACATGCTTCCAGGATATATAAAGACGTTACAGTAAGTATTTTATATTTTATGAAAAATGGTCTACAGCTTTCCATTGTATCTATATTGGCCATGATTCTTATACATTTTTTTTGTAGCGTAAGTAATTTAGGAGCATCTTTTACTTGGTTTATTATTTATCTTTGTGTTTTCAATTGGTAACTTTCGCGTGACTTCAAGTTTTTTCTGTAGATTTATTATACTTTTACGTTGGGACTCATTTTTCTTTTTCAAAGCATTTATTATAGCAATCAATATTTTTCTTTTTTTAAATTCTCTGTATCTTATTTTCCTAACTGCGCGTTTTACTGCTGGACACTCACAATCATGTTGCAAAGGGTCTTCTTCCTTGTGAATACTCTCAGCTTCGTTAGGTAAATTTGCATCCACGGCTGCTTCAACTTGAATAGTTTCTAATCGGACTTCCTTTATTAAGATTTAGGTTTTTTCTCTCTCGATACTTTCTGGAATTTTCTTTCCATCTTTTTCTTTGTTCTCTTTGTGACCGAGGAGTTTTATCTTTGATCTGGACAATCTTTTTTTCTTCTTTTCTTTTCAAATATTGTTTTCTTCGTTTTTCCTTTTCAATGGTAAGCAGCTCAGGATCATTTTTTATTTCGTTATAGCGTCTTCTTTTACATATGCGCTGTTTTGCTAGCCTCTGTTCTTTGGTTTGCGGCATTTTGCTTGCTGTAAGTAAAAATAAAAATGTGTTTAAACAATATAATCTTAATGTTCAAAATCATAAGAAAACATACTAATATAGCTTAAAAAAACTATCTATATTATCTTCATAATTATACTAAATATTTCCAGCAGCTAAATATTTATAAAAAAATTATGCATACTATTTTTATTGATATACATATTTGATTTGTTACAAAATATCAAATTATTGGGATTAGATTAACTTAAACGAAAGCTAAACATAGGCTATTTAGTCTATTAAGTATTGGTCTATCCTTCTAGCAAACTTAGGAGTATATAAAAGTATGTACGGGTACCTATAATAGTAACACCATTGCCAAGAGATAACAAGGTTCTAGATTATTTATTATCTTACACAATTCATTCTAAAATCACCTGAATTCCTTGAAACTTCAAGAATAAAAGCTGTATTCTACTAAATATCATTCTTCACAACAGTTCATCATTATTGCCAAGCTGAAAATCATTATGCGAAACTTAGTGTCAATATTCACAACTAGGGCTGCCATGTCGAAAATGTGGCAACCAGGATAAGACGCGTGATAACCCCGGATTTTGTAGCCCAGAACCCGGACAGACCAATAAAAAAACAGTTAAAAATGTGTTAATCTAATAAAATTTTGTTGGCTCCAATTTGCGACTTGATCCAGTAACATCTCAATCTCGGACAAAAGTCTGTCTTTACACCCTTCTTCTTCCATCCGAGGGATGTTTGACCGGCCAGTGTAAAAAGTTTCAGTGCTGTCATCCACATAGCAACGAATGCTGTTATTGCGGACAGTGTAGGCGACAAAGCAGATCTTTGTTGGAAGTCAGCATTTATGGTTACAGTGTTAGAATAGATTTATTTATTTTCAAAGACATATAAATTGACGGATTAGTTGGCGACCCAAAACAGGAATTTTTTAAACCCGGACTACAAATGAAACCCCGCCCGGACGCTCCCCGGACGCCCCGTAAACTAGGACAAATCCGGGGAAACCCGGACGGATGGCAGCCCTATTCACAACGGTATGTTGCCCATAATGATGTAGCATAGAATGACGAGTTGAGGAAAAAACCTGCACGAACTTGTCTGTGAGCATAAAACCTCAGCAATGATTATACTAAATGAAATCGATTTCTGCTGGATATTATAATAAAAACAAACGAAAATGTTACGTGTGTGTATTCAAAGAACTTAGATTGAAATACAAATGACTTATTCGATGACAAAATATAAATAATTAGAAAAAAATACTTACAGCTCGCAGAAACACACGTGTTAATTCACCGCGACGTTACCGTCAACTGAGGTCCCCTCCCGCGCACCAGGGAGAGTGAACTAAAGTT
Organism: Chilo suppressalis; assembly: GCA_902850365.2. Taxonomy (NCBI): domain Eukaryota; kingdom Metazoa; phylum Arthropoda; class Insecta; order Lepidoptera; family Crambidae; genus Chilo; species Chilo suppressalis. The sequence continues at coordinate 5,300,679 of OU963906.1, read as the reverse complement.
ACGTTTGCTATGAAGTTTTTTAATAAAATTTTTTTTTCGCGTTATAGCGATGAATGACGTTTAACTTATAACAATATTTTTACTTAAACTTTAAGTTAGTTATTGACAAGTGTTTTAAAAGTTTATTATTGTAAAGGAAGCGTAATTTATAAGCCTTTAAATAGGACATGTTATTATATTTTTAATTTGATACTAGCTGTGCCCCGCGGTATTACCCGCGGTTTATAAGGTATATTTTCCCTCAGTAAAACGTAGCCTATGTGTTAATCCAGGGTATCAGCTAACTCCATACCAAATGTTATTAAAATCGCTCCAGCCATTTAGACGTGAAGAAGTAACAAACATACACACTCACAAACTTTCGCCTTTATAATATTAGTGTGATTAAATAATTTGGAGCTAAATACTTCCCTGAAGATACACAATTGGAATAAGAGTAAAATGACATTTGATGACCTTTTTGAAGCGTTGATTGACAATAACCAGTAGTATATATTTTTTAAACTTGGTAACATATGAAATATTGCCAAATGTAAATAAAAATCATATCAAATGCATTCCAAAAAATCAGTATGCTAAATTATTAAGTCTGAAGACATATTTAGAGTCTTTTAAAGAAAAACCCTCATAATATGTATATGTATTATGTTCAAATGAAATTGACTTATCCGTACTTTTTTTATCAGATATTATATTTAATTTTAATAACAATTAAGATTTCTTATAAAGAAGTTAAATAAAACTTTTCGTAATAAAAATATGACTATGCTTGATAAACTTATTATTACTGGAAGTGACGACTCTAAAGGAGAATTAATTTCTACTAAAAGAATATCTGAGAAAACGAGTCCTAATTCCATATTCCATTAAAAATGAGATTTTCTTATTCCGTGGGTATGTTTTTTCGTTTCTTCTCTGTTTATTGATAAGCACAATTTTACTAGCAGCATCTTCAAAGAGTTTCATAATCTTCCCCCTATTTTTCATAATAAGTTATAGTCATATCAACATTCATAAAGTAGCTTTGTTTCATCCATAGTAAAAAATTTATAGTTAAAATACCAGAAAAAACGGACATGTGCTGTTCACGATAGACGTGAAACCTACAACCTCAACATTCGGAAGAAGGAAAAAGATTTGTACTTAACCTAACCCCCCTAAATCGGGTAAACACAATAAATCGAAAATAAAAATGACTATAAAATAGCCATGATATTCATAATTGTTTTTTTTTTCAGTTATCACTACCATAATCTTCATTATATTTATATTTTTTGTCCAAATTTGAAAAAAAAATCTATTAAAAATTATTATTGTTTTGTTTATGCAAAAGGACTAGATAGATAGATAAAAACTTTATTCACACCAACATGCACACATACAAAATTGACAAGGCAAAATTTACAATTATATAAATTCTTTAAAACAAGCAACAAATTCTTATCTTTATTATGGCATTTTCATGAGCAGCAGCAATGCGAATGGGCGAAAACTCAGCGAAACATTTACTCATAGAGTAAATCGCTGATTTTCAGTTCTGACCTTATAGACTAGGTACTTATCATAGGACACTAAATAATGGGAGCCCATACAAAATTTATTTTCAGCTCACTATCACTCACTATCCGTCTCTTGCGCTGTGTTACTACGGATTTTTTGATGACCGGGAGAAAAAATGCATTATATCCACGACAATGACCAACGCCGCGTAGGTTTGCTGTCAACAAACTCTAGCGACGTAGGTAATAGGGTATTTGACAGTTTAAAAGTAAAGTGCCAATTGTTGGCATCTGTGTTTATAATGAATATTGACAGGGGTTTTACTATTTTTACAGAAAAAAATATCATAATTTTACTAAAAACTAACGAAAAAGATAATAGTTTTCTTATCTATTGTCACGTGACCCAAAACGCTTGGGATTGGCAGAGCCTAAAATGACGTCATACGCAAGGAAACTTCCGGTTAAAGTGACATTACACTGTATCGTTTGACGTTTTAATAACAGTCGTGTGACGTCACACACTAGTAAGACGCCATATTGTCCAGAGAAACGTTTTCGCGGCAACTTGAAAATGGAGTTTTTGATTTGGTTATTTTTACTGAAATAAACAACAGAATGATGAATATCCACATCTTTTTACGGACTCCATGAACATTAGTCAATAACGTGAGATCGTTTTCAAAAACTTGTCAAATACCCTATTGCGTGGTGCATTAGGCAAGCGGCGAGCAGCCCGAGGGCCGCTAGACGGTGCGGGTATACTTTGACGTGCACTCACGGAAGCGTGGCATACGTCAAACCACCCAGCCTCCGACCGGCAGCCCGGTCCGCACCTGCTTTAGCCGATCCTGGGCTTCTACGTTCACAGCGTCACCTGACTAGTCTTACGGACCGCAGTCCGAGCGACTAGCCAGCCTACCGGCTCCCGTACCTACCAGGTAAACCAACTCCCCGATCTACCTTTCGCCATCCAGGCGTAAATGCGGGATCCAGTTATGAATCGCCGCTTGTAACGCTACGCCTGGACGGATACCTACCTACCTTGTTTCATCGAATCTCAAGTCACAACGATACTACAGAAGTTTTCACTTTAATAACCATTAGTCAAAATATGAAACATTTACTATGTATTCGACGAGACATTTATTATAATCAATTTTAACTACAGATGAAACAACGCGGTTTTATTTGAAATTTTTCGAATCATCAGATTCGGACCATGTATCCGTGACTATTGAGGTAATTTCAACTTTCTGTTGTAGTGCCTTAATAATACATACTCCCCCGTTTTGGTGACGTGATAGTCTGGGGGTGGGTGGCTGTGATGGTTGTCAGCGAATATAATACAGCCTTTCCCGTCCATTTGTACCTTAGCTCTGCATCCGTTTCCCTTTTGAGAGCAGTACCACAGCTTTTTGGTATGATTCTGAGCAAATGTGAACCCACCGAGCATAAGCACTTGGTTTTTAGTGCGGCGTGACGGTATCAAAATGTAATCTGGGAATTGGAAAACGAACATAAAGTCAGGGATAAGTCCTTATGTCAGTGTAAATTAAATAGTTAACGTGCGGTACATGGTTTATTTACATTATATACTTAGACATATTTATGTATTAATTATAGTAAAATGTCTGAATGTATTAAACAGCTTAAGGAAATAGATGGGAGAAGTGTTCTTGATAATGATGACGTCAACTCGGATATCGATTGCTTCTACAATATTTTGAACGATATTATTATGAATACTAAGCCTCTTAAGCGAACTGGACAGTCGAATTATCCAGTTTGGTTCTCAGAGCCCGTGAAAGCACGTATTTCTGAAGAAAAAGCAGCTCACAAGAAATTTAAAAAAATTTGGAACCCTCGGGACTATGACGAATTTTGCTTGCTACGATCCAGGTCGAAGAAACTCATAAAAGATTGCTACGAGTCCTATATCTCCAGTGTGGAGGAGTATCTTAATGTGTATTTGTTTCCTTTAAATTATTGTTGGTATTGGGACTAGGGACTTTATTGTAGGAACGTACACAAAGACCTTGCAATGAATTATTGATTTTGTGGAGCTTAGCTATTGGTTATGATAATTTATCTCTAGTATTAAGCAAGTATTAAGCAAGTGCTTATCCCTATTTATAGGAATTAAAATAATATTTTTTCAAACATAAATGAAATTTTCATCAATGTATTGAGACGCAACTGTCATTAAATTGATTTCTTAAAAAACCTCTTGGAGTCTCTAGTCTTCAGCTTGTAAATTTCTCGAACGACCTGCTTCTGCACAGTTACTATATAAGAATTAGTGTACAATCGTATTTTTATAGGTTTTGAGTTTAAAATAAAACATTATCTTTTTAGTTATATTATTTATTGTTTAAGCATTTAACTGGTAGATGTTAAAATCTAAAGCACATTTTACTAGAAAAAAATCCACGCAGACCAGGCAGCCATTTTCTTCTTAGTGGCTCTCTATTAAGTCGAATTAACGTATTTATAGAAATTATCGAAATATCTAAAATGTATAAGATAATAAGATGATATGAGTTAGTTTATACCATCAAATATAATATTGAAAAGGTTGAAACTACCCAGTAATTTATAAATCAACAAAAAAGAATTTCCTTTTCCGTAAAAGTGAAATTTTTCTTACAAAGTGGGTAGAACGAAGTTTAACCTCCAAAATAAATAAAAACAAAAAGGGAAAACTTATTTTATTTTAATGTAATAACCGTCTAAAGTTTTGTAGTACTTAGGAGCTGGGTGGTTATGTGCTCCTTCGATATACGACACCTCCATAGCATCGTTTAAAGTTAGCCTCACTGTACAATTGCCCCTCAGGTTCCTTGAACATCGCAGGGTCCTCTTAGATCCGAAAGAAAAAGTGTATCCATCATACATGAACAAACGAGCTTTCTTGTCCTTCAGGGGTATACTTGTCAATTTGTTATCTGCAATACAAATACATAAAAACTATAGGTCATCATCCTTGATTAAGGCAGCCGCCTAAATTGGCATGGACCTCTTTAGTGCTGCGATAAACGACTGGCCGCGCAAATTAAAGGCCTGTATTCAAAATCACGGATGTCATTTTGGATAAACTTTATCGTCATAAGAATCTGTTTTGTTAAGTTCATTTTGTACTATAAATCGTTACATAATGAGTAAGCTTGTTCCAATTATTTTATATTAAACATGTGACAGAATTTATGACCTGACTAGGTATATGAATGTATATATATATATGGATATTTTGTTTATATATATTATATATTTATTGTTTGGTATGGTATAGTTTAGTGGGATAATATTTTTATTCTAACTTTAGTAGCTCGTACTCTATCGCCAAAACATCCGTCTCATACACCCATACTGGTTGACTGGTTGCCTATGGCATTAAGTCCGCCATTTACAGCATCTTGGTAATAAAGAATAAATAAATAAACTGTCTCCTTCCATACAAAACTTGACGATGACGATACGATTACGGATCTGTCAAAGTTTGTGCTTGGTCCTCTGGACGGTTTCTCTAGCGATTTTAATACAAAACGACGACGCACAGGTGCCAGAGTAAAGGATATTTAAATCTCAAGTATATATTCTATGAAATGAAATCCAGAGATTTCTTTATGAGATGAGATATAATTCTTTGTTTAAATAATAGACACATTTAAATATCAAAAACTTAAAAAATACTTAATGTCTAAAACGTTAAATCCAAATTGCCATAATAAATATTTCAATAATATATTATTCACAAAATAAAAAATATGTCACCACTAGCGCCGCTTTTAAATATAAAGTGATAATTTTTCAATTTACTTATTATTACATTACGGATACCAGTTAATTCTAGAAGTATCATAACAACAATCAGAACGCTGACAAAATTGAGACAGTAGTAATATTCCGACATCATCGCCAGTCTATTAATGTCCCAACTGCTGGGGTACTGACCTTCCTGCACGCGGGCCCAGTGCGTGCGTTTGTGAGTGCTATCTAACGACTGCAGATGCAGCCGAGACCAACGGCGTAACGTGCCGTCTCAAGCACTGAGGAACTCTAAATAATAAGTTTTGGTTACTTATTCAATCACCAACCCAATTGAAGGCCACCTGCGTCATCAAGCTCTTCGTAATGTTCTGAGTTTTTCAAATTCTTATATAGGAGCCTTCTTTCGTGATGAACAAATTTGGTGGATCGTGGTTATGCCAGCCCTCGGTCAATAATACTTCTTCCTGATTTTCGTCAAGTGTTAATTTGACACCGCATTTCCCTTTTCGATATCGAGAGCAGCGGAGGTGTTTGCCGTAGAATGAATATGAGTATTTGCCAACCAATATTATTGGTTTCTGCGCGTTAGCACTTGGAATAATCCTTACTTTGTTACCTGAAACAAAATGAAAAATTGCTTTCTTTGTCTTTGTTTAAATGATATCCAATTGTTTCCTATAATTTTGAAATGGTTTCACGTAATCACGCAAATCCATTCTAAAAGAATTGGATTGATTTGTTAATTTTAATACAATTTATTTTTGACACTTGAATCTTATATTACATAATAAATGGACATGTGCAAGTTGTACTCGTCCACCAAGGGTTCCGGTTCTATTATTCAATTTAGCTTAGAAGTTAGACTTTTCTCACAGCTTTAAAGAACTGTAGAGGACTGAGCATGTGGTATAAATTTCAACTCGATACCTCCACACATTTCCAAAATAAAGGGTTTTGACATAGAACCAGATGAATGCCGCATTTTTTATTTAATTATAATTTAATTTTTTTCACAGCTTCAAAGAACCGCAGATCTGGGTATATGTTTTGAATTTCCACTCGATACTGCCACGCGTTCTCGAGAAAAAGTCTTGACAGGCAGATGGACGAACAGACGAACGACAATGTGATCCTATAAGGGTTCTATGTTTTCCTTTTGGGATACAGAACCCTAAAAATTTATTTACTGACAGAATAAAAAACCTGTCCTGACAGTGACTCTTTATTTTATCACTGATTATTGTAATGACAATTAGTATTCCGCAATAGAGCGCTGCGTTATTCGGGTATACGGAACGGGCATTCACTACATATTATATCATTTTCACAGCCAACGGAGATCAAAGATCCTCTTGACATTAGCAGAATTGTGATATCTCAGAAAGTTATAAAAAAGAAAAAGTAGAAGAAGAAATCAAACATTCAGTCTCATTACGGTGGCCATCATAATTTGCAATACTCCCCTTTGTGGCTTCTAAATATCCTTGGCGGTGAATGGTTATGTATTGATGTTTTCATAACTTCAATACTTTTGTAACCAATTACTGAACGTAATAATTAACAAAACAGTTTTGTAAATTTTACATAACTGTTTTGTTAAAATAGTTTTGTTGTTTTAACAAAACAGTTATGTAAAATTTGAGTGTGTTTGTCTACTAGTAACTATAATTTTGTAGTCACATTTTTATATAATAGGTAACATTTTCTTTTGTTATAAGTAACTTGCAACTCTTTTCATTGTGATGAATTGCTTAATAATCAGATAACGCCTATTTGATACATTTAAGCGGTATCTGATTATTGTAATTTTTCTGAATTGTCCATAATTTTATGGACTTCACCTTAACCTTTACGGCTCCTGGAACGCAGGAACCAAGCGTTGCCGCTATATAAGAACATGTTACCAATCCAAATAATCCAAATCAAATAATTGCCAATTATCGCAGATAAGACCTCAGAAATGCACTGCAAATAGATTCAAATGGAGAACTTGATGTTTTATTTATTATTTCTGACATTACAAGAATGTTTTCTGAAAATTGTCTTTCGAAATATGTATGTGAAAATCAAAAAGACCTATTATTTTTACAAGCATACCTTAATTATACAGTAGCTATTTAAATAAGGAGCTTCATCGTTTTAAAAAATCTTTATTTTTATTGAAATTACAAGAGTAAGTTATACAACTAAAGTAAGTTTAGTAATCAATCTATATGAATAAAACAAATATTCGTGTTCATCACAAAAATAAATGTCGGGATTCGACCCCAAAACTTTTATAGTAGAAGCAGGAGCGGTACCGTTGCACCAAAAACTGTATAAGACGACATCGCTTTGATAATATCACCAAAACCGAATAATGAATTAATTATAACCAAATATTACACAAAATATGTACCCTAAACCACACGGAATGGTCTCATTTATACATGCTAAAATGAACCTTAAAGTGCGAGCTTTTAATAACTTTTTCATGCTAATCTGAATCGTCACAATTTTAAATATTCTCCTGATTGAGTTTTATATAAATTCGGCGGTGGATGATTATGTGTTGGCGAACCCATAAATTTGACTCTCCCGTCCGTCACTTTCAGGCCAACACGACACCTGTTGCGTTTTAAATAATACTTCGAGCACCGAAGGTACTTGTTGGTTGGGGCGATAAAGGAGTACGTATATTTTTGGAACAATACTGAATGCTTTCCACCAACCATCGGTATGTGCTCTAGAACATCTGTAATCATAATGGAATTGCTGTGCCTCAAAAAACTTAGCGGCTAGGTGTAATTTTAAGTATTTTCATTCTTTAGCAGACCTCGCACGCAAGCAGCACGAAGCGCGACGCGCAGACAGGGTATTGTGTTAAACAGTTTATATATTTATAAATTGGTATTTATAGGTGACCAATCAACTGCTGCGATGTGCTTGTCAACTCGCTATTCTAAGGCAATAGTCGTAAATCGGAAATCAAACAATAAACGCTACATCAACATTTTTAACCAACTCCAAAAAGGATCTCCATTCGTTTGGTATTTTGTTTGTTCCTCAGAGGAGCACAGGAAAGGACAGCACAGCGTACATATATAGATTTTCGTAAAACCAAAATGCTTATGAGGTAGTAATTTATTAAAGATAAAGTGAGATAGCAGTTGATTGAATATGATTTTCTTAAATATTTTGCGAAGTACTGCTCAAATAGAAGTGGGTCGAAAATTTTAAAGGTCGCCCTTACCACCAGCTTTGAACAATGGTATTATTTTACTGAATTCCATTAAACTAGGAAAGCAACCTTGATCAATGCAAGTATTAAAAATAGATCCAAGGTGAGAAGCAATAGTGTCGATAATTAAAAAACTTTAATGTAAAATCCATCCTTATTCTGGAAATACCGCGGGGCCGGGTGATTGTGTACGGTAAAAGATTCGGCGATGACGTTCTTTTTGTCGATCTTCAAGTAAGCCGGGCATGATCCGCTTCTATAGTTCTTGCAGCGAAGGATTCTGTGAAACTCGTTTTTGCCCAAGTAGGAGAAACTGTGGTTTTCGTATATGTATGCCACCTTATTTGCAACCAAGGGTAAAACCGTCACTGTTCCTTTTCTGAAACCTGTAATGTGATTAAATACTTATTAATTCTCTTACAACATCGCAGGGTCCTATTAGACCCGTAGAAAGAAAAAGTGTATCTTGTTTTAAACTTTCATGGCCACTAACATTATAGTAATATAAGTTATTTACAATGTACCTTGATTTTAGTGAGTTACTCCGTTATCATGGCGCTTGCAACAGTGCCGAAATATCGGAAACTCGCTAAAAACAAGGTACACGGTAACAATCTCGTAAACAACTTATATTACTATAAAAAAGTGTATCGATAATACATGAGCAAACTACCTTTATTTTCCTTCAAGGACATACATCATCATCATCATCATCAGCCTATTAATGTCCCCACTGCTGGGGCACAGGCCTTCCCTATGGATGGAATAGGGAGATTGGGCCATGACCCACCACGCGGGCCCAGTGCGGATTGGTGGGTGCTAACGACTGCAAATGCAGCCGGGACCAACGGCTTAACGTGCCTTCCGAAGCACGGAGGAGCTCGAGATAGTAAATTTTTGGTCACCCATCCAATGACCGACCACTGCGAAAGTTGCTCAACTTCAACGATCGCAGCCGAACGCGCTAACCACCTGCGCCATCGAGCTCCTCATACATACATACATAAAATTATAGGTACTATACTGAATGAATTATTTAAATGTATTTTCTTAATTAAAGAGAGCAAAATAAAAATAAAACAGTGGTTTCGGTAGCACCGAATAATTTATTTTCAGACAAGTCCTTCCGCGTTCGTCTCAAAAACCATAGAGGCCTAAGTACGAACTTTGGCAGCTCCTACCAGACGTAAGAATAAACTGTCTCCTTCCATACAAAATTTGACGATGACGATACGATTACGGATCTGTCAAAGTTCGTGCCTGAGCCTCTGAACGGTTTCTCTGGCGATTTTAATACAAAACGTCGACGCACGGGTGCAAGAGTAAAGTTAAACCTCAACTAGTTTTATATTCTATGAAATGAAATCTATTCATATATCTATCAGACGAGATATAATTCTATGTTGAAATAATAGAAACATTTAAATATCAAAAACTTAAAAACTACTTAATGTCTAAAATGTTAAATCCAAATTGCCATAATACCTTTACAAAATGTAAATAATTTAAAATGGTAATAATGTCTCAATTTACTTGTTATTACATACCGGATATTAGTTAATTCTAGAAGTATCATAACAACAATTGAAACACTGACAAAATTTAGTTATAGTAGTCATATTCAGACATCAACGCCAGCCTATTAATGTCCCAATCGCACAGGCCTTCCCTATGGATGACATAGGAAGATTGGGATATGATGCACCACGCGGGCCTAGTGCGGATTGATGAGTGCTTGCTAACGACTGCAGATGCAGCCGAGACCAACGGCTTAATGTGCCTTCTCAAGCACTGAGGAGCTCGAAATAATAATTTTAATAATAATAAGTTGGGAATAGGTATTCATTTTGAGCAATGGTATTGGTCAATATTTTTAAGAACCTGCGCTGCGTTATTCGTGAACACGGAGCGGGCGTCTGCTCCGTCACAGATTTTATGTCAATTCCTTAGAACAGCGCTCCGCCGTATACCTGCCACTCAGCGCTATATAATAAAAACATGAGAGAAACACGCGAACCGGAAACCCGCTCCATGTTTCCGCTTAACACAGCGCAGGCTCTAAGGCCCGTATTACAGAATGACAACTAAGTGTTGATCTTTACTAGAGTAGAGTTAGAGAGGGATGCCCCAATGTGCTATATATAGCGACATCTCTTTCTGACTATGCTCAAGACTAGATTAATTATTGAGAATCTTTCTATAATACGGGCCTTAAGACTGCTCAGCTTCGCTAGGGTGGAAACGCAATGGCATTACTCGAAATACATTGGGTGTGTATTTTGTCTCAGTTCAGCTCCGCTTCTATGAAAACGCAGCCTCAGTCTTTCGTTCGATATTCTTCCCATTTGTACGAACAAAAAGCCTGCGTTTGTTAATTTTAACCCCTACAGTGCGTCATTGAAAATAGCTCTATTTCCTTGCCTCATTTTCACATTGATTACAAAGGGTTTAATAAATAAAACATCATTTGTTTTAACAATCACAGATGTAATCAAAGATAATTCTTTTATTGAGATAAAATTTTGATTTCGACAACTATGTTCCCATGTCATGAATGTGCACCTAAGAATGAGATCAAAGACAAATACAACTAAAATAACTTACATAGTTTTGAGAATACAAAAAAAAATAGGGTGTACAGCAAGACAAGTACAATCTGGAAAGAGAGAACAGGTATAGATGCGAACAATGTGTCATTTTCGCAGCCAACCGAGATCAAACATCATCTTGACATTGGCAGAAACGTCATAACTCACAAAGTTATAATATAAAGAAAAAACAGAAGAAGAAATCGAGTTTACTCGTGGACGCAAAAAATTGAGATTCACGACTTTTAGATGCCCATTAAACAGATACCCATTCGCATGCGCACCGGCAGATGACGGCTACATTACATTAAAATCCCCCGCAGCAATAAAAGAGTTTTCCCTCAACGGTATATGTACATTAATTTTTTTATCGGTCATCACACTATGCAATACTCCCCTGTGTAGCTTCTAAATATCTTTGGCGGTGGATGGTTATGAATTGATGTTTTTATAACTTCGATACGCCCATCGGTGAGTTTCAATCTGACTTTGCACTTGTTTGCATAGTACTTTGAGCAACGAAGATACTTGTTGGTTGGGGCGACAAAGGAGTAAGTATATTGTTGGAACAAAACTATCTGCTTTCCACCACCTAACGATATGTATTCCAGAGCATCTGCAATATTAACGATATTTAGGAATATCTAAACGTTCAATATAAACTATACGCATACTGATTCTAATCAAGATATAAAACAATAATGTGGTCATTGATGCTGTTAATGCATTCGTGTTTATCATGGCTTAGTTCGAAAAAAGGAGGTAGATTGAAATATATAATTGGTGTGATGAAAATATTGTTATATAGATATTTATAAATGTCATGGCCAAACATTATAGACATTAGCGGGATTGCTACTTTTTTGCGAGTATCATTATAATGGAACTTGTAACTGAGCCAATTTTGGGGACTTGCAAAAAAAGTTTAGGTAGAAACATATTATAAGTAAAGAATTGCTAAGTAATCCCAACATTTGCTAAGTAATGTGTGACAGACACTCAACCTTGTTTGATTATTTATGAAATCGTTAACTGGTCTTCATAAAACTAGGGCTTCTGATGAATTGCTTTATAATCAGTGTCGTGTAGCGACAAAATAAAAAGAAAGAAAACAGGTAGAGGTTATAAAATATATATATTTACAAGAATAAGAAGAATTTACAGGTTAAAAAAAAGAATAGGGGTATGGTATGTGTGTGTAGTGTGGGGTGTGAAGTGGAAGTGGTGAAGTGGGCGTGGGTCGTCGGCGATCTTCAGGGGCGGCTTGAACGGTAGGTCGTGCTACAGGCAGATGGACGGCGCTCCTTGGAGGCAGAAGCGCTCCTGTGCAGCCGTCTTAGTTCTTGGCCTGCCCTGGTGGTGGCTGGCGGCGCTGCTGGTAGTTTGGCCGGCGTATATCGGCCAGAGGCAGGCGTTGATGAAACGGCAGGAGTCGGTAGAAGGCGGGCTGAAGCAGTTGGAGGCTGGCCGAAGAAGCTGGAGTCCAGGCGCAGTCCCACCGATGAGGTTGCGAGTACGTGAAGAGTAGTATAGTATTAGAGTTAGGAAGTTGTTTAAAGAGCCAATAGGTGCTAAAAAGCTTTGAGGTCTTTCTTGAGTCCCGGGGCAGTCGGCCCCGGGACAAAGCCTTTTATTAATTTAGAGCTCGGTAGCGAGCTTTCAAAAGTTGAGTAGGCAACTTTTGCCGTAGAATTGAATGAATGATCAGGGAGGCTCGGCCTTTTATAGGTCCGGAACCATTTGAATTTAGACACGGTTCGAATCGAGCCAAAAAGAATCAAAGTAGGTGGTCTGTGGAGGTTGAATAGTCATAGACGTAGTTGGAGAGAGTATCCGTGTCATGGGTAGCCATGGCAACGGATAAAAAACATTAGGTTGTCATAATTAAAAATAGATAAAATCAAAGCAAAATTAGTGAAAACAAGTAAATAACAGAATAAAGAGAAATGCCGGTAAGTGTCCAGCACTCTGGAATAGTGATCTTCAGTACAGAAGAAATTATTATACGTATTTACAAAATGACGAATAGTGTGTGATATTTTTGAAATTATGTGTTTCCAGGAATAAATAATAAAATATATGATGATGCCTGATGAATATCGATGATGTTATATGATAAAATGTGCGAAATGGAACCTATGATAATCGAAACCATGGGTCGAAACCATATTAAGGAACGTTACATCAGATAACGAAAAAATTACAATAATCAGATAACGCTTAAGCGTTATAACTTGCCTTCTTAACGTGCCTTCAGAAGCACGGAGGAGCTCGAGATAGTAAAATTTTGGTCACCCATCCGATGACCAATGACCGACCACCAAAATTATGCTATGTCCAAAATTAAATGGACTTGATTCACATTTACCTCTACGATTCCTGTAACACTGCAACCAATCGTTGCCGCTATATAAGAACATGTTACTTGATCCAAATATATTCGCCAATTATCGCAAATAAGAACTCTGAGGTGCACTGCAGATGGAGCTTGTTCAATGACAGTAGATGAACTTGATGCATTGTGTGATAATATTTTTATTCGATAAATGAAAAAGATGATGGCTCTTCCATCATTGCAAAGAATATAAACTGGTATTATTTTTGATTCATTATTTTTGACATTAAGCATGTGTCTGAAAATTCTCCTTCAAAATGTGTGAAAATCCAAACGTCTATTATCATTGCCATACATATCTTAATTATACCGTATTAATAGAAATAAGGAGCTTCGTCATTTACAAAAATCTTAATTATTATTGAAATTAAAAGAGTAAGTAATACAACTCAAATAAGTTTAGTAATCTATCCATACGAATAACACAAATATTCGTTTTCATTACAAAAATAAATGCCGGGAGTTGACCCCAAAACCTTTGGAATATAAGGCAGGAGCGGTACCGTGGCACCGACCACTGTATCATCGTTTTGATAATATCACCGAATACCGAATTACTTATAACCAAATATTATACGGAATATTAGTAACCCAAGCACGAAAAACTAGCAAGAAAGTACTCGTATCGTCATCGTCGTCGTCAGTGTCTATGGAAACTAAGTGTGTAGTTTGCAGTGCAGCGCCCATATCGGACGAAAGAACAAACAAACTCCCTTCATAGAAACTTTGACTAAAGCGATACGAATACTTTCTCGCTAGTTGTTCGTGCTTGGGGTACTGGTCCACAGTCAACCGAATCAAACTGCGGAGAATGTTCTTATTTGTGCACGCAAAAATAAACCTTAAAGTGCGAGCTCTTTAAGTTTAATAACTTTTTGATGCTAATCTGAACCGTTACAATTTTAAATACTCTCCTGATTGAGTTTTATATAAATTCGGCGGTGGATGATTATGTGTTGGCGAGCCCATAAATTTGACTTTTCCGTCCGTCACTTTCAGGCCAACACGACACCTGTTGAGCTTTGAATAGTACTTCGAGCACCGAAGGTACTTGTAGTCTCGGCCGACAAATGAGTATGTATGTTGTTGGAACAATACTATCTTCTTTCCACCACTTAACGGTATGTATTCCAGGACATCTGCAATAATACAAAAAAAAATTTGGAGTTTATTGAGTGTATATGTTAATTACATTTTCATAAGGATTTTTTTTATTACAATGTTAATTTTAATTGAAATTACTAGAGTAAGGATAAGTAGGAGTACAACTAAATTATGTAGTAGTAATCTTTTGAATAAAACAAATATTCGCGTTCTTCACATAAATATATGTTTCTACTGGGAGTCGTACTACCATACCTAGGACCTTCGAAGTTAAAGGCAGGAGCGCTGCCGTTTCTCAGTTGTGTACATTAAAATGAACCTTGTAATACGCGCTGGTTATAATCATTAACTTTTTGATGGTCATTTGATTCGTTACAATTTGAAATACTCTCCTGATTTAGTTTTGAATAATTTTGGCGGTGGATGATTATGTGTTAACGAGCCCGTAACTTCGACTCTTCCATCTGACAGTTTCAAAGTAACTCGACACTTGTAGAGTTTTGCATTGTACTTCGAGCAACGAAGGTACTTGTTGCTTGGGGCGATAAAGGAGTACGTATAATTTTGATACAATACTATCTGCTTTCCACCAACCATCTGTATGCACTCTAGAACATCTGTAATCATATCGGAATTATTGTGCCTCAAAAAACTTAGCCACTACGTGTATTATAAACTTTATTTTAACCAACTCCAAAAAGTTTGTTTCTCAAATGAGCACAACAAAGGACAACACAGCGTACATATTTCAATACAGATTAGTCACGTAACTCCAAACACGAACAAAGTTATTGTGGTAAAGGAAAAATAATAATGCACATGTATCAACTACTAGACCTTTGACACGATCATTAAGCTCCCGGTAGCATAGCGGTTAGTACATTCGCCCAAACAGTAGAAGCGCAGGTTCGACTACTGCCTGAAATCTTGACCGAGTAGAATTAATCTACTAAAAATTTTCGTTACATTTGAATCGAGCAGATTGATGCTTAAAATCTAAATATTATAAAAAAAATACATTGATGTTTACTAAGATGCAGATGTAAAATCTTTCTTTCAATAGTTGCCAGAAAACATTGAGAAGAATATTCTACGAAGGCATACTGGTACTGTTTCCTCTGCGAAGAACTGGACCTCCTACTTAGCTATAGGACACGACAAAATAGTTTATGCTGTAGTAGGTATTAACAAAAATGTGCTACAACGTTAAAAAATGACGACATATAAAGTAAAACTTCCCATTAAAAAAAATACCACGTTTGTAGAACTCTAAATAACAATAGAAAAAACACTAGGCAAAAGGGGCTATTCAGTAAGCACAGAGTTCGATAGATGTTATGAATTTAAACAGCTATTTTTTTATACAGTTTTTTATTTTAAATTAAAGATATAAAAAAAAAACAAGATAGAAATATTATATGCTAAACGACTTGCTAAACATCTGAAGAGCTAAGAGAAAGTTTAATTAGCGGCCGGATTTAGAGCTGTGAAGGCCTGGGGCAACGAAGTAGTGAGGTCGAAGTATTTTAGAATCTGGAAATCCAAGCCGTCGAAATTTAGTTATTTTTTTATCTCTGTTGTCCCTAGGCCACAGCCCCACCTGCCCTGTCTTAAATTATGCGCTGCGTGTACTATAACTAGCCACATAGAAATGTGGATCGATTCAGCACAAACAAAAGGGTGTCATTTATGTCGTAAAATATACCTCTATCAACTATGAAAAGTAAATATATCATCAGCAAATAAAATAATAGCATATAAATATTTTACAAACTAAGGAAAGTCATTAATAGAAATAAGGAAATGCAAAGGTCCCAAAATTAATCCATGTAGCACACCCATAGTTAGAGATGCTCCAGAAGAATCAATTCCATTACACCAATTTTTGTTTTCTGCCTGTTAGAATAGAGTCAATTGAATTATTGGAAACACCATGACGACACATTTTTTTAGTAAAGTTTGGTGGTTGTAGACCAATCATACACTTCAGAAAGATGACAAAAAATACCAACAGCGTCTTTTTTACCCTCCCAAGCATCGTATATGTGTTTTAAAATTGCATCAGTAGTATTTCTATCTTTCGTAAATTGCTTATTATTTAGTAATTTGTTACAGACAAAGTCATTTAGAAGTTGATTAAATATGATTTTATGAAATATTTTGCAGTTACTGGTAACTGGACTGGAGCGTGCCCAACGCGCAGTTCTAAAAGTAGCTACATTCAAGCCGTTTCTGTTTCCTACCGATGCCTTATACTCATTCTGCGAAGTTTTATCAGTACGTAAATTATTCATCTTATATACATTAATACACCAACATTCCAAACTACCTTTAGATCCTTATAAAGGAGAGCCTCATCGCAACAAATTGATTTTCAAGAGTAAACTATTTAATAAATCTTTTAGCAAACGATCTCTACTTTTTCTAGGTCCTTTTATTTATAATAATGTAAGCCGGAGATTGAATATATATTCACTAAATTATTGTAATCTAAAACACATACTCACTCAATTTCTTCTTGCACTGACTTATGAAGAAACTGAGAAGATGTTTGACTTGATTCCTTACTCGTCTTGCATGAAAATTATTAACAAAATAAAACTAAATGTTGGTATTCTTGTTAAAAAAGTTTTTTTTTTGTTTGTTAATGTAACTCAAATTTTCGTTTTTCATTTAAAATCATATTTTCTAATCAATGTGGTATCTTGTAAATTTACTTTATTGTGTCACTGGAAGAGAGTGGGTACTTAAGTCACAGGGTTTTCCTATTTTAAGTACCCACAGATCCTTAGTTTTAAAATATCCTGTGCCTGTTATTTGTAAAACCACATTGTATAAAAAATTTGGGAATAAATTATTATTATTATTAAACCATCACTGCTACCTAAAAGAAGAAAATATAAAATACCTTGCAAAGACAATTTTAAAACATAATTTGAATGTAGGCAGTATACAAGATGGGCCGTAACCGTATATACCTAATTCTATGAATAATCAAATTGACTTATATACGTGTATATACTGTAAAGTATCATAAGTGTAAAAAAGCAGTTACAAGTTATTTAATGCAATCTATCTAACTATAAGATTGACCTTCTTTTAAAGACTGTAAAATAATTGTAAAAATTCCTTTCACAAATGTACACACACAAACACACGCAAGCGCAGAAAATGTAATATAGTGTAACTTTGTAAAGGTGCAACTATTATTGTTTGAATATCATTATTAGCTTTAGTTGAAGTACAATAATGTAGGTAGATAAGTTGTAATACACTTTGAAGTAGCGGGGTCCTCTGCTATAGGTATTATTTTACTTAAAAGAGGGCCGCCATAGCGAAAATTGTAATTTTTACATAAATTATTTTTATTTTATATGTCTTAAAAATGGATGCAAGGTAAGGAGCAATAGTGGCGATACTTAAAAAAATTTAATATAAAATCCATCCTTATTCTGAAAATACTTTGGGGCCGGGTGATTGTGTACGGTGAAAGATTCGGCAATGACGTTCTTTTTGTCGATCTTCAAGAAAGCCGGGCATGATCCACTTCTATAATTCTTGCAGCGAAGGATTTTGTGAAACTCGTGTTTGCCCAAGTAGGAGAAGCTGTAGTTTTCGTACATGTACGCCACCTTGTTTGCAACCAAGGGTAAAACCGTTACTGTTCCTGCTTTGAAACCTGTAATGTGATTAAATACTTATTAATTACCTTATAAATGTTTTATAAATGTAAAATGTGTATGTTACTCAATCACCCAAACTACAGAACGCATTTGGATGATATTTAGAACGCACATACTCGTAGCTTATGACCTGTATTGAGACAAAGGTCCCGTAAAAGTGTCAGTTCCTGAGGGATTACCAAAAAACTAAAGTTAAGGCGGACGAAGTCGCGGGCGGCCGCTAGTACGTTTCTTAATTTAAGTAAGGGTTAAGGAGTTCTTTAACAATTCGTAGTGTAAGAGTCAAGAATATAGCTGAAATACCCATGGGACTCTGATAATTTGCTTAGTGCAAAATTGTTATTCAAGTGGGAAGAAAATAAACATTTATATTTGTCACATTTACTGGGGATAATTCCTGGTAAATGTGACTAAAATTTACATGTAAAATCTTATGCTTTCAATAATTGTTTGGAAACATTGTAGTGGGCTTACTGGTACTATTTCCTCTACGAAGAACTGGACCTGCTCCTTACCTAGTAAAATAGGCATCAACAAAAATGGGTTAACACGAAGAAGATGCATAGATGTTATAAATTAAAACAGCTGTTTTCTTGCACAGTTTTTACTTCAATTAAAATATATACTTTACAGATTGAAATATTGTATTACGTACCAGAAGACTTGCCAGATACTCGTACATGGAGAGCCAAGAGAGAGTTTTTTACGTGTACTCAGGGCCGGATTTACAGCTGTGGAGGCCCCGGGGCAATAATGGTGTATATAGAGGTCCCCCTATTTTAATCCCCAGCCCGTCGAAATTGATTTACTTTTTATCTCTGTTGTGACGGTCCATGGGCCACATCCTTTTCTGCCCTGCCTTACATCCAGCCCTGCGTATACTATTATAACCTGCCACATAGAAATGCGGATCGATACATTACAAACTAATGATAACATACCACCCAAATATGTCCACATCAGTCGCAATGAATACATTTTGTAAGTGTGTGACATTCTCCACGCCCCGTTTGTGAAGGAAACAACTGCCTGACGAATCCTGAACAACTCAAAGTTTAAAGTAGAATCCATCCTTATTCTGGAAAAATGTAGGGGCCGGGTGATTGTGTACGGTGAAAGATTCAACGATGACGTCATTTTTGTCCATCTTCAAGCGAGCTGGGCATGATCCCCTTCTATATCTCGTGCAGCGTAGGATCTTGTGAAGCTTGCTGTTACCAAAGTGGGAGAAACTGTGATCTTGGTATAGGAACGCCACCTTGTTTCCAACCAAGGGTAAACGCTTCACTGTTCCTGTTTTGAAACATGCATAATGTGTTTTAATATGTATATAAATTTCAGCAAGAATTAAGGATGTCCTTTTCAATTCATAGTGTATAGTCAGAAATATAGCCAAAATGTCCATGACTCTGAAACTTTGCCCTTACTCCGAAATAAAAAAAAGTCGTTTAGATGGGTAAAATGAGGTATATTTTCTTAATTTAAATTAAGTCAAGGTTTTTGGTTATTTGTACATTCTATTATAACTTTCCAAATAAAATCATAAAATACCATACTCCTACAATTTAATTTTACGCTATACCTTTTACAATCAGTGCGCCAGATGCGACACCCAAACACGCAATAGAAAAAACGAGGGTCTAGTTTCAAAAGGCGATAAGAACGGACACGCGCTCTAAGTGCCTTGATTTAAGGGTTTACGTTTAGCTTGGATTGTTTACGTTACTTTAGTAAGAAGTCTCGGATGAATAGTCTTTCTTGTTCATTTTAAAGTTTCAAGAACTCCCAACAAGGCATTTGAAAATCGCCTACTTTTTTTTAGGAAAAAAAAGATCTTTAGGAAAAAAAGGAAGATTTTTCAATTACAGGAAAAATTATCTAAGAAGAGAATAAGAAATGAAGCAGAGTGGAAACAAAATAGGAAAAGTATTTTGTGAACGTGAACTAAATTATTTGAATGTCTTGAGCATAAATTAGAATATATCACAATCGGGTCGGGTTTGCCTTGCGCCTTGCCGGCTCGGCGGCCTCACGTTCCGCATGGTGCAGACCTTGACCGGGCATGGATGCTTCGGTCACTATCTGCACCGTGTCGCACGGCGGGAGGCAACGCCGCAATGTCATCATTGCGGTGCCCCGGACGACACGGCCGAGCACACCTTATTGGAGTGCCCGGCCTGGCGACACCAGCGCCGCGAGCTTATTGCGGCGCTGGGATGCGGAGCCCTCTCGCTGCGGTGCATGGTGGAGGCCATGCTCCGCAGCGAGAGGGCGTGGGAGGCAGTCGCCTCCTTCTGCGAGAACGTTATCTCGCAGAAGGAGGCGGCTGAGAGGGAGCGGGAGGATGATCCTCTGGCCGCTCCCTCCCGCCAAAGGAGGACGGGTAGGAGAGGACGGCGGCGCGCCCTAGCTGCACCCGTCCCATGACCCTACCCGGGGGGTCCCCATGTGACCGGCATGGCGACAGCTGTGCCGGCCACCGACGGACCCCGTGATGGTCCCCGCGATACCCCGGGAGACCCCTGCCGCGGAGCCCCGGCAAGGCCGGGAGGCTGCTAGGTGCGGAGACGCGGATGAATCCCTAAACGGCGATCCCGCGGCTTCGCGCTAAGTAGCTTAGAGGGTATTCGCATGGTTTTTTAGTGGATGTTATGCCGTAAAGCGCCCGTAAGGGTTACGGGGTCCTCAGTGGGCAGCCACTGCAGCGGCTTGTAAGGCTTGCGGGAGCCAGGTGTGAGGTCCGTTCGGTGGTGTGCCTCTAAAAGGCGCCGTCGTCTGTAAATAGTATTTTTTGCCTGCGTATAAAAAAAAGGCTCACACCTTTAAACGTTAACTCTGCGAGACCGGTTGGAGTCGACGGTCGCACTGGTAGGTATATTCTTATTGTCATTTTTGGGTTGTTAGCTCAAGCAGCCAGTATGTATGCATGTATTGTCGTAAAACATCGTTGGCTTGGTACACTGTAGATATTCTAAGTTGCTTATTTTTGAGCAACAAGCAGCGCAATTTATTGTAAACAGTCACCGTCCAAAAAACACAAAGTAATAAGTGTTGCAGCTCCGTAGCGGCTGTGTCGTAGCAAGGTGTTACGACCGCTACGTTAGGCAGTAGTCCAATCACAACTTGTTCATGCAAGACAAAAAATTTAATTTAAATTAAAAAATGTAAAAAAAAGAATTTTACAGATAGAATGCACTTTATAGTTCTTTTTTTTGTTTAACTCTTTTATGCATGCATTTGATTTTTTTATTAAGTATTTGTTGCATCTCTATGATTGTTATTATTTACCATTGGTATGCAACCCAATAAGTCCATCACGAGGTGACCTCGTGATGCCGCCGTGGGAGATGCATGGGTTTAATTATAGAATAAAAAGAGTAGGGGACGGTACAGAGACAGAAAGAAGAAAGGCGGGAGGAGAAGAGTAGAAAAGAAAGGAAAGTCACAAGCGGGAAAACAAA
Source organism: Chilo suppressalis (assembly GCA_902850365.2). NCBI lineage: Eukaryota > Metazoa > Arthropoda > Insecta > Lepidoptera > Crambidae > Chilo > Chilo suppressalis. The sequence goes on along the minus strand of OU963906.1, from coordinate 5,278,958 downwards.
TAGATGGACGGACACTAAGGCTTGAAATTTTACAGCAGATTTTCAGATATACCCATTACGCAATGTATCATAATGAATATACATAAATATGTATTGATATATGTTGCCCCATGCTGCATTTTAACAACAAAGACTGAAAACGCCGATTCATAATGTACTTCTTAAGTTGTGAGGAAAACTAACGCATTATTCTACCTTTAGCGGTTTGTTGCGATGACTATTTCATAAATCAGTAATATAACGTAGCTTCAATAGTAGGATGAATGAATATCCATATATGTTGTGTATTCACTTTAAAAATGAATATATAAGGGGCTCCTATTCAATAGACGTGATTATTTTACTACTTTTTGCTCGATATTATAATATAGTGTCTACTATATTATAATATCGAGTTCGCCCGTCATTCAGGCAAGACGAGTAAAGAAAAAATTAAAATAATAATACCAATTAAAACTTTCTTAGAAAATATATGTTTTTTATTTTTGGTCAAAAAATACTTTTTTTTGGTGTCCGTCCGGCCGTGGAACCCATACGTTCGGTTTTTTGGTGGGTTAGTCGGGTTTTCTGCTTTTTAGAGATGGCAATGGTACGTACACCTAAGAGTTTTCACCAGTTTTTAAGATATCAGCTTCGAAGTGTGCAGACTGTGACGAGTGAATCAAAGATGTTCAATGTATGATTTGCCTTTATTGAAAGCCCAGCAAGTAGTCTTACAAACAAATATTTATTACTTTTAAACTACGTCATGCGAGCATCGACCTACTTAGATTTTCAATGTACATACCTATTGCATCAATTTAGTAATTAATATATTACATACTACAATTTTTAACAAACTCTGTTTTTTTCTAAGGAAGTTACTTCTTAGAAAAAATACAGGGTTTGTTAAAAAGTTAATATTCTACTTGCACAACAATCCGCCTTAAAAATTTAATAAAAGATTTGTTAAAAAGTTGTTTTTATACAAAGAACATTTAACGTAATAATACTCATTTGTTTTACAATAAATAAAAAAAATCTAAAATTAAGTAAATGATCCTAATGTACAAACAATTTCGTGTTATTTTTATCAATTATATATTCTCTCCCATTTTTTATTATTATTTATTACACTAGCGGAAAAATATATCACAAGAGGACATCGAAAACGATAACTTCGTTAAACATTGTAATTTATTTCCAATCTGATTTTCCAACAGTACAATATATTTTTTATTGTACGTAATATAATTAAGTTTACAGTCTTAATTTTTTAATATTTTTATTGATCAAATCATCTATTGCATCGGCTTGGGCTTTCTGTAATCTGTGCTTTAGTTTCTTGGGATAACTGTAATAATTATAAAGCGGATCTACTTAGTTTTTTGTTTCATTAAAACAAAAAGGAAAGGATACGACACTCGCGGCTAAACCGCTTAAATTGTGGTGCATGACTTACTTAATTGTGGTGATTTACTTTAGACACAATGGGACATTCAAACACGCTGCATGTGCACTCAATATATCAATATTGCGTATATTCTGTTATAAAGATAAAACAATGTCTTCGATGCTTTTAAAAAGAACACAAATAGTTCAAGATCAAATAACAAATTCCATGGCAAGACTTTTCATTCGTAAAACTATAAACTTTTTTTTTCTCAAAAATCATGGCTTGGTATGAATGATAAATAATTATTCGCCATTTCTTATAAAGAAAATGACAACAATACAGCTCAGTCAGAGAGAGAAAATAAAACGCAGTCGGCTGTTTCGCTCGCGCTGCGTTGTAGCGGTCAGTTCTGTCTCGCTCGCTCGATTGAATGTTTATTCATGGAAGTGTGCGTGTGTGAGAATTGCTTATGTAGTTGAATCGGAGCATATTTTATTTGATGCTAGTATGAACGTACCTTATCTTCCTTTTTTATTTTAATCTAAGTATTTTCCCAAAAGCCAATTCAAAAGGGACGATTCTGTCTCGGATTGTATGAGTATCGTTGTATTGAACGAAAAGCACCCATAAGGTAACCAAATACTCCATTCAGATATGTTTCTCTGGCACTGGATTCCTCCGAATAATAGTCCTAATAATTTATGCGAATTTGCTAAAGAACCAAGAGTTTGGTGGAGTTTTCGCGCCTCTAGGATAGCCTTCTACAAATTTACTGACATTGTAAGGTTAAAATATATTAATTATTATAATCATCTAAGTACAACTAATAGTGGGCCCATAATATCTAAACTTATCTTATCGAAAGCCGAAGTGGCTGTTATCGTCTATTCCAAAGGCTCTTTTATTTGCCTGTTGGTATATTAATGAATTTGCCATTGTTTACATTTTCCTTTAGTTTGTTGAGAGCCACGTTTATTTATTGAGAGATTTGAGAGCCCAGAGAGTAGTCTAGACTTGTCATGACTACTAACTAATATATAATAAATAAAACTAGTTTTTACGGGTTAATGCACAAAAAACTAGTTTTATTTAGTGAGTGATGTGCGTGAAAACCTAAGAAACAAATAATATATAATAACTTAAGATTACGTCACGCGCGGATGATTGTGCATTTCATAGTCCTATTCGCGGGTACATTTCCGATGCACATACATATTGCATCAATTTATTTATAAATACTTTACTTAATTTGTGATAATCAATAAGGTGTTATTTAAGAATAAAACACTATAAAATGCTTGTAATGTTCCTCTGAAAGTGACTTCTTGCACGGTCTCCTAAACTTTCTCTCCTACTGTCGCTTATAATAAGCCTTTAAATTCGTTCTGTTTCACTGTTGCATTTTCTAATTTGTTTCTTACGTCCAGGAGTTTTTAGCCTGGGCGCACACTTACGGATTCCTGAATGGATTCCTGATCCGGAATTCCATAAGCTTAGCGCAGATGTTTCGGGTTTTTATTAGTTAGAGTCCGAAACGAACGTTAGGTTTTTATCCATTCTGAACAAAACAGAATAGTGTGAGCCTTGTTAAATATTTTGTATATAAGAATGTGCTTTGGTGCCTTCAAGTTTCCGAATTAGCATTCCGGATCAGGAAACCGTACGTGTGCACCCAGGCTAAATCCCTATTTACGACGGATGAGGACGGGGTGAATTTTCTTAAATATCAAAAAATAATAGACACTCTGTCAATCAAAAATAAAGCGCGTTTTAGTTTGGTAGTGGGTGCTCGTGACGTAAAGTCACCTCTAATTAAAAATCGTACCTTAATACCTGATAAATTTTTGTATTAGACTGACGATATGCGACATTTCAAATTATATTTGTATAATGGTTTGATAATCTTAATAAAGAAAAAGTTGGGTATCCAATACTCTTTGATAATAAACCTGTAGATGAAGAAAAAATATTTAGTCGTCATCTCTATTGGCAATATTGAACCATTCACTTCTTCGCTTGTAATATCTTTGGCGATCTTTTTCTTTGTACGCTTCGTATAAGTTGGGATCATTTTTGATTTTTTGTCTTCTTCGTTGTTGTCTAAGTTTTTGTTGCTTCAAAATCTCCTCTCGATTTCCTTTTGGCTTTCCCACACTACCTGTAAAAATATACAAAAATACGAATTATGTATATTCAAAATTTGCTTTTGGAATTATTGATTCCTACAGTCTGCGTAAAAAAATAATCATTATATCGTGATTATATCCCTGTTGCATCCAAAGAATTTTCGTTAGATACGGATACCCTGGGTACGCTTACAAAAAATACCATACATGACGTGACTAAATTTGCTTTTTACAAGAGTGACTGCCGATATTTAGTTTATATTACGCAAAATGTTGCGTCTACGCAAAGTTGGAATTACTGGGCTTCAAAATTACATACTAGCTACGTACTTCAAGCATAAATTTATTAGCGTGAGTGGAATGTCTTAAAACAATCAGCATGAAGATGTACCTGACATTTTTTACACATATAAATTGTTGTACTACTACAGTGTCTACATCTTCTTCGACGTTTACTTTCGTGTTCTTCTATGATATGACCAATATTATCAAAACGAATAAAGGAAGGCAACGAATTTTTCCTCGGTCTTCCTTTTTCCTTTCCAAACTTCATCACTAAAAAATAAGGAAAATACTTTAAAAAGTGTTTTTCCACCTACACATTCTTCAATATCTTGTGTCATCGCTGTTTCATCACTTGTAGGAAAATGTTGCATATTCGTTATTCCACTCTGGAACACATTTTGGTAACGTCTTCGACAGTCAGGCCTTTTTCGATGTTGAGGGACCGGGCTCACCTTGTGCATTTTCAGGCTCCGTGGATCAATCAGTGTGGATTTCATTCTTTTCAGCGATACCAATGGGCAGAGCATTGTCGTAATCACCCAGCGCGTTATCATCTAGATCTTCGTCTGTAAGATTGTCAACAGTGGGGAGGGGGGATGTAAACACCGTCGATTTGATTAGCATTTTATATTATTAATTGGAAACTTTTATTTAAAATTAAAGCTGTTTACTTGAAATTTAATCTTCCTCAATCTACTTATTACTGAAGTAGATCAGAGCCAATAAAGCACGCTATAACGCTATTACAAAATTAAGCAAATAATGAGAATATTAGTGCATATCATATACTTATTCCTTAAGTTTTTACAATATTCAGTTATAGTACAGCTTAATAGCGATTTATGTTTCAATTCACTTTTACAGCTTTTTTCCACACTCACCACCAATTAGCGTAGCCCCAAAGTAAGCACTGTAAGGCTTCTGTTATGTTATGTTAGGTTAACAGATAGAAGACGTATACTGATACATATATAAGTATTTTTATCTAGAAATATAGAATTCAGCATACAAACATTTGCCACCACCGGGATTCGCACGCGGGACCTTTGAGTAGGCGACACTATGAAACCCGTCATATATACTACTCTGCCACGAAATTTTATATTTTGCCCATTGCCATCTGTTTAAAGTAAGTAAAAAATTACTTAATGTGGGTATCTAAAGGTAGATTTTATGGATTTAGTGGAAAACACGAAAAAAGACTGGAAAGATCTGCTACTGCAACATAGGCAGATATGAACGAAGAATCGCAAATTATTATTCAATACAATTCGTCAGCGTAAAATAAATTTTATGATATTGTTGATTCCAGATGCCGCTTATGGGTACTAAGAATAGAGCGACTGAAAATACAGATTTGGCTTAAATACCAAATAGTTTTTGCACCGGATTCGCTCGTGTTGTTGATTCTGATTGAATAAATGAACGTCAAACTCAGTAAATAAAAACATCTCTTGGAAACTTCTTTATAAACAATATTCTTCACAAATTCAGATGCCACACCAATAAATTTACGGCCCCATTTTATTCCTGAAAGGGTTGATTTTTAAAAAACCCTGAAACACGTATTTGCTTATTCAGTTAAAGGATTAACCTCATGATCTTAGTGCTCCGTACGTACTTTGAGTTCCCGTTTTGCCCCTTTAGGGGATGAGTTTTGGAAAATCCTTTCTCAGCGCACGCCTGTTGTTTCTCCTTTTAAAATTATTACTGTTTCCGCAATTCAGCATCGTATCCCACCGCCAAGCCGCATCATTTCAGGTGGTGGATGTGTATGTACGTTGTACTTAAAGATTATCTCGCCGTCATCCGACATCCTGACTCGTGCTTTGCAACCTATCTTCTTCTTGGAGCAGTACCAATGCTTTCTGGTGTGCTGCATCGAGAAAGTGTATCCTTCTAGAAGGAGAATGTCGTTTTTGGACCTCCCGTACGGATAGTGTTCCGGTCGTATGAAGTCGAATTCTGTAATGAATAAATTCTTATTTAGCCTACACCTATTCTTCACGCAGGGGACAAATTAAAAAGTTCGGTTGATAAAATATGTCCTATTGCGTACTTTACGAATATTGTTTTCGTTAGATGAGTTAGCATAAGAGTACAGTTCTTTTAACACTTCTGATTTATTTTACTCTTTCACTAGTTCATATTGCAGTTAAAAATATGACTGTTCAGATGAATTTTAATTCACTTCAACTCCCATCTGGAGAAATAACCTTCACCTTAGAGAAGAACACAGTAAGAAAACACCCACCTCGTCTGTTGGTATTGTTTCTGACGGTATGGTCTCAGATCAGACTTGGAAACACTGTGCTACTTGGATACAACAAAGGTGTATAGGCTACAGTGACCACTTACTATCGGGTGGGCTATTGTGTTTGTTTGCCACCCATATTTTTCCCAAAAAAATAAACCTACTTAATTAATTATTGATAGTTTTATGATAGTGTAAACAACGTTAGTCCAAGTAAATATTTATTTCATAATCGATACAAAATTCGACTTCAACTGCTTAGTTTCATGTAGTAGCCGTTATCACCGAATTTTATGTAAACAGGTGGTCCGTGATCATGCTCGAGGCTGCTATAAACGATGTCGGTCTCCTCTTGGTCCAAGAAGATCTTCGCTTTGCAGCCTTTCGACTTCTTCGAGCAATAGAAGTGCCGAGGCGTTGTCTGAGCAAACGTGTACTTGTTCACCATCAGCAATCGCTTGTTCCCAGCCAAATGTATGAACTGCACCTCACCGATATCTGAAACTTGTAAGTTTATCTTACTAACACATTCATTACCTTAGCTTACTTAAGCTGGTCAAGTTTTAAACATATTATAGAGAGTGTCTATTTAGCTATTTTTATTTTACGTAATACCTACTTGACATTGAAGTTAGTATGTAAATGTATTATATATTGTAACAATTTAATGTTTTCCTAATCAAAAGGTCCGTCCAGATTATGTAACGTGTATATGGGCCGACTAGCCGCCGACTAGTCGGGAAAGACGACTATTTAATTCGGCAACATCAAACATTCGGCATCGTTTACAGTCGGCGATTGGTTGGGGACTTTTCGGCAAAACATGCCGATTATAATCGGCATATAATAAATCAAATAAAAATAAACAATTCATGCTTGCTTTTTAATTTCTCACAGTACCTAGAGTATGCACCTATAAGATAAGATAAAAACTCTTTATTGCAAAACACAGTAACAAATCAAGCAGATACAAAACAAGTAGAAAATACAACATTGCACAAAGGGCGGTTTTATCGCTAATGAGCGATTTCTTCCAGACAACCCATGAGCTGGAAATAAAATAAGGTAAGCGAGTAAGGGAGGTTGTGCGGAATACAAAGCAAAAGTTTGCCTGATAATTACTATATAAAGTTACAGTTCAAAATATTTTCTTTATTTTATCTCAGTTAAGATTATTGTTTATTGTTTTTCTCAATTCAATTATACCGGCGCAGCAAACAACAAACGGTTAAAATGAAAATGTAGGTAAACAAGTTCACAACATTAAAATAAAATATTCCGAACACCTCTTTTAAGATAGATATCAGAATGATCGGCATTACGGACTTGTCGGCAATTCGAAAAAGATTAATCGCTTATTCGGCAAAAACTACAGTCGACCCATTTTATTACAATATTTCTTAATCGGAATTAATTTAAATACGTCCATTTATTATTCCCATCCCATTGTATGTCCGTCCACACAGCTGGGGCATATCTTTTTTCCATGGACGGAATAGAGGAACCGACCACGGATCACCGGGATCATCTAATGCTGTTAATGAGTGCTGTTTTCTGCAGATATGTGCTATTTGCTCCGTTAAATTATTAGCTTTTATCAATCGGAATCATTTAAAACGTGTAATTAGCAAACATATATAACAGCTTAAATACGATCAAATTTTATAACAGGAAAGAAAATATCATATACCTAACTGTTGTAAAAGCCTACAACGCGCTTACAAAATTCTTGATCTTCTTCTTGTATATACAGGAACTGACCTACATAATGCTGGGCCGCGGTCTTGAGCTAAGATCTGAGTCTATTGCCAGAAAATTTTACGCCTTCTAGGATGAGTGTGGACATTGTAAATTTCATCGATCCTTCCATTCTCGTTCAATCTTAACTTTGCTTTGCAATCCGGTTTCTTAGTGGAACACACCCAAATAGATCGATATATCTGGCTGAAGGTGTAACCTCCGATTAGAAGTAAACTTTTGCCTCTTTGTGATTGCACAACTCGGTACCCTAAAATATAGGAAAATCCATTATGATACTAGATTGACACTGATGCCAGATTGGGGGAATTCCCTCCCAATTTGGGGGGTTTCGAGCATGACAAGGATCTTGACTGTTGTCAAATTAATTTTATTAGGCTTAGAGCATCATGCAGGAATCGCGCCCACTGAACTGCGTTCATTCAGTGAGCCCGATTCGGACCCCTAAGTCCGAAGCTTACTTAAAAAAGTCCACTTTAGTCCATTCCGTCTAGCTCAGGCACTCGGTCAGTCAAGTCCAAGTCAAGCAAGTCAGGCAGTCGTTAATGGTCGTTAGCATAAACTACAAATTGATTCGACACTATCTGTCATCTTTGCTCTGCTAAAACGTAATTTTTCAATTTGTCCTTTTAATTGTTTGCACCTTGGAAAGATAATGGCACTGCACTATCAAAACATAGTTATGTAACAATATTAAAGCTAGAAACATATTAATGTGTCGTGTCGTGTCGCACCAGAAGCCACATTTGGTTTCATACATTTACTATGGTTAGAGACATATTTATGTACGTGCCGTGTCGACGCTCTAACCTCTCTAACCCATAATTTTTGTAGTAAATATTGTATTTTTAATAAATATTTTAAATTTTGGTGGGGTTCTGCTTAAAAACATGTATTTTGGGGAGATTTTGGATAAGTTTTCGGGGGAAGGCGAAATGGCTTTATGGTAACACTGTTGATTGATTACGCTTATTTATTAGTACAAGTAGGTTAATATTCCTGTATAGAGATATAGTGTATAGATAAGTCGGAAAATACTATAGTCGGTCCATCTCTACTTTATTTATAAAAATACATATTTCTTAATCGGAATTATCATCCCATTGTATGTCCACTGTGCACAGCTGGGGCACAGGTTTTTCAATGGACGGAATAGAAGAACAGATCACGGATCACCGGGATGATCTAATGCGGAATGGTGAGTAACTTTTTTTAATCGGAATGATTTTAAAATATGCATTTAGCGAACATAATTCAAGTTGGTAATGACATCTTAGAAAAAGCTAATCTAAGCAAAAGGCTTTTTTCATAACAGCTTAACAAGGAACCAACTTTATACCAGTTAAGAAAAATATCATATATCTAACTGTTGGGAAAACCTACAATGCGCTTAAAAAAAATCTCGATCTTGTTGTATACTTACCCAGAAACTGACTTACATAATGCTGGGCTGCGGTCTCTAGCTAAAATCTAAAAGTCTAATGCCTAAAACTTTTTAAGTTTCTTAGGATGGGTGTGGGCATTGTAAATTTTCACGATCCTTCCACTCTCGTTTAATCTCAACTTGGCTTTGCAATCCGGTTTCTTAATGGAACACACCCAAATACAGGGATGTTTCTGGCTGAAGGTGTAACCTCCGACTAGAAGTAAACTTTTGCCTCTTTGTGATTGCACAATTCGGTACCCTAAAATATAAGTAAATCGATTACGATACTTCATTGATTGCGCTTATTTATTAGTACAAATAGGTTAATATTAGGTAATGTACAGAGATATAGTGCTCCGAGAAAATATATTAAGTAGGTACCTACTTTAGACACAGTACAGTCGTGATTAAGACAAATATAGGAAAGTACCTTAATTTCGGGTTTTCTTCAATTTGATATTCTAACTGAAACTTATTCCTAGCGGTTTTCCAAACTTACTACGAAATAACAAAAGCTAAGACCATTGTTTTTAAAAGACTTTATTTCTAGTAAAATTTTCTTTAGATTTAAACATGTAGCGGTTAAAGACTTAAAATGAAAAATATAATAAATTACAATTGTTAGTTCTTCTTTCAAATGTTTAATACTTAGTTATTTCATTTGTCATTGTGGGTAACCTACAATGCTAAGAGATGGCGCTGCCTTGCATGCTAAGAAATACTAGAAAAAAAATCGACCCGTCACTAAATACACGTCATTTAATATCGTTGTCATTAAGATCGCGGTAGTATAATAGGTCAGTGCATCCGCCCGGGTAACGGCAATTTTTTTGCGTGCGGGTTCGAGTCCCGACTTACTGCAACGGGCCAAGTGGCATTTTTTCTGAATATTATTTTTTTAAGATTTTAACATTCAGCAGTCAAATTCCCAAATTAAAAATATACTAGACTTTATTCAGCTTGGACAAAAAAAATATCTAAAACATCTAAATCCCCAAATACATATGCATAATACTTATATTCAATCAAGAAGGATAGCTGGACTAACAAAACTACACAATCACACATATTCGTCCGTCTTTATCCTTACATTGGTGAGGCTTTTTTTCCTACATTCGTGTTAAATTCGAACATAATCGCCGTTCTCAGACACAATGACCCTTTTCCTGGGATGGTTGTGCTCGTTGTACAAGAAAGTTATATATCCCTCTTCATTAAGCTTCAGCTTGGCTTTACACTTCGTGGTGGGCCGATGGGTGGAGCATACCCAATGTTGTTTTAGCTTACGTGAGAATGTGAATCCTCCGATTAAAATAAGACGTTTTCCCCGTCTAGAGTTGATCCATTCGTATTCCAACACTGATAAGAAAACAAATAAGAAAGTTTTTATTAATAAAAAAATACACACACATATTGAATAGTACAATAAGAAATTAATAATTATACATTAAATATACCTATAAGTACGCTAATAAAAATAAAAGAAAAAGCATGGAAGGAATTGTTCTGTACCCTGTGATATGCCGAAGTAATAGGAATTCTTTAAAATACAATTACAAGAGCTGATGGATGCATTAATTAAAAAGGTCATTATTAGTATTGTTGTGTACCATTTTAAACTGACGTCTTCAAATTAATTTATAACAATTACTGTCACATTGAAATATATTTTGTCGTATCAATCACTGCTTTTGAAGAATTTTGATTTATCAGCGGCTGTTGTAAAAGAGGTTAGAATAAAAATAACTTTGACACATTTACTTAAATAATATATTTTAAGTCGATTTAACATGAAAATGTTTTATAATAAGTATTATCGCACTGCCCGCAGACATTTTTTTTAAATTAGCCAGTCAATTGGATGCCTAGGCCGTTCATCAAACGCTACCAATTAAGGAAAGGACAACTTGTCATTTTATTAAGGGCATCGTTGTTTAGTTCAATTAGATATTGATGAAGTCCTGAAATTAGGTTAGGTAAGTTTTGCTTACTACTAGCGTCGCAGTGGACAAGTGGAGTAGAGAAAAGCAAAATTTACTCAAATAAGTTAAATATCTTGTAGTTGTAGTCATGTTCAAAGGGCATTGAATACGCAATCGCCTCAGCTAGGCTTAAAAACTAGGCGTTTAAACATTGAACAATTTAAGTTCCAATAACCTGTCTATAACATGCCTAGGCATGAAATTGGATGGCTAATTTTGGTGACTGCTCTGCTACATATGTATGTAATACGTAGCTGTACTAGCTACGAACCGTGACATATGATCCACTTTTAGTCCTAAATATTTTCCTTCCTGGATGAGTGTGTTCGTTGCACAAGAAAATAATCTTTCCCTCATTGTCTAGGTGTAGTTGAGCTTTGCATTGACGAGTCACTGAGCATACCCATTTTTTACTTCCTGATTTTGAAAAAGTGTAACCCCCGATATATATATGGTCTTTTCCACGTTGCGATTTGACAATTTGGTAAGGTACACCTGGTTAGAAAAAATAAAGGTATCTTAAGTATAAAATTAAGGTAGAGAATAAAACTAGTACATCTTTAACAATATTAAAAAAAATGTAACAGTTAGTTTAATTTAAAAGAAGCACCTATAAGGCACCTATAGGGCACTTATAACTACCCTTACTTATTAAGGTATACCTTGTTTAGGAATATTTTATTTAGACAGGATCTATATCTTTCCTAAAATTTACTAAATACATTGGTATTTAGTAACCCCGATGGCAGAGTGGAATGAGGGGCTGCCATACTTCTAACTCTCCATCAGTTTCACTAGTGTTAGGAAAACTAGCGAATGGCAGACTGGGATGGTTTTCCATCCGCACTGCGCAGTCTCACTCGTCTGGGGGGATGCTCCAGTGCTCCCTTGCAGTCCCTGACCGCAATGATGAGGAGGAACTTCTGCCGGGAGTAATGTGGTGATCTCAGGATCCCATGAAACCCGTTTTTAGCAGGTACCCAATTTAATTTTCTGTTGGGTTAAGTAAAAAAAAACTGATTGTGATTACAGAGAACGTTTACTAATTTAGCGTTTACACTTACTTACACAATCTATTGATAAACAAAAAAATATATAAACGGGGCTTTTACTCGTACGGGGACTTGGTTTGATTATGTATTTAATTTATTACGGTAACAGTGTTCTAAAAAGGGTAGGCGCAGGACTAGAAAATACCACTTGTGATTAGAAAAAAGCGCAATATATTTTTCTTCTATAATATGGAATAGGGTGAACTAACTAAAGCCTACCACGCGGGCCAGTATTGATGAGTGTCCTTTCTTTGCTTATAAAGATCGGATTCCAAAACTGATAAAGCCTGATGATGATCAGTCGCTATTATTAGATAAGTATATAAAACGACACAAATGGTTTAGAAAATTTTACAATATTTCACAACATTTATAAATGTCGCTACAATAAAAACGAACTGTGACAAGGGATCCCTCCGCTTTCAGTAATTTAGAGACGCTTTCCTGGGTAGTTGTGTTAATTATATAAGAGGTACTTCCATCGTCATCAAGGTGCAGTTCGGTTTTGGATTGCTTAGGATCAATGAACATGCCCAGTATTTGGTTCTTAATTTTGAAAAGGTGTAACCTCAGATAAATGTGATGATGTTTTCCTTGGTGAACTATCAAAACGTCAAATAGTTCTTCGCCTTTTTCAAATATTGGGAAGGCAATGTTAAGTTTCATGCTAAATTCGAACATAATCGCCATTCTTCGCCACGATCACCTTTCTCCCGGGATGGTTGTGCTCGTTATACAAGTGAGTTATGTTTCTTTCTTCATCTAGTCTTAGCTTGGCTCTACATTTTGTGACAGGGCGATGGGTGGAGCATACCCAATATTTATCTCTCAAATGTGAGAATGTGAATCCTCCGACTAGAATTAGATGTTTTCCCCGCCTAGAGTTGACCCATTCGTAATCTATGACTGATAAGAAAACAAATAGGTAATTTTTTATTGATATGAAATACATTTACATTTAAGATTATAATAGGTAATTTTAAAATAAATTCATATATGTAGTTTACTTAAACTTAAAATCAATGAAAGAGCATTAAACAGTATCTCTTAACCTAACCCTGCAATAGGAATTCCATCAAATTTAATAACAAGCTGATGAAAAGATTTTGAAAGGACACATTCACAACTTTAAACTGACGACGCAACGCCCAATTACTTTGTAATAATTACAAATAAATATTAAAATACATTTGTTGTTTTAATCAATATCATTGAAGAAATACAATTGATGAACGACTATGGTAAGTATTGTTAAAGTAAAAATAACTTTAATGTATTCATGAATATAATCGCATTCAATTTAACAATGAAATGTAAAATGTTTATCAATATACTGTATTATGTCGCAGCCATTGGGTTTAATCAGTTAGCCACTTGGACGGCTAGGCCGTTGGCCGTTAGAATCCAATGAAATTACTGAAGAACAACTCTCTAATAAATCATTGAGCACAACGTTGTGTAATCATTAAGTTTAGTAGGAGAAGATGTTTAACGACACTGGGCTAATATATCATAATGAAAATAGGTTAAACTTTGAATGATTCTAGTTCAATAAAATTAACTAAAGTCCTAGGTTGGCAAATTTGACCAGATGGCTGCGACATTAACACTAGCGACGAAGTGTGACGTATGATCCGCTTTTCGTCATGAATAGTTTCTTTCCTGGATGATTGTGTTCGTTGCACAAGAAAGTAATGGTTCCGTCGTTGCTGAAATGTAGTTTGGCTTTGCATAGATTAGCACCGACTGAGCATACCCAGTATCTACTTGCTACTTTTGAAAAAGTGTAACCTCCTATATATATCTGGTCTTTTCCACGTTGTGATTTGACAATTTGGTAGGGTATACCTGGTTGAAAAAATAAAAAAATTAAAGTAGCAAGTTACGAGTACATATAAAGTTTGCTCGACTTTACGCATCATTTATTAAATTGATGATACAATTTGCTCACAATAATAAATAAACAATGAGTACCAAACTCATTAACTTTTTGGGAATGTTTAGGCATAGTTTGGTATTCTACCCACGCTCAATGGAACACGAATGTGAGAACTGAGGTGTCTTTTAAATTTTTAGCGTTCAAATTTTTAGTTAATTTATAGGTTTGTGTTACCACAATATTTTATGCACAGTCTTAAAGCAAGGCGCTGTTGAGTTGATGATTATATTAATGGTGAACGATGGTGCAAAAGCTTATGCCTGTAGTAGCAATGATTCAATAAGCGCTAATGATTTTGGAATAAATATCTAGTTACTTTATATGACCGTTATTCCGAGTTTATTTCCAAAATCCTATATTTAAATTTCTGTTGCAGTGTACGCGGTTCGTTTCAGGTAAATTAAAGACTGACCACGATTAAAGAGAATTTATTAATTATATAAACTTATCTAAATATAAACCATAAGGAGGAGATGAGTTGTGTGTGTATATGCCTCTATTAGATACACACAGAACATTGTACGATTATCATCTTGTTCTTTATTCTCATAAAAAAACAGTTAAACTCTATATTGATTAATTATAAAACATAAATTTCCATGAGCCACGTTTTGGCAACAATTTATAGTGTTCTGATTGGTTCTTTAGTTTATTACAGTATGGCCACAAAACTATTTTGTGGTATGGCTGTGGGGAAATGGGTGAGTGCAGGAATATAAACAACGAGCTCCCCCACTAGAATAAGAATTAAAAAAATCGAAATCATTCAAAGATGGGCGTGCGGAGAGGGTAAAGTCACAGCTCATTAGACCCACCCAGCACCCGACCAGCGCGCCGCCTCAACTCGTGCGGTGAATACTCTTTGTATGGATTTCTGTGGATTTACGCTCACTACATAAACTTCGTACCGTCACCAAATCACCTCGGCGACAACTTGGTTGCCGCGTGCAGGCTGCTAGTTGTAACCGCGTTATCCTGAGTGGATCGCGCGGTGCCTGCAACCTGACAACGCATTTCATTTTCTTCTTCATCAAGAGCGACAACTATTAGAGCCAATTCACGGTTTGTAAAATTTAACATTGTGATAAGGATAACACACGTGTAAACCTAGTGACTATCAAACACTACTTAATTTTCGCCAAAATCGCGGAGTCAACTACGCAATGGCGTTCACCCGTCGACAATATTATAACGTCGACCACCTGACGTTAACTGGTTAACAACGCGGCGTCAAACCGTGGCCCACTCGACGTTAGATGGTTGACATTGACAACACAGCGTACACCTTTTTTTTGTCTGGGAAATGCCTTACGTATCCTTCAACCACCGCTACACAGTGGGAGCGAGAAGAAGGTATGTGGGACTCCTCCCTGCTTATTACAGCCCACCCTTGGGCCAGGTGAAATGAGCAGAGCTCAACCTAACGCCCTGAACAGAGCCACTAAAAACCAGGCAATACTCCTGCACCGGTCACCCGGTGTACATTCTGAAGACCGCAGTCCCCCCAATGCACGCCGCCGGGAGTGTGGGTGTGATCGCGGCATCCGTTACCGACTGTCTGCGACACAGCTTACACCTAAGATTATTCGTCGAACACTAAGCTGTGACCTTAAGCCGCTTTTAATTAAACACGTCGTGTAACGTCACAGACGAATGACTTTGATGTCACGAAAAATAGCCGTTGGTCGACGTCTGGGATCGTGTCACACGCATATGTTATAATTAGTGATGTAACGAATGTCATTTTTTGAACATTCGCGAATGCGAATGCGAATATTTAGTTTTTTTTTTAAATTGGCGCCAATTGTCTATGACATGGTGGCAATCTCGTTCGAATTGCCGAGTTGATATGAACTCATCCGACTGAAGTGTCATTCCGCTCGCACCGGTCTTTCCGTAAACAAAACAAGTGAATTTTGAAGTTAGTGATTGTGAGTGGTAATAGTGATTTATTAACATGAGTTTATCGAATTCTAGTGAAACATGGTCTTATTTCACACTTTGCGATGCTGAACGAGCTAAATGCAAACTGTGTATCAATGAATATTCAAGGAAAGGCAGAACTACAACTTCTTCAAATTGTTTTTTTCTAATATTCATATTAGCAAAACATTCGCAGAGATTTTGCGAATGCGAATGTGAATGCGAATATTCAAAAATATGCGAATTTTCGCGAATGCGAATGCGAATATTCGTTACATCACTAGTTATAATACTGACCTAGTCTTGGCACAAGCGGGTGCCCTTGCATGCGGCTTCTAGTGGGGGTGCTTTCGGATTACTTCATTTTGCTTATAAAGATCGAAATTTGACATTTTGGGGTGGCCTGATTGATCATCTGCTATTGTATAAAACAAATATCGACAATTCACAATTTACACAATATTCACAAAATTGGGTGGCTATACTATAGACGAACTGTCATATATGATCCGTTTTTAGTCTTAAAGAGTTTCCTTCCTGGATGGTTGTGTTCATTGTACAAGAAGGAGATGTTACCAATGTTACCATCGTCATCAAGGTGCAGTTTGGCTTTACAGTACCTAGAATCAACTGAACATATCCAGTATTTGGTTTTTACTTTTGAAAAGGTATAACCTCCGATAAATATCTGGTCTTTTCCTCGTTGTGATTTGACGATTTGGTAAGGTAATCCTGGTAGGAAAAAAAATATATAAATAAAAGTATATAAGGTAAGTTATCTACTGCATGCTTCCTTTAAGTACTTGTATTTTTAAGGACATCTATTCGCCCATCTTTAACGTTTTGAATGATCAATATAATTGATTCTAGAATTGATATGGATTGATATAATCTAAGAATAATAAAGCGTAATGAGCGAGTTCACTTTGAGTCAGCCAACATACTAATGTCCCAATATTCAAGCTCTGTTGCAAATGTTAACATCTCTCGTAATATCAAAATAATACTTAGTTCATGCACAATACATAATTTTACAAAAAAATACATTGACCCAATTATAATGTTAAGAAATTGTTGAACAAATGAGTACATAAAATATATGAAATCAATATAAAAATACTTTATTCATAGATCTAACATTGAATATAAATGGATTGAGCGAAACGCGCAACAAATGGACAATTTAAAAAAAATACAAATAATCCTTAAAATCTAATATAGTCTTCATATGTTATAACGAGCTTAAATTGTACCACTCTAGCAGTCTCAAATTTTCCCACCTGCTAACTTCCTGAACACAACATTGTAACATTAACATTCCTGTTTTTTATTTTCTTATAAATAACAAATTTTATACTAATTAATAAAATAAAACATAAACGGATCTCTTCCACATGGGTCCGGCCCTTACGCACCCATTCCGGGACGCCCCCAGCCGGGACGCCCCGAGCCGGGACGCCCCAAGCCGGGACGCCCCCAGCCAGGACGCCCCCAGCCGGGACGCCCCACAGTGGAAGACTGCACTGTGGGTGCGTCCCGGCTGGGGGAAACAAAAAAAAGGGGATGGATGACAAGGGTGTGATCAGACATTGATGCTTTATGCATTTCGTTTCACTTAAGTGTGTAATAACTACTGTAAAAATAAAAATAAAATGGAAAATAATGAATCTTATATATCGCATCGTAAAGTTTACGATAACGAATGATCGTAAAAACTTACGACAACCGCCGATATACGATTATCGTATCAGTATTGTTGCATCCCTATGCATAACCCACCACGAGGGCTAGTGCAGATTGGTGCACCTTGCTTATAAATTATAAAATATCGAATTTTGACACTTTGGTGTGGTCTGTTTGATCTGCACCTGCCATTGTAGGATATAAAACAAAAATCGACACATATATAAAGAAATCACGATTTTACATAATGTTGATAAAATTGTGTGACTACACAGGTGGACGAACTACCACGTATGTTCCGTTTTCAGTCCTATAGAGTTTCTTTCCTGGGTGGTAGTGTACATTGTGCAAGAAAGAGATTTTACCATCGTCATCAAGGTGTAGTTTGGCTTTGCATTTCTTAATATCAACTGAACATGCCCAGTATTTGTTTTTTACTTTTGAAAAGGTATGACCGCCGATAAATATCAGGTCTTTTCCTCGTTGTGATTTGACGATTTGGTAAGATAAGCCTGGTAGGGAAAAAAATATGGTTAATAAATGTACATCATAAAATCGTATCTAGTACGTTCTTACTGAATTTTCTTAAAACGGTTTATTCACACATCCACAACATTTTGAATGATCGATATAAGTAATTGAATTTGGGACTTCGAATTGATAGATATAATCTTAGAATAACAACACCTTAAAAGCTTCTTCTGAAGCTAAAGCTAACCACTTAGTACTAGTTGTTGTTAATAAATGGTCTGATCAAAAAAAATGCTACCTAGGTATTGTTTCAAAAAATAAAACAAGCTTAAATTGTACCCTATGATTATATTGTACCACTCCAGCAGTTTTAAAATCTGCCAACTGCTTACTTCTCCTACACAACATTGTATCCTAAGCATTCGCATTCTTCATTTTCTAATAATTAACAAACTTTATATTGATGAACAAAAATGGGTTCCGTATAAATTTCTAGTACGCAAAATAAACGGCCATAACGTTTCTTTACTTTAACTTAGATGTTGTTTTTTCACAGCTTCAAGGCACCATGGACGTGGACCCAAGTAGGTATATGGTTGTCAACTCGATACAACAGTATTTAAAACAAACATCGACACACACATAAACATATGTATCTAGAATTCATAATTTTTCAGAATATTAATACAATTATGGGGCTACACTATAGACGCATTGTCACATATGATCCGCTTTCAGTTTTGAAGAGTTTCCTTCCTGGATGGCTGTGTACATTGTACAAGAAAGAGATTTTACCATCGTCTTCAAGGTGCAGTCTGGCTTTGCATTGCTTGCTCAGAACTGAACATGCCCAGTATTTAGATCTTACTTTTGAAAAGGTATAACCTCCGATAAATATCTGATCTTTTCCTCGTTGTGATTTGACGATTTGGTAAGATAAACCTGGAAGGAAAAAAATATGTAAGTAAGAGAAAAGTACATTATAAAATCACATCTAGTCCGTGCTTGCTGAATTTCTTATATACTTTTATAAAGAGATTCACACATCTATAACGTTTGAGTGATTGTTAAACAGTTGGACAACGATAAGTCTGCAGTGGACTAACAGAAGCAAACATTTAAACTTTGCACATGGCAGTATAATTAACTATCCCTGATACATAACCGACTAAGAAAAAAGGAGGGTCTCAATTATATATATTGTTATAACCCGATTTAGTTTGAGAGTTCCGTGACAAAGGGCAAAAATGAAACCCTGCTGGAAATCTCTCGTCGGTCTGTCCACGCCACGCCACTCGAGTTATCGGAATGTGTTACAGTACTGAAATTTTGGCATTTTATGTATAATTGCTTGAAGTGTAAACTTCTTTAGTATCGTTGTTACTTGAGATTCGACGAAACGAAAGTAGAGTATTTGACACAAGGTAGGTAGGTAGGTATCCGTAATTTTGTAATGCCTCCTCTACACATTGACAGATGCGTCTGCAGATGCCACCTTCGGATGCATCCGCCGACGCGGCGACGTGTTGACAGGGTATTTGCGCGTTTGTGGTAGGTATTTAATGTCCGAAGATACGTCTGCCATCAATGTGTTAGCAGTCGGTTTATGTGGCACGTAACAAAAAGCTTAAGCACGGACAACCGGCGTGTCTGTCCACACGTCTCGCACTCGACGCATCAGTAGTACTGGAGTTGCAAATGAGAGTGGGCGCGTGCTTGCAATTATATTTTGCTCTTTTGTTACTCTCGTTCGCCGAAATCGCTAAAGAACTTAAAATTCCTTGAGTCGTATTCAAGCAGATAACAACCTTTGGAATCCGAAAAATAGCCAGCAGGCCCCACCTCCTTCTTTTCCATTTCTTTTTAATAATTCTACTGCGATGATGATGTATGTACTTCAAGTTGTAGTTAAAAGTACTTAATAAATTAATAATTGCGGCAGCATCTCTACCTATATTTTTTTAATTTTGGGTGCGTACGAGTTCCGTCTGTCGAGAATGAATATAGACTGAATGACCTACAGACGTCATCAGACATGTGGTCGGCTCTTGTGATGGTGTGTGGTGTGTGGTGATCCATCTGCTGATGCATCTTTTGACGTCTGCGGACGCATCTATTGACGTGTAGAGGAGGCATAACACGTCGCAAGAGACGGATAGCCGAACGAAGTCGGTCTTAAGGTCGATACCAAATGATAGGTGATTCGATCCTGAGCTTGGTGGTGGTGGTGGCTCGGTACAATACCTGATTAGTTAAATATTAAACGTATGGTAGGTAGGTATTGTTTATTAGTAAAGCTCCGATTTTTTTTATTTATATATTATATGACTTCTTTATCGTTTTGACAAACCTGTAAATCTAAATATGAGATAGAAAGTAAAAAGAATTATCCAAAATGCCACGATCAAACTTATTGATGCATGCTTAACTATTGAAGTATTTTTCGTGAATAATTATTTCGAAAAAAATAAATAAAACCTGAAAAAAGGAAAAATAACAAAATAAATAAATGTTGGTAAGTGCTTAAGAAGTTTATTAAAACGGCTCTGGTTTTTTATAAACAATTCCTAAATGTAAATGTTTGCATATTTTGTTACAGACATTATTTGTAAGTAAATATTTTGAAAAAAAAAACTAAGATAATAACAAAAGAAATAAAACTAAAAATTTTTGGTAACAAATAAAGCCGCGGGCGGCGCGGAAATCAAATCTGATGTGTCTTACAAATCAATAAAGAAAAAAAATATATTAAGACTTTCATTGCTTAACATTATTAGCTGTTATTGAACTAAGTTTAATCCAAAAATTAAGCAAAGGGGCAATGCCTAACATAGGTTCCGCATGGACAAGGTGCTTGGCCAACCCCAATTTTACAATATCATTTTAAATATTTTTAACCAATTTCTATAACCGTAAAGTTAATAATGAAAAGTTTTATTAATAAAATAATAAATTCAATGAAAATACGATCACTTCCTTCTACTAGTTATGCTCCGAAAATACAACATAATTTATTTTACTGTGCACGTTAGCGCCATCTAGCGTATGAAGTCGCGCGTGAATCACATCGTCTGGGCGCCCTCTTATTTAATTGTACTGGACTATTGGTAACCTCGCACATGTCCGTTTCTATTTCATTTGATCTGATTGATGTTGATTGACCTGCTTCTGTCTGGCATAATTCCCTGAATGTATTGTTCCGTACTCACACATATATTAGTGGATAGTTTTACTGTAAAGGGAGTAGAAATCAACACGTGGACCGCAAAACTCACAACTCGAAGGCTCGTTACGACGCAACGAGGTCCTATTGAGTAATACCGTATGTGAGCAAAGAATAATACCGTATGTGAGTAGCATGTCCATATTATGCTCTACAGAGAATAAAAAAGGAGAAACTTTTGTCTTTAGGTTTAAATTTAAAGAATCATGCCAGAATTAAGCTCTGATACGACTGAATAAAGTCGTGTCGGTCGGTAAACAATATTAAGATTAAGGAAACTTAACACCTGATTAATCAGCCGATGTTGTTTTCAAACAAAAAAAATAACATTTACGTTCAAAACAATCGTAATTTCACAATAAATGTTGTCAAAAATAACTTTAACTATCTACCTATACGTTTATATAGTATTTATAAGTAAATAGTATTTATATAGTACAGCACTAGTAATGATATATGCAGTGACCGGTTTTAGTGGTTGTCAGTGGTTTTGGATGATTGTGTTCATTGTTCAAGTAGGTGATGTGTTTATCATTGTCGAGGTTAAATCTCGCTTTGCAGTGTCTAGGAGCTATTGAACATGCCCAGTATTTTGAAAATGGATAACCACCAATGTATATTAGCTCTTTTCCTCGTTGTGATTTAACGATTTCATAATGTAAGCCTGCTAGGACAAAAAAGAAGTACTTAGGTAAAATAAGTAATATTTATTTCTTAGATTTTCACGCACATCACTCATTAAATAAAACTAGTTTTTTACGGGTTAATGCACGAAACTTTATTTATTTATTGACGTATTTATTGACGAATAAATAAATAAAGTTTCGTGCATTAACCCGTAAAAAACTAGTTTTATTTAAAAAATAAGTAAGTTCTAAAATAAAATTTTAGTCTATTACTGCATGTTACATTCAATATTTATAACATCTGTCATAAGGAGATTTCATTATCCATCTTTAATATTAATATTAAGTAACCGTAACACACCTTACAGCAAGTTCTAAGGCTAGAATCAATCCACTATAATAAATAATCATTAATCTTTATTAAAGAAAAAATACAGTCCAGTAACAAAAATATGTACAATAAAAGCTGCTGAAGTATAAAACTTTGTTGCAGAAGCAAAGCCAGAACTATTTACTCGTGTAGATAGTTTAAAACCTTATACAATGTATATTATATTTTAAAACATTGATAAGAACTTTTGTGGTACCTACATATTGGAGTAGAATTACTCAATTGAGGTTCCAAGTTACACCGGGATCATGGCATTTGCAACAGGGCCGAAATATCGGGGACTCACAAAAAAACTAGTTAAATATAATATCATAACAGTCCCGCTAACTACTAAAGTATTCGGTATAAAATTTGCGTGAACATGATAGGTATTATCGCACTTTTAATGAAGCACTGGACTTAAGCACCACAGTCAACTGTTATTTGATAGGTCAGTTTTCCATTTATATCCCTAACCGCTTAAGCAGCAGTATGCCATCAGTATCCGAAATGTTCATGAAACAATTAATCTTTTACAAACGAATAAAAACGCCGTCTTTCGTCATATGAAACTTCTTCGCCGGATGACAGTGATTGTTGTTTAGGAAAGTGATCTTCTTTTCTCCGTCAAGCTTCAGTTTGGCCTTGCATTGCGAACGGTGTGTTGAACACACCCAGTTAAATTTTCTCAGATTCATAAACGTATAGCCTCCGATTAGAATCATATCCTTCCCACGTTGAGACTTGATAATTTTGTAACTGTTATCTGGTGAGAAACAAAACATCTCTCATATTAAACTCGTTTGATCTGAATTCTATCTAATATTTTGATAATTGGGGATTCTAGAGACTCAATACATAGGTTTGAAAATCCACATTTCCCTGGTCGAAAGAAGTTAAGAAACTACATAATTATACCCATGTATAATTATTCTAAGGGCATATTTATTATTTGGCTATACAAGTTTAATTCATCAATGGATGAGTAATATGATTAAAATAACTTGATGAAGGCCATTTGCGTCAGAATTCTTAAATCGCTGTAAATAAATTAAACTTCCAAGTAACAAGGAAGGCACTGGGTGGGGTTGAGTCCGTATCAAATACTCGACGAATATTTTTGACACTATTTAGGTATTTCTTTGTTGTTTGTCTACGCAGGCCATTGCAATACTATCTAAATACGAACATAATCGCCATACTTCGTCATATGAAACCTCACCTCCGGCTATGAGCCGGATGACAGTGCTCGTCGTCCAGGAAGGTGATTACCTTCACCATCAATGATATTTAAACGTGTCGAGGTGAGGTCTAAAATTATAATTCCAGTAACACAGTGTTATAGTATAAACGCAAAAATTATAAGAATTCACTCACTGGTTCACAGTACCAGTGCTAAAACAGTCGTCCCGACATTTAACTGTAACGACGCGGAGCCGAGCGCCCTCATTTACGCAAGCATTCTACATCCAGTTGAATTGAAAATTCTCTTGAACATAACTTACACACAAATTAGCAAGGGACAGTTATAAAAAACTGGCAGCTATCACTGCACATTTAACCTTACGCCGCACAGCTGAGGTTCATATTCGAGTGCACCGCAATATTCGGGCTTCGTATTTAGGTACTACGGCTCGCGAGTACATCGAGCGAAGGCCGCGAAGTTATGAATAAATCTGTATATAGATATTTGTGCCAATATGTACCTAAGTCCTTAAAAACACATTTTCCAAACTAAAAGATGTAAGGAAACTACAATACATAATGAATTGTTATCCTGAGAACATATTTATTGGTTGTAACTAATGATAAAACTTGATACATTGACCACAAAAAGATCACAAAAAAAAACTCGTTTGAAGTAAAAAAATAGATAGAAGTGTAAATTTAACTCACAACGTACCCATATAACAAATGGTAAAGGAATGGAGTAGTTTCATGATGCTGATAATGCTTTAATTAACTTAATAGAACTGAAATATAGATCGAAACTGATATTACCAGTGAAATTTTTTTTGAAATCCGTCAAGAAATGTTTGTGAAACATATTATTTAAATTTACGTATTTTAGCGCGGAACGATTTGGGCCTCTGACTTGCCTCTGACGTCATTTCACCTATAGTCAAGATCGTCGTACCAGAGCGCTTGCGCTGCTTGTAGATATTTAACGTACAGCTGTTTGTTGATTATTTATAAGTAGTGTACTTTTATTTTAACATAATGGAAGACGATTTCGTAAAAAGACAAAGTAATAATTTACCTAAAATTGATAATTTAATACAATATTTGTAGCCATATTTTTTAGCCCCATTATTGTAATAAACAAAACACGACACGGGCGGCGCAAATAACAGCACGCCAATGAATTTATACATTCTAAGTGTATACGCGCTGCGTCGATTAGGTGAAGTGACGTCACACGCTGGCCTGCCACATGAAAGAAAATTATTGTTACAGGCGCTACTTTAAAGTCCCATAACTTTTTCATTTGTAGAGATATTTTAATGATTCCTTCAAATTTTTGTTTCTTTTACTTAAATTTTATAATTGATAAATTAAAATTAATGGAAACTTCTTCATTGATAGGTGTAACTTGGTAAAAATAGTAACGTTCGTTTTTACCTCTGATTGTTATAATCATGATTAAATTAACAGGATTCATTTATATTGATCATTATATTCGATCAATATAAATTAATCCTGTTGGCATAATAAACACAAAGCAATAAATTTCTTTCAAATAACTTGTACATAAATTAAAATTATCTGAAATGCTATTATTGCCCCTTTCACGCTGTTGATCATTTTAACAAAGTGTCAATATAGACGAATATATTCGCCATCCTCCGTCGTATGAAACTTCATGGCCGGGTGACAGTGCTCGTTGTCTAGGAACGTGATCTTGTCTTCACGGTCAAGCCTCAGTTTGGCATTGCATAATGGTGTACGGTGCGTTGAGCACCTCCATATAGATCTCCACTTATTGAAAAACGTATAACCTCCAACTAAAATCAAATTCTTCCCACGTTGAGACTTGATCATTTTATAACTGATCTCTGGTGGAAAACATAATTAATCTCAGGTTAAACAAATAATATTTTTACGTGTCGGGATAGGGTCTCAAATTATAATGCCAGTAAAACAGTGCGATAGTATACACGCAATAATAATTATTACACTACAGTCTAGTCAGTACAGTCTGGATCACTGTACAAGTCCTAAAACTATCTCACGAACACTTTACTTGCACCGTATTCGCCTTTTTAATAGTCCCGAAATCGTGTTGAAATTCAACTGTCACGGCGCGGAGCCGAGCGCTTTCATATACGCTACTCGAGGCATTCGAGATACATCCAGTTCAATTGATAATTCTCTTGAAAGTTACCTACAAACAATTTGCAGGTCCGGCCGTTACGTCCGAGCCGTGTAAAAGAATCCTTCCCTTATCATATTTGCCCTCCCTAATAACATATCGTTTCCACTTTGCCGCATAGAGGAAATGTTTGTTGTTTGTGTAATCATAATCAGGATATTTTTTAAACAGGATAGATTTATAAAATTATAAAAACATTGATTTACACACAGCCAAGTTTTTACATTTATTATTCATCTCAAATGCTATTTGCACCTTCGACGCAGTTAACCATTTTAATAAAGAATCAATATAGACGGAGATATTTACCATTCTCCGTTTTAAAAAACCTCTTAGCCGGATGACAGTGCTCGTTGTTCAGAAAGGTGATCATCCCCCCACCGTCCAGCCTCAGTTTGGCCTTGCATTGTGGACGGTGTGTTGAGCACGCCCATAAAAATTTGGTCTGATTCTTAAACGTATAACCTTTATTTAAAATTAAATCCTTCCCACGCTGAGACTTCATTATTTTGTAACTTATGCCTGGTGAAAACATACAATCTTATATTAAACTGTCAACATCATAATCAAAATGCACTATAGTAATAAAGTAAGTCTCAAAATCCACATTTTCCTGGCTAAATGATATAAAGAAACTACAGTATTTTTATGCTGAAAACATATTTATTTCATGTATCAGTTTAAACTCTTCGTCATTTTCAACCCTTATACATTGATATTTGGATTTTTTTGACAAAATCCTGTCAGTTATGTTTTGAGCTTCAGTTTATTTATCAGATTCGCGAGATTTTTTCTCATTTTTTTCATGATCTAAGATAACAATTATACAATTCGCGGTACAAATCACGAAACTAAAATTTCCAGTTATTTTTCTTTAGATAATTAGTTCCGCAGGCAAGGAAAGTACATATTTTATACATAAAGCCAAGTATTTTTGTAAAAAATATTTCTCATCGGTAAGTAAGTAAAGTATAAGTATAAGTAGTAGTATATAGTATAAGTCTCCTTGAGGTTTACTTCACATTGGTTCAGGATATGTTAATGATATAAGCACGCAAGTGATAGTCCTACAAGCATGAGTGACCAATTTCAAGTTAAAGTTGGGGTACACCGAAGATCGGATTTTGTATTTAATTTGACAATGAATTAAATCACGCGGGCAATTCTAAAGGAGCTGCCATAACATATGTTGTATACTGATGACATTGTACTTATTGAGAAAAGTGCTTTGGAACTTAAACAAAGTTTTGATCTTGGGTGTCGGAAGATAGAAAGGCATGGCCTACATTTCAGTCGCACAAAAACAAAATTTATGGAATGTTGTGTTGGTAGACTTGAAAAAGTGGGCAGCAGCATCGTAATTGATGGTAACAATGTTCCTAAGTTGTACCATTTTAAAAACCTGGGTTCTAGGATGGTTTCGCATTACTCCATGATGAAAACGTGAATGACAGAATTAATACGGGCTGGATGAAGTGGATATCTTTGTCAGGCGTAGTATGTGATCCAAAAATGCCTATCAAAACCAAAACTATCATTAGACCGGCAATGCTCCATGGATCAGAGTGTTGGGCTTGATTAAGGAAACACAAACAACAACTACACACAGCGAAGGTAAAAATGCTCCGCTGGGCCAGTGGAGTGACGAGTTTGGATAATGTGCGAAACGAATTCGTGAGAGGTTCCTTTGAGATGGCTCCTGTAACCGAGAAACTGAAAGAAGGCAGGCTAAGATGATACGGTCATGTGAAAAGGTGACAAGAAACTACACCGTAAAAACTGTGCTCAATATCAACATAAAATAAAGAACTAGGAGAAATTTCGAAACATAATCTTGATATAAGTTTTTGTTGACATTTTAGCGTTCTGAATTTAAATATCATTATTACCCAAGAAAATTTCCATACAAGTTTAGCCCTTGGGCTTTAAGCTTACTTTAAATTGAGAATACTCTACATATAATCCGTGCTCATGATACAGGTGGTGAATATATTTATTTATAAATCTATTAACTGGCTAGTGCAGTTGCACATTCATATTAATTTATCTTAAATGCTATTGCACCTTTCAGGCTATTTACTTTTTCATCAATGAAACGTTATATACGTATATATGTGCCATTCTTCGTCACATGAAACTTATTAGCCACATGACAGTGCTCGTTGTTCAGGAACGTGATCATCCCTCCACCGTTCAACCTCAGTTTGGCCTTGCATTGTGGACGGTGTGTTGAGCACACCCATAAAGATTTGGTCTGATTCGAAAATGTATAACCATTAATTAAAATTAAATCCTTCCCACGCTGAGATTTCATCGTTTGGTAACTAATGCCTGGTGGAAAACATAAAATCTCAGATTGAACTCTCAATTTATCATAAATAATTCAAATGCACCATAATATAGTAAGTCGTAAATCTAATAATACCCGCTTGGGCTCTCCTACTATAATTTATATATATCAAAATAAATTAATTTATTAAAAATATAAATGATATATTACAAACGACGACCTCCGTGGCCGAGTGGTTTGTACGCCGGGTTTCATGGCTGTCGCCGACTCGAGAGGTCCCGGGTTCGAATCCCGGTGGGGGCAGATGTTTGTGTAATGAATACGAGCATTTGTACTCCAGTCATGGATGTTTAATATGTATTTATATAAATATTCTTATATATGTATAGTATATGTATTCTATCCGTTACCCTAGCATCCCATAACACAAGCCTTATAGTGCTTACTTTGGGGCTAGGCTAATTGGTGTGTTTATTAAAAAAGAAGAAGAAGAAGAAACATTATACCAGTAGTAGAAACTTAAAGTAATAAACAGTCGAAAGTTGACTCCACTTTTAACTCTTTTTCCCGCTTATAAACTCTTAATAAACCTACACAGTGATATTTTGGATTTTTCGGGCATAAATAATGCCGTGAATAATGTTTTGAACTTCCATCTCTATATCACAGTCGCTAATAATTGATTTTTTTAACCCAGTTTTATTATAATTTAAGGCACAATTTAACAATTTGCGGTAAAATCACCGATTTTTCGATATTTAGTTCAACAGGCAAGGAAAATTAATAACTAAAACATAGAGACAAGTTTTTTGTTAGATTATTTTTCATCGGAGTAAAGTCTCTTTGATGTTTTGAATTTAATAACTAAAACTCCAAGGATCGAGAAAGTTATGCCTTGAAGTCTTGTTTTTTTTTTTCAAAACAATTTTTAACAAAATTTCGTTGAGATTTTAACGTTGCAAAGGACATGGTTAAAAATCTGCCCTTAACGTGTATAAATATTTCGCAATAGCCAGTAACTTTACAATATTTTTTTATTAATTATTACGTGTTTATTATTCCCATACAACTTTCGTTAAATAATCAAATATTTAAAAGTATAAAAATTGACTTCATGTCTGTTTAAAAAGCAAAATGTTCCATTTTACAAAATAAATGTACACAAAAAATATTTGTGTAAGTATATCGAAATAAACAATATTATTACTAAACTCCTTCAAACTATGAAATATTATTTGGCCCTAATTTTTATCAAAACAAATCACTAAAGGCCTAAATCAGGCTTGTGACAAAGCTGTATGATAATTAATCCTTTAATATTTGCAAATGAACAAAATAAAACTACACAGATATCCTGTCAGGCCGACGATAACAAACTATTTGTATTTATTTTTGCTTTAAAAACACTTTTTATGAAGAGTAAATCAGAGAAAAGGGAAGAAAGATTCTAAGAAAATGCGAAATTGATGACTCTGTAAATAATTGGCAACATCTTTTATCAACTGTATTGACATAGTAGGAGTACTCATAATTTTCACGATTGTGACTTTATTTAAAGTTCCTAAGCCTTTTTTCATAGAAATTATAAATATCCAGCCACTTACCATTAAATATTACTAAGTACAGTATTTATACATTGCCTGGACAGTCGCTCATACAAAACTTAACCATGTCCTTTAAATATAATTATTACCCAGGGAACTTTCATACAACTTTAATAGCTTACTTTAGGCGGAGAATACTTGACATATAATTTGTACTCCAGATACAGGTGGCTAAAGAATTTATTTTAAAAAAACCATCGACTGACTTGTATAATGCGATTCAAATAAGAATAGGAAAGCCAATGACTTTTATCTGTCAAATGTCGCTTGAAAAGTACAGTTTGCAAAAAAAAACTTGGAACCCTTTTTAGCCCTCCGCTAATTCAAGAATAAAAACCAAACATTTGTAAACAAACAATAACAAATATTGATACTTAATATCGGTTGATATTTTTTTCACTTATTGAGCTTTGGTCATGAATGGTTAATAACCTAAATCGTCAACCAAATGTCACTTTAAGTTGCGTGCAGAAACTCGATTTAAAACTTTCGTTTACTTATAGGATGCATGTTCGTATGTGACCTAGTGATAGTGTATGATTATTCTTAACTACTAATGGTAATGCAGAGATTAGCAGAATATAAGAGCTAGATTCTGATTTATGTTTTTTCTTAAAACCCACCGATTTTTAATAAATATTAAAAATCGGTGGGTTTTTTTTCGCAATCTTAGTAAATAAATGTTATTAAGAAAATTTGATGCTTTTTCTCATTTAATCTTAGTATATAAGTTTTATTGCATAAAAACTTGTTTTTGCTCACTCTACTTATTTGGTTTGAATTGACAGCTATAACATCACAATATGGCGCCCAGTCGGTCCTATTCTTAGTTGAATCGCATTATACAGATATTATTTTTTCCTGAATGCTATTGCACCTTTTACGCTATTTACCATTTTCACAATGAATCGTTATATGCGCCATTCTTCGTCACGTGAAACCTATTAAAATGCCGGATGGCAGTGCTACGTTACGTAGGTATACGTTTAAGAATCACTAAAAAGTAGAAATTTTAAGTGATTCTTAAACGTATACCTTCAATTAAAATTTAATCCTTCCCCCGGTCACAGTTGATCATTTGGTAAGTGATGCCTGGTGGAAAACGTCAAGGTTAAGTTCGTAATATCGTAATAAAAATGTACTATTTATAATAGTATATGTAAATGTCAAAAGAATCCACACATTCCTGGGTGAAGGATGTTGCAAGTGTCCATGCATTATTTATTATTACGATAAAATACTTATTAGATGTATTAGTTTCGTCAATAACTGAAAGTAGGCATTATGATTAAAATATTTATAACCATGATTAATTTACATTGATTAAAAATTATTAAAGCAATAAATAATTTATAAATATCGTCGTTTGATTGATTGTATGTGTATTAATCATCTCAAATGCTCTTACGCCTTTCTCGCTGTTGACTGTTTTAACAAAAATCGTTAAACGCGAACATATTCGCCACCCTCCGTCATATAAAACCTCTTAGCCGGATGACAGTGCTCGTTGTGCAGGAACGTGATCTTCCCTCCAACGTCCAGCCTCAGTTTAGCCTTGCATTGTGGACGGTGTGTTGAGCACCTCCACATTAATTTCCATTCATTGAAAAACGTATAACCTCCAATTAAAATCAAATCTTTTCCACGTTGAGACTTGATCATTTTGTAACTAATGCCTGCTGGAAAACGTATAATCTCAGATAAAACTGGTAGTATCCTAACCAAAATGCAGTATCCTAATCTATCTACCCTTAATGATATTGTTACGTGTCGGTATTGGGTCTCAAATTATAATGCCAGTCACACAATGCATACACATAGTATAAACGCAATACACACTCTCTGGTACACTGTACCAGTCCTAAAACAATTTCAGGAACAATTTACTTGCACCGTAATCGCCTTGCAAACGTCCCGAAATTGCGTTAAAATTCAACTGTCGCCGCGGAGCCAAGCACTCTCATATGTGCTTATCAAGGCATTCTAGATACACCCACAAATTGGCATGTGTCAGTTGTAAACATGTAGGTAGCAGTCATTGCACCTTCAACCTTACGCTTCACAGCTAAGGCTTATATTTGAGTGCACTTTCGGTCTACTTATTCAGGTACTTTCGCTCGCGAGTACATCAACCGACTACAGTGACGTTCTGAACCAATGTTTTCAGATTGTTCTTGGCAACATTTAACTAGGGTAATCGACGTAACTCAATGAGTAGCAAAGCTGAAGTGATTGGAGCACAGTTTTGGTGGGTCAATGGACATTTGGAGTTCCTTAATGCTTCCATGGCGATCTTTCTTTAGGAAGTGCAACGTCAGTTAGAACCTCGTTAGAAAGCACAGGGCAATTATTAAATAATTAATAAAGAAATATTTATTGTTTTCTAATCTTTATGGTTTTAATGGTAGAAGTAATATTTTAGGTTAATGTCAAAAATGTTGTCTTTTCTTTTTTACTCTTATTATTATTATTAATAATCAATATTTTTCTTATTATTATCAATATGAAATAATAATATTATATCCGTCAGCACTGGATTAAGCACTACTTATTTTTTCCTTCTTAAATTCTTCACAATTATCACTAGCAGTCTGACTGTGCCCCGCAATAGTCAGTCAGTAATCATTTTACTAACGAAGTCACAAGATTGTGAAGGTATTGGTAAATCAATATAATCAAAAGACATCGTTGAAAATGTTAGTATAAATAATACCGAAAAACCGGTATCGAAAAATTTTATATGGGGTTTCTTGATATCGACTTCTTTTTCCCTGTATTTCTGGTTTTTCGGTTTACCGAAGACCTTTATCTATGCTTTACCTGGCATCTCTTGCAATCTACTAGGAAGGCCACCATCGTGTTTTGGATGCCTGATTAAGAAATGCTGTGCCATTCTCCAACCGTAACAGTATTGAGGTCTCCTAGTGTTGGGTACAGATATTCATGGTCTAGCATGACTTTTATGTTTATGCAAGCTGTGTTTTAAAAAAAAAGGTCTGGATTACACGCTGATCACGATAATTTTGTGATGCCGATGCCGATGCCGACGTCATCAAGTACCAGAGTAACACTTCTAAGGACATTTGCCTTTTGCGTATTACAAGAAAATTAGTTTATTTATCATTCTGTCCAGTAAAAAAACTAAATCAAAACTTCCATTTTCAAGTTGCCGCGAAAACGTATCTCTGGACATTATGGCATCTCACTAGCATGTGACGTCACACAACTGTCATCAATACGTCAAACTATGCAAGGTAATGTCACTTTGACCACAAGTTTCTAGTATACCCGGCGTCTCCAGTAACGTGACCATAGAACAAAGAATCAATTCTATTTTATGACTTTTTTAGTGAAGTTATAAATGTTTCTTATCAGAGAATAGTGAAATCGCTGATAATACTCATATTAAATACAGATGCCAGCATTTGGCATCTGTATTTATTTTATATACTGTCAAATATCAGCCAAGAGGGGCATGGTCTTCCAGAACTTTTTCCACATAGCATAGCTCGCTGTAATTCAACTTTCCCTGTCAAATACGATAACTTTCGTACGATTCGCGTAAAAGAATCCTTCCTTTACCATAAATTGCCCTCCCTAATAACATGTTTTTCCCACTTTGATACACGGAGGTGTTTATTGTTTGAGTAATCACGATAAGGATATTATTTAAACAGGTTCAATTTATATTGATGAAAAAAAACATCGGTAAACGTCCACTTTTATTAATCATCCCAAATCAATCCTCAATCAATCTTAGACGCTGTTGATCATAAAAACAAAGAATCAATAAAGATGAATATATTCGTCCTCGTCCGTTATATGAAACCTCTTAGCAGGATGACAGTGCTCGTTATCCAGAAATGTGATCTCCCCTTCAGCGTCTAGCCTCAGTTTAGCCTTGCACAGTGGACGGTGTGTTGAACAGGTCCATGAACACTTATAGTGATTCTTAAACGTATAACCTTCAATTAAAATCAAATCCTTTCCACGTTGAGACTTGATCATTTTGTAACTGATGCCTGATGGAAAACGTATATCTCAGGTTAAACTCGTAATATCATAATCAAACTGCACTACTTTTAACAAAATATTTTAGTGTCAAAAAAACTCACTTTACTGGGCGGAGGATGTTGGGAAATTACCTACCTGTGTATTATTTA
Source organism: Chilo suppressalis (assembly GCA_902850365.2). Lineage (NCBI taxonomy): Eukaryota > Metazoa > Arthropoda > Insecta > Lepidoptera > Crambidae > Chilo > Chilo suppressalis. Next base: position 5,245,035 of record OU963906.1, on the reverse strand, counting down.
TAATTTGAGCAAATACTCATTGGATGAATTTGTTTCGTCAATTACTGATTACCTTATCATGATTAAAATATTCTTTAAACAGGATACATTTATTTTGAGGAGCTCGATGGCGCGGGTGGTAAGCGCGTTCGGCTGCGATCGTTGAAGTTAAGCAACTTTCGCAGTGGTCGGTCATTGGATGGGTGACCAAAAATCTTCTAACTCGAGTTCCTCCGTGCTTCGAAAGGCACGTTAAGCCGTTGGTTCCGGCTGCATCTGCAGTCGTTAGCATCCGCCAATCAGCACTGGGCCCGCGTGGGTGGGTCACGGCCCAATCTCCCTATTCCATCCATAGGGAAGGCATGTGCCCCAGCAGTGGGAACATTAATAGGCTAAAGATGAATTTATTATGATCAAAAATAATACAAGCAATATATTATTTAAAAAAAAACAACTATTGATTTGTACATACTTACGTAATTATTAATTATCTAAAATGCTACTGCATCTTAAAAATATTTTAATCATGATAAGGTAATCAGAAATTGACGAAACAAATTCATCCAATAAGTATTTGCTCAAATTATAAATAAAACACAGGTAGGTAGACGTCGACGGCGTCTTTTCTAAAAAATCGCTCACAAGCTGTAGTTATGACTGGGAAACATTCTGACTTTATATCTATTCCCTCCCTCAAGGTTCGCATTTATATATGACGTAAATAAATATATAGCTCATTCTAATCACCTCCTGTATGCAGACGATAAAAAAGTTTTTCTTTCCATTACATCTATAAATGACTGCTTTCGCTTACAGGCAGACCAAAATAGTTTAAACCAATATTACACATCAAACAATATTACAGTAAATATATCTAAATGTCAAATAATTAGCTATACGCGTCGTAAAATAACAATATTGCATAACTACTACTTCGATAACAGTTTGATTAATAGGGCATATGAAACGCGTGATCCAGGTGTTATATTGAACAGTAAAATGTCATTTTTGAGTCATATTGACGACATCGTCAACAAGGCTCTTCGCAACTTAGGATTTCTTCTTCGAATGTGTAAACCATTTATATCAATTACAGTTTTTAAAATAGTGTATTACACCTACGTCAGGAGTACTTTAGAATATGCAAGCCCTATATGGTCTCAATTTTATTCAAAATATAAAAATAGAATTAAAAGTATTCTAAGACTATTTATCAAGCGCTTAAACTATATCAACAGATCATATTCTAATAACAGTTACATACAAAATTGCCATACATATAAGTTACTCACGCTAGAAGAACGTCGCCATGTATTAGATACGGGTTTCCTGTTTGATTTGGTCCGTGGGCAAATTGACTGTCCTGAACTTTTGGAAAAGTTGGCACTTCGAGTGCCATCTCGTCGCACCAGGCACACTTCTCTTTTCCACACTCCCTCTCACTCCACTAATTATGCTCAAAATGTGCCACTCACACGATTATCCAATAACTACAATAAACATTTTAGTACTGCTGATCCTTTTATAAGGACAAAACGTACTTTTAAGCAATCCATTGTAAAGCTCCTAACTAATGAATGACCGGGGATAGAGCATTGCATTGATTAAGCATATTTGGCTAAATAATAAGACACGTATGGGGATCGTATGTCTATTGTATTGCTTTGTTATATGATATACATTCTATTCATGTTGTTTTATAAACATGTCGTGTGATATCTTAATTAATTAACATATAGACAGAAATGAAACTATTGTTGCAAATATCCTTGAATGAACTATATAGATAGAAACAAAAATGTTATGCAAGTTAATGTTACCAGGAAAACTGTTATTGGCATTAGTTTAAGATTAAAATTATAAATTTAACTAGAAATAAGACAATGCTGTTGTTTTTCTGAAATAAATAAATCTAGACGTTTGACCATTTTAACATAGAATCAATATAGACGAATATATTTGCCATTTTCCGTGATATGAAACCTCTTAGCCGGATGACAGTGCTCGTTGTTCAGGAACGTGATCATCCCTCCACCGTCCAGCCTCAGTTTGGCCTTGCATTGTGGACGGTGTGTTGAGCACACCCATAAAAATTTGGTCTGATTCGAAAACGTATAACCTTTGATTAAAATTAAATCCTTCCCACGTTGAGACTTCATCGTTTGGTAACTTATGCCTGGTGGAAAACATAGAATCTAAGGTTTAACTCGCAATATCATAATCAAAATGCACTATAGTAATATAGTTAGTCTTTAAAAAAAAAACACATTTTCCTGGCTAAATTATGTAATGATACTACAATACTATAGTGTTTTTATTCTGAGAACATATTTATTTTAGGTATCAGTCATTATAGTGATCGTGATGAAGATATTTTTTCAAAACAGGATTAATTTATATACTTAGATCAAAATACAAGCACCAAGGGGATAAAGCATTGTTTAATCTTACGGGCAGCACACACAATTTTGAGCGAAATGAAGGATTATGTAGTCAATTCCCGAAATTAAAATGTTATCAATTATGATGCTAATTCCGAAACGAAGTGAAGGAACTTTTGTAAGAATCCTGTGAAACCAAGAATTCGGGTATGCTCAAGACACTTTTATCCTAGAGGAACATACTCTAATTATACACCTACTGTGTGATTATATAAAAAACAAAATGTAGATTCAACTCAAAGTTGATTTATTTAATTAAAACTTAAATGATACGTTAGAAACATAGATAAAAGATTGGTGTCGCTACACTCCACTAGATACCGCGCTATCAAAAATTTCGTTACAAAGATAGTTTGAATTTTTATCCTAGAAATCATCCTTTTAGGAAGGGGGGAAGTGACAGAGGGTGGAAGTTGTAGTGGGAAATCAATTTTTACATGCAGACTAAATCGCGGGCACCTGCTAGTACTTATATATGCATCCAATGATATACTTCTTGTTTATATAATATCATTGTATGCATCACAAATCACAGTGCTTTCTTTGGAGCTAGGCTAATAGGTGTGAAACTTTCGATATATATAAATATTTATATTTATTATACATTAAGAATCTGTATTGTTATTGCGAATAAATTTTGGAGGCAGCCGATATAAGTAATTAAAACGATTGAAAAAGGGGCTGCAACGAGATTACGATAAATACACAATTACGAATGGGTTTGCTAATAACGTTACGTACTCACGTTTGAAACCTTTGTCGGAAGCTTGTGGTCCGCGTATTCTTCTAGCTAGAGGGGCACATGAACAGCACACACAGTCATATAAGAAATTCACAGTATATTGTTGACGAATTCCACTTGTTTGGTATACCGCACGTAAAGATGGTTGTACGATGTTAGCGAGTGCGCGGGCGCGGAACGGAGTGACGTAGGTCCTCTCGTGTGATCAGTGGCTAACTGTCTGCGTTAGGCTAGTAAAAAACCACATTCGCAGATGCATCGTTCTCGTTGCGAACCTACCCACATTTAAAAAATATTAAATAAGTAACCACGATTAAATGATGATGGAACAGTATCTTTATAACTCTTTAAAGTGACTGGTGTCCCTGGCGTATGGCGCACAAATATTCACTTCGCCACACAATTGAGCCAATTATAAGGTTCCCTTTATTATTACCCGCACCATAAGCTATACCTGAGGCCCAAGCACGAGTTTTTGACAGCTGCGTAACGCTAAAGTATCGCATCGTCAAAATTTCTATGAAAACTAAGCAGCGCCACTGACACCAAGTATAAACTAGCTTTTTCCATATGAAATTTGACCGTTACGATACTTTATGAAGCTGTCAAAAACTCGTACTTGGGCCTCTGTTCCCAATTTCATTCAATTAATTTCAACAATTTTCCAAAAATTCTGATGTTTTCTTCACCACCCCCATTTTTTTGCAAATATTTTTTATTCACTCACACGAATAGTTTGTATTTCATAAAGAGGTCAAATGAAATGGGTCATATAACTTTATATTCATATTATAAAAATCTCAACCATAGGGACTTTTATATTGCGTACTTGGCAACACTGAATGACGTTTAATTTTCATGTAATTTTACATCGAAATTTCGAAATTATGAGATACTTACTGATGGTATGTGATCCCAGTGTCCTTTTTATTTTTTGATGTATTATTTCACTACACAAACTGTCATTTTGCTGCGGATTGTGCTCAAATTTTAATATAATGTTCGGGACTAACACCTCAAGCGCAGCTGTCAATGTGACTGACACGGTGAAGGTTCGGGTAAGCCGAAATTGGTGTAGTATTGATAGCCGCATTTCATCAGTACGCCGGCGGTATCTAGTCAAGCGTAGCGAGACCAATCATTTATCTATGGTTAGAAACATTAGTTAATTAGCAGAAACCCTATGTGATAAACAGTCTAAAATTGATTCCACTTTTTATCTATATTTCTCTTTTATAAGCTCTTGAACTTTTACACATGCATATTTGAATTTGTATGGCAAAATCCCGACAAGAATGCGAAAGTTTTATTATAATTTAAGACAACAATTTAAAAATTCGCAGTAAAAGTGCCCGGACCTAAAATCACCTTTTAATTTTTTTATTGTACGTTTTTCCCTGAAAATACTGTGGTTTAAGAACAGAAGCAGTTAATTTGAATGAATTGTTTTAAAATAAGCATATCTATATTTGAAGATCTTTGGAGTTTATTATCACCATGTCTTCACAAATGATCGTACAAGGGAAGTCTCAGAGCGGACTAAAAGAGCGTCACCAAATGTTCAGTAATGTGGCAGAAATGCGCGATGAGAATCAGATTGGACGTTTTTGCGGTGCGATGTGAATTCGCAGTTATGTGTGTGGGAGCACTAAGCTGTTTCAGAATCTTTCATAGATGTTTTAAATTTATTTCAAAAACCATCAACTGACTTGTACATTTGTACATATATATATATATATATATATATATATATATATATTAATTTGACTTTAATACTATTGCAATTTTTACACTGTTAACAATTTTAAGAGGCCCAACATTAATATAGGTTCTCCTACTATAGCACATTAACGGTGACGATTCTGGCATGATTCTCTAAAGCTAAACTTAAATTTGACAACAGTGTATCCCTGTCATTCACTATTCCTTTGGTATACAAGTTAGTATATAAGTTCCTTGGTATACTTACTTTACTCTTTGATTCTCTATACAGAATGAAAAGGACAGGATGGTGTTAAATTTAGTTTTAACAATGAATCGTTATATACGAATATATGCGCCATTCTTCGTCACGTGAAACCTACTAGCTGGATGGCAGTGCTCGTTGTCTAGGTACGCGATCTTCCCTTCATTGTCAAGCCTCAGTTTGGCTTTGCATTGTTGACTGTGTGTTGAGCATCTCCATAGAAATTTCCAATGATTCTTAAAAGTATAACCTTCAAGTAAAATCAAATCCTTCCCACGTTGAGACTTGATCATTTGGTAACTGATGCCTGGTGCAAAACGTACAATTTCAGGTTAAACCCGTGATATCATGATCAAAATGCACTAGCCCTACTTATAATAACATAATATGCAAGTAATAAAAAAATCCACACTTCCCTGGGCGCAGGATGTTGCGAAACTGCTAGGTTCTCGGAACAAAAACTTTTTGGATGTATTTGTTCTGTCAATTACTGTTTAACTAGTCACCGTGATTAAAACTATTTTTAATCAGGATTATATTTTATTAATCCAAAATACTACAGCAATAAATTATTTGATATGATTGGTGGGTACATAATTATAAATTTCTAAAATGCTATTGCATCTTTGACGCTGTTGACCACTTCAAGAATGAATCAACGTACACGAATGTATTCGCCATTCTTCGTCATATGAAACCTGTTAGCCGGATGACAGTGCTCGTTGTTCAAAAACGTGATATTCCCTTCACTATCAAGCCTCAGTTTGGCCTTGCATTGTGTACGATGTGTTGAACACCTCCATAGATTTTTCCAATGATTCATAAAAGTATAATCTTCAATTAAAATCAAATCCTTACCACGTTGAGACTTCATCATTCGGTAACTGATGCCTGGTGGAAAATGTATTAAATCTCAGATTAAACTCGCAATATCATAATCAAAATATTATATAGTTAGTATTAAAAAAAACACATTTTTCTGGGCGAAGGATGTTGGAAAACTACTTTATCTATGTATTATTTTATTATTCCGAAATAATATTTCTTGGATTTATTAGTTTAATTAATCACATATTGTTTAAAATAGTAATCATGATCAAGTTATTTTGTTAAACAGGATAAATTTAAACTGCTTCATAAAAATCAAATAAATCCATCTGTATTAAAAAAAACATCGTTTAATGACAACTTGTACATTTAGTCATTATCTAAATTGTTATTGCACCTTTGCCACTGTTGACCATTGGTCTGAATGAATGGACCGTTATGCCGGCACTTCACTTGGCTATTCGTATTTTTACAGACTTCAAAAAAAAGGTATGCTCTTAGTTTTACATGTATGTTTGTCTGCGATTATCTATTTGTAAACTTGACAACAGTCTGTCCTTATCATGCCCTATAAAAAATTAAAAGGACTGACTGACTGAGTCAAGTTTACAAATAGCAAACACGAATAGACAAGCGAAATGCCTTCATTACATATGAATATATTCACCATCCTTCGTCAATTGAGATATTTCTTAGCCGGATGACAATGCTTGTTGTCCAGGAAAGTGATCATCCCCTCATCATCGAACCTAAGTTTGGCCTTGCAATTCGCACTGCGTGTTGAGCACCTCCAGTAGGTCGTTCTCATTTTCGAAAACGTATAACCACCAATTAAAATCATATCCTTCCCACGCTGAGATTTGACAAATTGATAACTGGCGACTGGTAAAAACGAAACATTTCAAAAGGTTAAAGTGTCTTACGGTGCGGTCAGACTATATTTTTTATTTTTTTATTTTATTCGGAAAACGTGCAGTGTTTTTTTAACAGCAATTATAACTAAATGTAAATCTAGACACCATTAACACGTTTTCGCATATGACTAACAATACAAAGCTCGTCGCTGAAACCATACAAGCAGTGTTAAGTGAAAAATACAGGAAAGTAATAAGACTAGAGATAATTGAGATATAACAGCAAGCGACGCTTAAAGCATGCATTAATTAAGCTAGGCAGTTTCAGAATCAGCAAACCAAGAACTGACTAAGATATTTTTAAGTATTTGTGGTTTAGTTATAAATAAGTCAAGTTGGGGGAAAGTTACTAGTTTGTTAATTTCTTTAGCAGACCTTACGAAAAAAGAGTTTTGATCAACAGTAATTATATACTGACAGAACTGATAAACACATATATTTATTATTTAAAGGTCTGAATTGATAAGAATTATTCCCTGTGACTGTGGAAAGTAACCGACGTGTTTTTTTACATGCATATGTTAAACTGTGCATGTATGATGCATATTCCCCCGCAAAAAATAGTAGAATTAGTTGAATAGTACATATTATATCGCTATGGCTACTCCCTTTCGTGATGCTATATTACGGTCCGACCACGCAAGGCCCCGAACGACGTTCCACAAAATAGATAGACAGAAGGTAATCTACATACGAAGTGTGCTCGCACAACGCATATATAGACACCGCTCACGAGTGTTTACCTAAAGCAGCGCTGCGTCGTTCATCCCTCCCTGGGGGACGATCGCTTCCGATGAAGCCTTAGAGGCCTTTCCAGCCAGAGGAAGCCCCTACGGGTGTTTTTTATTCAGTACGATTCTGACATAACCTTGCAGCCGGCTGTAGGGTATCCATGAGGATTTCTTAAACGCTCCCCCGCCTGGGAGGAAACAAAAAAACGAGCCAGCCTTACAGTAGTCGCGTATGATGTGTAATATTTGAAACCTTACCTTATATTAGTAAAAAAGAAATAAAATCTACGACAAAAGGAATAAGCTATTTGAACATTATGTTCTAAAAATTAAATAGCCCGCGCTTTCGCGACTTCCTGTTACACACTCCGTCCCATTTCACGAAATCACTCCCACAAATTGCAGAAAAGCGAGAGGAAAGATGTTACACATCAAAAAAAAAGGACGCGATATGCGATCTGAGCCGCTTGGGAACAGTACGAGCATGAGTTTCATTCGCTAGTTATTATTGGTTTATATAATTCAACACACGTACAAGTACGTACAACGTATGATCACTACTACGGTAATTGGTCTACTACCCGTTGGACCCTCAAGATTCGACCCAAAAGCAAAAAGTGCCCATTGGACCTCTTTTTTGGTGTCCGTTTGACCTTCTTAAAAAGTTTGCACACAAGCCAAATTCTAGCGCGACCGCCGAGCATAATTTTATAAAGTGAAGTACATACATGAGATTACCTTCTATACTTTGTATTTTGTAAACGTGTGGTGCTTACGTTTATGTCCAAATACTTCTCATGCCGCATACATCGCAAAGAAAAAGCCGCCATGCGTCATGACTCATGACTCTTATTTTAGTATGCATATTTTTCCTTAGTTTGAGTTGTGTATCAAAACACACTTAGAAATATTGTTTTTTACTTGTAATTCGTAGAAATGCGGAAAATAAAAACTTGTTTCCCTAGTGGTAAGAAATATAATATAGAGCGTCAATAGTATAAATAAAAAATTGTGAACACATAAACTCCAGCTCAATTATATATATTTGCATCAAATATAAGTGAACTTTATTAGTTATTCAATTTCAAAAGTAAAATTCTTAAATTTTCTGGTGCCATGATTGTGCTTCTCGGGAGCGTAAATTATTTTCCCTTGATGGTTTAACGAAATTTTCTCTTTACAAGCCGGATAATGGCTTGAACATTGCCACTTATAGGGGCTGAATTTGCAATACGTATATCCGTTAACATATATAAGATCTTTTCCTCTCTGCGATTTAACTATGCGGTAAGGAATATCTGAAACACAAAATATATTATCAGCTACTTTTATTTCTGAAATAAGTACACGAAAAATAATTAAAACTTTCAGTGGCTATTCTTTTAGAACCACGATTAAAAATTTAATAAGTCCGCCTAATACCACATTCCAAACTACTTTGACCCAAGAAATCTGAATTGATGTGGTAAGAATCACTGTTGGCTCATGCTCGTTGTAATAAACATACTAGGTCACTCATATATCCGAAGAATCCTTTATATCCTTTATAATATTCGTAATTTTGGGCAGTCGAATACTTGGGAAACCCTATGTGTACTAATTGTGTAAGTATCGAGTTTAAATTTCGAGCGTACCATTTGCAATGACAGTTACGTCAAATACAAAGCGCCACCTACTGGTGGTAGCAAGCACTACGGTTTCCGTTGAGAGCAAGAGTAATTCGAAAACGATCAACGGCGGAATATCACTTTCGATCTTCTGCATCCTCGATTCGTCTCAGTTAGTTTAAATGTACTGATCAGCATTAACATGGTTTTCACGAACATCTACAGCGAAAATTCCGTGGTCGGACTCCATCTACATACCGTTCTTCGCCTTTCGTCACCTGGTGCCTTCTTCCAAGAAGTCGTCTACTCATATCATGGTACGTGGTGCTTTGTTAAGTGTTTAACGCCGTTATTGCAAACCCACGGTTCTCGGTCGTTAGCGACAAAACTCGGGATTCCTTCCAAGTAATCTTCCCTGGATGTATGAGACATCCACCTTCCCACGGTCTCATGCATCTTATATCGACGACCTATACTAACTGTACCATTCTCTTCTTTCAACTCAACCATCTTTCTTAGTTAAAGTTTTTTTTTTGTTTTTTTTTATCTAATTTTCGGACACGCGTCTCCACTCGCACTCTCTCTTTATGAATGTGTTCCCCCACTGGCTATGACGTGTAAAAGACGATCCGAGTCGCGCAATTGGCCTTTCGACTTCGTTTTCCTTCTGAGATGTGATATCCTTTACTTTATTTTAGTTAGTATACTTTTTATGCTAGCCAGCAGCAAATACCTCAACCCCAACTCACCTGATGTTAACATGAAGTTCAAGTGTAGTCTAGTTGCCATAATAACCGAAGAAACAGAAAGGTGTACCACTCCAGCCATCCCTCTGCTCTAAACCCAATCACAACCCTTGTGAGCCCTGGAATTATTCGCCCAACGGTATAAAACAACTGAAAAGTAATACTATTTTACTGAGGTGACCAATCCAGGCGGGGGAGGCAATTGTAGTGTAAACTTTCGAAAATATTTTTTTTACAACATCACATTAAGTGAAGATGCGTCCAAATTATTTAACAGTTATACAGATTATTATTTATCACATCGACGTAATCAAATAACGTAAGAGTCATGTAACATGATCTAACATTGTTCGTCCACACTAAACTGGTATCTAACACGTTAATTCAATATTAATTTATAACATTTTTGTTACATAGTCTAGACGCACTTTAGTCGGATCAATAAAGTGAAAATCCGTAGAAGAATTATTAGAGCAAGATCTGTACAGGAATTAAAAGATTGAACGATTCACCAAGCTGAAGTAGCAATAGACTAGGCGCACGTTCGACAGTCCAAATGACGTCGGGGTCCAGAGGTACTTGTAAGCTAACACGCTTATAATCCTCGTGCAGGCAGACCACCTAAACTGGGTTTATAAGGGGGTCTGTCTGTACTGGATGCATTGGCGTGTATTCCTGAAAAAGACTTTGTCCTGCTGGACAAAGTTGGTTTCCACTGCTGTTGACAATCATCGACTGAGAATGATGACGGCGATGATGAGCTAAGATACAGAAGTAAGAAACCCAACTTACTAGTCTACGTTGGTGTCTACAGTCTGATTGTAATTTGTACAGGAGAAAACAACCAGTAGTTTATCACGCTCACAATTTCCCATAGCAACACGCGTTAGAAACTACATAATATTTAATTTTAGTAGTTACAAAAATATCACACTGAAGGGACACACCAAGGTTGTTATTGTTACTTTCCTTACGATAGAAATTGAAAGAGTCTTTACTTCAATTGGATTTATTCACCATATTTCAAGGTTCTTTCCTTTAAATTACAAAAACGACAGTAGTAGTTTTTTATGTCGTAAATCAGTCGGTTCAACTATGTTATTTTATATGTTATCATCAAATTAATGTGATTATTCTATTGTCTTTGATTTTTAAAAAAAGAAACAAATTGAGACACTTAGATTGATACAAATTGAAATAAAATCCTCCTTGAAAAAAGTTAAGGAATAATCATGAAACACTAAATTTTCTATAAGTTAAGATTAAAACTACCTAATACCCATTAAAATTAGGATTACAATAAAAATTATAACATGTTTTAAAGATGGTCATGGGAGAAATCACCATGAATGTCTAAAATTAAATTACTTAAAAAACTTAAAATTAAAAAACCAAGAAAATACAGAAAAACTTTAAAATTTGTAAATTTTTTGAAGATGTTTGTAATGTTTCTGACTGTAGATATGAGTGAATGATTTTGATTCAGTTCTCAGAATCACACTGCGTTCTCTTCCTTCTTCTAAAATAAATCAAGACCATCACACGCATGTAGTGTACGTTCACTTCACTTTGTCAATCACAATACCTGCAAAAAACAGACAAAATAAGGGTGACATAACAAAATTACCAATTATTAAAAAAACTTCTTCAAGAACTTAATTCGAATTCGTGGCAATGGCAGCAGTTTCCACTCATTTTAAGGAAAATAATATTGCACGATTCAAAAGAGATTTCAATCAGCCAATATGAATAAATTATGTAATTGTTTCCGGACCGAAACAGAGCGTACTCCTTCCTTAAAGGCCGGCATCGCATTTGTGATACTCCTGGTGTAACAGGTGATCACTTACCATCAGGTTAGCCGTCTGCCCATATGCTAATATATATAAAAAAGTATAATTTTATTTCGACCATAAAATATGCTAATAAAACAGATGTGGCAATCGGAAGTAGGGATGAAACGATACGAGTAAATACAAGTAACTACTCGATACTTTTCTTTCAATACCAAGTACTTTTGGCATCGATTCTTTAGAAATGAGTAACAAGTAGTATCGTGAAATAAGTACTTGTATCGGTACTCGGTCGGTCACTCACTGAGAAGTATTAAAAAAATTCATAGGCTGATTATTTACTCTATGGCTTACCATAGAGAACACCTTAGTGTCTACTTGGAATTTTTGTTTCGCGAACGTATCTTTTCTACTGCTCAGTTGGCAGCTTTGCGTATGATTTATATTTATTCCAATTAATTCAGTCGGTCGTTCGTTCATTGCGTGGTATGAGCCTTGGTATCGTTCGTCAAAATTTATCGATACAAGTATATTTTTCATTCGATACCGAGTAGGCATCGATACTTTATGACCGATACAGTATCGAGTAAAAGTATCGATACCTAGATAGTATCGTTTCATCCCTAATCGGAGGTAGAGTCGCTATTGGACTTTGTCTCTTACAATCACAGGGAAGATATGTGTCCCAGCAAAGGGCTTATTAATAGGCTGATGATGAAAAGTGATATCAGTTTCAAATCTGTAATTAACTTAATTCTAAAATTGAAATCCAATGCCCATTTTACCCCAACATAAACTTCAGCGAATATTAGCAAAGAGATGTTCAAGCTTAATGAACATGAAAGTTCCAAGATGCTCTTAACTTAGGCGACTCCGCAGTGAATAGAGAATGCAATGTTCATCAAGCAAAATTTGTCTTAGTTATACTAATTTATTAAAATAGCAAACCTACAAATACGACAAAATAAAGTAGATTAATATTGTGTAGTGAGAATTTTTTGAATGTGTTCCGAGAGTTATGCGCTGCTTCGCTGTCATAAAATGTTAACGTTTGATTTGATACTTAAGAATGAATTCAATGTAATTAAGAATGAGTTTAGGAAGTTTACTTTGTGCAGACCGCCATTTAGGCCCGTATTATAGAAAGATACTCTGTGATTGATCTAGTCTCGAGCATAGTTAGAAAGGGATGTCTCTATATATAGCACATAGCGATATCCCTTTCTAACTGTACTCAAGTAAAGATCAAGACTTAGTTGTCATTCTGTAATGCGGACCGTAGTCTACAAGATTTATATGAGCTAGCATTCATATTCGATAGTTCTTTAGGAGTAGCAAAGTAAATAGGACAAATAATCTATATTAAGTATCAAATTTACCTTTTTTTAATTTGAAGAAGTACTATTTCGCACGATGATAGGTTCCGTCTTTTGATTTCTTGTATTTCCTTGGTGCATGGCAATGTTTGTTGTTGAAATTAAAAATAAAACCATCCTTAATCTGGAACTTCGCCCTACAGTTTGGATTCTTGGTAGAGCAAACCCAAAGCGATGAATGGCCGTTGTTAGTAAATGTGTATCCTCCAAGCAATATAAGATCCTTGCCCTTTTGTGATTTCGCTGTTTGAATGGTAATTTCTGAAAGCAATATTAATGAATCAGTTGTTGGGTTGATGAATATTAAATTTTGCGATATAAAGATACAATTTAAAGAAACATTTAATATTTTTTATTTATACAGGTCTACATAGGTACATAATAAGGAACAATAAATAAAACATGATTCAAATTTGGAAATATTTTATTTTCTTTTAATGAAAAGCGGGTGCCCCGTACTCTTACCAGTGTTAGGCTCTACTGAGTAGAGTACGGGGCACCCGTTTCACTCTCCTTATTTCTTTCCCTTTCTTCTTTGACTAATTGTAAAATGTTCACTTACCAAATCGACTACGTTACAACTGGGACCTTTAAAGAAACCAGGTGGAACGTATACTGAAACAGAAACTGAAGACATTGGAGCTCTTCACACTTCTCTGGATCAGTAGTGGCAGCTGAAGCCACCTTAAGGGCTGGTCCTTACAACTGCCTCTCCAGGCCTATAAATGAAGTCTGTAGAAGAGCAGCAAGGGTAATCAGACTAAACAAGGTTGAATGTGCAGTAACTCATTCAAACCCTTCAAATATGCTGGCGAGAACGAAATCCTTTCTTTTTTATAGATAGGTTCGACAAATGACTCCACCCCACCTGATGCTAAGTGACGGTGAAGTCCAGACGTGAAGTCCTTTAAGCTATTTGCAAAAACGTAAAGATGTCCTAGAAGAATCACTAATAGAAGGTTACATGCAAAAAAGGAACGCAGAATTCAGTGCTATTGTAAGAGCCTTTACCTGACACTGCAAAATCAACACCAATTTCATATGAAATCAAGTAACACTGATGTTTGCAGTTTGCAATTACTGCAATCAGGAGCGTGAGTCACCAAAACATAAACGTAACACCAAAAGCTAATGTGGGCCTCTTATCGACAAACGTAGTATTCATCGGGAACGATATATAATACGCCCAGTGGAAATCAAATCTCTATAAGTTAAAACGTTTTAGCCCCTTGGAAGCTGTCGGGCTAAAAGAGATATTTGGTGGCGATTAACAAATTCACAATAGATGTTTTAAGGTCGCAGTGACGACAGTTTCAATACGGCTCCAAAAATATGAAATAATAACAATAATTCTAAAATGCTTTAAAAAGTTTGAAAACCAATTCCGTCATGCCTTTAAAAAGAATTTTTATTATCAGTCCAGGTGTTAATTCACTATATGTAAATGTTTCTTGTAAGTATCAACATTCATAATTATTCATAACCCACTATTGTATAGAACAACTGTATGGTACTTTTAGCTGATCAACCCTACCTAGCAGCCAAAACCTTATTAATAAAAAAATATTTCTGTCCAGCAGAAATCTTGTAGAAGCAACAACAATTAATCGGAGTAATTATTTATATTAAAGGCCATTAAAATTGAAATATAAATACTAGAATAGCATCGGAATCCCAATATCGGTAAGTTCTACTGAATTTCTTATCTATCATATTATTTCATATGCATACAATAAAACAGTACAATTATTTCATCACCAATCACAGAGACAGGTGCCCCCTGGGCGTTGTTTTTGCTGAGCCAAAGTAATGATCGTGTATTCAGCTTTGGATTTTAACACAGTTTTTGGTACCGAAACACAAAGTCACAAATATATTTGCTTACTCATATGTTGTTAACCATATTTATTAGCAGAATCGACGCTTGTTCTTTAGTAGTAATTTACTATATTCTGATATATTTACCATCATCACATTTCAAGTATTTCTTAGGTGGATGACAATGTTCGTTGCATAACTTCACGATTTTACCGTCTTGTAAACGTAATCTCGCAAAGCATTTGGGATTTTTTGTGGAACAAACCCAACTGTTGTTGCAGTTAACAACTTGTGAAAATGTGAATCCGTCAATAAGTATAAGGTCCTTGCCTTTCTGCGATGTCACAATATCGTACCCGAATTCTGAAAAATAAACACCAATAACTATTCGACACTTAATGTTTTCTTCCGAAAAGCATTATTATGGTACATGTTACTATGTATAAATTAACATAAGGTTAACCCGTAGATAAATGATTGGTCTCGCTAAAGCGACCTATCATTTATCTATAGGTTTAACAGTAAGAGTTCTGTAAGAAGTTTCTGTGATGCTATTTTGTTTCTCTGTCTTGGTGAGATGAGAAGCAATGGAATGGAATATTCATGTAATTCAAATAATACTTAATTAAAAAACTATTTCTTTTGTCTCCTCCGTCCTCCATCATTATTTTTTTTGCAAAAAATAATTCTTAATGAGTAGTGAGAAAATCTTGTGGGAGAATTCAAATATCTGAAACGCGACAGAGCGGTTGTGCTTGTGACATGGAAATTCATTACAACAAATCAACAAACAAGCGCCATGTTCAAAGGTTACCGAGACCTAGCTAGAGTGCGCGCACCTACATCTTATCTAGCTGTCAATTTGACTGTTTTGTTGATACAAACTAGGACGTCACACAAGGTGCTCTAAAATAACGAGTGTTTGAAATTCCACATTATACTAATTTTTCTACGTTGAATATTTTTATGCTATAAAATAAGGGGATGTAAACTACAAAATAAAAAAAAAATATATAAAAAATCATTACTGGATACAGCCTACTTCAATCGTATCAGGATTTATTTGATCGTAGTTAGTTTGACTTATTGTTTTGTTAAAATTAGATTAGAACAGCGAGTTACCAAAACTAAGCACGAGATGAGCCAACGAAATAAGCATGCGGCGGCAAAGAACCAGTAATAAAATAATGTATTTTTACAGTAAAAAAAAACACAACAGTAATCAAACCTATTTTTAACTAGTTCATATACACTTCTGCCCTCTTTGAACCCCTTAAATGGTGATTTCTAGGATAAAATCTATCCTATGTCCTTTCCTGGAACTCAAACTATATCTATACCAAATTTCATCCGAATCCGTCTAGCGGTTTAAGAAGAGATAAAAGACAGACAGATACACTTTCGCATTAATAATATTAATATGGATGTTAACGACTTTATACACCAATCCACCACCAGAGAATCATGTCATAATCGACACCAATA
Organism: Chilo suppressalis; assembly: GCA_902850365.2. Classification (NCBI taxonomy): domain Eukaryota; kingdom Metazoa; phylum Arthropoda; class Insecta; order Lepidoptera; family Crambidae; genus Chilo; species Chilo suppressalis. Next base: position 5,228,609 of record OU963906.1, on the reverse strand, counting down.
TCACTTGTTGTTACAATCCCATAGTAACTCTAGGGGAGGGTACCGTTGTAGCTTAGATAATATTGAAAATATCACACTTGGTAGTAAAAATAAAACAGTTACTAAATAAATACTTTAATTACTAAGAGATCTCGCGTGCTCGTCATCCAAGACTAATATTAACTATCCATTTGTCTAAGCGAATAAATGCTCCAATCATCTCGATCACTTAAAGTATGTAATGCGAATATAATACCAACTAAGAAATAGCTGCGCGCTGGTTCAAATTTGTGTGCACTCACTTATCAGCTGGCCGCTACTATTAATAATTTGATTGTTTAAATTTTAATATAACCCTGGGATGTGAACAAATATTTAGGCGGTGGGTGTTGATGTTCTGTCTGCGCATTCGCTATTCCGCCCATCTCATCAAGCTTCACGCGTGCTCTGCAACCACTATCTTTCTTAGAACAGTAGTAGTTCCTTGAATCCTTCATCTGAGAATATGTGTAGCCTTCAATCATGAGCAAATGTTTCCCGCGCTTTGAAGGTATCATGGTATATTTATATTTCTTCTTAAATGTTTCGGCTGTAATGTTTTAAAATCAAATTGAATATGGGTTTGCAACATACAAGTTTTAACATGCGAAGGGATATTAGTAAAAAAAACAGACTTGGGAGTTCATTACGGAATAAATAATTTTATTTTTAATATAAATCATATTATGATTTTGTTTCAACTTGAGCTAGCAGCAGCAGCTACCTTCTTTCCACGACTTTTACCAAATCCTAGCTTCGGTGCCTAGCCCCTGAGCGTGATCCCGAGCGTGGTTGCCATTCGAGATCAATTCCGACCTAACGGCCATCTTCTTACCTTCTTGCTAATCAAATATTTCATTACATTACACTTACATTGGATTACCATGCGTTAAGCTCCATTTTACCCGTCTTTTGTCTACAGGGTAGTCGCCACGTAGACCACGCGAGGACTTTTAGGAACCGATACTAATTCTATCAGTGACAAGCAAGCTATCAGCGGTGCTATCGTGCATGTCTGATAGATTTGGGTTCCCATTTACTACTTGGGTTGGCATGGCAATATTTATTTGATTAGAGATAAAAGGTTTATTATTTTTGGCTATTTAGTATTTTCGGCGGTTAAGTTTTTTGTTAGAAAGTTCTTTGGTTGAAGATGTATTATGGAAAGAGATTTCATTAAATAATAAAACTTTGTTGTACTTCTAAATTTTAATATTAACCTCAATTTGGCTGCGTATCAATATTCGTTCTGATCGTAATTTCATTGTTTTCTTGTATGTCTTCATAGTCAGTACTTTCTTCATTTTCATCACGCGAATCACTAAAATAATTAGTTTTATCCCCATCTTTAATTTCTTCCTCTTTCGACGTTCCAGAAGATTCAGACACATCTAAATTTTCCTCCAGGCTCACCATTTCATCAGATCTTTCTTTTTGGTTCGTCTGACCAGACATGTTTGCCGTACATCCTTTCATAAAAATAGTTGAATGTTTATTCTTAATATGACGTGTCATATTGCTATATGATCCTGGGCTACATTTCACGATTTTTGAACAAAGCAGACATTGCTTACTTCGCTCATCGATGTTTTTCATGTATTCTTTAACCCAGCCCCATCTGTTAAGTGCTGAAAAATACGTTATTAAATTATTATACCAAGCTAAAACAAAAAAAAACGATTTTAAATGCTGCTACTTACTCCTTTTAGTAATCAAAACTGCGATAGAATCATTGAAGTCGCGAGTTCCAGTATTTAAATCTTCTGAATTTTTATTAGTATTGTCAATATCTTTACTGTCGGTTTCTCTTACTGTTAATGGTTCATGCTTATCATCAGAAGTAGTTAAATAATCTATTTCATGTAATAATTTTTCATCTTCAATGTATTCCAATATGTAAATTTCTTCTTTGTTACTTTTATTGTCGATATCCGAAAGCGTCTGTTCTTTTTTGTAAATATTAGGATGGCGCAATTTTATATGACGTTTAAAATTATACCAACCATTTGATAAACGTAATACAGCACTACAAATCAAGCATTTACATTTCTTTTCACCGATTGACTCACAGTATTTTCTTTCCCATTGTAAATTACCTGAAACAAAAAGTCAATCAAACGAGGTTATACCAAGAAATTATATCAAGCAAGTCCATTTTAAGTTTTGTGAAAATAAATATTTTCATAAAACCGCATAAAAATATGACCCGAGGCATGTGGGGCCCAATCTTACTCAGTAACAGGAACTAAACATCGTTATGATCTTGTGGTTTGCTCAGGGACAAATTAACCCTAGGACTAAAAGGACTATGACGCAAGGAAGCAGGCTGCATGAGGCGGCAGAATCTGTAATGTAACTGACCTATATTTTTATTTCAAATATTAAATACTATTGTAAGAAAAAAATCCATTTAATTTAATGTAAAGATAAATATGTTGCATCATATTTTAAAATGAGCCTCTGAGTGTTCCATAAGGTTAGCGATAACTTTCTTAAACGAAGGCTGCATTTAATCGCAAATTATTGAAGATGAAAAATTCTAAGCTTTACTTTTTTTTTATTTGGGTGGACTTCTGATGCTAATAAATAATTGATAGAATGTGTGACTTAATTGTTTTAAAAAAAATACTAATACCTAATAAGGTGTATGAATTTCCACTTGATCTGAATACCAAGCAAATGAATATTACAATGCGTCCTTTTCGTTTCTTATTTCGAATAAAATCTTGGTGTGATCCTTATTTGGACTATGCATAATTTTTATTGTGTATGATTTAAGTCCTTATGATTTAGTTCTGACGTGGTTAACCATACCGGTAATAGCAACTTATACTATTATTATATGTTATTTTGCTGAACATGTCTTCTTCTGCTTTTAACAAACATATACTAGTGTAAGCATGCGTCTAGATAATATCAGAACGAATTATACACTAATTATCGAACTTGTTCAAACTACATATGAAAATTTTATGTTTTGCAAAAGTATGCTTACTTTTAACAATGATTTACACGCTTATAAACTAAGATTTCAGTAAAAGTATAAATATTATAAGACGGAACATCAAAGCACCTACTTCCACAAAAAAACCTCTTTAAATGTAATTTTAATTTTCCATCACATGCTCTATTACTCTAGACATAAAAGTGAAAGTAAACAAAAATTATCATTTACAATTTTATTTTATTTATTCTTTATCTAATTCTAAAACGTTAAATTAAATTTATTAAATTTTAGCGCATTCTAACTATCGTTAGTAGATTTTGCATTCTCTAATTCAGAAATACAATGTAAAAGTTCTTTTTTGTAAATATGTTCATGTTTGGCTCTAATATGTCGTTTCATGTTGCCGTAAATTCCTGGTCGCATTTTTATTACTGTAGAACATATTGAACATTGCCATTTTTCAAAATCAATTTTCTCACAGTAATCTTTTACCCAGCCAGATCGCATAGCAATACCTGAAAAAACTCATAATATTAGTACCTGCCTACCTTTTCACTTGTAAAAAAAATCAAGTCATTTTTTTTTTGTTAGAAGACTAAAAGTTTAGTTTGGCGACCTCTGAGGCGTGAGTAGTATGTACACCGGTTTTTTAAGGTGTCGTCTACTCAGAGGTACTAGGTTCCAAGCCAGGTGGTCTAAGTCATGGCTGTTTATATCAAAAAAATTACCTAAATAAGTATCGTTATATGTATTTCTATCCGTCACCCTAGTATCCCATAACACAAGCTTTAAGGTGTCAAATCAAATCATCTTTATTGCGAATATAGGTTACAAAGTTGTTACACAAATACATTTTAGTACAGTACAGCCATATTCTGCCTTATCAGCATGCAATATAATATTTCTATAAATCATTAAGTATTTCAATGTCATATTAATAAATTAAACATAGTTTATTCAAAGTGTCCAGGTTATATGACATATTATTACACTTTTACTACATAACACGGCCACAGTCATGATCTTACATTGTTCGTCCGCTGTTCGAATACTTTTGTATTAATTTCATACAGTAATTTCTACTTTGAAGAAAAGATTTAAAAACCAGAGAACCAACATAACGAGAATCAAAGCGGTTGTGAGAAGAACTCAACGTAATTTAGTAAAAAAAGGGTTTACACGCTCATGGATTTTTTCAAGAAATAATTCATAGAATAGCAACCAAAATCAGACGGTTCATCAATCAATGTCTTAAAATCGCGATTTACAAAAAAAAATGTGTGTCAAAAACTAAACTTAATTTGTTTCAGTCACTGCTCAATACTGAAACGTTGCTACCCAAGTAAGTAATTAGTTTGGAATAACAATTGTTTTTTTAGGTCATGGGCTGCTTGCTCATCTTATGATTGAAGTGCTGATTTCATTTGCTACCAAAATTTCATAACTACAAACCCTTATTTACTTCTGTTGTACCAGTGATAGAAATACATGAGAACTTTTGTTAAAGAAAACACGCTACGCACGGTCGCAAACGCATAGATTTCTCTTTAACCATTTGTTCTTAGACTGCATTATATCGAGTATGACTGCGGGTTTCTGTTTGTGATGTTTGCAAGTCGTACCCAAGCTATGTAGACTTTTTTATTTGGTTAGCGTTAATGTTCTTAATATTAATACTGTTATATATGCTTACCTACTTTTTTGATCAAAATTTACCTGATTTTGGCAGTATATTAACATCTGGATTGGTAGTAATTTCAATGTTTTCCTGTATGTCATCACAATCTAAACCTTTCTCATTTTCGCTTTGCGAATCACTTAGTTTTTTACTTTTTTCTCCACCTTTACTGTGTTGCTCTATTAAAGTAATAGCAGATTCAGGTGTATTAAATTTTTCCTGCTGGCTTTCTGCATTATCGGAATTTTCGCCTTGGCTCTTCTTAGGCATATTTGCCATATATTCTTTCATAAAAACACTCCTATGTTTACTTCTTATATGGCGTGTCATATTACCGTATGTTCCTGGAGGTAATTGTAAGACGCTTGAGCAAAGCAAGCATTGTTTTCTTCGCTCGTCGATGTTTCGCATAAATTTTTTTACCCATCCCCATTTGCTAGGTGCTAAAAAACGGTGTAATAAAACTATTACTTTTTCACAGTTTAAAAACAAACAAGCGATAATAACTTACTTACTCATTTTGGAAACCAAAACTGCGACGGATTCTTGATCATCTTTAGCTTCAGTGTTGAAATCATGCGAGTTATTTTTATCAGAGCTGTATTCATCTTCGCTGTCAGAGTCTTTTTCCGAGACGTTTTGGGGTTCATGCTTATCATTGGAAGTAGTAATATAATCTACTTCATCTAATAACTTTTCATCTTCAATATATTCCAAGATGTAAATTTCTTCTTTATTACTTATTTTGTCGACAGTTGAAGACGTCAGCCCTAACTTCTCTTTTACGTAAATATGAGGATGTCGCCTTCTTATGTGACGTTTAAAATTTCCATAGTGAGCTTTACGTAAACTCAAAACCATATTACAGATCAAGCATTTATATTTATTTTCCATGATGTTCTTACAATACTTCCTTTCCCATAGGAAATTACCTACAACAATATATAATTTTTAAAACCTTAAATTTATAGTGAAAATTCAAAACATTAATGTTGTATAAATAAACCTTTTAACAATACCATGAAATAACATCGATATATAACAAAAAACAGAAAATAAGATCAGAATAAGGAAAAACAGGTGTATAATAATTTATTTGACACTTTTAATTGCATCACTTGCACGTTTAGTTGTATCAGCACCAGCTTAAATACCAGACTTGAGAAAATTGAATTTAAAAAATACCAATTCTGTGATTCTTATCATAATTAAAAAAACAACAATTCCAGTTAAGTTTAACAGATGATTTACTGGGTATAAATATTGTCCCACCTAGCATTTTAAGTTTAGTCCTATATGGTTTCGACGGTCTAGCTAAAAACAAATGTTACACTGAGCAAAAAGTTTTACGCAGTTTTGAAGCTTATTTTATTTATGAACCATCTTGGTCCTGTGTTTTTTAAATACATTGTTGCTGCTCAAGCTTACTTAATTATATTTTTTGCTATAGATAGTTGAAACTTATAACACTAAGTGGGCCGATAGATTTATCCAAAAGTGTATTACAGAAATTGTTAGTCCTTTATTTATTAAATATTCAAAATATCTGGAAAATCATAGAAGTAATTATTAGATTCGTCCACTTTCAAATGTGCCAATTGCAATATAGTAACCATGCGTAGGCATAATCAGTAAGATAAGTCACTACTTAAGGTAGTAAATTTTACTCTTAGCAAATGAAAAAGGCTCTAAGGCTACAAATTCTCCTTTCTTTACACAAAAAAAAAACAAGCGAGCCTTACAGTAGTCGCGTATGATGTGTAACATTTGAAACCTCACCTTATATTAGTAAAAAAGAAATAAAACCTACTACAAAAGGAATACGCCATTTGAACATTATGTTCTAAAATCAAATCAAATAGCCCGCGTTTTCGCGACTTCCTGTTACACACTTCCGTCCCATTTCACGAAATTACTCCCACAAATGCAGGAAAGCGAGAGGAAAGATGCAACACATCAAAAATCTCTTGACCACTGTTGGTTGCCACTTATTTACTCTTTGAATGATTATATCAACACATTGTCCAGCAGTGGGTGGTTATGTTCTGCATTCTTATAAGCAGTAGAAGTTTCTTGTAGCCTTTATCTGGGACATGTAGCCTTTCAACATGACTAATATTCTTCCAACGTTGTAACGGAGTTCCGATCGGGGGGCACGGCAGTGCCCCCGCCAAGGCGAGTGCGAAGCAAACACTGCCGTACCATCCTTTACTGGAACCATTTCGCCGCATTTTCAGGCCCCTATTTGAGAACCTCTGGATAAGACCAGAACGCAGAAATTTTTGTCATCCAGTAAGCTATAATCACATACTTAAAATCCAAATTACTCTTTCAAAAAATTTCAAGTCTGTAGGTCATTTAGTTCCGAAGTAAAGCGAAAGCAAAGTTACTTTAAAGTTTTTTCTCAATAATTTGTCTCGAAACATTCACATTATACAAGAATTATGCCCAGACTTAAGATTACAATAATTGTCATATATATATCGAATTCTCTAAATATTTTTTAATATATCTCTTTCATCACCATTCTTATTCTTATAAGCAAGCAGGACAATAAAAGACAGCAAATTTTGTTAACATCAACTCATTTAATTACATTATTCATAACTAGCTTTTATTTTCCATATAAAATAACATTGCCTAACCCTTTGACTGATCTCCGAAATTAAGCATAACTAACATATATACAGGAAGAGTTATCGCATTTATAATTTTTATTATATTACTGTGAAAGTATGCATTATCATTTATTATATATACAAATTACATTACAAATTCAACACATTTTACTAATCTTCTAAAATCGTTTTTACAGCGTCCGATTCAGAAACAAAGTGTAAAAGTTCTTTTTGGTAAATATTTGGATGTTTGTTTCTTATATGCCGTTTCATGTTACCGTAATATCCTGGTCGCATTCTTAATTCTGTCAGACATAGCGAGCATTGCCATTTTTCATCATCAAGTTTCTTAGAGTAATCTTTCACCCAGCAATAGCGCATAGGAATACCTGAAATTTAGTAACATTACCTTTAGCCAAGTAACGATATATATTAACAAATTTTATCCGTTAAAATGCCATGCCAGAAATAATTATAATAAAAAGAACTTGAGATTAATATATGCAATAAGAACAAGCTATTATTATATATTTATATATATATATATATATATATATATATATGTGTGTGCACATTAATAGCTTTTCTTTAGTTTTTAAATATAATGCGATAAGAGAAATTTATCAATACCGTATTTTATGCTTTATACTTTTCGGATGATCAATATGTACCTGAATATGGCTGGATATACATTTTTGAATTGGTCGTTATTTCAATGATTTCCTGTACGTCTTCACACTTCGTACTTTCTTCAGTTTCGTTACGCGAATCACTAAGATCTTTGTCATCATCTTCGTTTTCGTCTTCTTTTGAAGATATATTTATTTTTTCCTTCTGGCTCTCTGTATCGTCCGATTGTTTCTTTTGCCTCTTCTTGTTAGACCAGTTTGCTACAAATTCTTTCTCAAAAATATTTGCGTGTTTAGCTCTAATATGGCGAATCATATCCTTGTTTGATCCTGAAGCTAATCTTAAGACGCTAGAGCAAATCCGACATTGCTTACATCGGTCATTGATGTTTCGCATGTATTTTCTCACCCAACTCCATTTGTTAGAACCTAAAAAAAAACAAAATATTAAAAATTTATATTTCAAAGTATGACACTAACAAACCAACAATGCAAATACTTACACATTTTAGGAAACAAATCCGCGGTCGCTTCCGGATCATCATTAGCTTTAGTATCAAAATCATCCGAATCGTATTTATCAGGACTACCATCTCCTTCGCTGTCATCTTCTTGTGCAGTAAGTAAAGATTTGGATATATTTGATTTTTCCGTTTGGTTCTCCGTATCGTCTGATGTCTTCTCTTGACTTTTCTTTCTAGGCATATTTGCTATTCTATATTCTTTATTATAAACATTTAGATGTTTATTCTTAATATGACGTGTCATATTACTGTATGATCCTGGAGCTAGTCTCAAGACGTTTGAGCAAAGCAGACATTCCTTACTTCGCTCATCGATGGACCGCATGTATTTTTTTACCCAACTCCATCTGCGAGGAGCTAAAAATATGTCACAAAATATTATTTCTCAGTATGAAAAATATCAAATCTACAGTACAGTTACTTACTCGTTTTAGAAACCAAAATTGCAATTGCTTCCTGATCATCATTAGCTTCAGTGTTACAATTATCCGAGTCGTTTTTACTAAGACTGTCTTCATCTTCAGTATCGGCATCTTTTGATGTCACTTTTTGTGGTTCATTCTTATCATCAGTAGTTATATAATCTATTTCGTCTAAGATACTTTCGTCTTCGATATACTCTAATATGTAAACCTCTTCTTTATTACTAGATTTGTCGATATGAGAAGGTGGCAGTCGTAACTGTTCTTTTTCGAAAACGTGAGGATGTAACCTTTTCATGTGACGTTTAAAATTTCCATAACTACCTTTAGGGAAAGTCAATACACTATAACAAATCAAGCATTTGTATTTCTTTTCGCCGATGTTCTCACAGTACTTCCTTTCCCATCGAAAATTACCTAAAACCAAATTTCACTTAATTATTAAAAAATCCAAAAAACAAAAATTAAACCGAAATAAATAATAAGAGAAAACATATCATTACTATAATATTTTATGCTGTAACAGGATTTGCGATACGTTATGTTTAAAATAGTAATATTTTTTAAAGAAACAGGTACTAATATTGTCCCTTACAGTTATAGTCTTATCTTTTATTGTATTTTACGCAGAAAGTAAAAAAAAACGTGTAACTGTTTTACTATTTATTTGGTAGCACTTATTTCGAGAAATATTTTATAAATATACAAGGGCGTGGGCGACCACTCACTCATTTTTAGACACTGACTTGCGTGCATTTCTACACATCTCTGTTATTCACAAGGAAATTCCAATCTCAACTGAGTATAGAGCACTAAAGTATGAGGCTTCGTGTACCCATAATTAAAACTTTTACTCCCTACATTTATGTATATACGTCACCCTAGGCTATCGGATATATCGCCGTCCCCGGAGAATAAAGTGATAACTGCCATTATTTTAGTATTAGTTTTACATCATTTTTGTGATCTGTGGGTACTAATACACTTGCTCAATTTTTTATAAAGAAAATAATTTAGAATAACGAATTTAAATTAATTACTGCATAGTTATTCACGGAATTACAAAATATTACAATTATATTCAATGATTCTACCCATGTCAAAAAATACTAGAGTAAATCGCTACATTGTATAAAGCAAAGTCGCTTCCCGCTGTCTGTCTCTCCATATGTATGCTTCGATCTTTAAAACTACGCAACGAATTTTGATGCGATTTTTTTTAATAGATAGAGTGATTCAAGAGGAAAGTTTATATGTATAAACCATGCATAATATAGTAGAGAAACACTGATATTTTTAGAGGTTTTTAATGTAAGGTTGTAAATAAGCTCATTTTTTGAGCTTACATTGCAAACGCTGGCTGAACCCTACGAGATAGATCAAAATAATGTACTACAGTATTGTACACCATAAAAAGGTCTCCAAAAAAGTCCGCGATGGTATATGTCTATCTGTTAGAGATAACCTACAATAACCATTTTTTATCCTATACTTTTTACGAGAAATAATAGCTTATTTACGAAGCGATTTTCAGCAATATAAAATTCATCCTTATCCAATTAAGTACCTTAAATACATTGTGATTTAATGTATTTAAGGTAATAATATTTTTTATTTTCCAGTATAGCAAAGAAAGCTTGGACCTCGCGATTCAGGAAATTGGAGATGGGGAAAAAATAAGAGAAACTGCACGAAAATATGGGATACGACATAGCACTATTATAAACTAAATAAAGTCACGGACGCCGTTAATTCGAAAAATGGGGATAGATCCTCCTTGTATTGTGAATTCAAGGCGATTTTACAAAATTAAAGAAATGGCAAATTATTTGCCAAAAGCTTGAATGGACATTGTTAATATAAAAGTATGATTATCTAAGACCGTCCAAAGATAATTAATAAAAATAAGTTAAATAGATCCATAAAATATATACCTAAGGTAGGCTTTAAGTTTAATTAAAATGAAGATTTTATGAGAATGTTGTGATCTTATTAATATACTATATATATAATAATATATATTTTATTAAGTATGAATGTTCGTAAATATCCAAAGATTTAAAAGTTCATACTTTAACAGAAAACCTTTAAGCTTGTACTTAAAATAAAAACTTTATGACACTGTTTTAATGTTATTATTTACTTATAAATTATGTAGGTACAAAAATTGCTGCAATAAGAATAGAATTTTTAAATAATATGTAGTTTTATTTACATGGTCAACCACTAGAATATCCACCGGTCAAACAATGAAATCTTCTGGTCAAACTTAGAAAATATAGGGGTAAATTGACAAAAAAAATGTAACAATTTTTCTGTAAGAAAAGAAATAAAAGTTATTAGTTTACTGCATTACACATCTAAATGGGATGATACATAAAAATAATTAAGTTTGTATCTCATTTCATATTAGAGAAAAATAAAAATTTATATTAAAATCTGCCTTAATTGGTCAATTATACCCACGGTGACCCTAGTACTACTATTACAGATTTTTTTACTATTAATAGTTTATGTGTCTCTTACTAACCGGCGATTGCTTCCCGTTGTGATATCATTGATCACAGAGCCATCATTGTGTCGAAAAAAGAGAACATCTTTTCGTCAATACGATAACGTCGATCTCATGACGATAACATCGATCTCATGTTTCTTCATGGGGCTTCCTGAAGGATAAAGGGCATAGAGTAAACCAGTATAGGCCAGGCTTACCTTTGCTCAACTCCAAGTTGCCCTACTCTCAACTCATCTCTGCAAATGACTGCATCACTTCCTCAGCCTAGCATGGAAGTTCACATATCACTACTGTGAAGTAGCATTTGTAGATAATGCTTTAGAAATCTTATTTTATATTTTTTTATGCAAAATAGGCAATGCGTTTGACCACAATCTCACCTGATGGAAAGCGATGATGAGGCCTAGGATGGTACACGCCTGCCTAGAAGATGCCTGTTCACTCTGGCCTTGAAGATGTCCAGATTATATTGGTCCGGGAAAACAGACCTCGGCAAGGAGTTCCACTCCCTAGCCGTTCGTATAATGAAGGCCGAAGCAAATCGCTTCGTGCGAATGTGAGGAACTTCGACAACATAAGGGTGGAAGCCTTCGCCGCGCCTGGTCGTCCGGTGGTGGAAAGGGGAAGGGGGGATCAAATTATGTAATACCTCCGCACACTCTTCGAAATGTAACCGATAAAACACCGAGAGGCAAGCTGCACGTCTTCGGTGGTCTAGGCTCTGGAGATTAGCCACAACGAGAGCGTCACTGCCTATGAGTCTCTTCGAACGGTGTTCCACCGAGTCCAGTGCATCTAGCTGATACCAAGCAGATCCGTCCCAAAGGTGACAATAGTACTCCAAGCAGGAGCGAACTTGGGCTCGGTAAAGGTTAAGGAGCTGCTCAGATGTAAAATATCGCCTGACCTTAGAAAGTATTCCAAGTTTTCTGGCAGCAGTTTTAGCAATGGACTCGATGTAGCGACCGAAATTGAGACTGGATGAGATGTCCATACCCAAGAGCTCGAGATGGTCTTTAACCGGCACGGAGACATTTCGGAAAGTCGGAGTCAGATGGAATGGACTCCGTTTCGTCGAGAAGAGACAGGCCTGTGTTTTAGAGGGATTGAGTCCAACCAAGTTAGCTTCACCCCAGAGGGAAACAGCTTCCAGGGTTGCATTCACTCCCTCCACCATCGCCTCCCTTAATGATCGGACATCTGCATCAGACTTCACATCAGGCAGATATCTCTCCGAAACTGTGCTGTCGTCTGCATACCCAAAGATACCGGGAGTTAGGAGCAGATCATTGATGTGCAGCAAGAATAGAGTTGCGGAGAGGACAAATCCCTGGGGGACACCGGCATTAATACCAAGCAGATCCGACGATGTGCCATTAATGACTACTCGTATCGATCCGCCCCTCAGAAAATCTGCAATCCAGTTGCAAACTCCGACAGCGATTCCATATGAAGGAATCTTGCCAATGAGACTTGCATGCCAGACCCTGTCTAAAGCCTTAGAAATATCGAGAGAAACGACGAGAGCTTCGCCGCGTTTCTCTATGGCTTCACTCCATAAGTGGGTAGCATACACAAGAAGATCCCCAGTAGATCGCCCACGGCGGAAACCGAATTGGCAGTCATTGAGGAGATCGTTATCTTCGAGGTAAGCGAGGAGACGGTTGTTCAATACACGCTCCATAATCTTACAGAGTATGAGCGTGTATTGAGGTGATTGCAATAGGTGATAGTTGGCAGGGTCGGCACGACTACCCTTTTTGGGCACTGGTTGGACATTGGCAAGCTTCCAGGTTTTCGGAACTTGGCCAATCTCAAGGGATAAGCGATATAGGCGAGCCAGAAAAGTCATATAGCCTTTGTCAACTGAATGTATTAAGAACGAAGCACAAACCTGAATAATATTTAAGTATCTAGAATGATACTGATCGACACATTTCCGACAGTAATCATGATCTTGACAATGAACTGTTAGTTCTAAGTGTGCGCATGTTGTAGATGGTCAGGTCGAGTCTTCGTGGGTCTTAGGATCTTGAAGTACCGTGGGATTCTTAGCATCCCCTGCTCCGTGGTTACCATAATTATAACATGAGTAGGTACTTCAAGATGTATGCGTATTTTAGATCTCTTTCTTTACTTGTGTTTGTGCGAATAAAAAATACCAAATAAATTGAAATTAATTAATTGAATCTGAAATTAGCCATAAGGGAGTATTAATAAAAAAGTTTGACTAAATAAGTAAGTATTTGAAGAAACTATTGCTGTCACGTATTGGCAAATACCGTGCGATAGGGACAAAAGCAGTTAACGCTAAAAATTGCTAATTTGGATGTTTGGCTCTCGACGATTTTCTCCTCAAAAATTTGATACACGTATAAGAGATTACACAAAAAATAATAAGTAGCTATACTATGCCCCTATGTTTATATTTTTTTGGAAATGCTTATTAAATCTCCGTACTAGACGTCTATAATGGTGATAAATATTTGTATATTTTTGGTGGCCTTCTTCGAGGGCTTCTAGTTTCTTTGTAACACAAGTTACCGAAAAAAGGAAGACATTAGTGATAAAAATCAAGGAGAAATCAGGCGACAATGTTTGTATGGGATTTTGCTTTCATAATGATAATTTAAAAAGTAACGCTTTTGCGTTTATTGCTTAAAATAATATACATAGCTTATTTCGACCAAAGTGGCGGTTAAACGATTTTGTTTTTCCACTGTCGATAATATTAGCATATCTACTTTTATCACAAAATCAAATTTTTAAAATCAAAAAAGAATAAAAAGGTTTTACGATATACGAAAATAAAAAGATATTGAAGTATCATCAATTTCACTTGCACCTTTATAATCCATAGAATAAAAATACATGTCAGTGGTTTTGGCTCCCTGTCAATGCGAATTAAATGATAATCAACATTATACAAATTAAATTTTCATTAACTTTTTATTTTCTAAATATCTCCCTTATATCTTATTGTACGCATTCTTTACTAAAAAAATCTTATCACCTGTCTGCGTCCAGTATTTAAGGAGCATTTTTGCAGTTATCTTTTTATTCTCCGGGGACGGTGTTATATGAACTGCCCGCTTACTAGGGCATAGGCCGGCGACGCCCTTGTTTGTATAACATACATTTTAAATTTTAATATAATGTCCTGAGGCAGTGCGGAGGTAGTTAGGGGGTGGATGATCATGAATATTATCAGCCAGTATAACCCTGCCCGATTTGTTCAACTTAATACGAGCTTTACACCCTGTGTTCTTCTTCGAACAATAATAATTACACGTCATTGCATTTTGAGAAAAAGTGTGTCCATTTTTCATCATTAATAGTTGTTTTCCTTTCGTTGTTGGTATTAAACGGTACTCTAAATCTGTAAAAATATTTGATAATTACACATTTTAACAACAATACTTTCAGTAATCATTGCGAATAAATATGGAATAGTTCTTTTTAATAATTTTGTTTATTTCTCTATTCTATTCTCTATATGACTATAATGCCATATACGACATCTCCCTTTGTTTATCAAATCAAATCATTTTTTTTAATAAAATAGATACAGTTTAGTCTAAATCATAATCTCGAAATCTCACTGGCATTGAAACATGTCTTATAAGTCTCACACTCCTTTCTTGGCTGTTAATTTGATTATTAGAAGTCTAGGTAATTTCTAACATATCTGAACTAATATTACTATGTATTATTATTCCCTTCATTATTAATTGGAACAATATTATAACTACTTCTTATTTAATCTCTACAAGTTTTTGGAGAATTTGTGAGTACGTTATTTATTTTGTGTCAAATTAACGTTTCACCATCCAATCTGTTTGTGAACAACGCGACCTTTGCTTTTTCATTGAATTTATTTTCAATAGTATCTGCCACTACAAGGTAATTTTCAAATTTTTGTTTAAACATCCGCCATTTCCATAGATTGTTTGTTCTTCCATAATAGGGGTGTCGACAAAATAATGGACACGTATTTTTTCTTTGGTCAATCAACCAAAAAATAACAAAGATAAAGCGCGTCAAAGTTTGGAAGTGGTGGCTCGTCACTTTTAAGTACAAATTGTACCAAAACGTGAAGTCATGCGACTTTTCAAATCAATATACCTCTGTAATTCTGTGAAAAAAGAAAAAATACGTGTCCAATACTTTTTGGTAATCTACCTGATACACGAAGAAAAAAAAGTAAGTCGTCATCCCTATTATCGCCCAAAACCAGCGAAAGTTTCTCGGACGACAATAATGCCTCCATTTTATGTTTTTGCTCAATAGTTACTTATATAGGGCTACACACTCATTTTTTCATATATTATTTAGGTCCTTTATGTCTTCAGCGCCATGTTTTACTTTAATAAATAATAACACATTAATTTAAATCACCATGATTTTTATTAAGACCCAATAGGCCATAGATTAACACAGTGTTTCCATTACTATAATATTACCATAATCAACAAAAAGCAAAGCAGTGCCATTTCTTCACATATATTATAAGCAACGTAACAGTAACAACACACCTTACGAGTTCTTTACTAAAAAAATCTTATCATCTGTCTGCGTCCAGTATTTAAGGAGCAATCGGCAAAAATCAGTTTTTTTTTTTCCTGAAAACTTTCATTTTTGCAGTTATATTTTTATTCTCCGGGGACGGCGATATATAAACTGCCCGCCCACTAAGCCATACGCCGGCGACGCCCTTGTTCGTATAACATACATTTTAAATTTTAATATAATGTCCTGAGGCAGTGCGGAGGTAGTTAGGGGGTGGATGATCATGAATATTATCAGCCAGTATAACCCTGCCCGATTTGTTCAACTTTATACGAGCTTTACATCCTGTCTTCTTCTTCGAACAATAATAATTACACGTCATTGCATTTTGAGAAAAAGTGTGTCCATTTTTCATCATTAATAGTTGTTTTCCTTTCGATGTTGGTATTAAACGGTACTCCAAATCTGGAAAGATATTTGATAATTACACATTTTAACAGCAATATAATAATCATTGCGAATAAAGACGGAATAGTTCTTTTTAATAATTTTGTTTATTTCTCATAACACAATCTTTCTCATAAAAAAGAAACTTAAATATAACTAATATTAAAAAGTATAACTTTATGGTAGCCATCATTAACCAAGTTTCAATAAAATTTGTCAATAAAAGTGTTTTAGTTTAATAAATAATAACACATTAATTTGAATCACCATGATTTTTATTAAGACCCAATAGGCCATAGATTAACACAGTGTTGCCATGACTATAATGCTACCATATACAACATCTCCCTTTGTTTATCAAATCAAAGCAAATCATTTTTTTTAATAAATTAGATACAGTTTAGTCTAAATCATAATTTCGAAATCTCACTGGCATTGAAACATGTCTTATAGGTCTCCTTTCTTGGCTGTTAGTTTGATGATTAGAAGTCTATGTAATTTCGGACATATCTGAACTAATGTTACTGGTAACGCCAAAACATATTCTAGTCTCTAAATTTCATACCGTGTCATTCTCTTTTCGAATTAACCGCATCCCAATAGATCCTTCTCCTTCAAACACTGTGCCTTATGCTTATGAGGGAAGAAGACGCAATATATTTGCCTGCAACGACGGATGGCCGGAAGGAAATGGCTCTGTCAGCAGGCAGGCTGTGAGTACGTTATTTGTTTTGTGTCAAATTCGAATGTTTTTAAAAAAAATAACGTTTCATCATCCAATCTATTTATGAACAACGCGACCTTTGCTTTTTCATTGAATTTATTTTCCATAGTATCTGCCACAAGGTAATTTTCAAATTTTTGTTTAAACATCCGCCATTTCCATAGATTGTTTGTTCTTCCACAATAGGGGTGTCGACAAAATAATGGACACGTATTTTTTCTTTGATCAATCAACCAAAAAATAACAAAGATAAAGCGCGTCAAAGTTTTTGGAAGTGAGTAGAGTTGTTGGACAAGTTGGAATTGGCTCGTTACGTCACTTTTAAGTACAAATTGTACCAAAACGTGACGTCATGCGACTTTTCAAATCAATATATCTCTGTAATGTTTTGATTATGTGAAAAAAGAAAAAATACGTGTCCAATACTTTTTGGTAATCTACCTGATACACGAAGAAAAAAAAGTAAGTCGTCATCCCTATTATCGCCCAAACCCAGCGAAAGTTTCTCGGACGGCAATAATGACTCCATTTTATGTTTTTGCTCAATAGTTACTTATATAGTGCTACACACTCATTTTTTCATATATTATTTAGGTCCTTTATGTCTTCAGCGCCATGTTTTAGTTTAATAAATAATAACACATTAATTTAAATCACCATGATTTTTATTAAGACCCAATAGGCCATAGATTAACACAGTGTTTCCATTACTATAATGTTACCATAATCAACAAAAAGTAAAGCAGTGCCATTTCTTCACATATATTATAAGCAACGTAACAGTAACAACACACCTCTATATTTTTATCTCACAAAAAGTAAGCACTATAGGCTTATGTTGTGGTACACTAGAGTAACGGATAAATATATATATAAGTATAATTAATAAATTAAACATCCATGACTGGAATACAAATGCTCGTATTCATCACTCTTCTGGCCCCACCGGAATTCGAACCCTCTCGAATAGGCGACCTTGAAATAGCAAATGCACTTTTTTGTTTGTTAAACATCCAACTCCAATTGATTATGAGTATGGTTATCAAAAGAATGAAACAAAATTATGCGAACAATAGAAGAATGATCAAGATACCATAGGGAGGGTCGCTCGTTTGCCATCCTTATTGCGTAAAGAAAAAACGTGCATTGTGGACATTTTATTTTAAATAAAACACCTTATAACAAAAGTTATAATTTATTGGCTTCGCTAGTAGTTATCTTGTGAACACCGAAACGTGGACCCGAAACGTCAAGAAAAATGAAACCCATTGAAAGCGGTTTTATTTAATGATTAGATTGCGTGAAAATATAAGAAATAAATTTTAGTTTTTTATCATATTTTAATATACTGTCCGCTTGCGGTTAAGTGGTAGTCGGGCGGGGGGTGATTATGGTCACATTTTAACGATACGACCTTTCCTGCCGTGTCCAATTTCACACGAGCCTTACAATTAGCGTTCTTCTTTGAGCAGTAGTAATTGAGAGATTGCGCACTTTGAGAGTAAGTATGCCCATTCAACAAGATACGTTGCTTGCCTTTCCGTGTTGGTATTAACTGGTACACTGAAACATTTTTTTTTATTTAAATTAAAACTTAACGCTGTGAGCTTTTGAGTCTTATTCAACGTGAAATAACTTTTAAATGTATGCCAATTACATTTACTCCATAACAGCTATAAAACATTTAATAACATTGTATTTATTAAATTCCTCAAAGGCCAAAACAAGGCAACAACAAGAAGTAATGGGATAAGTTCTAGTGCTTTATTACGTAAAATACTGAAAGCCTTAAAACTGCGTACCAACTTATAGATAAGAAGGCTTAGATGTGAGGTCCCTGTTCACTCGTGATTTAAAAAGATCTATATTTTATATTATATCAAGGAACAGGGAAACCATTAGGAAATTCCATAATATAAGGTGTTCGCATTGACAAAATTTAGCATAGCGCTTGGTGTGGACTCGTGCAATGTAGGTACACTTACCGTAAAATGTTCTATGAAATAATAAATTGATCCTTTAAAAGAGACGTGAAAAAGCAACTTGCAGGCTGATAAGGTTATGACAAGGTACGATAAATTACTGGTGTGGCACTTGAAACTGTTGCACCAGCTGTCTTCGTGTCTGGACTCCAGGACCACTTAACATCAGGTTTGTTAAATTAAAATTACATTATCACATGTTATAATCATCAGTCGATGAGTCATCCCGTAAATTTAAATCAAACCTGTATCAGGAGTCTCTGAGTCTCTATAAGAGCTCTTTTACATCCGCACATATATAAATATATATATATTTATTATAGTTACAACCCGCTTTTTTCTAACTCGTTTTACGTTGGTGGTTTTAAATTCAGGCATAAATATTTAAAAATAAGCATATATTTTTCATAGTCACCTGACTGCCAAATACAATACTACTGTGCAATCACAAAATTTATTTGCAAGCCGTTACTAAATCGTGTATTCGCCTTCGGGATTTGTCGACATATTTTACGTCAGAGATAAGATCATCTAAAGAAACTGCCAATTCTCATTTAAGAATTAAGACTTTAATTAAGTGCTCATTAATTTAAGGTTAAGTGGTAGTCGGGGTTCATGATTATGGACACATTTTAATGATGCGACTTTTCCTGTCTCATCCAACTTCACTCGAGCTTTACAAGCAGCGTTCTTCTTTGAACAGTAGTAATTTCGAGTTTGCGCACTTTGAGAATAAGTATAACCATTCAACAAGATTAGTTGCTTGCCTTTCCGTGTTGGAATTAATTGGTACTGGTACTCTGCAATCAAAAGTATATTTTTTTCATTCAGAAACTTTTGCTGCACTGGAAACGATAAAAAAGAAAAAGTAAAGAAAGATGAGCAGCGTGTCACTGTCCTGAGTTTTGATAAGCAATTCAGATAAATATACGTACAGGTGTAAACATTGGCTGATTGGTCTTGGTTTCGTCTTATATGGTATCCGAAAACAATAATGACAGGAAGTCAGCCCACAAGCTGCAATCGGTCTCTAAAGATTTTTCGACTTCTCTGAACAAGCGTTCACCACATCATCTCCGAGTTGCCTCATTTGCAAGCTGACTTCGCGCGGCCGGCTAGTCAAGAGGACAATGCATGGACCATTCGATGACAAAAAAACAACCCGCTGCTCGCATGTTTGTGTTGCGTTAACATATACTTGTCAAATTGCAACTTGAACATGCGCTGACCACGCGACTTTCATTTGTGGACCAAGTGAGTTTAATTGATTACAACATTTAAATTCAAGACGGTGCTTGCCGAGTTAAGTGTGGCTAGCTTTAATGAGTTATAATCATCACGTGTCATTGACGGCCCAAAGCAGAGTAACAGAAAAACAAATATCATTGCAAATCTGTGACGATACTTACAACTTAGCGCTGCACCATGAACTCTTTACAAGACTCGATAGCGATTGCTAAAATGAGACCGTTGCATCCAATATAGAGCGTGGACCGCTATTCCTTAATTATTCGTGGTACAACTCACAAACATGCCACATGGCGAATTTGGGTCCGTTTGTTGACGTCGTCGTCAGATAGAGAAGAAGAATGAATTATAGTCCGTG
This sequence comes from Chilo suppressalis, assembly GCA_902850365.2. Lineage (NCBI taxonomy): Eukaryota > Metazoa > Arthropoda > Insecta > Lepidoptera > Crambidae > Chilo > Chilo suppressalis. The sequence continues at coordinate 5,207,990 of OU963906.1, read as the reverse complement.
GACGAACGTGCAAACAGTTATACTGGATGATGTTTCCTGTATCACCTAACCTCACGTGAGATTTACTTTACAAAAAGAACAGTGGGTGTATTTTTCTTGGAGCAGTAATAGTTTTCTGTCTGCACGCTTTGAGAGAACATGTGGCCATGGAAACACGTAACTGCTTGCCTTTGTTTGTTGGGAGAAACTGGTGTTGTAAATCTAAAAAAACAATCTAAAATCAATCGAATGATTAAAAGAGTATGAGTTTAAGAAATGAAAAAGAATGTTAAGTTCCTGAAAGACTCTGTACAAAGTACAAACAACGATATCGGTTTTTAATATCGCCACCCCTAAAGCATAATTATCAGTGCATTCACTTGAATAGCGAAGAGTGCTGATTCAATTCCAGCCTGGCATCCACGTAGGTTTAAAAGAGGTAGGACAGTTAATTGTCCGCTTGAATTTGAGCGTCTGGGGAAGCAACCTTCATCCTACAGAACCACAGTAAAATAACACTAACTTTTGGTGGTTTTGTGATTCTGCTGGTAAGTAGGGTTCCAGAGTTCCGCGTGGTAGGGGATTGGGTTCTATTTTTTTTATAGATAGGTCCGACAAATGACTCCACCCTACCTGATGTTAAGTGAAGGTGAAGTCCAGACGCGAAGATAACTGGGTTCAGGCGGGCATGGTGAGGATGGCTGGAGCGGCACACTTTCGTATCATTTGCCTTCGCACCTGGACTGCGCTTACATTTAACAACAGGTGGAGCGGAGTAATTTGTTACGCCTCGTATTAAAAAATGAGGCATTTTTTACTAATAGTCTTATAAAAGCGGTATTTGTTTACAGTCGAGATCCAGCTCATGAAAAGACAGTTTAATAGTGGCAAAGCGTAAACTTCCGTGTACAATTTATAAAAACGGCATAGTTTTGTCCGATTTACGATTTATTTGTTAATATGAACACATTTGATTTAACATGGCAATTCAACTATCGGCACTTTAGATTTTGACATATTGTCCCGTAGATAAAATTGCGTATTGTGGAGGACTGTGGGTATGCGAAGAATAGGCAAACAGTATACACCCGTCTTCCAATATGACTCTAGCTTTACATCCAGAGTCTTTCTTCGAGCAGTAATAGTTGCGGGACATGTTCTTCTGGGAATATGTATAACCTCCGTACATTAGTAACTTCTTCTTGCCAGTCACCGTGGGTATGAATTTGAAGTCTCCGTATCCTAGATATAGTAAGTACGAATTAATTTACAAATTCGGGATTATATAATACTAGTGATCCACCACGACTTTGCGAGGCATCCGTATGTTACTCAAGGATAATGAAACCTAACGGTGATAAAATTATTTTTTATAATCGGACCTACATTTTGTTTTTATTCATTAAAAACGTACAAAATAGAAACCTTTTATTTTTATAATAAATATTAATTAGACTTAAATCTTGCACTGCTTTGCATTGAAATAGCACAGCCACACCGTTGAAATTATAATATTTAAATAGGGATATTTTTATTTAAAACCCATTATCGTAGTTCAAATAAAACTTACATGAGCTGTTCACAAATTTTATTCATTCATTTTGATATTATGCCGAGTAATTACGTAACTTATTATGAAATAATATTATAATAAGTGATTTTATTTAATTACTAATCAAATCGTCTATAACTCTTCTTTAGTAAGGTTGTGGAAAGAATGCTTGTATAAACAAAACTGATATAAGTAAATATTAAATCAAAAAGTTTATTAAGCGATATGATTTCTTAATTAAACTTCGCTTAGCTGTGCGGCTTGACGAATAGCCGCAACAATCGCGTCAGTCAGTCTGACATCCAGCTTTACATTTCATGTATTACAACGTCATTTTCTGCTACGCACTGTGCTGTATTTGATTTGACCCAGCCTTTTTAATGGAAAGTCAGGTAAGACATCCAACTGCCTCACCATTCAGACATACGAAGCCTAACAACTAACAACCAAGTCTAAAACGAAGAAATCAGCAAAATAAATTACCTCTGCCGGAGTGTCAATTAAATTTCAAATTGGTAGCGCTTATATTATGTATGACAGATATTTAAAAACATTCTCTGCTCAAACAACATTATCCAATCACAATATGTTAATATTTTGATTCCTGTATTGACTTTATTATAACGACTCGCTGAGCAAGCAAGTCAAGCGTTAAATTTGATATAACGACCAGAAGAAGATCTAATGTAATTCGGTGGGCTGTGGGAATGTTCATACTGGATACTGCCTAATTTTCCGTCCAGTCCCATCTTCACACGGGCCCGACAACCGGAGCATCTCTTGGAGCAGTAGAAGTTCATGCTTTTGTTATCCTTTGCGTAAGTATATCCGTCGACCATCAACAGGTGATTTCCCTTGGGTGTTGGTATCAACTGATATCCGAGAGTGCCTGAAAGTGAAACTTTTTAAATTTAAAATTATCCATACTAATTCTTTAAATGCGAATGTATAACCGTCTGTAAATCTGTCTGTAAATTAAACAAAAGTATGGACTAATAGTAATTTTATTGTACCTGGTTTTATTATAGTGCTGCATTACCCATTGCATTCAACTTGAAATCCATTTGTGATGAAATCAGATTAGCTGGGTTTACTCCTGAATTCCTCTTGGTTATAGAAGAGATAAATAAATATTTATTTTCTTGGATCAACATTTACCTACTTTATTTGATAGACTGATCACCAAAATGTTGGTCTACAACTCCTAATCAATAATATTATGGATGCCTACTACTGCACTCAGAGAAATCACCAGAAACAACTTTGAATTTTAATATATGCTGGTGCTGTAAATTTTTTTGTAAGACAAAAGATCAAGACATATAATATATCATAAAGCTTTGACTTAAACTGACGCCAGTGAGAGCCGCTAATAAACTTAAATTTGAAGTTTATTAAACAAATTTTGAAATTAAGAAATAACAATAATAGAGAACAATGACGTCTTTTAAATCACAGAAAAATGCTATGGCACATAGAGACTTCAGTTTAGAAAAAATATATTTTAGTATAATGAACTTTGACGACCTCCATGGCCGAGTGGTTTTTATGCCGGGTTTCATGGTGTCGCCGACTCGAGAGGTCCCGGGTTCGAATCCCGGTGGGGTCAGAGGTTTGTATGATGAATGCATTTGTACTCCAGTCATGGATGTTTAATATATATTTCTATATAAATATACTAATATATATGTACAGTATATGTATTCTGTCCGTTACCTTAGTATCCCATAACACAAGCCATACAGTGCTTACTTTGGGGCTAGGCTAATTGGTGTGAATGTTGCAAATATTTACTTATTTTATTTATGAACTCATTTTAGTCGGTCGGTTCTAGCAACCGCCCACGATTTAAATGAGTATTCTAAACTAGTTTTTTAACAATTCCCCAGAAACCTAACATTTTTCGTGATCAAAAGTATCATATGTCTCAATCCAGGCATATGTGTGCTAAATTTCATCCAAATCTGTTCAGGCGTTTTGCGTGATTGAGTACCAACCATACAAAGATACACATTTACAAACTTTTACATTTATAATATTAGTATGATTAAGTTATAGATATTTTTTTTTAAATCCTGTGAAGTTTGAAAATTTACCTACCTAATTAATTCCATTCCATACATTGACCACAGTACTCCAAGCACGAATAACTAGCAGGAAAGCCTTTGTATCACTATGTCAAAGTTTCTACAGAAGCTAAGCAGTGCCTCTACCAGATATAAGAACAAACTAGCTCTTTCTATAGACACTTTGACGTTCGCAATACAAATACTTTCTCGCTTTGTTTGTGCTTGGGGTGCTGGTTATAATAATTAGCGACAAGAGAATACATATTATTTTTTCTTAATAATTGGATATTATGGCATTTAATTTACAGCTTATAGTTTAGTTTTCAGAGCATGATAACGTTTTTCTTATAATTTATAATTTGTATATTCATTAGTCCATTGATGTTTTTTTTTCAGCCAATTTAATAAAAAAATATTTAGCAAGGTATTGGTGTTCATTCAGGCATGATTCTCTAAAGTTAAACTTAAATTTGACAACAGTGTAACATTGTCATTCTCTTTACAGAATGAAAAGGACAGACTGATGTTAAATTTAGTTTTAAGTTTAGAGATTTCTGCCAGAATCGGCACCATTATTGCGTCTCTTACACTTATTTACTTTGCTGCATCATGATTGTGAGTAGTTGATGCAGATATTATATAATTATGATCATGTGTCATTTTTATGTAAGCCAAACATCTTTTCTTGTTTCTTTTTGAACAGTACCAAAGAATTGTGCTTTTGTTTCTGTCATCCTTCCAATATGTATATCCATCTAGTTGTAGCAGATAGCTTTTTCTTGCAGGTATAAACACTACACGGCTTTGAATGAGGGCTGCAAACCAGAAATATTTAGGAAAATTCATACCATTGAATTAAAACATTTTCCACTAGTTTTTCCATTCTTAAAAAAAGGATTACTCTAATCAACACACCTCTTGTCTGCTAGCATACAAACTCCAGGTTATATTTTTGAGCAGAATCATTCTTCATTATTTTTTTAAACACTGCATAAAAAGAGTAGAAGAGGGAACCTGCTAGCTAATGTCATTGTCAAAATTTCATCAAAATACTGGGCTCAGTGTGTTCAACTACAGGAATTATAAAACCAGAATAAAACAGTTTTATGCAGATAAAAAAACCTCTGTTTATTGTTTCATAATGATCATATGCTTATTAAAATAATAATAAAAAGTAAGGGGTTTATTAGGCATGCCTAAAAAAAATTTTCAGTTATATTTTTTTTTTTAATAATATTTACTTACATTGTTTTCGTAATATTTGTCCTTCCTGGGAAAATTCTAAAAGGCATATTGGGTTTGGCATATTGGATTCACATTGGGTTATACTTTTACAGATTCCCTCAAATCTGTTAATTGTCAATGTCACTGTTAAACATTTGACTTAAATTTATTTGTTTGACAATTAAATATAAGACAGCTGTTATTTCCATGACATTGAACATTTAGGGATTCGAGGGAATCGGTTAATGTACCTGTGTCTTATAAAAGCAATCGCATATTTAACTAAAGGAGAACATTTTGCAAATAATGTATTTAATCAAAAGCATAATATGAGTATAGAAAACATATTTACAGTAATTGAGGAAAAACTTTTTAAATGGGTATAAGCTTCAATTAAATTTTTTTTTCTTTATTCTTGAAATTTTAGGCATTTAATTGGCTCATTAATGGCAAAACTGGTCAAGAATAATATAAAATAATATGCATCAAGCTTTAAACTCATTCAAAAATAAATAAATAATAAATAGTTTTATATTAATAGAAACTTTGTTAACGCTATAAATATTTTCTTTACACTTACGTATGTAAGTACAAAATTGTATCTTGAGTGTGATGTAACAAAGCAGTAAATCCAATTCCATAATAAATCATCCAGACTGTTACAAGGGCATCTCAACAATAAAAACCAAGCTACTTCCTTACATTTGTACTTGATAGCGTTTATTTATTATAAATAAAAACTTGTCTTTCAAACGTTAAATAAAAACAAGTACATACCTACCTTAATTTGTCAAGGACTCAAATGATAATTTTACTAACGATCATTGCAACAATACAACAAATAGAAAAAAATTTCAACAACAAAGCAGCATAAACTTCAAGTAGGTAATATAAAAATCTCAGCTGTCTACCTGTTTCCATATACCCTGCTGACCAACGAACAGGCAAGTTCAATATTATGGGTAATGTCATCATAAGAGAACGATACCTCGAAAAAAACAGCAGCAACATTTAAACTAAATACTTATTTATAAGCTTGTTTTATTAATTTTATGAAGTTTATGCCGCCAAAAATGCTGTTGTTGATAAACTGGGAATAGCAGTGGACTCACCAACTCGTCGATTTTCACCCGACTAACAATTATCTTGAAACCATCACTTTATATATTATTACACTACACTTCAAACCACACAACAATTCAAATAGAATTAAGTTAAAACACAAAAAAGAACAAACACAACACATTTTTAGGTTATGTTATTATCGCAAAAAATCAAAACAAAGGCACTGCACCCATAGTGTGTTAAAATAAATTCAGTTTTAAATACACACGCGAAAACCAATTTAAATAGGTATTTCGTTTATCGTAAACAATGTTTATAAACGAAAGCAACTCGATTTTGACATTAGAAATATGTTTACAAAACTGACTCTAACTTAATGACGTAACGAACCAAACGAAAACGATTTACGCAGCGTTTTGTTTCTACTATGTTTGAATGTATAGGGTGAAGGTGAATTGAAAATCAACAATAATATTTATACAGAAATAACTAACACTTGAGGACCTAATGGCTAATGGGTCAAACGGATCAGGTACTTCGTATTATGCTGTATTTAACTTTTATGGCTCCTCTACACCATTGGCCATGATGGACGATCAAAAGATTGGCCATGATATTGATAATTTTTTCTGTCCAATAAAAAGTTGTAGATTCACTTTATTAATTCGTTAGGGATACCTAAGGACATCAATTCTCTATAAAGCACATTTATATTTACACTAACAAATGCTCTAGCAACATCAAAGAACAGCCGCAAGGATTTTTTTATTATTCAGAGAATTAAAAATATCACGATGGAGCTGAGAAATGCTTTCCCTTGCACAACGACCTCTTCTAAAACCAAATTTATTTGATGGCAATAACTTATTTTGCTCATTATAAAACTCTAAACGTTGCTTTAGAAATTGCTTGAAAATTTTACTAATACCTGATGTTAATGCAATAGGACGATAGGAATCAGGATTCGCTTTTAGTTTATTAGGCTTTAATATGGTATGGTACTAAAGAATCAGTTTTCCAGCTTTTAGGTATTTCATTATGGCCCCAGAGATAGTTTAAAATATTCACAAATGTTTGTAAACAAGAAGTATTTAATTTTTGAAGTGAAAACTTCTTTAGCGGCGTTGTACACTTTTTTTTGTATGGGTAAAAAATGTTAAACTCGAGTCAGGTAAAACACGTGGGCTGATCGCATCATGACACACAATTAAATTGGAAAGGTTGTTGACTTTCAATATATTGGACGAAACATAGTAATATTTTATTTTATCGGATTATAATAATAAATTTCTATCTAGGACAGTTCAGAGGGGACACCTTTCGACCGCAGAAATAATACATATATTTACAGAATAAAGAATATACAACTAACGGTGGATATTCATCATAAATAAAGTTGGATAAAAAGGTCTGTACAGTATTTACATATTTGTCCTAGTCTATTGACTTATATATTTATATGAAAAGATAATGGTCCCACATTAAAAATACATTCGTATGTATTTTTATTTGATATAGCAATCTTTATTACGACAGGTAAATGATAGCTGCCAAGGGGCTCATCGTGCACTGACCAGTCACATGAAAAGGCCAATGATGAAGAAGCCATTGATAAATCATGGGCATTCGGATGTCAAGACATAGATCCAACAGTAGTTACCTGGCCATTATTTAATAATACCAAATCATTACTATCAATCACTTCCAAAATATCTCTACCACGTGGAGAGTCGGAGTTACCTCAAAAAGTTTGGCGGGCGTTGAAATCGCCCCCAATAACCAAAGGACTAAAGCATCAAATTTACTTTTATTATATGGAGTGCCAGACAAAACAGTATAATAACAACTGACAAAGCTTATCGCTTTATTATTGAAAATTATTCGAACGCAAATATTTTGTAAAGCATCATCAAAATGAGTAGAAATTGAGCGTTTTCCATTTAGAAAAAAAAAGTCGACACTGTGTTGCACTGTGTGTGTTACCAATGAAAAGTATTGGTAACGGTAACAGTGTTACCAATGAAAAGTATTGGTAACAGTACAGTATTGGTAACGGTAACAGTGTTACCAATGAAAAGTATTGAAGTTACCAAGCTTTAGTTGGCATTAGGTTTTTGCTATAGTATCGTCGACACAGTGCAACACAGTGTCGACTTTTTTTCTAAATGGAAAACGCTCATTGTTTTGTATTCGATTGTATTGTGTTTTAAAATTGCAACACCGTTACGGTTGTTGCAGCAATCATTTCTAACAGTACTGTATTTTTTTATATATTTAGATTAGGTTTTAACCAGGTTTCTGATAAAAGGGCTACATGTATATTAGATTCAAACAAAAAATGTTCCATCATAAGCCTATTCGCTACACTTTGGAGTTTGGACATTCCAATGAATAACATGTAGCGTATCTGTCGTATCTTCCATTAGAGAGAAGCAGGTTTACATGTATTTTCGAAACTATTATTCAATACATTGCGTATATTGTTAGAATTAATCGGCGTATTTTTATTTGTAATTATTAAATGGGTAACAGCACTTATAAGTAAATCAATAAATCGATCAGATTTAGCTAAATTTTTAAGTTAAAGTAAGTACGTTTCAAAATTACGAGCGCTGAGTTGTGGGAAAGCTTTTTCACTTAACAATTCCGAGTATTTTGCTGTATGTGTTTTCATTTAATTAATGATCTTGCGTATTTGATAAAACTGGTTGGAATACCGTCCCATCCCGGGGCACTGCTATATTTTAAGGACTGTATTATATCACTTACCTCAGCATGATCAGTGTCCATAAGAACAAAGGAGTTACACTGTTTTGGTAAGTTACTCAAATAGCTACTACTTTCCACATCTGAGGGCCGAATTTGATGCGCCAAGTTTTTACCAATATTTACAAAGAAATCATTAAATTAATTGGCAGAAGCTGCAGGAGTAGATTTAATATTAAGTAAATCAGAGTTTATTTTATTAATTTTACTTGTACATGTGATGTTTCTGATGTTTCTCCACAGCAACTTATTATCATTAATAGATTTATTCAATAATTCTCTCTCATACTGGCGTTTGATTTTTTTAAGAAGAGCATTACAATAATTTCTGTATCTTGTATAAATAATTTTATTTGTTTCATTAAAAGGATCATCTTTTACTTTTTAAACAGAAACAAAATAAGACTGTATAGTGTGTCTTATTAATTACCTATTGCACTTGAATGAACTGCTAGTATCAAAATCATTTTGGTCCGACTGTAGAGGGTTGCTACATGCATACTACTGGCGCCATCATTAAAATTTAATGTCACGACTTTATAGACAAACTGTACGCGTGTTTACCTACATACATGGCGGACGCAGGATGTCTTTAGTCGATACTTTTTATCGATGTTATGTTTTATTTGCTGTGGTCAAAGCATATAGTGTCAATCAAATATACTGGAGAAAAGGGTTGAAGAAAGAGAATCTATTTGAATTTCGGAAATAATTTTATTGAACTTAAGTTAAATTCTACCACTGTTTAGTACAAGCACAGCAAAAAGAAATCGCTTAGTAAATTTCATAAACCTTTTCGTTATTCGTCTGCATGTGCACATTATGAGAAAGGCTGGTGCTTATTAACTTTAATAAAACACTGGTGTCGATTCTGACGTGATTCTCTAAATCTAAACTAAATTAAACATTAGTCTCTCGTTTTCATTCTGTATAGCGAATGACAAGGATACACTGTTGTCAAATTTAAGTTTAGGTTTAGAGAATCATGCCAGAATCGACACCATTATTACAATATGAAACTAAAAGTAACTCAAAGACATATTGATGATATATTATTTAAAATAAAATATAAACATTTATTTCAGATGTTAAAATTCAAAAAAATCAATATTAATTTATTCCGCTTAGGCTTTTACAAGCACATATGGAAGTCGAAAGCTACGCCGTCGGGTCGCAAATCTACGGCGGGAGACCTTGTATACTGAGAAGAACGGACAAGAAGTGTCGTGAAATTGAAAGCTGACATCAAAATTATAAACATGTATTGAGGTCAACTTCCAACACATAATGTAAAATAGGAAAACATAAATATACAAAAGCCACGAAATATCCAGTAAACATTTTTCAAAATACAAGTATATAACAGACACAATGTCCAAGGTTCACTACAATACTCCTCCACCTACAAGAATTAAATACTGTAATTAAAATATATATATGGCTGTTTAAGATTCATTTAAGCAGGATGGTTGACAGGCCTGAAACAAAAAACAAAACAAAATTATTCGTTTCTAAGTTTTCACGCACACCACTCAATAAATGAAATAAGTTTTGAACGAGTATCAATGGGTTTTTAATACTTTTTCTCTGTATTTTTTGCGTTTCACATGTTTTTCAGGATGCATAGAAAATATAGCAAGGTATTTCGGGTACAGTTCCAGTTCGCTAAGGAGCTGTGGTATCACTGCATACAATTTTTGAAACCCATTTAAGTATTATATTTATATTTTGGTTATTGCATGTGTATATTTCATAATTTTGTAAAAACTATAAAATATAAAAACTATATCTACCGAATAAACGGTTTTTTGAGACCCAGATGTCTGTACTATGGTACCTTTACTAGACGCTAAGTTTTATATTTTATAGTTTTTTTACAAAATTAATAAATATACACATGCAATAACCAAAATATACTTTACTTACCATTTCATGAATATTATGTGTATCCATTAGTGCAAGTCTTGTGCTTGAGTTACTAGAATATCTTAGAGTAACAAATTTGTAATAGCTTTTCTATTAGATTTTGGTTAAGGAAAGTTAAAGTTATAATTTTTATTATTTTTAAAGCATGTAACTGCTTGATGTTTAAATCTAAAGAAAATATAACTAGAAAAAATTCCACGCGGACCAGGCAGCAGACGGGACTTGAACCCGCACCCTTCGCAATCCGGGCGAATGCACTGACCAATTATGCTACCGCGGCCCTCACGGACCGCGTCGAAATTCCTTCTAGCTATTCTTAAGCTGCAAGGCAGCGCCATCTCTTCGCATTATAGGTAAACCCACAATGTCAAATGAATACTTTTACAAGTATTAAACATTTGAAAGAAGAAATAGCAATTATAGTTATAATTTTTATTATTTTTAAAGCATGTAACTGCTTGATGTTTAAATCTAAAGAAAATATAACTAGAAAAAATTCCACGCGGACCAGGCAGCAGACGGGACTCGAACCCGCACCCTTCGCAATCCGGGCGAATGCACTGACCAATTATGCTACCGCGGCCCTCACGGACCGCGTCGAAATTCCTTCTAGCTATTCTTAAGCTGCAAGGCAGCGCCATCTCTTCGCATTATAGGTAAACCCACAATGTCAAATGAATACTTTTACAAGTATTAAACATTTGAAAGAAGAAATAGCAATTATAGTTATAATTTTTATTATTTTTGAAGCATGTAACTGCTTGATGTTTAAATCTAAAGAAAATATAACTAGAAAAAATTCCACGCGGACCAGGCAGCAGACGGGACTCGAACCCGCACGCACCCTTCGCAATCCGGGCGAATGCACTGACCAATTATGCTACCGCGGCCCTCACGGACCGCGTCGAAATTCCTTCTAGCTATTCTTAAGCTGCAAGGCAGCGCCATCTCTTCGCATTATAGGTAAACCCACAATGTCAAATGAATACTTTTACAAGTATTAAACATTTGAAAGAAGAAATAGCAATTATAGTTATAATTTTTATTATTTTTGAAGCATGTAACTGCTTGATGTTTAAATCTAAAGAAAATATAACTAGAAAAAAATTCCACGCGGGCCAGGCAGCAGACGGGACTCGAACCCGCACCCTTCGCAATCCGGGCGAATGCACTGACCGCGTGGAATTTTTTCTAGTTATATTTTCTTTAGATTTAAACATCAAGCAGTTACATGCTTTAAAAATAATAAAAATTATAACTATAATTGCTATTTCTTCTTTCAAATGTTTAATACTTGTAAAAGTATTCATTTGACATTGTGGGTTTACCTATAATGCGAAGAGATGGCGCTGCCTTGCAGCTTAAGAATAGCTAGAAGGAATTTCGACGCGGTCCGTGAGGGCCGCGGTAGCATAATTGGTCAGTGCATTCGCCCGGATTGCGAAGGGTGCGGGTTCGAGTCCCGTCTGCTGCCTGGTCCGCGTGGAATTTTTTTCTAGTTATATTTTCTTTAGATTTAAACATCAAGCAGTTACATGCTTTAAAAATAATAAAAATTATAACTATAATTGCTATTTCTTCTTTCAAATGTTTAATACTTGTAAAAGTATTCATTTGACATTGTGGGTTTACCTATAATGCGAAGAGATGGCGCTGCCTTGCAGCTTAAGAATAGCTAGAAGGAATTTCGACGCGGTCCGTGAGGGCCGCGGTAGCATAATTGGTCAGTGCATTCGCCCGGATTGCGAAGGGTGCGGGTTCGAGTCCCGTCTGCTGCCTGGTCCGCGTGGAATTTTTTCTAGTTATATTTTCTTTAGATTTAAACATCAAGCAGTTACATGCTTTAAAAATAATAAAAATTATAACTATAATTGCTATTTCTTCTTTCAAATGTTTAATACTTGTAAAAGTATTCATTTGACATTGTGGGTTTACCTATAATGCGAAGAGATGGCGCTGCCTTGCAGCTTAAGAATAGCTAGAAGGAATTTCGACGCGGTCCGCGAGGGCCGCGGTAGCATAATTGGTCAAAGTCAAAGTTATTTTGGAAGTTATTTTAGTTTATTGTTTTTCATAATTTGAATGAATTCGTAAGGTTAATACACTGTTGCTATTTATTAGTACAAAGTGAATAAGCTTGTCTCTGAAAATATTGTCTGCACTGCGTCATCTTTTAACCTTAATATGTTAAGAGTTTTATTAAAGCAACTCTCCTGAAAGTGCAATGAGCATACAATTATATTCTTAGTGCCTGGCCGACTGTTCTCCTGCCCAATCGCATCTAACCATTTCCTTTTTCTATTTGCTTATTGAGGCAAACTAAAAAAAATGGCAAATAAAATATCGAAGAGGTGGGTACAACACTAGCGTTGCTAGATTACTATTGTAAACTACATGAAAAATGGTTGAAAGGCAACAGGCTGTGGTTCCTGTAGCCTTTAGTATCTTAAGCTGTTTTTTTAATGTAGTTTCATAACAACTCCTTGTAAAAATAGCAATTTCTAGTTAAATTTTAGTTTTGACACAGGCCACAATCAATCACAGAACACTTATATTTATGTTTAAATCCTAAATTTAATTATTTTCACGGTTTTATTCCTCCAATGAGAATCACGTCCACAACTTTGAGTTTATTTGTAAACAAACTAGGGAACCACAGATTACTTATGGGGAACTAAGATGGCGACACTAGCACTATTCTATGATAGATATAGATTGTCACTACAGTAGCGGATATTGCGAAATAGAGTGCTGGTATCATTTTCATATGCATCAATAGGAGTGTAAAAAGGAGACAACACTATACTTGTAATTTCTATACAGTCTGTGCGGCAAGAGAATGGGATTTAGATTGGAGGGCGCTGTAGTGCTTCTCTACCGTATTTGTAAGGTTTTACCCCTTTTAGACATGATTAAATACAACAACAAACAAATCCGTATCAATACAAAACTTTGACGTTTTACAGATTGCTGGGTTTGATTGCCAAATAAAAGTCTTAATGTTAGTTCCGTTTTTCTCCACGCCCATTCTCTTTTCGCACAGACTCTACCAAATTACAATGTAGCTACGTATGTATATGTTTTCGTGTCATTTCCATATGATACTTATTCCGAGGTCAAAATGACATCCAAAGATGTCAAAGGGCAACGCTGTTGAAATGCTCCGTCCTTCTAATACTATGTCTATGGTACACCCAGCCTTAAAGAACCAGTACGCAAACCATAAATGTTAAGAAAAATTAGATAGTGTTTGACATTTAACTCATATACAATATTAGTCTATGTTTATCTCTAACCTTTTCAGAGTGCCTTCTTGTTAATGCTAAAGTTGTGAAATCCCCGCTTTTTTTAATTCTTTATAATTATTTTGTTTTATCTAATGTGCCTTAAAAATTACATTTGTTAGTCCTGTATTCATTTATTTCTAAAAGTGCGAAAATAAGTTTTATAAATTGTGAATGCTGTACTAAGGCTGTGTTGTTTACTAATATTTCTACAATTTGTGTGTTGTCAAAATTTTGTTATTTTTAGTTCGATTCCAAATTCCTTTAATCCAGGTAAGATTGACATTAAATTTTTTAGAATATTATATTTTATTCCTTGTTTGTTTACAAACTGTTATTTGTAAACATAATGCTTATCAGTCATGTGTCTTTAAAAATCATTGACCTGCCAGCATAAAACTATCTTGATTACAGTAATATTATACTGTTTGGTAATACATTGGGCCTGATTCTGGCATGATTATCTAATAATAAAACTACGAATGGCCCAGACTGCTCCACCAGTTAATCATTGATCAAGATACACTGACTTTTTGAGTTGTCAGAGTCAACAGCTTGAAGCTGCCAATAATAACAACTCGGAGCAGTTCATGGTAATTGCTGAGGATGTTTGTGTGGTGCAATGAAATCATTGAAAATTTATTGTATTGATAAAGCATATTTAGAGAAAGAGGCTGGTAAATCCTTTTATAGCGAAACACTGATGCTTGGACAGTTCCATACCTTATATGAACATTTATTTGCAAATCCAGATATATTTGAAAAGAGCTTCCATTTCCCATTACATGTTTCTGTGAATTAAAGAGTTGGTAAAACCTTTTATTAATAAATTTATCACTGACTAGCAAACCCCGCGAACTCCGTTTCGCCACCAGATGGCTTCGTTTTATGTAACATTTCGTTTGGCGATTAAAAGAAGTTTTTTTTAATTTTTCCTGAATTTTCTTTGCTATAAACCTCACGGAGCCCGAGACCTTTCCAACGAATGCAAAACAGTGGAAATCGGTTCGTGCGTTCTGGAGTTATAGCGTCAGGAAGGAAAACCCGACTTATTTTTATATAGTAGATAATTAGGGCCTGGATTAATATGTAAATACATATTTATAATTTACACGATTTTCTGGTCTTGTACCTATGTGTACTCTACCTAGATTATCATAATTATATACACTGAAAACAAATTTTTATTTTCCATATTTCATGGTTTAGTACATATTTTACAAAAAAAAATTCACAATCATCCATATTTTTGATTTTTATATCATGAAACATGTTCACAAAAATTTATATAATTTTTAGTGTTTGCATTCTTGCCACCAGACAGCTGCACATGTTACATTTCTCTAGTTTTTTTTTTGTCGTAATTAGTTTTTTGATTCTCTAAATTCATTTATTCCACATTGTCTACCCCCGTGCCGCAGCGCTGCGGTACTAGTGGTTAAGTACGCTCCTATTACATCATGTGATGAGGAAAGATCTTTAAGCCAATAAAAGGCTATATTTAGACCAAATAGACAAAGTTTTAATTGTGTAATGCTGTCAATTTAATAAGAAAGATTTCCTCTAAATCTTTCTTATTAAGATTAATAAATCTTAATTTTTTATTTGAATTACCTGAATATTTCGCTGTGTTTTTATTATATTTTTAATGTAATTGTTACTGCATAGTAATTCTTCTCAATAAGCAATGTTTAATATGAAAGATATTCTTATTTTATACTTCATTTTTTTTCCATATTTTACATTTTTTGTCCATATTATATGTACATATTTTGATTTTTGAACACATTTATCTGTGCCCAACTGATAATGAACCAAAAAATCTTAGTTGTTTTATGTTTTTATTGCTGTTATTAGCATCAGAACTGGAAATTGGACTTTAGTATGTCCTTTACATTCTTTATAGAGAAGTTCTTGTCATATTTAGTTTTAAGTTTGGAGAATTATTTCAGAATTAGGCCCTATATAAAAAATATCAATATGATTTCTAAGTAAAATTATCATTTAAATGATGTTTTCCTTGTTTACAGGTAACAAATACTTCTGGAGATATTCTTCTTGGTAAGTCAAGTTTGTTCATTATGCCATTAAAATATAACGCAACAGCTTCTCAGCAACAAAAATACACTTTTGGTCTAAGATTGTGAACATTTTACTTGTCTCATATTTTTAATATACAGTAGCAAACCCATAACGACATGACTTTGAATGTTATGTACGCATTAGACATAAGTAGTCATATTTACTGTCGTATATAGTTTGGGTATAGGTAATTCATACAATGAACTTGTTTTCAAAAATAAAATTTCGAAAAGAGAAATAATAAAGTTTAATATGAGTTAATTTTAAGTACCTCTAATACCTACAATATTTTTTGTTTATCTAAAACAAGTAAAATGGTTGGTCATTATAGCTGATGAATATCGATATGAACTTTATCCATATTCATCGGCTATAAGCTGTTATAAGCGATATGTCGCTGTATCTAGCGCTGTTATAGGCGGTTTGTTTACTTAATAATTTTTAAATGGTGTCGGCTGGGACTAGGGTTACCATCCGTCCGGATTTGTCTGGACATTTCCGGACTTTTTGCCTTTTGTCTGGACTTTGTCCGGCTTTTTAATTTGTGATTTTTTTCAATAGCTGGAATATGAGGAAAGCTACTTATTAAGTTATATCAACTAAGTAAAATAATCTTTATTAAGTTCTCATTTATTTAATACAAAATATAAATCATGTTTATAAATCAAAAACGAGCCCCCGTCGCGATGCGAGCGTCTGCTACGACGCGTATAATATCACAGTAACTAAGTAGGTGATGTTTGCATTTTGTGACTAAAATGTCCGGACTTATATCGAAATGTCTGGCTTTTTGTCAGGACTTTCCAATTTTTTAAATAGTAACCCTAGCTGGGACCTTGCTAATTGGTCATAATAACCGACCCGTCGTCGCTCGTTACAAACGATGTTGTTATACATGTTCGGTTTTGACTGTATGTAACAAATTGCATTCTTTACAATAAAATTATCAAGAATAAAATGATTTAATTCAAAAAGATAAACTTTTTGTTATAATGTGATGCAAAATTTCTATCAAAAAGGAATTATAATGAAGAATAGTAGTTGTTTATTTTTTGAACTATACTGAGGCTGCAAACTTCACAACAGCAGCATGTTTGTAGGCATATAAAAATTATTTAAATGCTGTAAAAATGTGTTTTTTGCTTTAAAACTTTTACTATAAACTTATAACGTCGTTACACAATTTATATAATATAAAAGATTTTTCAAAACCTTTCCGCCCAACGGCAATCCTTCGAGCGATAACGGTTGCTTTGTTTTCTCCTACGGATTTCCTCATTTCTGATTATATGACGTAGGGAAATACCGAGCACCTCTCCATTGCTCATTGCGTGACGAGCGTTGACGGCAGTAAAGGGCTTCTATTATACATCAAGAAAATAACGCACACCTGTCTTTTGTGCGTAATTTTCAAACAGTCGTGATTCGACCGCGCTTTAATTGTAACGATTACAAGTTTGGCACTATGGTACAGCTAATTCGGGTGGATTGCGCGATTTTTTTGCTTAATACCCTTGGAATCAGATTTCAGGGGCTCCTAACACCAACGCGGAGCTTGTCGCCGCTGTAATTCTGCAGGGTATGGAATGTTTCATTCCGAATTCTTTGGTCGGACTAGGCGGCTGAACTCGGTCTTGGTTTGGCAAACCTTTAGCCAGGCTACTAAGGCTAAGAGAGTTCTCTACACAGACGGCTGCCGCTGTGACAAATAAGTCAAAAATATAGGGTGAAATTGAATGTTTTAATGAAACTTCGTGAGATTGTTGGGTTACGAGTATAGAGTATGCCTGATTTTTTCGGATTTTTTTGAAGTATTTTTTTTTCATGTATTTATTTATAATTTGTGTATTTTTTTTTTCCTTTCGTCCTTTTGAGTAGTTATTCATATTAAACAAACATGCTTACATATCCAGTGAAAAACAACTAATAAATAAGCACTTCTAAAAAACGGAAATACAGTAAAATTCCACCGCGGGTCAACGACCGACCGCGCCCGCCAGCCGTTGAGTGAGTAGGTACGTACACAGAGCTCAGCTGACTCGTTTGATTCCACACAATACAATAAAATCGTCTCAGATGCCTTTATTGAAATTGAAATAATAAGCACAAATATCATCTTCTCTTAAGCAGAGAAAAACTTAAAAAGTTAATAATAATTTTGTCACGATTGGAAATAGGCAAAAGTTAAACAAAAAGAAATACTTATTGCAGTTCAATACTTGGGTCAGAATGAAATTTATTACCAGGTATTCAAAAGTACTTACGAGACCGATGTACCTATTAATTTTTTTCTCTATAACTTCCCAATAAATCACCAAACCTACTTTCGTAAAGCCTTGTGGCTCTGCTGAGTATTCCGTGACACTCGCAATAACAACACACCATATCCAAATTCTTATATTGAGGGCACAGAACAAGAACTAATCAAGGCATTATTTGCAAATCTTGTCTTGTCACAAAGGAGATTGGTCAAATTGGCCTAAATGCAAATAAAATATTGACATATACAGTAATTCTTGGCGTAATTTATACTTTATTTTACAGTCATTAGATTTTAACGGCCACCTTTAAATAATATATTAATTTTAAAAAAGGACTTCTATTTTTACCGGTTTGGAAAACATACGAATCATTTTTATTGGCTATGGGTGTAGTAACATTCACAAAGACTGATCGAGGTTGTTTATATAACATCAAAACAAATCTATTTTGTAAAGATTGATAAAAATTTTTTTTTTTATTACACGGGTGGTATTAATATCCACAACTTTATTATCATTTTTACTACATGCAAATGTGCTAAGACAATTAATATAGATGGTAGGCGACATCATAAAGTCTATTGCCGTACATTTTTTGCCAAACACCTAAATAAACACATTATAAGATGTGATACACTAAAAATCTAAAATATGGTTATAATAAAAACATAACAAAAATAATGAAGCTGCTGAAGATATGGCTGTATAACCTACAGCTCTTAGCTTTCTTTGATTAACGAGAGTTTAAAAATTCTCTCTAATCTGTGGCTCATTCACAATCATCACACAGTTTCTGTTCGTGTTTTTAAAAACATGCACATATCTGTTATTTTACATGCTCTATATACCTGAATCTAATACATAATATCGGTAGGTACTTGGCTTGATTGCCCTATTTTCCTATATAAGTTATTTGGTTTTTATTATTCTAATACCTATGTGCCTATTTGCAAACATAACATCAAAATCATTCAGTGTATATGGTTTATAGAAGTTCTCAGGAGTGGCCGTCGATAATATTCGTTTCTACGGTAATTTATATATAATTTCGAATGTAGGAAACAATTTTTCATGGTTATTGGTTTTTAGGCCAAACATGTATGGAAGCTGAGCAATCTCCTTTAAAAGATACGCACGCGCGCTTGAGACTCCGCTCGCTCACTGCGCTGTGCACCGCGCATACCTAGATAGGTAGGCAGGAAGGTATTCAACGGCGGGAGCGGTCATTGCTCCCGGCCGCCCGTCTCCTGTTTTTATGTCTTTTTTAGTAGTGCTTATTACTTGTTTTTTACTTACTCTGTATGCATGTTTTAAAAGAATAATTATTTAGTACCCAAAAGGAGGAAAGGACTTAAAATATAACAAAAAAAAAACAAAATTTTATTTTAAATCATTTTTTAAAAAATCCGAAAAAATTCAGTGATACTCTATATACGTAACCCAACATTCCCACGAAGTTTCATTAAAACATTCAATTTCACCCTGTATAGATTATAATAAATCTAACTCGAAGAAGCGGTATAACGCTGCTTCAAGGTCCTTTAAAAAGCAAATAAATCAGGCAAAATTCGAACATGATTGGCATTCTGGTCGGTCGCCAAGGTTGTGCAAGGCAATTTTTGTCGGTCATTGTTGCGACCTTCACGTAAGCCAGACGATTTTCTAGCCCACACAACAAAATTATCTTTTGCGGTGTGGGCTAGAGAATCATGATGCTGATCTCTTGGGCACACTCTTCATCGAATTTGACTCTAGATGACGGGGAAATTATATCACTACATTGGAATAATTGCACGGTGCAAGAACACCATGCCTGATATCTGCGTTACTCAAAGCGCTATGCTACGAGCTATTCTTTCTCTCGATATCCGAAAGTCTAATGGGCCTGATGTAATCCCAGCTATCGTACTGAAGTCGTGTACTCCAGAGCTTTCTCAATTGCTGACGCGTCTTTACTCTTACTCCTATGCCGCTGGCATAGTCCCGTCTTCGTGGATGGTAGCCTTAGTGCTATCCATCTCTAAGAAGGGTGATGGTTCAGATCCATCAAACTACCAACCAGTTCCTGTTCCTGTTGTCTTAGGGTAATGGAGCGCATCATCATGCAATGAATGAAGTGCAATCCCAAGATCGTTTGGAAGGAAAAACCAAACTAGCTTGCAAAAAGTTTGGGGTCCTCAATAGAGCGAGAGAGTATTTCAAGCCTAAACACCACATATGGAGTACTACTCTCACTTTTGGAGCACCCCAATACTAGCTCCTTCCTCTCAATCGGATTCATAGGCGGGTGGTTCGACCTATCGATGATCCTGAGTTCACTGACATGTAGCACACCTAAGCTTGCGTAGAGACGTATTTGTGCATGTTTATCGTATGTACATACAATGGAGAGTGTTTCGAGGAATTACTCAATCTGGTTCCATCGGCTAAATTCCTACACCGCACCACACGCCACAGAGAGAAGTTTTACCTCCACCATCTGGACGCTTAGCATTCTAGCACTATGCGTTACGCGCATTGCTTTTTCTTGCGTTAGTACGCACGCAGTGCTGGCTAGTACCAGATCTGGAACGGGCTTCCCTCAGAGGTTTTCCCTTAAGCTATAATATGATGATCTTCAAAAGGCAGGTAAACCTTTTCCATCAGTATTGTTGCAAGTGTCCTTGGGAGCCAGTGACCACTTACCATCAAGAGATTGTGGTGTTTGTCACTACATGGCCGGTGTTAAAAACTGTGCAAATGACACGAGATCCACACTTAAGAAACATGAGTGTCGTACTTTTTTTTTGAGTGTATATGCTGTTGGTCGCATATGACCTTTACAGCGTCACCGGGTATGGGGACGACGAGATCCTAAGGGGACCTCAAGCCGAGAATTGGCGAATGCCTCTAGAGGTATTCCAGGCGGATGGCGTCTCCCCACGGGGGGAGTCTCCTCTCCGTCTTGAGCCTCTAGACCACTTGAACCTGAGGGGATTGGCTCAACTAAAAGGCGTCTCTGAGACTCGGACCTCGGCTCTAGTTAGCCGTTGTCGTGGGGGACGGGGAAAAAACGCCCAGGTACGTACTTGTACTTGGTATAGCGTGTCGTGTGTAAACCGGGTCTTCGCACTCTTATCCTACGGGTGCGGTGTCTCGGATTATTTATTTATTTGTATTATTGAGGTTTTTTTAAATTATGCTTTCACTATAAAATTAAATAAAACAATTAAATATAGTTTAAGCGTAAAGCGATGCAAAGTATACGAACAACATACTTCAGGTTGATTTAATTACTGAAATCGCTTAAAATAGTAGGCTCAGAAGACATGACGCTAAGCCACAATAAAAAAATGTGATTACCCAAGTGTGTTTCATTAATTTTAAGTTTTTAATTCCAGACTTAGCCCGTATTACTGAATGATAACTAAGTGTTGATCTTTACTTGAGTACAGTTAGTTAGTTTTTTAACTATGCTCAAGACTGAGAATCTTTCTGTAATACAGGCCTTAGACAACCCTCCTCAGTTATTTGATAAATCCGTTAAGATTAATTTATTTGCATTTCCTATAATGAAAACTATAGACGCTAAAGAATTCCTTCAAGAAATATTCCGTGTATGTAATGGTAAAGGAGTTATTTTTCCCACTTTACCTACATGACTTTACCACGTACCTACATGACTATCGACCGCGCACCGATATTTACCCTGAAATAGTTTTTTTTTAAATAATTCATTTACTGACTTTGTTCGAAAATTCAAAATTACGGGCCACACAACAGAACGTGCGGTAAAACATTTTACCGTGTGAAGCCTATACGGTTTTTTTTTCGGAAAAACCTCATTGGGAGCGCTTTTTACCGTTGTTTCACTTTACTGTGAAGGCAATTGGAAATGCGCGCCATTGTCTTTTTAATAAAAGTTTACTTCATTACTTGAGCTAAGTGTTTGTACGTACTGTTTTCTCGAAAGTGTTGAAAAACGTTGTATGACATTCGTGCGGAATTGGTTTTTACAACGAAATAATTTTAAGCCTTTTATTTAAGGAGGAAGATGCATATAAGCCTTTTATGTTTCCTGTTACCTCCGAGTTATTATTAATTATAACGTTTCATTTAATGAGGTGAATTTACGTACTTAGTTAAGCCTCACTAAATGAGGATCATTTCACCACTTGTTCACCAGTGGGCGCCTTAGTGTTCATGGAATGATCGTGGAGTTTTTTTAAAGATTATAATATGTTAAGAATTTAATGTTTCGTTTAAATGAAAGAGCTTTTTATGTAGTTTTAGTAAAAGCGGATATTTTGATTATTACTACTCTAGTTTAAGTTATATTTAGTGTCTTGTATGAGATCTACGTTCCTATCTGTCATCCTGCTCAAGTAAAAAATTGAAATAGAGCTATTGTGAAATAAGGTGTTACCTAATGTATAAATTTGAGAAATTAAATAATAAATGTCTTTAAAATAACTCTTTGTATTATTTCGATTTTTTTGTAAAATACAATTAATTAAAAAGTTAGTTGTTAATTTTATAATTTATAAAAGAATTCCCTCGACTGGGAATTAAACCTGGACCCTCCGGGCGGTGCACGAGCTCTCTACTACTGAACCATCGATGCTTGCTGATAAGATTTGAATTTTTAATAAAAATTTAAAATGTAAAGCGACATGCTATTAAGATGAACGAGAAAATTTGTGGCGATGTAATGAAAGTTTTACTATAAGTGCTGAGCTACTGATGCCTCCTCTGCACGTCCGCAGACTTAGACAGGTGTAACATCAGATGGATCACCACGAGCCGACCACACGTCTGACGACATCTGTAGGTCATTTAGTCTGTGTTCATACTCGACAGACGCAACTTGCACACAACATTAAAAAAAAAGTTGAGATCGTAGCTGCAATTTATTTATTTAGTACTTTTAACTACTACTTGAGGTAAATCGTAGTAGAATTATCAAAACGAAATGGAAAATAAGAGGGTGGTGGCTGCTGGCTAGCTTTCGGATTCGACAGTTAGTTTTCTGTTTAAACACAAAGAAATGAATATAAATGTTTCGTTGTTCCTCATTATATTAGCCATTTTGTCGAACGACAGTAATAAACAAGAAAAAAATAATTGCAAACTCACATCCACTCTCATTCGCAACTCTAGTACTACTGATGCGTCGTAAGACGTGTGGCTAGCCACGCGCCGGACGTCCGCGCTGAATCCCTTTGTTGCGTGACACAAAATCCGACAGCTAACGATTAATGGCAGACGTATCTGCGGACGTTTAATACCTTCCCCCGTCTACACGTCGGCGGACGCATCTGAAGATGGCACATCTGCGGATGCATCTGTCGACGTGTAGAGGAGGCATGAGAGAGTTGCATGCAAGTGTCTATTGTCTCGGATAAAACGGGTGCGAACTTGCAAAGGCTGGGCTGTAGTAAAATAACACTAACCTTTGGAGGTGCTCATTTACTGTAGGCTAGTAAGGTTCCAGGACTACACGATTGGGGACTGTGTCCAGAGAGGCGGCTCTACCTATTGTGCAGGGTGTGCGTTGCCGAGCCTCCTCTTCACCATTACATTTTGACAGCTGCTTACTAAAGGGCGCTAAATTAATGAATGCACACACATAACACCGAAAGAGGTTAGAAGTGCCTTGTTGGAGGGGCAGGCGCGCCACAGTTATGTTTGAGCAATTGCCGAAACTTGGTTCTGATTGCGTTGTCTTTCGGGTGCGAACGTTGATTGGTTTGATTGTTTGATGTCGCGTCGTTTGATTGGCAATTATCTATTAGGCAGAAGTGTAGTGGGTGCCAGCCAGCGACATCGGTTCCCGTACAAACGGTCTACGATAACCCTTCTAATCTCTTTCTGTATTCTGTGAATGCACATGAGCGCTACAAGAGCTAGAGACGCCTTTGGGTTCAGACTGGTAAAGTAAGGTTGGTTGGAGCTGCAAATGTTTCTGCCTCAGCAAGAATATATTAATTACCCTACCCTACCGGAGATAATATCAGGTAGGGTGGGGTAATTTACTGAGCGTTTTATAAAAAGGAACATTCCTAACACTTTGAATATAGCCCTAGAAATAAACATATGCCACCATTGTTTAATGTCTTAACTCAACTCCATGCTAATGAGTGATCGGTTACCAATATCTAAGTTCTATAAAGAGTTAATTTGCCTTTCAGAAGCCTTCATAATTCCCTCAAAGTTCAAGAGAGCTAAAAGTAAGGGTAACGGTATGCTGCTCTACAAAGGGTATACGTATTCCTGGAGAAATCGCAAGAAACGTGGCAACTATTGGACTTGTTCGAGCCACCAGAAAAAAGGCTGTTCCGCCAGTGTCAGTACAGATGAATCAAAGAAGCCGTTTATTATCACACATGCATATGACTTCCACACTCACCCTCCAGTGGGGAAATCAGTTTATCGTTTAGAAGATATAGAATTCGAATAATGAATGAATAAATCTAAAAAAAACTAACAAATTCACTGTTTACATATTCGTTGTTTTTCACGGAACGGAACTAACAAAAATTTTGTTGATCTTTTGGAATTATTAATGTAGAAGATCGAATGAGATCTTTGTTTCAATTTACTTTCTGCACGATTTTTTAATCACCCTATGGATTCATCTCGCTCTAAGAAAAGAAACATGTTCGCTTACGTCATCACAATATTGTTTAATTATGTTAACTCACAAATATTGGTTGAGTAAATCACAAACCTTCACTTAGATGTGATCTGTGCTAACCATGAACTACTAATACAATTAAAATCAGCAGTCGAAATGGGATCCTCCCTACAATAGGGGTGATGACGGGGTACAGTAAACGAAATTCTATTTAGTCCGTCAGTAAGATGATTAAAAAATAATGGAAATGTATTTTTTTCTTTGGGCAATCAACCAAAAAATGACAATGTTACAGCACGTCAAAGTTTGGGAGTAGTGGCTCGTGACGTCACTTTTAAGTGAAAATTGTACCAAAACGTGATGTCATGCGACTTTTCAAATCAATATATCTCTGCAATGTTTATATTATGTGAAAAAAGAAAAAAATAAGTGTCCAATACTTTTTGATAATCTACCTGATAAACGAAGAAAAAAAATTGTCATCATCCCTATTCCTATATTGATGTCTCACTCAAATCGCGTTAAGAATTCGTAGTGAGGATACTGTGGTTTAAACTGTTACTACATTTGATAAGTCTGTTTTTTTTTCATTAATCATTCATATGTTATTAATAGACTTCAGTGGTTCGCCGTCAAGATCACATTTAATTACATTAGGTACTCGTAGTAGCACGCCTGTGTATTGCCATCATACACATTTTAGAGTAAACTAAGTAAATGTGAGTAAATGAGCTAGACTCATACCGTGAACAGTAAAATATTTTACTAGCGTAACTGCCACTGTCACACTGGTTGCTCCCAACTTTGAATCAAAGCTCCCAAAGTCGAATGGAATTATAGTACTTTATGTACTGTACATGAATAAGTTAATTCATTCTCTGCATTTTATGGACTCATTTTACTATAAGAGAATATCCTCATATATGTACATCTTCAGCACATAGGCGTGATATTTCATGTAATGAAATGTAAACTCTTCCCTGCGAAGTTCGTATTAAGTTTGTTTGACTTTCTATTATTGCTTAAAAGGAAGTTGTACGTTAAAATACCTCTTTTGGTTAACCTAAAAAGAGTATTACTATAAATATTTTTTTGTTATTATAAATGAGTGCGAATTACGAACGTTATATTAAATACCTTCTAAATACTTATACTGATCAGTTATTTTTCAAGTTTTACAATAAAGTTTCTATATATTTTATAATGGTTTCACTCAAATAATAAATATATGAATTCTGAAAATATTTATACAATTATTTTCAATATACTTATTACTTAGCTCTTATATTTATGATTGCAGAAATTAATTTTATAATGTCAAAGAGAGGTAACAAGTTACTCGTATACGAACAATATACCTACGCAAAGAACTGCAGAAGCAAGAACAGAGTAACTTGGGCGTGCTCCTCGCGGTGTTCAAAGAAGTGTAACGCCCAAGTAGCGCTGACAAATAATGGAGAGCTGTTCGTCATCAACAAAGAACATAGTCATCCTCCTCCGATATTCTATGTCAATGAAAAAGGCGACTACGTTAGAGTAACTGACAAACAGCTGAAGAATATAGCAAAACTTGAAAACGAGACGCATGATTTAGACGTCATAGATGAAGATTTTTAACCTGATTTTATGAACAAGATTATGTTATTATTGTATTTATTTTGAAATAGATTTTTAAGGTTTGTGATTATGTATCTGTAGGTACAAATAAAGTGTAAACGAGGTTTTTTTTATTGCATTTAAAAGATTTGTCAAGAGTGCTTTGATTTTCGACGCTGTTTTGTTCTGGTAATTTTGACTGGATTATATGCTAAGATGAAATTGATGACGTATTAGTACTAATTGAAAAGCTGTATTTCTTTAATGAATACAATTATAGAAATATGCCAAAATTTTAATGAAAGTATTAAAAAAAACAGTTAATCGTTGAATGGGATCACTGTTTCTGCTGCCCATAACTTATTGATACTGTCGATTTAAAAAAAATGGCAATATAATAACAATGAACATAAAAAGTGTTTCTCTAAATTATATTATTTTGAATAAAAAAAAACTGAATCCAGTGTTATTTTGCATAACCATACACTACTACGAGTTCGCGTTGATTCCCTGACAATAACTAAGTCATCAATAATTTGTAATCTTAAATATTCCCCTCTGTCTCTCGTAACTTCATTACAGATCCCTTATTGCAAGTGATGAAAATTGTTCCTAGAAGACAGTATTTGCTTGAAAAAAAAAAGATTGGATGCAAAAGCTAAGAGAGACGCGATAAAATCAGACCCAATGGCCTATGCAGAGTATAAAGCGGCAGAGAAACAAAGATACAAAAGAAGGATGGAGGAAAAGAAAATTTTACAAATAAATGATATGACGCCAAGACAACAGAGAATTCAAAGAAATAAATGGAAACAATACCAGAAAAGGCGTAGATAGAGTATAAAGAAAACAATATAAAATTGAAATTATTGTTGAAACTAAAGTAGAAACTTATTCCTAAATAAATGAATGGACACAAAGTATTCTTAAATAATAATAACTTTATTTGGAACGAGTTCATTGTCCATGGAAAGTTAATTCTGTTATAGTTTTACAAAACTGTGTTTTCAGAATTAACGCCCAATAAGATGTTATAAGATTAATTATTATGGAATATATTTGTAAAACGGTCGCTGTCATTAATATTGTTTGCGACATTTTAATGCATACGTTGAGATTTAAATTTAATTTCTATTTCAACATCAATTGTCAATTCTATATGAAAGAAGTGCTATACCAAAGACGAGCAAGCACTAATCAGTATTTAAAAGTTGGAGATATCGTAGTTATCGTATTCAATATCACAGAGTCACTTAACATACTTATAAGTTTGTTTACAAACAATAATTTGATATAATCGCACAGTTTCAACTTTAACTATTTCTTCTCCGTTAACTATGTTATTAACGA
Source organism: Chilo suppressalis (assembly GCA_902850365.2). Lineage (NCBI taxonomy): Eukaryota > Metazoa > Arthropoda > Insecta > Lepidoptera > Crambidae > Chilo > Chilo suppressalis. The sequence continues at coordinate 5,180,220 of OU963906.1, read as the reverse complement.
TATTATATAAGTAAGTATAATATTAAGGGTCATAAAATTTGTATAGGAACTAGAATTTATTGAAGTACCTACCTAAGTATTGCAGAGTTTAATTTTGTTATTATGTAAGGACATAGTATATATATAGACATAACACAAAAATCTGCCAATGAAATGACTTATTAAATAAAATACATTTTTGAAAGATAACCAAATTTTGAAACATCCTACAAATTTAATAAAAGAAAATATCTATTATTAAGTTGAAATTGAAATCAAACACTCTGCTCATGGAAACAGCGCACTACAAAAATCTAAATTTAAGAAATGAGCAAATATGAAAACTACTTGGTAAATTAAATTTTATTTTGCAGTTCCGGTACTTATCAAGGTGAAGAGAGGGCGGTACATGTTACTGTACCAGAACTACACGTACACGAGAGTTACAAAGTCGAAGATGGGCACTGTGTGGAAGTGCACGTCGAGTAAGACGGACGAATGTAGGGCTACCGTTACCACAGATGAGTTTTTGAACGTGGTGGCAACTAAACGGAAGCATACGCACGGACGCAACTCTATGGTGACGGATAAGCCGAAGCACGTTTATTTTACTACTGTTTGATACTACGGACTATACGTTTCTTTACTCATGTGTTTATACTATAAGTTATGGGCCACTTGCATCAACATTCTTAATTGAAATGAAGGGGTAATCCTGTTTAACACATAATTCTGTCATTGTCAATTCTTAAAAATCAAATAGAGCTAGAATGAAAGCCACATTTTAGGAGATTTTAGAAATTTGGTGCTAGTGGGCCTAATAGACATGTAACTTATTGTGTCTCATCGTCCGATGAGGAATACCAACGCGTACAAAGAAATTTGGTGACTCATTTCTTTGACGCACTATCCGTAAATGGAATGCTCTGCCTGCTCACGTGTTCCCTCCTTCTTACTACCTGGGATCCTTTAAAAGAGGCGTAAAGAACATACATGCAGGCCGGCAAGGTGAGGATGGCTGGTGTGGCAGGTAGAACTGTTGTACCAGCTATCTTTACATCTGAACTTTATCGTCACTTAACATCATGTGGGGTGGAGTCATTTGTCGGACATATCTATAAAAAAAAGTTTGTTCGTGATAACTAATCGCATCGCTGCCTGTTTTTTCATACCATCGACGACAGCTCTGTTTTCACTGGTTTGTAACAACGATGCAGGCTCATCAAATCTGTTTTTTGAAGATATCTTTTATATGTAGTTTGTAGCTCTACTAGCTTCTCACTAATAGTGTCCCACGCTGGACTGGTGCCAAAAGAAAAATATGTACCTAATAAATCAACTGGTTACTTCCCTATGAAGGAATCAAAATCCTACCTCTGATGCTCTACATACCAGCTTTGCGTTATATTTTATTAAAGGTGTTTGCATGGTGTCCATTAGACGCTCATGCAGCTGTCAGTCAATTCCACCAACCGATAGAGAAAACGGCTAGCGACTTAAAATGACACCAGTCAAACCATTACAAGACAGGTCAGTCATAACCTTGACTGACAGCAACCGTCTTATGGTCGCTTATGTGTCTGCTTATCGTTGGAGGTATTACAGGTGCCTCAGATAATAGCGCTAAGTAAAGCGGGAGCACGGTCTTCCGTCGCATCGTCGTTAGTCTATGAAATACCACGAAGTAAACACGTAGAGTGGATGTCCAATCCGTGCTCCAGCTTTAAGCGCAGGCCCTTAGGCTAAGAACTTAAGCGATTTTCTCCCGCGCCCGCCGCGGCTCTAGTACCGCAACTCGAGTAGAATGTGAATTTTTAGGTAAAACGCAAATTCAAAACTCATAGTACGATTTGCTGCTGTGCTGTGCTGCGGGCGATCACCCGCAGAAGCGGCGGGTTTCGCCTGATCGGCAGAAAACTGCAGTCTCGTAGTTTGAAATATATTAGCTCTGCGGCCGCCTGCGGTGCGGGATAGAACCGCTCCGTGAGTTCCTAGCTTTACTCTTATCATCTGTTACTATTTGTAGATACTAGGGAATTATTGCCATCGATTGCAAACATATTTTAACTAATTAAGGTGACGAACTACCTCTAGGATCTCCTATTATTTAGTGAAGGGGATTGTGTGAATTGTGTTTTATTTTACAACTACCTAGTTATTAACATGATTTATAAACGGACTTATTTTTAGACTCGAATAACATTAGTTTTACGTCTTATTGGTAATGATATTATGATGATCATGTTTAATTTAGTTTTAAGTTTAAAGAATCACGCCAGAATCGATACCATTGCTAAGCTGTAGTCTTCGTCACGAAAAGCTCTAAATTAGGTGAACAAAAATAAATTACCAGTTAGAGTGAATAGAATATTCAATGTTATATCAGGTTACTACGAACTAAACATTTTTATTTGTCGATTATACTTTCGTAGTGCATAACGCTGACGTTAACATTTTTGGCACATGTACGTACATCGAGAACATTATCGCTAGAAAATACCCTTTTGTTTATTATGCCTTTTCTTATTCTTTCTATATATTTTTATTGAAAATCTGTTATGGTCTAATAACTCATGTATTTAATAGCCATTCCACTATGTTCAAAACGGCACATTCACATTAAAATTTCACCAATATATTTTATGTATAAAATGGCCATATCCCGACACATAACAAGATAGTAATATAAGTTATTTACGGGATTGTTACCATGTACCTTGTTTTTAGCGAGTTTCCGATATTTCGGCACTGTTGCAAGCGCCATGATCACGGAGTAACTGAAGTAATTGCGGGTAGGCTGTTATTGGCAGACATATCGGTCTACCCTCCGACGAAGTCTTTTATTGCGACCCGTACCACTGTTCACATTCTCACTATTCACTCGAAACTGTTCTCGACACACAACACTTACAGTATCGGATCGCGACACGACACTTTTTTGATTATTTCCGGTTTTACACATACGAACCACAGGATTCCAGACACTCGACAATTTAAACCCGTCCTCACGATTGAAATTTTTATGTTTTGTTATTTCAATCGCTTCCCTGACCAATCTTGGTATGTAGTGGCGTTCTGTCGAGATAATCTGTGGGTTATGAAACTCAATCCAGTGGTTAGAACCAGAATCAATCAAATGTTCCGCGATGGCTGATTTCTGCGTATCGTTGTTCTTGATTGCTTTTATGTGTTCCCTCATTCGGCATGATACTGTTCGCTTTGTTTGGCCAATGTACGAACTGCCACAGCTGCAATCGATCTTATAGACACCAGGTTTCTCCAAGGGGAAGTTGTCTTTAGGAGACCGTAGGTATTGTGAAACCTTTCGCACAGGAGTGAAGACAGTGTTTAGTGAGTACTTATTCAGTATGTTTGAGATCTTGTCAGTCACTCCTTTGACGTATGGTAAATAAACAGGTTGTCTGTCTACTCTGTGTCTCTGGTGTCTTAGTTTGTGTCTTGATGGAAAATGTCCCTGGTATCCATTACTCTGTAAGACTCGTCGTACATGCTCCAACTCTTCTTGAAGATGTTCCTCATCACACAGGTCATATGCACGGTTCGTCAGTGAAGTCATTACAGAGTTAAGATGTTTAGGGTGGTGATGCGAGGAGGCGTTGAGATAGCGGTCAGTGTGTGTTGATTTGCGGTAAATGGAATGACCAAGCGAACCGTCATTCCTCACCCGAATCTTCACGTCCAGAAAGGCCAGACTTCTGTCTTCTTCCATCTCATAGGTAAAGTTGATTTTAGAATGGATACCATTTAAATTTGCCAAGTGAGACTCGACATCATGTTTGTTACCTCTTAATATACAGAATACGTCATCGACATACCTCTTCCATAGTTTTATTTCTGTGGGTGCGGTGATAAATGATTTTTCTTCAAAATGCTCCATCCATATATTGGCAACCACTGGAGCCACGGGACTGCCCATTGCGACCCCATCTATTTGGAGGTAGTACTGACCCTGATATATGAAGAAATTCATCGACAAACAATGATGCAACAGCTTGGCATATTCCTTCGGGATGTCATTTTCTTGCAACTTCACCTTCACCACTTCCAGACAATCCAACACAGGTACATTTGTGAACAGCGATTCTACGTCAAAACTGACCATCAACTGATTTTCATCTACCTTGTTTTGGTGTAAGATTTCTATGAAATGGCGGGAATCCTTCACAAACGACGACGTTCGTCCCACTATCGGCTGCAATACTTTTGCCACGTGCTTGGCCAGTTCATATGTAGGTGAGTCTATCTGACTCACGATCGGACGTAGGGGCACATTTGGCTTATGGATTTTCGGCAGACCATATAGTTTTGGAGGCTGGATGTTCCTAGGACGTAATAAATATTTGACAATGTCATCGTCTAAAGCGTGGGCGCATTCTTTTATGAGTGAGCGAGTGTTACGATCTGTCCTTGCCGTTGGGTTGTAATTCACCTTCTTGTATATGTGTTCGTCAGTGAGTAGACTCTGGATTTTGTTTTCATACTCACTGGTATTCATTATGACTGTCGCATTCCCTTTATCAGCTTTTAGTACTAGTATATTCTTGTTCTTATGAAGATCTCTCAAGGCCACTGATTCGGAAGAAGTAATGTTCGGTCTTGGTGGCCTCGCATGACGTAACACCACAGCGACATCTTGCCTGAGCGTATCCGCATCTACTGCTGGTATTTTATTACGTATGACACCCTCTTCAACTGACCCAATCACTTCCTCATAGGGAATACGTCTAGGTGTAACGGCGAAATTCATCCCTCTTTCAAGAACAGACTGTGCAGCGTCGGACAACTCAATACTTGACATATTGATTACCGTTCGAGTTGGTAGTGAGTTCTCGTGGTAGGGGACATCCGGCTTTTGTCTTTGTAACAACAACTCGAACTTACGATCTTGTTTTATAGCGCTTAGTTCCCTGGTACGTTGAGCTTGTAAGTATGTAACACGATCGCAAATATCAAAGTCACTTGTCGAAAGAGTTTCACTGCACTTCAGATGGATTTCGTATAATTCACGCTGACTTTTGTCTAAGTGGTACCTACAGTTACGAATCGATTTTCGCAATAGTTTTACACTCGCGTTTCGCAGAATACTCGCGGAACCATGAATGTCTGGTCGTGGTTTTATCCTAACGCATATAGGGATAATGTCCGAATCACGACACTTCACCAGGAAAGACAGTGATTCCTTTAAACACTCACACTTTTTCCGCGCGCGTTCTAGGTGTTTTATTAATTGAGACGTATCCGGCCCGTACCGGTTAACAATATATTGTTTTAAACTTTCATGGTCACTAACATTATAGTAATATAAGTTATTTACGGGATTGTTACCATGTACCTTGTTTTTAGCGAGTTTCCGATATTTCGGCACTGTTGCAAGCGCCATGATCACGGAGTAACTGAAGTAATTGCGGGTAGGCTGTTATTGGCAGACATATCGGTCTACCCTCCGACGAAGTCTTTTATTGCGACCCGTACCACTGTTCACATTCTCACTATTCACTCGAAACTGTTCTCGACACACAACACTTACAGTATCGGATCGCGACACGACACTTTTTTGATTATTTCCGGTTTTACACATACGAACCACAGGATTCCAGACACTCGACAATTTAAACCCGTCCTCACGATTGAAATTTTTATGTTTTGTTATTTCAATCGCTTCCCTGACCAATCTTGGTATGTAGTGGCGTTCTGTCGAGATAATCTGTGGGTTATGAAACTCAATCCAGTGGTTAGAACCAGAATCAATCAAATGTTCCGCGATGGCTGATTTCTGCGTATCGTTGTTCTTGATTGCTTTTATGTGTTCCCTCATTCGGCATGATACTGTTCGCTTTGTTTGGCCAATGTACGAACTGCCACAGCTGCAATCGATCTTATAGACACCAGGTTTCTCCAAGGGGAAGTTGTCTTTAGGAGACCGTAGGTATTGTGAAACCTTTCGCACAGGAGTGAAGACAGTGTTTAGTGAGTACTTATTCAGTATGTTTGAGATCTTGTCAGTCACTCCTTTGACGTATGGTAAATAAACAGGTTGTCTGTCTACTCTGTGTCTCTGGTGTCTTAGTTTGTGTCTTGATGGAAAATGTCCCTGGTATCCATTACTCTGTAAGACTCGTCGTACATGCTCCAACTCTTCTTGAAGATGTTCCTCATCACACAGGTCATATGCACGGTTCGTCAGTGAAGTCATTACAGAGTTAAGATGTTTAGGGTGGTGATGCGAGGAGGCGTTGAGATAGCGGTCAGTGTGTGTTGATTTGCGGTAAATGGAATGACCAAGCGAACCGTCATTCCTCACCCGAATCTTCACGTCCAGAAAGGCCAGACTTCTGTCTTCTTCCATCTCACTTGGCAAATTTAAATGGTATCCATTCTAAAATCAACTTTACCTATGAGATGGAAGAAGACAGAAGTCTGGCCTTTCTGGACGTGAAGATTCGGGTGAGGAATGACGGTTCGCTTGGTCATTCCATTTACCGCAAATCAACACACACTGACCGCTATCTCAACGCCTCCTCGCATCACCACCCTAAACATCTTAACTCTGTAATGACTTCACTGACGAACCGTGCATATGACCTGTGTGATGAGGAACATCTTCAAGAAGAGTTGGAGCATGTACGACGAGTCTTACAGAGTAATGGATACCAGGGACATTTTCCATCAAGACACAAACTAAGACACCAGAGACACAGAGTAGACAGACAACCTGTTTATTTACCATACGTCAAAGGAGTGACTGACAAGATCTCAAACATACTGAATAAGTACTCACTAAACACTGTCTTCACTCCTGTGCGAAAGGTTTCACAATACCTACGGTCTCCTAAAGACAACTTCCCCTTGGAGAAACCTGGTGTCTATAAGATCGATTGCAGCTGTGGCAGTTCGTACATTGGCCAAACAAAGCGAACAGTATCATGCCGAATGAGGGAACACATAAAAGCAATCAAGAACAACGATACGCAGAAATCAGCCATCGCGGAACATTTGATTGATTCTGGTTCTAACCACTGGATTGAGTTTCATAACCCACAGATTATCTCGACAGAACGCCACTACATACCAAGATTGGTCAGGGAAGCGATTGAAATAACAAAACATAAAAATTTCAATCGTGAGGACGGGTTTAAATTGTCGAGTGTCTGGAATCCTGTGGTTCGTATGTGTAAAACCGGAAATAATCAAAAAAGTGTCGTGTCGCGATCCGATACTGTAAGTGTTGTGTGTCGAGAACAGTTTCGAGTGAATAGTGAGAATGTGAACAGTGGTACGGGTCGCAATAAAAGACTTCGTCGGAGGGTAGACCGATATGTCTGCCAATAACAGCCTACCCGCAATTACTTCAGTTACTCCGTGATCATGGCGCTTGCAACAGTGCCGAAATATCGGAAACTCGCTAAAAACAAGGTACATGGTAACAATCCCGTAAATAACTTATATTACTATAATGTTAGTGACCATGAAAGTTTAAAACAATATATTGTTAACCGGTACGGGCCGGATACGTCTCAATTAATAAAACACCTAGAACGCGCGCGGAAAAAGTGTGAGTGTTTAAAGGAATCACTGTCTTTCCTGGTGAAGTGTCGTGATTCGGACATTATCCCTATATGCGTTAGGATAAAACCACGACCAGACATTCATGGTTCCGCGAGTATTCTGCGAAACGCGAGTGTAAAACTATTGCGAAAATCGATTCGTAACTGTAGGTACCACTTAGACAAAAGTCAGCGTGAATTATACGAAATCCATCTGAAGTGCAGTGAAACTCTTTCGACAAGTGACTTTGATATTTGCGATCGTGTTACATACTTACAAGCTCAACGTACCAGGGAACTAAGCGCTATAAAACAAGATCGTAAGTTCGAGTTGTTGTTACAAAGACAAAAGCCGGATGTCCCCTACCACGAGAACTCACTACCAACTCGAACGGTAATCAATATGTCAAGTATTGAGTTGTCCGACGCTGCACAGTCTGTTCTTGAAAGAGGGATGAATTTCGCCGTTACACCTAGACGTATTCCCTATGAGGAAGTGATTGGGTCAGTTGAAGAGGGTGTCATACGTAATAAAATACCAGCAGTAGATGCGGATACGCTCAGGCAAGATGTCGCTGTGGTGTTACGTCATGCGAGGCCACCAAGACCGAACATTACTTCTTCCGAATCAGTGGCCTTGAGAGATCTTCATAAGAACAAGAATATACTAGTACTAAAAGCTGATAAAGGGAATGCGACAGTCATAATGAATACCAGTGAGTATGAAAACAAAATCCAGAGTCTACTCACTGACGAACACATATACAAGAAGGTGAATTACAACCCAACGGCAAGGACAGATCGTAACACTCGCTCACTCATAAAAGAATGCGCCCACGCTTTAGACGATGACATTGTCAAATATTTATTACGTCCTAGGAACATCCAGCCTCCAAAACTATATGGTCTGCCGAAAATCCATAAGCCAAATGTGCCCCTACGTCCGATCGTGAGTCAGATAGACTCACCTACATATGAACTGGCCAAGCACGTGGCAAAAGTATTGCAGCCGATAGTGGGACGAACGTCGTCGTTTGTGAAGGATTCCCGCCATTTCATAGAAATCTTACACCAAAACAAGGTAGATGAAAATCAGTTGATGGTCAGTTTTGACGTAGAATCGCTGTTCACAAATGTACCTGTGTTGGATTGTCTGGAAGTGGTGAAGGTGAAGTTGCAAGAAAATGACATCCCGAAGGAATATGCCAAGCTGTTGCATCATTGTTTGTCGATGAATTTCTTCATATATCAGGGTCAGTACTACCTCCAAATAGATGGGGTCGCAATGGGCAGTCCCGTGGCTCCAGTGGTTGCCAATATATGGATGGAGCATTTTGAAGAAAAATCATTTATCACCGCACCCACAGAAATAAAACTATGGAAGAGGTATGTCGATGACGTATTCTGTATATTAAGAGGTAACAAACATGATGTCGAGTCTCACTTGGCAAATTTAAATGGTATCCATTCTAAAATCAACTTTACCTATGAGATGGAAGAAGACAGAAGTCTGGCCTTTCTGGACGTGAAGATTCGGGTGAGGAATGACGGTTCGCTTGGTCATTCCATTTACCGCAAATCAACACACACTGACCGCTATCTCAACGCCTCCTCGCATCACCACCCTAAACATCTTAACTCTGTAATGACTTCACTGACGAACCGTGCATATGACCTGTGTGATGAGGAACATCTTCAAGAAGAGTTGGAGCATGTACGACGAGTCTTACAGAGTAATGGATACCAGGGACATTTTCCATCAAGACACAAACTAAGACACCAGAGACACAGAGTAGACAGACAACCTGTTTATTTACCATACGTCAAAGGAGTGACTGACAAGATCTCAAACATACTGAATAAGTACTCACTAAACACTGTCTTCACTCCTGTGCGAAAGGTTTCACAATACCTACGGTCTCCTAAAGACAACTTCCCCTTGGAGAAACCTGGTGTCTATAAGATCGATTGCAGCTGTGGCAGTTCGTACATTGGCCAAACAAAGCGAACAGTATCATGCCGAATGAGGGAACACATAAAAGCAATCAAGAACAACGATACGCAGAAATCAGCCATCGCGGAACATTTGATTGATTCTGGTTCTAACCACTGGATTGAGTTTCATAACCCACAGATTATCTCGACAGAACGCCACTACATACCAAGATTGGTCAGGGAAGCGATTGAAATAACAAAACATAAAAATTTCAATCGTGAGGACGGGTTTAAATTGTCGAGTGTCTGGAATCCTGTGGTTCGTATGTGTAAAACCGGAAATAATCAAAAAAGTGTCGTGTCGCGATCCGATACTGTAAGTGTTGTGTGTCGAGAACAGTTTCGAGTGAATAGTGAGAATGTGAACAGTGGTACGGGTCGCAATAAAAGACTTCGTCGGAGGGTAGACCGATATGTCTGCCAATAACAGCCTACCCGCAATTACTTCAGTTACTCCGTGATCATGGCGCTTGCAACAGTGCCGAAATATCGGAAACTCGCTAAAAACAAGGTACATGGTAACAATCCCGTAAATAACTTATATTACTATAATGTTAGTGACCATGAAAGTTTAAAACAATACATAACAAGATGTTATGACATCTTGTTACGTTTCGGGAAACATAACGGGTTTCAAAGAATCTTGATATATGTTATTCATTATTTCAAGTCTCAAGTAGAAATGTTGACTTTAGAGTTAATCGAAATGCGTGTTAAAATTCATCTATATAAAAACTCGATCTATATCGACACCCTCCCAATCCCCTTTTTGGGGTTATTTTCGGAAAACCAAAAATGGCAAACTTTAAAATTCATTGATGTGTAAAATCTTTCCTCTCACTTTCCTGCAATTTGTGGGAGTGAAATCGTGAAATGGGACGGAAGTGTGTTATAGGAAGTCGCGAAAGCGCGCGCTATTTGATTTGATTTTAGAACATAATGTTCAAATGGCTTATTCCTTTTTGTAGTAGGTCTTATTCCCTTTTTTACTAATATAAGGTGAGGTTTCAAATGTTACACATCATACACGACTACTGTAAGGCTCGCTCGTCTTTTTGATAAGTATTCGTGCTATGTTTCAAGCCTATTAACTCAAAGCATAAAATTATACATTGAAACTTTCATCCCCTATTTTAAACCCTTCGGGGTTGAATTAAAATAAAGCTTTCTTAGTGCACCTCTAGACCTCATAAAAAACCTACGTGCCAAATTTAGAGTCTCTAGTCCCAGCTGTTTGGGCTGTGCGTTGGTTGTCCGCCAGTCAGTCAGTCAGTTTCTTCTCAGTAGGTAGTACTAGGGGTGCATAATCAAAAGCTGATAGCTTACGAAAATACTTAGGAGTATGCAAACAAATTTAGCTTATCGCTGATCGGACCGCTATAACAATAGCAATGCAAATATAGCACAACTCCTACTTTGCTAGTGTTGCACGGTGAGCTCAAAGTATTCTGGTTCTGTATTACTACTGTAATTTTTGATTAAAGACGTTAATGTAATAGATTTTTAGCAAGCGCGATTGTCGTATAAAGAAGAAAGAAAGAAAGAAAAACATTAAATATGTTATTATAGCTATTTATAAAAGTTCTACTCTACTCTAGAATGCTACACCTAGGGGCCATTCGCCTAACTGAAAACGCTAACGCTTTCGATTTTATTTTGTTATTTCTGACCGCCGAAGGTTTTCAAATACCTCACGCTCATTTTTTTAATATTGTTATTACCAATGCAAAAGAAAAAAAAATAGCGCAAGGCATTTGAAAACCTCAGGCGGCTAGAAAAAACAAAATAAAAAGCATTTCCGTTAGGCGAATGGCCCCCAGGTCGCAAAGGCGTGCCTCCACCTGAGAGGCACATGAATATCGGACCCATATTTACAGATTCACAGCCCTACAAAATGCTGCTGTTATCTGTTAACAAACCTAAGTAGCAGTCACCTAATTCACAGCCTAGTAATTGAAATAAGTTATCTGAAAGATATAACACTGTATTTTTTTTCTGATGTTGTCGATATCGCTACATCTACTACCATCGCGTATTTGACGACCTCCGTGACCGAGTGGTTTATACGCCGGGTTTCAAGGTGTCGCCTACTCGAGAGGTCCCGGGTTCTAACTCCGGTGGGGGCAGATGTTTGTGTGATGAATACGAGCATTTGTACTCCAGTCATAGATGTTTAATATATATTTCTATATAAATATATTTATATATGTTAACCTTTTTTTTGTGTTGGGAAAATGCGTGACGCATACCCGCCCCTGGGTGAGAGACGGGGTTATGTGGGACTAATCCTCCCCCACATCCCGCCCACCCGCTCAGCCAAACTGGCTCAGCGGCTGCTCGGGATGAGGGGGCGGCCCTACCCACTAAAAACCCAACAGTGCTCCCTCGCCTGCCGGAATGGGTTTCGTGGGATCCAGGTGACTCCCCACGTTACCCCTGGCAGGGGCCCCCCCGACGGCTGAGACTGTGCAATGCGGGTGACGGACCACCCTGTCCGCCGCCCGCTAGCCTCACTAGGGTGGAAAGAGGCGGTTGTACCGCCGCCGCCTTCCACCCCGCCGTCGGCGACGGAGAGGGAAGGCCCGGGCGTCTTCCTCGCGGGCCGTCTCCGCTGTCTCCTTCTGGAGGATGACTTCCTCGCAGAAGGAGACTACCGCAGTCCAGGATCTGTCGCTGTCCAGCATCGCTTTAACGACGCTGGGCAGCGAGAGACCCCGTCCTATTGCCATGACCATATCATGGCGCTGCCGAGACCACGACGAGCACTCCTCGAGGGTGTGCTGCGCCGTGTCCTCGACAGCGCCACAATGATGGCACGACGGGGTCGCTTCCCTCCGTATGCGATGCAGGTATCTGCCAAAGCATCCGTGCCCTGACAGCACCTGCACCAGACGGAAAGTCAGTGACCCATGCCTCCTCTCCCTCCATTGGCTGAGCACTGGTCGCAGCGCCTCCAGGGTCCTGGTCCCAAACGGTTGTGACCCTAGCTCCTCGGTCCAATCTTCCAGGTCGAGCTCCTCCAACCTCCGCCTGTGGGCGACCACCTCTTCTGGCGCCAGTCGCTCCCCTCGCTGCCGGGCCTCCGCCCTTTCCCAGTATAGGCGGGACAGCGCCTTCGCCTCCAGCGCCCACGGGGGAGACCCTGTTATTGCGCAGGAGGCCGCAAACGATGTGGTGCAGTAGGCTCGCGCAGCCCTTTGCGCCACTACTTATATATGTTAACCTAGCATCCCATAACACAAGCCTTGCATTATATATATATATATATATATATATATATATATATATATATATAATTTATGTCGCTCGCACTGTCATCAATTCTCATTGCTCTGTTACTTAACTTAGTATGATCCTCCTGACGTAAGTAGTCATTGATTTATATAATGCCCATTTTGAGAATACTCTGAATGTCATCAGATAGTAGTATTTTTTTAACCTCTTCTTTAGTTCAAAGCTGTAATTGACGGTCAAAACAGCGCTGGTTCCAGAACCCCAGGGTAGAGTATGAGAAGCGATTGTAGTTTACCAGATAGCAAAAACGTGAAAAACCTAATGCGAAAATAAATTTTCTAGTTCTCCCCCTATTCTTCTTCTTTATAATATAAGTATAAAAGTGCACAATTTTCATCTTTTCGTGACGGCGACTATAGTATGCTTTTTGTGTGAAAACTTAAATCAAATGTTTTTTATGTTAAGTTCTTCTACATATACTTAAATGGATATCATAGTGACCTAAAATATAAGAAAGAAATGACACTTAATACAGTAGAACGCCGATTATCCGAATTAATTGGGACCGGGATCGATTCGGATAATTGGACGTAGACTGGTAATAAAGAAAAACGAACTGGCACATATAGAATAAACCTTATAAGTTTAACCAACACCGTTCTACAATTCTAAATACAATAATAGAGGTACATAGTAGCAAAACAAACCGCGCCACGCAATACATGTAGTGTATTGCCTCTAGCTTTTAGCCATAACAGATGAAATATATCTGGACTCCAGCGAGTTTCAACTTGTAACAATAAAACAAAACAGAAAAAACTTAGGACTGATTCGGATAATTGGCAATTCGGCTAATCGGCGTTCGGATAATCAGCGTTACACTGTATTTCATTTTGGTTTCATAGAAATTATGTTTTATTATATGACAAAAATGTAAGGTGTGCTTTAAGTGTAAGATAAGAATACATATTCGAATAAGTCGACAATTGATTTTTAATACGAATTAAAATAAATACAAGATCGAAAAAAACTTGTTTTCTATATCTCTTTTATTTTTTCACGTTACTCCTATTAAGTCAAGAAAAGGAAATTATTAAGCCGGTAATAATGATGAAAATCCTCCTGAATAGGCTTGTTTCAATATAGAGCATCTAACTTACCTTTATGACAAAAGGGGAATATTTTTGTAACTTTTGAACAGTATTACCCATACTTTCCGTTCCAGAGTATGCTTCTATTATCACTTCCCCACGTGGACAGAATTTGTTATTACACGACCAGCATACTTATTGGAAACACCACGTCGCTCACACGAAGATTTGTTGGTACTGCTCATACAACAGGGGGCTGTGCTGCAAGGCAAGGGTTTACACTGATTACGAGCTCAGGTTCTTAGGGAAGAAGTACGAACATTCGCATCTGCCTCGTCTTGGTTAAACTCGCCATTTTATCGATATGTGTGGTACCTTGAAGTACCAATGGTGGTATTGTGAACATGTTGGGGTTCGGCCATTGATCACGTGATGTTTTAGAACCTTTTATAAATGTCCCCGTGCCCCGTAGTGAGTCCTTCCCTAGTACTATTAATAATAATAATTTTATTTCCAATAAGTTGTTACATCATGAACATATTAATTAATCAAATTCTACAAATTTTCAAACAAACGTAGATACATAACAGTGATAACAAAAGGTGTTTCTTTTTTTAATTTTACTAAACGTAACAATACTGTAGCAGTACTGAATACTGATAACCACTAGTGTTTTATTCTGTATAAATTATCTTAAATAGCTGCTTAAATAACAGAATCTTTAATTAACAAGCGTCAAGACGTCGCTTTTCGGTTTTAAAATTGCTCATTCAACAAAACATAAATCACATAATACCGAACTACGTCCCCCATCCCGTCTTGTTATATTAATTTTTTTTCTGGACTTCTTCACCGTTTTGACTTCACGTGGTTGCTGGACAATCCCTTGTTATTCAAACGGTGCTTGGTCTCAATACAACGGACTATTATTCGTATTAATAATATTCAATATATGAACTATTAAATTTTACCACTCTCTTAGTACAGTCACTCCTAACTATAAATTTTTAATATTTTTACTTTTAATTAATTCGGAGTTATTAGAAAGATAAGAATGAGTATTTCATTAAAATTTCCTGTCAGTAGTTATTTTGTTATTATTCGAAAATACGTAATGTCTATATGATTTTGATTTAATTTGTTTTTCAATGATATTTCCTCGGATATCTCGTGGATTGTTAAATCAAAACATTTTTGGTTACATTTATATTCCATACCACGGTACAAATAATATAGTACGTGTGTAATAAATAAGGGTTAAGGCTTTGCTAAGGAATAACTTTGCTCTATCATAACCCTTATTTAATTCGCATTTTAGTCTAATTAAGCTGTAAAAACAATAGAATAAAATGGGTGCCCCGGGATCATGTTTAATATCACTTATTTTTTTTAGTGACACGTTCTGTTTTCATGCAGTTTGAAGTACATATAAGCATCGTCTATTTTGGATCTCTGTTCTGAACGCAGCTCTAGCTTAGGGCGCTTGTTCACGAGCCCGGTTTGTATTGACCCCAAACCGTTGCTAGCGCCGTCGCCGCCGCCCGGTGTTATTAACTTAGATTAAAACAACAAGGGAAGATACGGCATTCGCGGCTCAAAAGTGATCCGCTGAAATTGTGGTCCACGACCATAATTCGCTTTAGTCACAAATTGACATTTAAACACGCTGCATGTACACTCAATATAACAATATTGCGTATATTCTGTGTTATGAAGATATAACAATTCCTTCGATGTTTTTATAAAGAACACAAATAGTTCAAAATCAAATGCCCCGGCAACACTTTTCATTCGTTAAACTGTGAAAACATTTTTTTCTCAAAAATCACGGTTTGTCGTGAATATTATTTACGTAATCGCCATTTTGTAAGCAAGAAAAGGACAACAATACTCTGCGTTGAAGCGTATAGTTCTGTCTCGCTCGCTCGATTGATGTTTATATACAGACGTGTGCGTGGCGAGAGTTGCTTATGTAGTTGAGTCGGATCATATTTTATTTGATGCTAGTATGAGCGTACCGTATCTACCCTTTTTGTTTTAATCTAAGGACAATTGGACGTGGATACGGTTTAAAATCTGTTCCTAGACCCGGGCAGAAATCGTCTCGTTAACAAGCCCTTGGGTGTGATAAGAGAATCTAGTCATTAATCGCGACTGAAAGCAATTAGATATAAGTGCTAAAAAGTGTTTGTTGTAAAATAATTTAATTTTTATTATTTTTGTGTAAATAAACAGCTACTTCAGTAATTTTGAAAATGATATTTTTATTAAAAGATACATACTTTTATTGTTATCCCAAATGAAGGTGGATGTGATAATCCTGAAGCGAATATTCCCTAATGTTACAATAAAAATCAATGTCGTGTAAAAACCAGTAGACTTACAATAACGCCTAACAAAAGTGCATCAAATAATGTCCATGTAGCGGCTCAAATAGTACATCTGGCTATATGAGATTTTATTTCTTGCTATCAAAAGCCTTCTTGTCATGCAACTATTAATTTTTTATCACACAGACTGTTATTAGTTTCAGTTTTTAGTGTTCAGAAATATTCACCTACCTAGATATTGGTTTTAGGTGATGACGACCCAGCATGTACTTCTTATCCAAATCAAATTAGATTCGAAATAGTAACTTCAAAGCGTGGAAAACCGATACTTTTACATGCAGGCTATGGGTACAATAAAAGACGAAACAAAGATAATCCTATCAAATGGCTTTGCACGAAAAGAAATATATGCAATGCAGTACTAGTGACAGCAAGCAACAATTCTATCGTGCTAGAAGATATGCACGACTGTAAACCTAATTTTGTGTCTAATCAATTAGAAATAGAACTTAAAACGCGTGTCCAAAAAGTGAAATCTTACTGTTCCGACCCTATTTCTCATGTAAACTGCGAAGCTTTTTTTTTTTATGTTATAGGGGGCATACGAGCAGACGGCTCACGTGTTTTAGCTGTGGCTAAAATAAAATTTTAAGGTCTGAATATGGTAAAAAATTTACCAAATAGAAAAATTACTGTTAGAAAACTATATCGGAAAATAAATAATTCCTTAGGTGTGAAAAAGCTGCGTTCTTACTCTTTTATGGACATCATTGTTCCCTTTAGATTTTTAGATTTTCATAACGTAGACTATTAAGATTTTGTACTGTAGCTATGTACGTAGGCACTTTTGGAATCCCCAATATAAAATTTATATTAACCGCACATCGAAAGAATACAAAAAAGGTTCCTTAAATATTTAGATTTCAAAACGCAACACATTTCTTTAGATTATGTTCATCGATGCAAGAATATAATTTTCTGTCGTTAGAAAAAAGAAAAATGGTAAACGATATTCATTTGTAATGAATTTATTATGGACACTAATGATACTTTTTGTCTGTAAATCTTACAATAAATAAAATACTTGCTTTTATACGTCAAAGATGACGAATGATTATTTAGCAATTCACTATGTTCAAAATGTAATACAGTAGGGAACACGAGAACGTACGGGCCATAATTCCTAGATGCACCATCAGGTGATAGTAGGAATTTCGAAATTGCAATGTCAACCCGATGCATTTGGATGCATTTGCCTCAGAATGCAGTTGAATTTTTTCACCACAAACGATGGTCGCTAGCCTCCTGGCATGCTTCTAGATAAGGTCTAGGCATGAATCTCTACAAAAGACTCTCAGGTGTTGCAGAAAGGTAAGAAGATAAACGTGGCAGAGCTAACGAGCCCGTTGGCGCGCAACCTAGTAACGTAACGTCGACCTTAAGGCTAGCGTCAGCGTCTAAATAACAATCTACCGTACCTGAGCAAGGCTTACCTGCGCTCAGACGGCCAGACCTCTGCTAAAAATATTACTTCATCTTAAAACCTTTGTGACCTCTACTCAGCTCATAAGACTTTTTCCTTGTATGCGTAGGTGTGCGTGTGTTCATGTGTCGCATACGTACACGAGTGTGACGTCGGTCAAGATGACCGAACATGAGGTGAACAATCTACCGTAACTGAGCAAGGCTTACCTGCGCTCAGACGGTCAGACCTCTGCTAAAAATATTACTTCATCTTAAAACCTTTGTGACCTCTACTCAGCTCACAAGTCGTTTTCCTTGTATGCGTATGTGTGCGTGTGTTCATGTGTCGCAAACGTACACGAGTGTGACGTCGGTCTTACGCGATCTCCGTATGCTGTAATGTGCAGCGATGCCCGAGACGCACCAATGTTATGTGAAGGATAAACATTATGCAACCTCTGTCGGCCGGGTCACCGTCCTGTTCGGACGGCGAGAATAAGGCAGCAAGTGACACGTTGGTGAAAACCTCTGTCACGTCTCTTATTCTGTGACCATGGCAACCGAACACGTTATCTCGGGATTTACAATAACTACCAGGGCTAGTTGGTACGTGAATTCCAGTGTAATTATTACCTCTTAGCTGGATAACGTAATTGTAACAGTACTGTTACCACATGAGGATAACGGTAACGAAACAGTATGTATCGCCATTTATTAATGTTACTGCTTTACCTCAATTATGTCATTGGGAATTCAAGGGAGTTTACGCCAGTGTGCGCCATTTGTGGTTGATTAAAAAGGATCGTCACATCCACGTTGTTATGCGCAGCTCCGAAACCCATCATGGCAGAACTTTCAGGCTGTGTTATAAAAAGTCGAACAATCCGTTGCTAGCTGAACTTTTTGTATGTTGCGGACGTGGTCTCTGATGGGCTCAAGCCGCCGTTGATACGCTCGAGCGAAATACATGGTTTTTTCTTCAAAGATAGCGCACTCGTCGCAGCTCGTTCCATTGCGTTACCGAGATCTCGATGCAGCCTCGGATAGTCACGTGCGGCACGGTCTTATCGGTAGCTCAATGGTGCGGCCGAGTAGACACGGAGCACCTGATAGGCGTGCAAGTTTCTGCTTGTACGGAGTTTGAAAAAGTTAGCATGTCAAAACTTTGTACTCTGCAAACGTATTGGCCACCTTAGGCACAAATTCTACTCCAGTTTGCAAACAAACAACATGTCGTTATTAATTTAATTATGGCGTAAAAATGTATGACTCGCGTTGACCGCGGAATTTACAAAAATAGTTATTGCGCATTCCAATAATAATTACACCATTATTTCTAACAGATGACGCAAAAATATATTATCCGATCGCAATTTCCCCATTATTGATTAAATTTATTTCAGGATTATTCTCTTTTTATTTTTCCTCAAATTGCGTCATGAGTTTATCCAACTGCAGTGCCTAACTTACGGCAACTCGTATCAGCGGGCCACTATATAACGCCCTTAGGTCCCTCCCGATTTTTATAAGCTCATCGACAGCCGCTCCGTAAACACGTCCTTCCAGAGCAACACCGTGACCCCCGCCGATATCAACGTCGACTTTCTATGTAAGTATCCAGTATTTATTTTAATTACTTTATGCATTTTTATTTACTCCTGCGCATTCCTTTCAGGGAAGGCGGACCTTTTTAACGTCTGACTTTAATATTTTTTTCTTTTTCATTTACAGTTACGCCATCGTGGATCCAAAAGTTCTCCAGAATGAACAGTTTGCTGGTCTTGATGACTTTGGTCCTGATTGCGGACGCGAGGCCAGAACCTATGCCGGTGTTGCCCTGTCGCCCGCAAGACGTGAGTATATCATTTCTACAAACTGATATCACATCCAAGTTTCTTTATAGTGTTGCAACTTCTGAGCAAAGAGTTTAGCGCGTGACCCAACCCTCCGGAACGTTTTGTAAAAGCTTCAACGAAATTAATGTCAATTTTTCAATTTACAGTTCACCGATCCCACGAGGTCCCGCTGCCGATTCGGGCTCCCGGCAGGTGAACACCACGTTGTCAAGAAATCCCGGGTCTTGGGGACCCGAATTGGATTTCTCAGTGGCCCGGACCTGAACACATACTGGTAGTTTTAAACTCCATGAATAGGCTGGACAGTGTTTAAGATGTCGGTTGTGTTTGATCTGTAAACCGTGCGGTTTATAATTTTGCTTATTGTAATGCTTTCTTGTTTTTTTGTACTTTTCGAAATAAAAATTATATTGTGCAATACTTGTTGGTATCGTTGACATAGAGTAAGCTGACGCAACAATGCGTCTAGTAAGTATCCCAACTCACGTATACACCTGATAGGTCGCCATCAGTCCGTTAGCAGGCTGCAGGCGCGTTCAGGGAGTCGCTATCTGCGCTGTGAACACAAACGGTACCAGCAAATAATATACCTATAGGTAGCATTTTTCGCGCTAATAGCGACTCCCCGAACGTAGCCTGCATGTGCATTGAATGTGCATCGGACTGACGTGCAGGCATAGACGTCACGCTGCAACTTGTGCAACAGTTACTGCACTCTAATGGGTCCAGCGTAACGGCTTAGGAGTTAACATCGTTGTATGATAGAGCATGGCTCGTGATTTCAAAAATACCACCCCCCCCGCTACCCTGGAGCCTCAACTCTGAAGTTAGAGTCCGTAGTGGGCTCTTGTGTCGCGCTGACCGTATCGGTAGCCCGATGGTGTGGCTGAGACACGAAGCATCTAGTTAGCACGTAAGGTCTTGGACGGGGTTCATGAAACTTAGCATGTCAAAACGTATGCACTTTGTAGTGTTCGATTATTGTCCACATTAGGTACAAACTCTATCTACTCCGGTTTAAACACAAACAGTATATGACTAAATAAATCTTAATCAGTTATGCATAACTGGAAAGTACTTTGACATCAGAATTACTGGAAAACCAATATAATCGATATAAAAATTGACGCTGTTGTTAATTTTATTTGACGATTATTTTATATTTAATTACCGTGGATTGCGCCAATGTGGTTTCATATTTCTGATCATTATCCTGAAACTGTTATCGATAGGCTATTATAAATAGCGATCATTCCTAGTGGAAAGCATTAGCTCATAAACAGCCACGGCGTGAACTAGTTCGTCCAGAGCAACACTGTGACCGAAGACCTGGACGTCAACGTCCGTTTCTTTCGCCATTCGCAGCTACTAGATCGTGACTGCCAAAGACTGCAAAATGCCCAAGATGCTAAGAAGTGAGTATTTCTACAAACTCATATCAACGTTATTCTGAGCAAAAACGTTATCGTGTGCGCCAACCCATCGGAACGTCTTGTGAGGTCCAACAAAATTAATGTCAATTTATCTGTTTACAGGTCACCGATCCGACCGGATCCCGTTTGACGAGAGCACAGAAAGCCGACACAATACCGACCCGACACTCCCACGTCATCAAGAGAACATCGCTGATGGGGACCTGAGGAATTGGATTCCTCGGTGGCCTACCAGATCCGAATTAATACTAAAGATTTTAATTATCACAAGTACCTTAATACTGTTTGAGATAGTCATTACATGTCCTTTGTCACCTGTGCGGTATTTAGGTTCGCTCATTATAGCGATGCTTTTTATTTGTTTTACTTTTTGAAATAAAAATTATTATGTATACTTGTTGGTTTCATTGACATAGAATAAGCTGACGCGACACCGCGTCCAGTAGGTATCCCAACTCGCGTATGAGCTAAGGTCACGATCGGCGCTCTAGCAAGCTGCATGTGCACTGAATGTGCATCGGACCGACGTGCAGGCATAGACGTCACGCTGCAGCTTGTGCAGCAGTTGCTGCACTCTAATGAGTCGAGCATAACGGGTTAGGAGTTAACATCGATGCATGATGGAGTTGTGTCTCCTGATCTCAAAAATGACACCCCCCGCCACCCCTGACCGCTAATTTTGAAGTTATAGCCCGTACGTTCTCGAGTAACTGACTGTAGATGTTAGAATACTTGTAACGTTGAATAATGAAAAGTTTATTTTTTATTTTAAAATAAAATCATAAAAACAATTTGGCTGACTGGAGCCTTAGGTCTCGCTTCACCCCATTTTCTATTTTCTTGAATGTTTAGTTACTTAACAACCTACTTATTTTCTATTTCAAGATATTATCAAGGTGAAAAAGAAGGCATTAACTTCAGCAGAAAAACAGCGGCGTTATCGGGAAAAACGAAAAAAATACCCAGAGAAGGAGGCTGAAGCGAAGCGCAAGGGTCGAGAGAGATACCATGCTCGAAAGAGGCTGGTGTCAGACATGAGCGACAGAGAACATCAGATTATGAAGCGTAAATGGAGACAATGGAATAAAAAAAGAAGAGAGGGGAAACAACTCTAAATGCGCCGGCTCATCTTATGCCAGTACCAATAAATCCACCAGTCGCGGTGCTTGTTAACCGTGACAAGCATAAAATGCGGTTCAGTAACCGTCAATAACGAAAAATGCATTTTTAAACGCACATGGTTTATAATCTTTAATAGCCGGCTTCACATCTATTTGTTCACGTATATTTTGTGACCAACACGTTAGAAACTGGATCGAAACAAGACTTAGAAAACTGCACTTTCGCTTCCACAATATTTGAGCGTGATTGTGAGTCTACTTGTTCTTATACGTCAATGATGACGAATGATATTAAACAATTCGTTAACTACAAAATGTAATAGAGATTAGAATACTTGTAATGTAAAAGAGTTATTTTTTTATATTAAAAGAAAAAAGACAATCTTAGAACCAGTTTGGCCTGACAGCTTTAGGCCTCACTCCACCCCATTTTTCTATCTACCTACTTGAATGTTTAGTTACTTAAAAACCTACTTATTTTCTAATTCAATATATTATAAAGGTGAAAAAGATGGCTTTAACGCCAGCAGAAAAACAGCGGTGTTATCGAGAAAAACGAAAAATATACCCAGAGAAGGAAGCTAAAGCGAAGCGCAAGGATCTAGAGAGATACCATGCTCGAAAGAGGCTGGTGACAGACATAAGTGTCAGAGAACATCAGATTATGAAGCGAAAATGAGGACATTAGAATAAAAAAAAGGGAGAGGAAACAACTCTCAAATGCGCAAATCTAGTGCCAATACCAGAAAACCCTCGAAAATCTAGTTCAAGTGAGAAAAAAAATTAAAAGAAATAGAACGAAGTTACAGTGGGAAAATATTAAATTACAAGATAAAACAGACCAGTTAGAACAAGAGTTCAACAATACATGAATAAAATAGAAATAAACTAATAAAAACAATACATTTTTTCTTTGGCAGTCGTTTGAAAAAGACTGCACAAGCAAAATTAAAAGCAATAATCTCACAAAAACATTTAAATGTAAAATGTTGCCAACACGGGACCATGTGACTCGCACTGTCAAAAACCTATCAGATCTCATGTAGAGCCAAGTTTCTAACTCTACAAGGCCTTACTTCATAAACTACACCTTTTTTAAAATATTATTATGTGGCTTGGCCATTTCGCTACATTTACGTGGCACATTGTGTTATTTCACCTCAAAATGACCACTCCCTTGATTAAAGGTGAATCAGATAAAGCTCTTCATTCTAAGCGCAAGAGTAAACTCCCACGATTCTAACTATAATAGTTTCGACGAAATCCCGGTTTTTCTTTTTTTGTACCACATTGTGAAAAAGAAATAAAAAAAATATTTTGTCTAAACTATTACAGTTATTTTATTTTTTACATTGTATTTCAAAAGGTATTATTTTTATCCATATTATGAGTCTTCTATGGCTGCCCTAGAGCTTGTAGGAACCGAGAAATCGGCGATTTAGTGATTTTCGTTTTTAATTTTTTGTGCTCATGTTATGCAATATTAAAGTTTATAATTTAGTTCAAAATGTAGTTAATAATGTAGACTATCAACTCAAAAAATAACAAGCTTTAACTCGGTGGTATATCGGAAATATTAAGAATTTAAATTTGTGGGACAATGTCCCACATTTTGAAGACTTAATTTTGAAAACGTAGTTATGCTACTTTTTAAATATTATACTATAATAACTATATAAATACGTTGTTATTATATTATTTACTATTTATATAAGATTATAAATGTGTTTGGTATGTTTGTTACATAATCATCCACTTTTGTGGGCCAACTTGTTTGGATGAAATGTGGCACACAGGCATTAAGTTCTTCCCTATTAAGTGCAAATAAACAAATTAATCTGTTTAAACATTATCATTCGTTATGAAGAACAGTTGTGAATTCATTTTCTATGCATGCAGTTTCGTCGTCGACATCACTGTTATCGTCATATAAACATCCCGAACTGTCTTTTTTTCGTTCTGCAGTAATTTGTCCTATGTCAGAATTTTTTATTACTCGCCACTGTCTGACTTTTGGGTCATTTTTTCACTTGGGATACAAAAATGACCCGAGAGTCAGACAGTGGCGAGTAATAAAAAATTCTGACATAGGACAAATTACTGCAGAACGAAAAAAAGAAATCCAAAATCAAACTAAGCAAAGTATGGGTCTATTGGTAGACGTTTTTAAGCCTAACTCAGGGACCACGAATGATGGTAATACGGCTCGTCGAGTATTCAAAAGTGAACAAAGCCGCCAGACGTTTGCCAATATACTTGATATTGAGAAATGGCTCGTACATGATTTAAATGTAATTTTAATAGCCATCAATTCGGGATTACCAATAGACGCCCAAAAATTCGGTACTTTTTGTAAAAATATAGCTAAAAAATACGTAGAAAACTACAACTGGCACCCTATGACTACTACCCTTCACAAAATCCTAATTCACGGAGAGAAAATTATAGAGAATTCAGCGCTACCCATTGGACTACTCTCCGAACAGGCAGGAGAATCCAGGAACAAGTTTTGGCGTCAGGACAGAGAACATCACAGCCGGAAAGATTCTAAGGTTCATACCATGACAGACTTATTTCACAGGGCGCTCGTGTCATCCGACCCTGTGATATCGGCTATACGGCTAAAACATCGTGAAAATAACCGAATGAGAATGCCACTGCCACAGGCTGTAATAAATTTATAAAACCGGACAGTTCGGGATGTTTATATGACGATAACAGTGATGTCGACGTCGAAACTGCATGCATAGAAAGTGAAGAAAATGAATTCACAACTTTCTTCATAACGAAGACAGTGTGTTTACGACAGATAATGTTTAAACAGATTTATTTGTTTATTTGCACTTAATAGGGAAGAACTTAATGCCTGTGTGCCACATTTCATCCAAACAAGTTGGCCCACAAAAGTGGATGATTATGTAACAAACATACCAAACACATTTATAATCTTATATAAATAGTAAATAATATAATAACAACGTATTTATATAGTTATTATACTATAATATTTAAAAAGTAGCATAACTACGTTTTCAAAATTAAGTCTTCAAAATGTGGGACATTGTCCCACAAATTTAAATTCTTAATATTTCCGATATACCACCGAGTTAAAGCTTGTTATTTTTTGAGTTGATATTCTACATTATTAGCTACATTTTGAACTAAATTATAAGCTTTAATATTGCATAACATGAGCACAAAAAATTAAAAACGAAAATCACTAAATCGCCGATTTCTCGGTTCCTACAAGCTCTAGGGCAGCCATAGAAGACTCATAATATGGATAAAAATAATACCTTTTGAAATACAATGTAAAAAATAAAATAACTGTAATAGCTTAGACAAAATATTTTTTTTAGGTACAAAAAAAGAAAAACCGGGATTTCGTCGAAACTATTATAGTTAGAATCGTGGGAGTTTTACTCTTGCTCTTAGAATGAAGAGCTTTATCTGATTCATCTTTAATCAAGGGAGTGGTCATTTTGAGGTGAAATAACACAATGTGCGTGGGCGTAAGATGAAAAAAATATCCACTGTTCATTGCTCTTCTGTTATACCTACAATAGTTCTTGTAGTAACGAAACATCAAAATGTTTTGAGTAGTTTCTTTTGTCAAGTCCACTTGCAGTAATTTTGCAGTCCAGTTTTAATTAAATCCCAATTTAATTGAAATTAGATTTAGACCATACAATCATTTCACATTGACTTCAACATTTTGTAATTTTTCTTTGGTTAAATTGAGATTTAGCAAATTTGCTGCAAGTGGAACTTACATTTAGCTTATCTAAGAAAATCGACGCGTTTGATGAAAAGGACAATTATTTTTAGCTACTGGTGGACCGAGGAGGCAGGAGACGTTTGCGCACTACTAATGATGATAAGAAGTATAATGTCAATTAAAATTTTTGTTGTTTCATTAATATTTTGTTACATATTTTTTATTATTTATAATAACAAAGAATCGCTATATAAGTTTTTAGATTACTAGCGTCAAAATTGCGGAAGTCTCATACATACTTCCATGCCCTTGTTTAAGGGGTTGGGGGACAAAAGTTACAAGTTTTATATTTTTCCCAAGAATTTTAATGATCGCCAGTAAGTTAGTGACGAAATCAGGGTCTGTAGGTAACAATAAAATTTTAAGTATGAGATGCAATAAAAACTGAATATTATGTTTAATGAGAGAGAACATATCCCGAGAATTTTGTTTATCTGCTATGATCCAAACCCAAGCCAAGGTATAAAGGCTAAAAACGATGATGCGCTTCAAGAAAAGATAACTGCCTCTGCGCTTTGCTTGGCTCGTTTTGTCGTTTTGGCAGGGGAAAACTACCGTGCTCCATATGTATAAATTATGTGTAATTCAAAGAACAATATAGATAGTATTAGTATATATTGTCAAAAACACCAAATTCAATCAATAGCTAGGAAATGTTAGTACCTAGTAGAAGTTTCAAAATAAATATTTTTTCGATTATACTAATTTGGTTTTTATGTTCTCTAAAAAGGTCCTTTGTTTTATATAGTTACTGAAAAGTGCTAATTACTTGACGAAGGCTTCGATAAAATGTGACAGAGGTACTATACTATTTTTGGATTTTTTCATCGATTCCATTCAAGTTCAAATACCCTTAAAACATTGTATAAAGTTTTTACGCTGATAACTTTCATATAAAAAATATAAGTGCTGAGGAGAAAGTGTTACATTTTTTTACGGACTTACTTATCAAAATGTAGGTTAAAAAAGAGAATGAGCGCCCAAACACTAATTTCTTAAATAAATTAATAAATTGCAGATGGGCCACCTATCCTAATCCATATTGTGAATAATTGTGGTTGTCATTATTTCTTTGCAGTGTCAGTGGTCACAGCGATCGATGGCGCAACACTCTTGATGCTGAACGGATATTCCTTTACAAACCCTTCCCCAATGTCTGGTGGTGAAAGATGGTACTGTTCCGGTAGAATCAGGTGGAAGTGTAGCGTGTGTCTCCACGTTAATGATGACTACGAGCTAGTGTGTATCTCGCATGAGCATACACACGGCCCTCCAGTTTATGAAAAAACACCTGATGGATTGTATTTCGAGAAAGCCCTAGTAACCTGAACTAATATAGCAGAAAGTCTTGGTTACGTGAATATCGTTAAAAATGACAGCGAAAAAGTAATCCTTATTTTTAGATAAATAATTAAAACATCTGTTTCACTGTAAACAGGAAGCGACGAGCTGTCTGTACTCATTCAAGGATCTTGTAAGAGTCTCTGGTATGCCGTTTTTTGACACTGCCGGCAATTACTCTCTCTCTTTCTCTCAACTAGCTCGTCGTAGTAGCAAGAAATATCAAAACTTTTCTTGTTTGCCAACTGTGTCTAATCTTGAGCAAAACTTTTTTGGAGAGTTATGCTCCTCTTCTGCGTTGCCTTATTTGAAAAGGCAATATTCTTTTGGAGAACGCAACTTGAAGGCGTCTCTAAGAGTTGTAACTCGACTCTAGTTGGCTAAACTGTATTTCTTGGGCCCAGAACTTATGATTTCACACCAGAATAAGTTAGTGTTGTCACCACCATGACGTGAAGCGTATTTAAAAGAGAAAACATTAAGAAGAGACCTTTTTAACAAATAATTCAAAGTGGCAACTTCCGAGACCAAGAAGTACCCTCAGCACGGTGTACCTTCTAGTTGACCGTTGTCGTGAGACTTGATTCTACTTGCTTCTTGCTAATCTTTGGAGGTGGGACAGGTTTATAATACTTATTGACTGACTTCTGGTTCTAGGAACTATAACACTGCGACACAAAATGTACAATATGTTGATGTAAAAAATTCGCAGTTTTAATTTTCAATGAATTTTCATATTCGATTTTCACTCATATCACTTATGTTTTGATGGATTCTATAATATTTCAAGGAAAATATCTAGAAACAGAATATTTTCAATTTATTACCCATTCAGAGTTATTTTAAGCTAATTACATTATAAATGTCGGTAATTTTTAATAATCGACCTATTTTAGATTTCAATATATCAGAACTTAATGTACAAAGTATTGTAAGTACCTAAAATACGTACCTAAAACTAGCTTAGAGACAAATTTTTACTAATGAAAAAAGATAAACTTTTTTAGAATAATTGTAAATCGAATCTGAATCGAAATCGAAAATGTAAAAAACACATTGTAACACCACATGAGTAAAGAGATCCGTACAGAGACAAAGCTTCTATAGAGCAGTCAATATTTTCAAATTTTTTGGAAGGGTTGACACACGAGGATAATTTTAAATAAACAAAACGCACACTTTTAAGCATTTAACATTCGAAGAAAATTTTACTAGAAATATTTTTATTCATTTCTTTATTCATGTGGTAATACTTTTATATTGTTTAGCAATATTTTTTTATTTAGATATTGTTTTAAACATGGAATTTATTTGTAAATAAAAGGAATACACAATGACACTCAGAGTAATTAATGACATGTATTTTTATTTAAAGAAAAAGAGGATATAGAAAATGTTCTACAAGCTTGTATGTGAAATTCACTTCTATCACATCTACATATAAAGAGGGTGTAAAAAACCTATGATAAAGACTAAAACTACGCATTCTGTACACCCAAACAAGTAATATTACAAAATATTATAGATGGATATAATTTGTATTTTTAAGTTAAAAAAATACATTTTTTTCCAGTACGCAATGTATAGCGCGGCGCGTTACTGTGGCGCTACGCAAAAATTGTGCCTGTGTGTAAGTGCGTCGGTGAAAAAGTTTCTAAATAACGTTTTGAAAATATTGATGTATAAATCTTGCAAAAAAAAATGTGACTTAGACCTTCAATATCTCCATAACCATAAATATCCCAGGAAAATACGTGGCCTTCGACTTCGTTAAAGGATTTTTTACAGCCTGTATATTATTTCATTTATGGTAGAGGAGTCCAAGCGGAGAATTTTGAATTTACTCGAGCGCGGCAGATTAACGTAAGGGGGGCAACATTGCTCCTTGCGAAGTACTCCGACCATACCTGAGCCTCCTTTATTGGACCAAACTTATAGGGCAGCAAAAAAAATTGCAACGAACGGCCATAACTTTTGGTCGCGTCCAAATCTTCAGTCTTTTGATAGGAGCTAAGGGTTCTGGTAAAATTCCTTCTCAATGACTGACGCGCCCGAATATATTTTTCCTTTATCTACCCTTTCGTACGGACATACCCACACCATGCAAACCGGCAGATCAATATTTTTTCCGTCTTCAGAACCGTTTTGTGTATCCTGTAGCTTCTATACAAAAGACTTTAGACGCGACCAAAACCCATGCCCATATCTTGAAAAATCATTTTTGTTGCCCTAGAAGTTCGGCTCTACATACAGGGCTGAGGTATGGTGGGAGTACTTCACAAGGTGCAAGTTTGGGCTCCCTAAACTATTACAGATGGGTCATTGTCTAAAATACAAATAACATGCAGTGCCTCGTAAAGTTCGTAAACTTGCAAATGATATAAAATACAAATGGATTAAGTATGGTAAAGCTTACATTAGAAAAGACGATGATACATCTCCTGCACTTTATATCAAGGACAGGTCGTATTGGTGAAGGTAGAATGAAGATAATTTTCTTTCGATTTTTTTTCTCTCTAAATTATTTTGGTTTTTGGCGAAAAATTATGTTTTTGCTTATGTTATAATATTTTATCAAAACAGTAATAGAATTAAAAGTAAAGTGCAACAATACAATTGTTTACTTATATTTTAATTGATAATTGTGATGCTAATTGTATGTGTGAGATTAATGGCATGCACAGACATCGTACTTTTGTCCGCGGAGGACGTTTGTCCCCGTATTATGAAAATATTGTCTGCCGAGGTCTTGGCACGGACCAACGCACGCGGTGTGCGGACACACGCAGACTCAGACTCAGAAGTGAAGCTAGGGTTACCAACTTTTTTTCTATCAAATATAGTATTTCGAAGCTGTTATCTCTAAAAATATACTATATTTTTAGAGATCACAGAAAATTGAAATAAAGTATGTTTTCTAGTAAACTTTTCTTTAGATTTAAACATCTAGCAGTTAAATGCTTAAAAATAAATAAAAACATAACTATAAAGTATGTTGTTAAAATATTTACTTTATTTTCGAAAGGAGTATATTTTCGCTGCTCTATACCTTAATAATTCCGTTTTTATTTTAAGAAAGCTTTTTCTGGCAAAAGTCTGCTTTAAGCAAAATATAGTAGTTACGTGTACTATATGTACACGTAACTATATACCATATTTAATATATTTATATATTATTTTATATTTATATAGTATTTGATTCCCTAGTAGGATACTATATTATATAGTAGGGTTGGCATTCCTAAATAAAGCGGACGCTATGGGAGCAATATCTTAGATTACGTTGTATTGTAATTAAATTGAAGTTTAAGAGACGACGTGCTAAAAGAGAACACTGGTCCCTTTACATCAGATTGAATGATTTGTATTCTTGAGATTATTTATTATGACTTCACTATAATATTGAATAAAAAATGTTTCACGACATTTGCGAAAGAAAATTAAATGTATATTTTTTTCTTGTACAGTTTTCTTTATATTAAAATATTAGTCTAGCAGTTTAATAAATGCTAAAAATTTAATAATCAAAACTTCATTAGTTCTGAATGTATGCAAAAATGCTTTCTTTTCGAGGACGTTAAATTAAATAATCAAATTTTTTTTTTTAATTCTTTTAAAGTGTCTGCATTTTTATTACTTTATATAATATTTATAAACAATAGCTTTAAACAATGTGATGGGGGCTTTTAAATAAAAATGTATGTTTTGATTTAAAGGCTTGGTGCTGACTAACACTAGGAAGAAGTTATCTGACGAAGGGAAGAAAGCAAAAAGAAGAGAACAGGGGAAACTGGCCATGCGTAAGTTAAGAGAAAAGATTAAAAAGAATCCTGAAGCTCTAGAAGAGCAACGTCAAAAGTACCGAGAATATTACCACCGCAAAAAAGAAAAGGGGTTTATTAGAACCATCAAAGACATAAGTACTAGTGAACAAAGAAGGTTGCGTCAGAAATGGAGAGAGGCTTCCCAAAAACATCGTGAAAAATTAAAATGCAAATTCAAAACCCAGTGAACAACCTACCTTCCAGTATTGCGTTTTCAATTTCTGTAAATTTTCCTTCTGCATCTGGGAAGCGTATGGCAACCAAAAATTTGATGGTACGAGATCGTTAGTGTTTGTTGGGGAAAAAATGAGGGATCATTTAAGTGTAAAGGTAAATCAACATTAACAAGATGAAAACAGGCAATGTGTTAAAACAAAAACATCTTTCCAATATTTTACAGGTGATGCAAATATGTAGTAGACTTACTCCTGGAACAGAAGATACTATAACGATACAAAAACAAATTCAGCAGTTAAGATGTCACAGTGACAGACACCAACTTTTAATTAAAGAAACTATGATGGCTCACAAAGTTTAAACAACCTGGTGTCGGCTTCGGGCACTATTCTCTAAACTTTAAACGAAATGAACCGTTATGTGTACCTGTAGCTTCTATTCAAAAGACTGACGATTTGGACGCGAACAAAACCCATGGCCATATCTTGAAAAAAAAAAAAATGTTGCCTAGAAGTTCGGCTCTACATTAAGGGCTGAAGTATGGTGGGAGTAGAAGTACTCCATTTGTAGTAAGTAATCCATTTGTATTTTTAATAATTTGCAAGTTTACGAGTCACTGCATGTAATTTGTTTTTTACACAATGACCCATCTGTAATAGTATGGGAAGCCCAAGCTGCACCTTGTGAAGACAAGGCATCCCATACTATTACAGATGGGTCATTGTGTAAAAAACAAATTACATGCAGTGACTCGTAAAGTTCGTAAACTTGCAAATTATTAAAAATACAAATGGATTAAGTATGGTAAAGTTAACATTAGAAAAGACGATGATGCATCTCCTGCACTTTATATCAAAGGTCGTATTGGTGTAGGTAGAATGAAGATATTTTTATTTTTTTTGGCAAATTAATTATGATTTTTCGTATGTTATAATATTTTATCAAAACACTAAAAAAATAAAGTAAATTGCAACAATATAATTGTATACTTATATATTGAATGATAATTAAGATGATATTTGTATGTGTGAGATTAATGGCCTTTTCTGGAAAAACTCTGGTTTAAGCACAATATACTAGTTTCGTCTACTATATATATATATTTTAGAAATATAGTATTTGATTTCCTAGTTGGATACTATATTATATAGAAGAGTTGGCAACCCTGAGTGAAGCGAGCGCTATGGAAGCAATATCTAAGATTAGGTAGAATTGCAATTAAAATGAAGTTTAAGAAAAAGTGAAGACGCGCTTAAAGAGAACACTGGTCCCTTTACATCAGATTGATTGATTTGTATTGTTGAATAAAAAATATTTCACGACATTTGCGAAAGAAAATTAAATGTTTTTCTTTTCTTGTACAATCTTCTTTAGATTAAAACATCAGTATAGCAGTTAGACGAGGAGCTCGATGGCGCAGTTGGTTAGCGCGTTCGGCTGCGATCGTTGTAGTTAAAGCAACTTTCGCAGTGGTCGGTCATTGGATGGGTGACCAAAAATTTCTATCTCGAGTTCCTCCGTGCTTCGGAAGGCACGTTAAGCCGTTGGTCCCGGTTGCATCTGCAATCGTTAGAACCCGCCAATCCGCACTGGGCCCGCGTGGTGGGTCATGGCCCAATCTCCCTTTTCCATCCATAGGGAAGACCTGTGCCCCAGCAGTGGGGACATAAAGAGGCTGATGATGATATGATGATAGCAGTTAAATAAATACTAAAAATAAAAAAAATATAATCAAAGCTTTATTAGTTCTGAATGCATTCTGAGCTTAAAGTGACAGTAAAAAGTTCTAAATTTATCCAGGGCATCATACATTGCTTTTCAAAAATTTTTGAAAAAAAAACTTTCTTTTCGAGGACGTTAAATTAAATAATTAAAATGTTTTTTTTTTAATTTCTTTAAAATGTCTGCATTTTGAAGGTCTAATTTATATAACATTTATATGGATTTGGACTATGTGATGTGGGCTTTTAAATAAAAATGTATCTTTTTATTTAAAGGCTTGGTGCTGGCTAACACTAGTAAGAAGTTATCTGAGGAAGGGAAGAAAGCAAAAAGAAGAGAACAGAAGAAACAGTTCATGCGTAGGTTAAGAGAAAAAATAAAAAAGAATCCTGAGGCTCTAGAAGTGCAACGTCAAAAGGACCGAGAATATTACCAACGCAAAAAAGAAAAAGGGTTTATTAAAACCATCAAAGACATAAGTACTAGTGAACAAAAAAGATTGCGTCAGAAATGGAGAGAGGCTTCCAAAAGACGATATGAAAAATTAAAATGCAAATTCAAAACCCAGTGAATAATCTACCTTCCAGTGTTGCGTGTTCAATTTCTGTAAATTTTCCTTCTGTATCTGCGTATGGCAGCCAAATATTTGATGGTACGAGATCGTTAGCGTTTGTTGGGGAAAAAAATAGTGTGATACAGAATAAGAGCTAAGAAAGCAAAAATGAGGGATCATTAAAGTGAAAAGGAAAATCAACATTAACAAGAAGAAAACAGGAAATGTGCTAAAACAAAAACAGTTTTCCAATATTTTACAAAATGACGCAAATATATAGACGAATATGTAGTAGACTTACTCCTGGAAAAGGAGATACTATAACGAGGCAAAAACAAATAAAGCAATTAAGATTTCACAGTGACAAACATCAACTGTTATTAAAGGAGAAACTAAGTTTGCTCAAAAACGTTTAATGAAAGCGTTTTCACATCCATTCGTGCCGGGCATAGTGTCTCTAAACTTTAAACAAAATTTAAAATCAGTCTCTCGTTTTCATTCTATATAAAAAATGACAAGGATACACACTTGTCAAATTAAATTTTAGGTTTAGAGTGTCACGCCAAAATAGACACCATTGTCTTCATAATGAAACAGCTAAATATTTAAATCCCTATATTTATGAAACACCCAGCAAATATAATTTTGAGCGTTACTTCAGAATGAAGGATATATGGTTCAGGAATTTATTGACTTGCATACCAAAGACAAGCGTGAACAGCACAAGCCTGGAAGGTTCTTGTGTGTGACAGTATTTCCGCCATCTGTCAGTAATTTTGATTTAGAGATCTTGAAGGGACGCGCCATTCTCAAACAATATTATATTGGATTCTGATTTAACTAAAAGTTAATTTTGCAAATACGGCGAAGAAGTTCAATTACTACGTTTTAGAGCGTCGTCGCATCGGTCAAAATCTTTTTACACCATATCTATAAACCTATTCCCCCTTATTAATAAACGTAGATTACGCTTGGATTAGTTACTCCATGTTTTGCCTCTGTCTATAAAATGGACACGGCGTAACTAGTCTAAGCTTATTCCTTGTTTATTAATAAGGGGGATTATGGTTTGTGTTCATTTGAAAACTTGATTTATTTCTTGAAACCTCTCTTAGAATAAATTAAGGTACTGGTTCCTTATTAAAATATTTTTTTAATGGTAGAGTCAGTATCAGTGTTCAATTTTTGTAATGCGACATGCTAAAGATGAAAAACAATTGTGGCTATTTCATAAAAGTTTCACTTTAATAGTTGTTGACGCAGAAGTAAAATACTTAAAAGACTATCCAAGGTGATGCAAACCCGAGACAATTATATTATGCTGACAGCAGCCGCTCCGATTCCAAGCCCAGAAGTATCTACATCAGCATCTATAGCCTTAGTAAAAACAAAAAAAAAACTCACTTTTCTAAACTTTTGGTATTATATTAAGACAGTGATAGCAGGATGAACAGTGGACTGACTGTTATAATTTTTTTTTCGTTTTTATCATATTATAAGTACTGGTCATTACTACATAGTACACATATTGCAATTCTTTAATTAGTTTTCTTTAATATTACATATCGATTAATTTAACCTTTAGTGTTATTTAACAAAATATTATGTCTATGATGCCAGCTCGGCATCAGCTCATACTATTCTTTTCGTTGTCAGGAAAATATTGACTTTGTATTTTTGTTTTGTAATTTTTGCTCACAGGATTAGAATAGCTTTTGTTCAAATAAATAGAAATTATGTATTTCCGAGTTTTCTTACTTATTTTTTTTGAGTCCTAATTTGATAATGGGGCAGTTTAGTTGTCAAAACGACTCAAAAAATGTTACATGTTATACCTTCATTAAAATAATATTATAAATGAATAATTTAAAACAAGCAGAAATATATTTAATCCAAAAAGAATAATCATTTCTCATGAATTGATTTCAGATTTGCAGTTCGAACTGATTCCGTCGAATAAATGCAAACGCTCCCTGTTATTGGCGGAAAATTACACATTTTACCAGGTGACGAGTGACAACCGGTATTGGACCTGTTCCAGGAGGACCTCATCCAAATGCACAGCGAGAATACGTTTCGATGTCGAGGGGAAAATAACACATTACTACAGGAACCATAATCATGATCCACCTAACTTCTTTAAAACGAAAGAGGGCCGTTATGTTAAATTATAATTGTAAATTGTTTGTACACAATGATGTATAATTATATAGACAGGTCATACGCCAACATTATTGTATTTTAAAATGGCACAAGTAATCCCCGAACCAACTTCTCTTGGCAACAGCCGCCACTGAGCACATTAAAGTAGTCTAATTGAAATTTATTCATATTGTTCATGTATAAGGCAGATGAAGTCTCGCTGTATAGCCTCCACGTGTCAACGGTGTTAGCAACTGTCAAAAAAAGTAACCACTAAATATTGTTACATTAATTTCTTTAAAACTTCACTTACGAATGAAACGATGATGTTTTCTTGTCTCTAATAGCTCCCGTGTAATTTGTGTACTATCTAAAAACACACATAGGGCTTTTTGTCAGTGAAAACGTAAAATATTTATACGTACTGAAGTGTAGCCGCGGCGAGAGAACGTGCCCGACTGAATGCAAGTCGGGCAATCACCTGTAGCACCTAGTTTTGTACCCTTGTGTACCCTTCAACGGCCAAGTCACACAACATTAACTAGAATAATAAAAAAATCGCAGTAAGGAACCTTAGACTTGGCACGACTTTGTCTAGATTTCATTACTTTTTAGAGATTAACAAGCAGCTCCATCGAGACTTGGCTAGTTTTTTACAGAATGTTTTTGATGGGATATAAAGTTGTTACGAGAAGAAAGAAAGGAATAAGACGCATATATTTAAATTTGCTTTAAATATAAATGCATGTTTTATTAATTTATCCGAAAGTTGTATAGATGGTATGAATATCACAATCTCTAAGTATTTAATTTGGACTAAACATAGATAATAGATTATAATCATTACATTTTTTTATTACATATTTATTATTATGAAACTATAAAGTAAATGTACATTATACCAATGTATTGATGTTTTACGCGGTTACTATTGCCAAATAACGCGTTAGTGTAAAATTATATGCTGTGATGTGATTTAATGAACTATAATATTATCTATAATAAGTAGTACATATACTAGTACCCACACTACACATAATTCTTATCAAGTAGACTAGAAAATTTAGTAGGTACCTTACATGTATATACCTAGATTTGATGTATTCTGAGTATAAATAGTCCTATAAAATTAAATAGAAGATATTAAGAGCAGACTTAGCTTTTTAAAAAGGATTATATTATATTATGCATATTCAAGATTTATTATTATTTCATCAGAATCTGTAAAAAACACTGTCTTTATGCCATCATTTTAGTGGAGGCAAGAAATACACTTGTTAAGACTATATATGAATAGAAGTCGAAAATATTATAAGGAACTGTATTTAGTCGGTGTAAGTAGTTAGCGATTATTGGAATATCATCACCTCTTTGTTCTGGAGCAAATCTTTGTTCTTTAGTTGCAGTAGTGACTTTGACCAGTGGCAAGACCCTCCTTATAGTAAACGGTTATACATTCAATGAAGAGATCCAAATGCATGGTGGTATAACGAAATGGTATTGCAGCGAAAATTGCCGCACCAAATGTCGCGTCTACCTTTATATGAACGAGAAATTCGAAGTTATGTTCATAGGGAATAAACACACGCACGAACCAACATTGTGTAAGGTCTTTCAAGACAGAATCATGTAAATCTGGTTTTGTGTAAAACAATTAGTATTTTTCTACATCGATTTATTTCGGGATCGTTGCGTTATGTGATCTGTTCCAATTGATTCTTATTGAATTCAAGTTTTAAAATTATTTTAGTTTCTTTGTTGTTGCAATCATGTTGATCTCAGTTGATATATAAATTGTCTTTTTTTAATGTTAATTTTCTGAATGCAAAATAAAATTATGCTGTAAAACAATGTCTCTTTCTCAATTTATCCCTTTCATTTATATAAATTTTAAACTGATTGTTTTTTATTACAGTGATACAAATAAAACTTTTTTTGTTGTTGACAGAAGTATTATTAAAAGGCGTCCCAGAAGACGCTCAATTCTTTGCTGTCATTAGTAAGGATGAAGACATCACTCATGATAGCGCAGACGAAGAAGAAGCTCTTTTCGTTGAATCCAAACGAGGAACCACGATATTGCAATATAAAGGACAAAGATACAGGAGAGCATACTCCACCAAGCATGGTAACAGATGGCTATGTTCCGTCAATAAGGGTTGCGGTGCATTCGTGTGCCTGAACTCGGATGATGAAATCATTATGACTAACGAAACGCACTCCCATCCGAAACCAGCGAGACTTGAGCGAGTTGATGACAAACAAGATGGTAAGGATTTTTTTTATAAAATGTTTTTATTTCTTATATCGACCCGTTATAAAAATTTCAAATGTTTAACAGTGCCCTTAAATCTCTTCGACAAGTGCATCATAATTAGCGTATTAATATTCCCATTGCTAGGGCACAGACCCTAGATACGGATAGGTAGAATGGACCATGATCCACCACACAGGCCCAATGCGAATACTAACGACTGCATGCACTGCAGGGATCCAACGACTTTGCGTAGCTTTTGATGCATGAGGAGCTGACGGAGGTGTAAATTTATGATCACCTTTCCACGATCTCACAAACCTTTTTTTATATAAAGTTCTGAACAAATTACTCCACCTCACCTGATGATAAGTGCCTCACCAGCTGTTGCCGTCCTGCGAGTAGCTCCTTCACTAATATTCCTAAAATTACCCATAGTCTGCATATATTTTTGATTGACAGATGTGGCGGTAGTCATCACGTCGCGAAAAGGTAAAGAGTTGCTGCTCTTCCGTCAATTCACCTATAGGAAGCAGTATTTCAAGCACAACAAGGCCAGATGGGTTTGCTCCAACGACAAGAATTGTCGGGGTGTTATATTCACTGACAGCGATAACGTTGTCACGTCGGCCTTTGAAGAGCACTGTCACCCTCCGCCCAAGTATTACCTTAAGGCTGACAATGTTATTGGTGCACTCAGAGAACCACTTGTGTTTGAGTCCGATTAGAAAAGGACGATCCTTTTGTGATGGTGATGGTTTTCTAAAAACGTTAATCCATTTGGCTATTCGTGATTGTTATTTGTAAACTTGACGTCAGCTGTTCTTGTCGTTCTTAAGGCTGAAAACAGTGGTCAACGCTGACCGTCGGTCGGAGCACTGTTTTATTCCATAGATATTGCTAATATGTATGAAATTCTATGAATGCGCACACAGCTACGCTGCGCTGATGGTACGCGCGTACGTCAGTCGACCGACGAGCTATGAGATTGTATGGATGCGTTCAGTGCTTCACTGACGGAGCGACCGACTATACACACGTACGTACACTCAAAGCAAAAATGAATATTGATACAGAGCAGATATTACTGAAATGCGGGTTCGTCCGTCGTCGTTTCAATAGGTTGGAAAATTCGAAACATATTGGAATGTTTTAAAGTATCATGTAACCTTGCGTTTAGTTCATCGAAACTTCTGATTGACATCTTGTAAAAGTCAAAAAACTTTTCCTCGTCTTCTTGCAATCTCGAAAATAGTTTGCAGAATTCGCCTTCAAGTAACCGTTCTACAAGTATCGGGTGTACATGATATCTTCGGCGCCTTCTATTCCATCGTTTGCGCAAAAAATAGCGTGCACATATTAGAGCATTTACAGCAAAAGAGTTCATTTTTCTCATGAACTATACACAAGCGTCGCCATTCGCCGTCAGCGTAGCACTGAATGCATTGTCGCACGCAACCGACGGTCAGCGCAGCCGTTTAGGACGTACCGTCGGCGTCGGTCGAACACTGTTTCCAGTCAAAAGCATGATAAGTATATAGACTGTTGTTGACAACAGTCTGTTTACAAATAGCAAATACGATTAGCCAAATGAAGTACTGACATTACAAATACTTTATTGTAAAGTATTAAGGTGATCGCAAATATATAGATGTATGATAATGGAAGTGTGCAAGGTTTCATATGATTGCATACAACCATGGACGTAGGTATAATAAAAAGCATACAAATTCTAAATGCAGCGCGTACGATGCTGAAATATGTGCGATCACCTTTATTCCATGATTAGGGCTGCATGCAACCATGGACGTAGGTATAAAAAGCATACAAATTCTAAATGCAGCGCGTACGATGCTGAAATATGTGCGATCACCTTTATTCCATGATCAGGGCAAATGACTGTCCCTCCGAGGATGGAATATGGATGCCACCAGATGGCTAGGTAATTGTACCAATATTTTGTGTACATTCCACTCAATGATTACTTCACTTGAAATTATTTTTAAAATCTACTTATAACAGCTCGTAGCCGATTTTTTTTAAATGCAATTGATTTTACTAATACAGTCCTACCAAACTAAAACACAATTAAATCATTTTATCATGTAAATTAAATCAAATGAAATTAAATAAAAAACATCTTTGAGTTACTTTTTCTTTGTTTTTGATTTCTTTATAACATGTAGCTTCAAAGAGCTATAAGATTCATATGCATTAGGTACGTATTGATATTATTTAATTTCTATTGAATATATCACTATGTAAGATATGGTATTTTATCGTATAATTTAATAAATGGTAGCCACTCACCATCCTGGCGCCTTATTAAGTGGCTTGATATCCAGTGGCATGACAGAAACCACTCAGGTTCAAGCGGCAGGACGCGCCGTCACTTCACACCAAGAAGCGAGTCAGCAATAAAAAGTCTCAAGATATGCCGACTCGCTCGCTTCTTTGTGTCGCTTGATAAAGCGGCATGAAGGTGAGTGTGGCCACATTAAGTTAATTTTATTTCATATTATTACTTAAGTTATAGCACTGTGTTCTTTTTTTAATAAATTAAATGAGTCTAAAATGTTGTTGTTGATTTCTGTCACAAATGTACGATATCGCTATAATTCTTCTTCTTTTGAGCAAAAGGAAAACGGAATGGATGAAAGGACCCCGCAGAATCCTTATGGAAGCTGGCTCTCGGCCAATTTTTCTGTAACTGTGTGGAATAAAAGAAAACAAAATCCAGAGACATCCTTATATGGAATAGCTACATTGAAACTAGAATGAAATAAGCTTTTCTATGTAAGTTCGGCCTCCCAGCTTACATAATACATTTTCGACATTGACACAATGTAGCTCCTCGTCTATGAACTTTTGGCCATTGGGCCCATGGGGTCTTTTACTCCACGTGTCATGAGCTATCACCTCCCAAAGTTACAGAAAAATTGTCCGAAAGCCAGCTTCCATAAGGATTCTGCGGGGTCCTTTGATTAGACATAAATAAATAAAAATTAAGCGTGGGCAGCTGACTTACCTGATAAGTGGTAGTAAAATCAAGAGGCGATGATAGCTGCTGAAACAGTTATGAACTGCTACAACAACCATCCTCACCATGCCAGCCTGCACAAATGCATCTTCACGTTTCTTTTAAAAGAAACCGGATTGTAGGAAGTAGGGTACACGTGCGTGGGCAAAAACTTCCACTTGCCATTTCGTGACTAATTTTTTGCGTCCTATTTATTGTTCGTGTAAGGATCGTTGTGACAGTAAACCGGAGGCAACGTAGACCAGCGCGTGTGTTCCTTTGGAGGAAAGTGGATTAAAGGAGAAGAACTACTCAGAACACTCGCCCTGGTATAATCGATTGAATACGCTTAATAGTAGGGGAGCCCAAGCGGGTATTTTTGAATTTACTCGAGCGCGGTAGCTTAACTTAGAGGGGGCAACCTGGCCCCTTGTTAAGTAGTCCCACCATACGAGCCC
Source organism: Chilo suppressalis (assembly GCA_902850365.2). Taxonomy (NCBI): domain Eukaryota; kingdom Metazoa; phylum Arthropoda; class Insecta; order Lepidoptera; family Crambidae; genus Chilo; species Chilo suppressalis. Next base: position 5,138,884 of record OU963906.1, on the reverse strand, counting down.
CCTACGTAGTGGCGAACGTCTAGGACAGCAAAAAAAAAACTGCCTCGACTTTTGGCTGCCACCAAATCGTCAGTCTTTCGAATAGGAGAATACTTACTGAAGGTTTCAGAACATCCCTTCTCAATGTCTGACGCACGCGCTCGAATATTTTTTTCCTATATTCTACCCCTTCATACGGCCACCTCCACACCATGAAAACCAATAGATCAATATTTTTTCCGTCTTCAGAAACGTAACATGAATCCTCCAGTACCTCCTATTCACAAGACTGAAGATTTAGACGCAACCAAAATTCGTGGCCGTTTGTTAATTTTTTTGCTGCCCTAGATGTTCGTAGTGGTTTTGGGTTCCCTACAAATCTGTACTCGACTGACTTTCTTTTTAATCATTTATAGTTTTCTGTTAGAAAATGCGTTTCAATATGAATACCATGTAAAATCTCCATGAAAACCTTAGGGCAGGTCATTTACGAATGTTCAATTAATTTGAAATTGAATGTACCTTCATCTTTCTGTAGGTATTTAGTTATCCAAGAAAGAAAGGAGACATACAGAAACAAGAGCATTTCACAAAATACATTTATTTAAATACACAATATTGGACAAGTACCTAGTTATCTTACACCATTTACTCAATAATTTGTACCATAGCAAAAAGGATTAGAAAATTAATCACTAGTACTGTAAATATTACAGCAGTATACTAATTACTAAAAATAGATAAAGAGTATTCTAATTTATCAGCCTTTTCATTCATATATTTATATTCATCAGTAATTAATTATTTTTTTATATTTGTAGTCTTAATAGAGTTACATAAACAGACCAAATCTTTTTAGGTAGGTACTTATCTAAAAATAATTTTATAGCAGTAAATCAAATCATTAGTACTCGCCTATTATACAAAATACTTAAAAATAAGAACAAAATACTTAAAAAATAAGAGTATTCATCAGTCTTTTAATTACAATCAGTCATAAATACCTACAGTAAAACAAAAATTTCACTAATCACTTATCAGTCAGTTTGTACTACTTTTATAAACTTTGTAGTAAAAATAATTAATTTACCAATATTTATTTATAAAAATGAGGTACAGACAAGGGAGGTAGAAACATACATTAATTATAGTTTATCATAATCACCACATAGGCCATACTCTTTTTTTTTTATCTATTCTGTGGACATACTCAATAAAAGTGGAATTGCACTGGCTGTGCAAACAAGTTTCTTGATATTTGGTGATTCATTTGATATAAATAACCTTAAAATATCAGTCATTATTTTTCTTTGATACTAGGTTTGTATCTAAATCACTGGTATAACTTTTAATGGTCCTTACTCTAACATTAAAGAAAATGTCAAAAGCACATTCTAAATGGGCCCTTTTGGTTAAATACACATTGGAGTGTTGATGTAACACTAGACAACTTTAAAAGATCCATCATTTCTCCGATAGAATCCTGGCACTGGATGATTGTGAATATTGCGCACCCGTTTGATAAGGTTACCGTTCCGATACACCACTGTAGTAACATCTACTTGGCAACCGGTTTTTGTCCTTGATGTGCAATACCATTGCTTCTTTCCATATGCTAATTTGTTCTTTAATCTGAATGCAAATCCATTGTGGACAAGCAGCAGACTCCCCTTTCTTGTAGGTATGAAATTTGCAACTGAAATCATAAATAGTTTTTAATAACTAATATTATTAAAATGACTTATAGACCATTAGGATTATTGTAATAAAACATCACATGTGTATTTCAAATTTATTAACCTGAGAGCTTAATTGAAACAGTGATAATTAATCTTAATAAATAAATAAATGTTGATAACTTCACAACCTACAAAGTTTTTTTCTGTTTATGTAAACAAACAGTTTATGTTGCTCTGTACTTCGTGTCACAAACAATCTTAACAGTTAATGTTTGAAATGAATATTATTTTGTATCTATAACAATGACATTTTTTTTAAAGTAAAACCTCAATTTCATTCTATTATCTGGGGGTTTTGTAAAGTTTGATATGTCATCTGCAATTTATGCGATAGTAACCCTAGTGCTAGATAACATATAGACATACTGAAATACTTATTAACATCCATAACAGGTAGGAAAATGTATATGTGTCACACAAACATTGGCACGAAGTGGCCAATTTATGCTAAGATATTAAAGAATCAATTCATGATCACATTCTGTTTAAAACACTCAATTGTAGTACACTATTTCAATTCTAGGACAACTAAAGAGTATTAGAGATTAAATTGTATGACTTAAGTAAGTATTATAAAAAATGCAACAGCATCCACAATACAAAAATTTAACACTATACAAATTTTAATGTCTGAATTTCTCTATTTTTGTGAAGATAAAAAACTATCTATACAATAACATAAACAAGTTATTAATAGAATTCCACCAAAGTTTAACACAATTTTTTGAGGTAAGTATAAATATTATTATTATTGTACGAAGTAGATTGGATTAGCTATCTTCAGTGATGGCTAAATCACGGCTAATTAAGAAGTAAAAGATTTTATAAACGCGGCACGCTCTGATGGCCATTTTGATCTGACACGTTAAATTTTTTTGACGTTTTTATACCTGTTGGGACGGGCAAAGGATTCTAAGTTCATACAGCCCTGTCTGTAAACTTTTTTCTTTAATGTTTTGACAGCAAGTACATTAATTTTTTATTTATTTTTTTAGACTCCGAGCAGGGCAACGATGAAAGTGGAATCTGCCCCTCCTGCAATTGTCAGTGTTAATTAAAAAAATCAAATTGTAGTTTTCACATTATCCCGATAACATATGTTTGAGAGTAAAATTAGCATTTATGTTTGATTGCAGTTTATATATTGATATCAATGCAACCAAAAATATGTTTATTTTTGTTTAAACGATAACATATATAGTATAGTAAAAATAGTAGTAGATCGGTAGTAATTAGATATGACCGATATTCTATCGGATTGAAGTCCTATTTATACTAACTATAAATTATTACGATCAAATTCTTGTGATTTGCTGGTTCTAAATGATATTTTTTTTGTAAATTGGTGTAAAAATAAGACGCATGCTGGTTGTGGAATTTCGTTAATAAGTAAGTTTTTGATTTCTGTATACAAATAACATGAGAAAACGAAGTACCTTCAATCTGAAATTTAGTTGGATAAGAAGTTAAAGAAAAGCTAAGATCAGAACTACTTCCAACAGAAGTACATGTATCAAAAAATTATGAGAGTGAATGAGGCAAGTTACTTCTTTTACTTGCAAGGATCGTAGAAATGCCGAAAATCAAATGTGCACATAAGAAAGATTAAATAATCATACATTAACCTTAGTTTACCGATAACTAATAGTAGGCAATCTTTTTTTATTATTGTTGCAGTTGCCCAAAGAACAAGAACCTTCAGCGACAGTGGCTTGAAGTTGTTCCATTGATTAACAAATATTCAAGTTCTACTTTAATTTCCAGCCATCACACTTCAAAATATTTATGCTCATCAAAAATGTAAGCAACATGTTGTACAGTTATGAATGAACATAACGGATTTTACTATTGTAATATATTTAAACTATATTATACTTATAAAAACACTATCGAAAAGATTCTGTTTTTAAAATCAGCCCATTATATTTTAGAGGACAAAAAAAAGTATGTCAATTTACCTAATTCGTTAAGAAGAAAACTGAACATCAATTGATAAAACGAAACGTCGGGTTTTTTATGACTTAAAATTATTATCAGTAATTTTAACTAATAAGTTAATAAAATATTATTCAGTGGTTTTACTTTCATTTTTGTTTTCGTATGTATCTAAAGTATACATAAGAATGATTGAAATACGTATTGTTTGACAAAAAAAATAAAGATATGAGAACAGTAAATCGTGTTCAATGTTCGATAAAAAACAGATGCAATACATATAGCGACATATATATATTAAGCTCAAAAAATCGTTTCAGGATTTTAATATTTTTTTTGGACTTTCAATCTAAGGATATGGAATTGAAAATAAGAAGGTTCCTTCACCCAAAGAAAAAAAAAATCACGTCACTCACGTTACTGTTTGGACACACTACTAGAAAGAGACAGCTTCCACTAATTAAACTTTACTCTTCGGAACGATTATGAGGGTCATGTAAGCATTCCAGATAGAATATAAGTTCCTTGGTCAAAGCCACACAGAGCGTAGGTTTGGAACATAGCCCTGGCCTGCGTTCATTACCTACAGTGCGACCAAGATCTTGTTGCGCCTGGCCGAAATTGGAACCAATTTTAGAATGTTAAAAAATAACCCTTACTTCTTGCCCTGACGTTTCGATTTAGACATAAAATGTATGAAACATAATATTTCAAAATTTATATTATTTTCTTACTTATTTTAACAAAACAGACAAACGGCTATTGAGGCACAGTATCCTTTGTCTTTCAAGAATGGATAAAATAATAAAAATAACAAGATGGATGGGATTGTCGAGAGCGGTTGGCTTAAATTCATACATCATTAGGGTGCGGCCAGAGTGCACTCAGATTCAGATTCAGATTCTGAAAACAAGCGCGAGAAATAAACAGTGTAGTCTAAGCAGGTTGCCTGCTTTTTCTCGCGCTGAATCTGAATCTGAATCAGGAGTGCACTCTGGCCGTACCTTTCGACTACACTGTTTATTTCTCGCGCTTGTTTTCGAAATCTGAATCTGAGTCTGAATCTGCATGCACTGTGGCCGTACCCATATGAATGAATATCAATAACATTACATCCACACTGGCTGCATGGCTTTGCCTTTGCTTTTCCCATGAAAGGAAAAACAAAATAAAAAACTGGATAAAGAATGTCAGTGTCACTCAGTGACAGACTGTCAGAAACTGAATGACTGGATCCTTCATACCTATACGATTCTTACTTTTTTAGTGCGTGTTTTCTTTCGTTTTTTTAATAAATTATCACTATTACATCTCGCATGTTTATCTTGTAAAAGGAGAAACAAGTGCTTAAAGTATCACTTAATAATATATTGTGATTCATTTAAACTTGTCAAAATCCATTTACGTTAAAAAATGGAACCATAAGTTTGTTGGATTACCTACGGTGTGGTAGCACTACTTACAAGCTTGTTTGGTTTATACCAATAAATGCATTATCCATTTTGATACCTAATTTAACAGTTCGTCTTTAGGCTTTTTATTTAGTTTTTATATAATAAAGACTTGTATTAGTGAACTTGTGATAATATGTTAACAATTTTAGCAGTAATAATTTTTGTTTGTGAAACTTTTTCTACTCATGCCATAGGATGATACCATTAATCAGTTAGTGTAGTTAGTGATAACATTTATTGCAAGCATTTAATTAAACATGAAAAGGGTATGATGCTAATTTACTCCATGATTCCCGCTGTACATATTGTTTTTTGCCTCTGTAACAAGGATGAAGATGCTGGTCATCTATTTTTAATTTAACAAACTTCTGTATCCGAATATTTCTCATAGGCACCCCCTGTTTCTTTAGTGTTTGTTCATTATATAATTGATGTCATTGTTATATGAGAATCAAGAAGGACAAAAATATTCTACTATTTTTAAAGTACTAAACTAAAACTAGTTTGATTTTAGATATGTTTGTGTTGCTCTAGTGTTATTTACTCCTAATATTTAAAATGCAGAAACTAAACGATATTTAAAATTTAAATTAAAAAATAAAATGTATTTTTTTTTGTTAATAAATTTGTGTTGCATGCCACTTAATGTGTATATTTTTTTTTTCAGGATGATATGCTATTAAATTATCTAATTTGTATTTGGTTTTCTTTTGTTGCCTTTTAAATAGTACCTACTAAATATAAGGCTAGACTCGGAATCAAATAAAATGATTCTATTTAATATCTGTAAAATTTTCTTTTCTAGGTATATTTATCAACACAAGAGGTAACTCCAAACTGTTCATTTATCAAAATCATACATTCAGATTCATGTACAAGAAAGCCTATGGTAGCCAGCTATGGTACTGTTGGTATTTCTTTACGAGATGTTGCCCTGCAAAGTTGAGAATAAATAATGCTGGGAAAGTGACAGAAACCATCGGACGTCATAACCATGACCCACCCACTTGCTGGATGACTCCTGACGGTAAATCATACAATCTACCACCTTTACCAGAAAGAAATTCATAGTAGAACAAATAGAAGATAAAAATGACAATTAAAAGTATTTTAAAAGCTAAAAAGCTTTTAAAAAAGCTTAAAAAGATTCACTGCCCCGTGATATGTTGTGAACAAATTTCCTAATTGTAAAATTGAGATTTTATATTGAATGTGTATTTCATTATTTAAGGGTAATTATTTCAATAAATTGATGTTTAAGAAGTGTAGGTACATACAATTTTAGTTGTCATACAGTTCTCAATTATTTCATCCCTAATGACTACACTTTTACTCATTTCTGGAAGATAGGGTGACAACTATTGGGTTTGAGTTCTAATCTTTAATTAATTTGCCTGACATTGGATAATCTCCAATGAAGAAGATACAACCAAAGGTTTTTTATTTTTTTTGATGTTGCATTTTTATTACCTTTTAGTCGAGGTAAAAATTGTATTTAATAGGTTAAGAGATCTTTACAGTAAAGATAATGTAATGTATCTGTATCTATTTTTATGTTCTACATTTTATTATATAATTTTATTCATACATTGATGCTCTGGATAGCTTTTTTTTTATATTTGCTTTGTTCAACTGTTACCCAATGGTATTTAATTTCAGAAGCACTGTTTATCTTGTTTAATTGTAAATAGTTTTTTAAGTTAAACTTTATTAATAATTCTAATCAAATACCTACCTATATCATAAATAAAGTGTTTATACACAAGATGAAGCTTAATAGTGTTTTTGCAAATGATGACATAGAAAGAGAATCAAAAGTTACTTAAACATGGTAATTTTGCCTTATATATTTTAATTCATTATAATAACTACATGTACGTGTACAGTAATGGAAAGTTTGTGATGTGATGATTATTAAAATGATTTTTTAAAGAGGATGTTTATTTCCACCATATAAGTATGAATAAATAAAAAAGTGTTTATATATTTAAGTGTATAATATAGGCTTTCTGTTAAACGATTCGGTAGCATCTCGTAAATATTAAAGAACATTGGGAAGGTGATCTTAATAGGCAGTTATTATAAAGCGATACCAATCTACCAGTACACTGCTTGAAGCCTACTACTGTGGTCCTGGGTTCAAATCCAATAGAATACGAATAATTTTGTACCTAAGTTAGCCTTGTCAGGTCGCTAAACTTAATATAATAGCCGGACACCCTACATTATTGTTAAGGATTCTGTGGCTCAGTAATATTATGTACCTTCGCCAAAAAAAAAATGTAAAAGCGACCGACAGTCACTCGCTTGCGCTCGGCCACTCGGCGTTCGCCCGTTTGCGAAATGTAAAAAGCCGGACACAATCAAAATGCCTAACATGTCCGGCTTTATCCAGACGCCTGGCAGCGCAAACCCAAGTTATATTTATAGAGACATTTACAAAATTATAGGTACTTGCGTGGCTCTAGTAGATCATTATACAAACTTACACTAATGTGCGCTTACAATAGGGTTAAGTTAATAGGAGTAGAACGATGACGGGAACCCTCGTGTAACTAATTATTCAAAAGACTAACAATTTGGACGCGACGAAAACTAATGGCCGATTGTTGAAATTATTTTTGCACCCTAAACGTTCAACTCCATTTACACTACCCAATTTTAAGGGAGTCTCACCTTGACTAGGGTGGTGTAACATGAGTTAGGGAGTAAGGGATACAATCTAGGGCGATTGGCGCGGTGTTATAATTGCTACCCTAGCTAGGGGCCACGCGCACCCTTTCGATTGGGCCCTTAAAATTGGGTCGTGTAAATGCCATTTTCGTCCTTATGTAAAGGGGTCATATAATGGGAGTACTTCACCAAAGTGCTAAGTTGTCGTTGTTGTTATCTGCCGCGTACGAAAAATAAGAAAAACAAATTCAATGAAGTCCTTTTTTACTAAAATTAAGATGGGTGGCAACTGAGTAATGGATAGATAACATCCACCATCTTTTACTTTATTTTCTTTCTTTTCATTACTTTTTATAAAATGAGACGTTAATAACGTAACTGAACTATTTTAATGCTTAATCCAATCAAATCTCATTCAAAGATGTCAAACTCTCCCGTTGCCGCAAACATTTAAAATCCTGGATTACCCCAGGGCTGTTGAGATGAATAAAAACAAATACTGTATGCGCAAACGTCTAAAATTAGATCCAGGAAATGAAAACCATTAGATAACATTCTGTAGGTATTCTTCTGCAATTCGTTGCTAAAAAAAAGTGAAGATGAGCAACGACAGGAAACTGATGCACAGGGCTGCGGAAAAACAGCTAAAGGTATGGAAAGTAGTTTGAGAAGTTGCTTTCTTAAATACACCCAATAATAGCCCGACTGATTAACTTTTATGTTTAGGCACTCGCACATAAATAATCAGTGAAATATGTATACTCCTTCTTCGTTAATGTTAGTAAAAAAATCGCAGAAGAGATCATGTCAGCTGTGGCCGTTGTTTTTCAATAGACAAATTTTACTATAGCTAATGCCACGTCGAATATATAGTAAATGTGTCAAATTATGACAAATGGTTATTTATTCTTAACGATTTAATTATATAAAATTAAGGTTGAGGGAAGCGGACATCGCTCCCTCTTAACGCAGTGCAGGCGTAGGCGCAACTATAAATGAAACAACGCTGCTTAAGTTTGCCTCGTTAACTACTTCCTATTCATAGACATATTTTCCGACTCAACTCCATTCCCTTTACAAGCCACTCCGTTGCCCGCAAACCCATTAATTTGTCATGCAAGGAACAACGGCAGATGAGGTCAAAAGTGTCATCATGTCTATAAGGTACCTATAGATATTAGTCAGTAGATGATTGATAAATAGGTACCTAGACATTAATAGATTCATGAATGAGAAATGCTAATCAAATGTTAGGTTGAAGGTAACTAGGTAGATACATACCTACCTACAATTTTAACATAAATAGGTAACATTTGATAATGTTATCGCACTTGACGTGGAAGTGTGACGTGAGTTACCCATTGTATTGTAAGTATGCATAAGTTACACTGTGATTGTGACGTAACTTAAAATGTCGAATATTGATCCTCTTATCAGTTTTAGAAGTCGGTCCCGTTGATAGAGAGAGCGAAAAAGAGATTAAAGTAAGGGCTGTGTCAATCCACAATTCACATATCTCGAAAAATTAACCTAGCATGAACAGAGTGCTGTTTTTAATTGAGGTGTTCCATTGTTTTCTCCGAAAGTACTCATCAGATATTCACTCAATTAATAGGTATGGGACCATCGCCATCGCGGCAAAAAACAGATTAAAACAAAAAAGAAACAAATAAAATCGGTCCACGCGTCTCAGAGAAATACGCGAACAACAATAAAAAATATACCTACTGATGATGTTGAGAACCTCTTCGATTTTGAAGTTGGTTAAAAATAAGTCACAGGGATGCACCAAAGACGTGATGCTCAACCCTACTTATCAAAACCATAAACATTTTGTGACCTTTTCACCCAAGTTACAAAATGCTAAAAAAATAAATAAATATTTCCAACTCTCACACCAATTAGCCTAGCCCCAAAGTAAGGCTAGTATTATGGGATACCAGGGTAACGGATAGAATACATATAGGTACTGTACATATATAAGTATATATTTTTTTTATAGAAATACATATTAAACATCCATGACTGGAGTACAAATGCTCGTATTCATCACACAAACATCTGCCCCCACCGGGATTTGAACCCGGGACCTCTCGAGTCGGCGACACCATGAAACCCGGCGTACAAACCACTTGGCCACGGAAGTCGTCGAAGTTCTAAATGTTTCAACGAGACTAGCTAGAATTTAGCATTATATTTTCGCTACCTTATAAAAAATACATATTCCCTAGCAACAGTCATCATCTTATTCTTGGACACGATAATAAATTGGTAACACTCAATTCATTGCCATGGATCTATCTGATTAATGAGTAATCGATCGATCGCGCCAGCTCGGTTGTTCGCCATATTGGTAAATGTTTGTTTATTTTGGTACGTAAGTTTACTTGTGTAATAAGGTGATCGTCGGGAATATTAATGTCATCATTAATTACAATCGGCCTTCCCGTACCCAGAAATTTAATTAGATAATATTTAAGTTTAATGCCGCGTGAGTGACGCTTTTAGTTTCTTAATGTGTGTCTGAACTTGGAATTAGTACTTCCGTATGTGGAAAAAAAGCGTATGACCCTTCTGATGGTAGGCGGTTACGAAAGCCTATAGAGTAAAGACACTTGCGATACAAAAAATGTCACGCGCACCGTTGCATACCTTGACAAAATTCCCTATCCCTGGAACCTTACTCAGCGACAGAAACACAATACCATCTAAAGGCAGTGTTATTTTAATGTGATCTTCTATGAGGTGGAGGTCACTTCCCCAGACCAAGGCGCTCCAATTCGAGGGGAACATCCGCTAGGCTCTTACTCGTGATTCATGAGCATCAGAACGTTATTATTAACTGTTTTCGAAGTTATCGACATAGCCCACCGGATTAGCAAGTTGAAGCGGCAGTGGGCTGGCCATATTTGCCGAAGAACCGATAACCGTTGGGGTAGACGAGTTCTGGAGTGGAGACCGCGTCTAGGCAAACGAAGTGTAGGACGTCCTCAGGCAGGATGGAGTGACGATTTGCGCAAGGTGGCTGGCAGGAGCTGGATGCGAGTAGCCCAAGATCGATCTGAGTGGCGTGCATTTGGAGAGGCCTATGTCCAGCAGTGGACTAAGATGGGCTGTTGATGATGATGACGATGAGAACGTTATTATTGCCCGCGCTATAGCGCCTGTGTGAGTGCGAAGACAAGGCATAAGAGAGGCAAACTTTCGTCTTCTAAATTCCAATTTATTTCTATTAGGTACCAAAAAATCGTCATAGTGCGGTCAGTAGCTTAGGTGTGAAAACTTAATAAACTTTTTGAGTAGGTTTGCATTTATAATATAAGTGGTCTTATCTTGTCATTTTAGGTACCTACCTAAGCGCACTTAGGTACTAAGCTAGTTAGAGAAAAACCAATTTTTTTTTGTAGGATACCTACTGCACTGTTATCGAATTGGTAACATTGAAGTTATTTATACAAAACACATAGGTACAAAAGAAAAACTCAATAATATTATCAACCTCTATATTTCTTATTTGTATACCTACTGTAGTACTGATTTGTCGAAAGGTTTTGATGTATAAGTGTAGCAGGTGCGCACCCTTTCGATATGGTTACGTAGTGTAATCTCAGTTAAGTACCTATTATCTTAATTTGCAATTTCCTATTAAATGACTACACCTATCGTAATTATGACTACACCTATTATAATTATGTTTTATGACGACCGGTTATTGGTTCTCATGCTGTCTGCGCTAAAGGTCTTTCTTGGGTTCGAACCCCGGAAGGAGATTCATTCGTGTATTGAGCACGTATCCTAGCCCTGGAAGTTAATTTATATACTATAGACTAGTTCATGAGTATACAGTATAATTTTGCAAGAAATAAACTACACTTGGCCCAAATTAATTTCCGTTCAGCGGCGTTGCGTGATTGAGTATGTATGGATACTTCGACAACTCAACCACTTTCTATCTGATTAATGTTCAGTCCGCATCCACTGACCTCAACTCGATTGTTGGAGATGCTCAGGAGCCGGGGCGCATTCCCATTCGTCAACAAAGTCCTGTGACGAATGGGAATGCGGCATCACGTAGTACTTAAATAATTACTGTACCTCATACTTATGTAGATTGTAGACACAACAATGATGTAACGATTCTATACATTTCACGTAGGGTAAGAGCATGGGCGTATTTACCCTAGAGCTAAAAGACATATAAGCAGCAGCAAAAGGCGGGAAGGAATGCCTTACTGAACTGTCTATATTTTAAATGCCAATTGTTGCCTGGTGCGCAACATTTCAAATTATGCCGTGTTGTTTCGTTACATATTTTTAGCCATGCTTGCGCATATAATACTTGTAGCTCTCTGATCATCCACCATAGGAACAGAAGGAGTTTAAGAAACAAGCATAATATAAATAATTTTGTGGTTACATCAATCATAACAATAACAGTTTTCTATCTTTTCAATTGGAATTGTCAAAGGAAATCTTATTCTCTACACTTAAGTAATCAAAAGGCGATAGCGGTAGGCGCATTTATCAGATTAAGCATCAATTAGATAAGACTTTTACGTTACAAAAAAAAGTACAAAGTGCGATTGCAAAGAATGCAAGATAATTTAAATTATAGGTATTTTATCTATTTTTAGTAATCTCATCTATCGCATGTTTGTATAAAAACCTGGCTCACCGTTTTACTTTCTATAATGTGGGAAGAAGTTCCTTCCTAGTAAACATTAATAAAACAAAGAAAAACTGATCTTCTTTTGTCTACTTATATCGCTTTGATTCTCACCTCAAGAATATTTCCACGTAGAGCTTAATTTATTATGACACTCGTGACAAGCCCCACTGGTCCTTCAATACTTTTTCTTTTCCGCAAAGCTATTGTGGCCGTGATCGCTTACCATCAGGCGAGGCACATGCTTCTATGCTACTCATTTAACATAAAAATAAATAACTATCTGGTGCTCATAATGTCCCAATGATGAAACTTAAAAAAGAGTGTAATAACACTACATTGTGGTCTGATCATGTGATGTTTCTGCCGGTGAATAAAAAGCTCCATGCAGTAGCATCTAAAAGTTGTAAACTAGAAAAAACGAGTATGCTTATGAACACACGACTGAAGTTAAATACGAACAGAGTTAAAACGTGGAATAGCTAATCCAAGCTTATTCTTCGCTATATTGTTTTTAACTTTCATGGTCACTAACATTATAGCTATTTACGGAATTGTTATGTCGTGTAGGTACCTTGTTTTTTATGAGTCTCCGATATTTCAGCACTGTTGCAAGCGCCGCCATGATCATGGAGTAGGTAACTCCGTTACTTTGTGGCATTGTTGCAAAATATCGGAGACTCATAAAAAACAAGGTACATGGTAACAATCCCGTAAATAGTTATAACAAATTTTCATTTATTTGTTTCTTAGGTTTTCACGTACATCACTCATTAAATAAAACTAGTTTTTAACGGGATAATGTCTTTCGAAGATAGCCGATAAAGTAAATAAAAAATCATTATTCTGACGATGCAGACCTGAAAAGGCTGCGAAACGTCAATAAATAAATAAAGTTCGTGCATTATCCCGTTAAATTTTCTAATCTGTAGATACAAAATGCTATAATAAAAAAAAAGTTTCAATGTACTACTTTTTGTTACAGATTATATACAGATGATATTGACTATTTATAATAAGGAATTGCTGAAGTACAAAGGTCACTATTACTGCAAAGTGCCATGTTCGACGAGGAGATGGAGGTGCATAAACACCTCGACGTGCTATTCCACGATTCTACTCGACAATGATTTCACAATTAAAAAGGAACCTAAAGATCACTATCATGCGCCCAAAAAGTTTATTGTAACCCAAAATGGAAAATATATGCTCGTAAAATGATCTCGGTCATATAATAATCAATTTTACACACTAATTATCTAAAATGGTATCATCACCAAAAAGAGCCTGCAAATCTTCATAAAAACATCGAGTGTGCTTATGACCACACGACTGAAGTGAAACTTCTTAAGCTCCATCTGTACATACATATATATGTGTGTGTATGTACAATATAAACATGTATGTACATGTATATTTTATTTACTAGCTATAAGAGAAAGAGAGAAAGAAAATGTGCGCGCGCACTGATTTCTCTTGCTTATATCCCCCACTCAGCTACCGTTCGCATCGCCCGCACACAGTTTTCGTAACGCGTAACGCATTCGCCAGCTTACCCCCCAAGTCAAGCGTGCGTAAAGAAGTTTCACTTCAAAAAAACCATCAGTATGCCCATATTATGTACCTTATGCTGGATTGCAAATCTTTTGACATAACATTAGTATGGGTTATACACATATATTTAAAATCGCAACCGGTTTCATCTGAATATGGTGTCTGATTGTCTAACTTTTATCATTTTCTATATCCCCTTCAAAGGGAAAGAAAAATGACAATTGACATACAGAAAGGACAATAAATCGTTTTCCAAACTCTGAGATTTTATTGTCAAGCTTTACACATTAGGGACGGTGTATGCGGAAATATAGAAAAAAATTATACATTTTTGTATTGTATTTAAGATAAACACCTCAGGTAGTTTGTTGATAAGATAATAAGATAGAAAAACTGAAACTTTGGAATCACGTTCGTTCAATTGTCACGCTAACGTAGGGAGTGACTTTATATTTTACAATACATTATATTTTAAAATCTAATCGATTGAAACAATGTGATTGATATTATACGCAAAAAAAATACAGAGTTCCCAGTCGGTAGGAAGAATTTGACATACTCAGACAGCATACAGTTTTCTGTAATAATAAATACTTAAATATACCTATCTATCATCTTTTACTTGTCATATCAACTCATTGTTGTGGGCACACTTACCTAATTAATATTTACATTATTCCTAGTGTATAACGAGTGCGATTTTGTAATCCTATTCTATGTTCCCATTGTTCCCAATTGCAAAAAATAAAATAAAACTCTAGATCTACCTAATATCATATACAGTAGAACCTCGATAAGATAAAGACCACGGGAAACGTTAATAAATATGAGTTATTGAGGTTTTTACTTACAAGAGTTTGAGTTAAGGAGTTTTGATTTGTTTATTTTTTTTCTTACAGGGTTTCGTTTATGAGCTATTTAGGAATTATAGAGAGAAAACTTTACTTTTTATATAATTCTGTTTTATTTCCTGATTTTAAATAAAATAAAATTAAACGTAGTCAAATAAGCCACACCGCGTCGTTCCTGTCGATGGCGCAAATACGAGTACATTTATACATTCAGGGTAACCTAAATTTATTACTTCGATTTGGGACCTAAACTAAGCAGAGATTTTACTAAGAAAACTAAGATTTTAGGCCAATTTGCTCTAATATCGCTTATTTGAAACGCGATATTTTGGCGCGCACTTGGTGGGATATCGTTTGTATTCTACATACATATAAGTAGGAGGAGCTCGATGGTGCAAGTGGTTAGCGCATTCGGCTGCGATCGTTGAAGTAAAGCAACTTTCGCAGTGGTCGGTCATTGGATGGGTGACCAAAAATTTACTATCTCGAGCTCCTCCGTGCTTCGGAACGCACGTTAAGACGTTGGTCCCGGCTGCATCTGCAGTCGTTAGCACCCACCAATCCGCACTGGGCCCGCGTGGTGGGTCATGGCCTAATCTCCCTATTCCATCCATAGGAAAGGCCTGTGCCCCAGCAGTGGGGACATTAATATGCTGATGATGATGATGATACATATAAGTACTAACACATTTTTACAGGAGGAAGTATTAAATTTTAAATCCACTAATTTACTGTGCAAATGTTTATTGTCCTTAACTGTGTTGACCTTTGATCCTGTTCGTTAGCTCATCATAATACGACAGATAATGAGTCTGTACAATGTAAGTGGTGCGTTTTATAACGTAACAATTTGAACTTTGCACCTTTAAAGTAATAGACGTATTTCGTTATCATTATTATTATCTGACAATGATAACGATGCGCTGTTATCGTTGCTACTTAAGTACAGGCAAGGTCAGGTGGGCACAGTACACCATTGATAATAACATTCATACTAATATTATAAATGCGAAAGTTTGTCTGTTCTGTTACCTCTTTACGCTGAAACAGAAGATTAGAGAACCGAGTAAAAAAGGGTTGGAAGTTGGTATGGGAAACTAATATTTCCACGCAGACGAAGTTCCTTGGGAGGAGCTCGATGGCGCAGGTGGTTAGCGCGTTCGGCTGCGATCGTTGAAGTTAAGCAACTTTCACAGTGGTCGGTCAAAGGATGGGTGACCAAAATTTACTATCTCGAGCTCCTCCGTGCTTCGGAAGGCACGTTAAGCCGTTGGTCCCGGCTGCATCTGCAGTCGTTAGCTCCCGCCAATCCGCATTGGGCCCACGTGGTGGGTCATGGCCCAATCTCCCTATTCCATCCATAGGGAAGGCCTGTGCCCCAGCAGTGGGGACGTTAATAGGCTGATGATGATGATGATGAGACGAAGTTCCAGTCGAAGGGCACCCGCACCCGCTATTTGTTTATTTAGCTTATTTATAACTACGTATAAATTAGCTATTAACTGACATCAACAATGATCGAAGTATGTCAATAATATAACTGTTGATCTACTCATAAAAGCGTAGACTGAGAAATCTGTTTACGTATAAGATAGTACTTAGGTCCACTTCAATGCAAGTCTCGATCTGAAGTACCCCTAGCACGAACCAATATTTAATTCGAATAATTTGCGAGTGCGAAATGTCAATGTCATATTTTGTGGATGGAAACTTGAACAGCAGCGCCACAAAGTACGTAACGAGAACTAAAAATCAGTACCCCTAGCACGAACCATTATCGAATTCCAATAGTTTGCAAACCGAAATGTCAATGTCAAATTTTGTATGGAAACTTGAACAGCAGCGGCACAAAGTACGTAACGAGAACTAAAAATCAGTACACATTTGACAATTTGACATTGACATTTAGGACTCGCAAACGATACGAATTTGATATTGGTTCGTGCTAAGGGTATCAGTTTATAGCAACAGCCACAGGACAAGTTGATTCCAATCCTAAACTAACTTAGTTACATAATTTTTTTAATAATCTGTGATTTATTTTGTTGGACGAAAGATTCATATCAGGATCTCATAAGAAGGATCAAGGTCACCACCGAACTATAATTTTACCTAATAATAGTTTGGTAGGTTCTGCCATGGACCAATTATATTAATGGTCCATGGTACTGCGGAAGTGTCTTACGACACTACTTGCTATGTAGCAAGCAGAAAAGAGGCGCCATTTCCCTGGGCTATAGAATCAATACAGTGGTAAACGGTAGAACAACTAAATAATAATAATAATTTCTTTATTTCAGGCAAAAGACCCATATGACAAAATTGATAATAAAAAATAAAAATTAAACTGTATATATTACAAAATTACCTAAAAAATAACATATGAATTGCTGAATGTTTATTTCAGACTGTCATTTCCAAAACGATGTAATTTATTCCAATGTTTAAAAAATACATTGTCCACGTCATCGTAGATGTTGCGGAGAATGGAGTTCCCACTTTCACGGAGCCTCTCCCAGAACGAAGCGGACCGCGATCTGAGGATACAGAAAAAATCGGGAACATTTGCTTCAGCAAACATTTCCTTGGCACTACAATAACGCGGTTTTTTGAGCAGGATGCGAACGGCGTCATTATATTGGACTCGCAGCACAATAAACAAACGTTTTGTATATCTCAGCCAAAGTTGACATGTATAAAACGTTTGGCAGTACTAAACCTAAAGTAGTGATATCTCTCCCTAAAACTAAAGTAGTGATATCCCTCGAAGGATGATTGCCTAGTGACTTACAGTGGGTGGCGGGACACTCCGAGGAGATTTGATGTAAGTACATGGGTCTTGGTTGGGTTGGAATGATTCTCGAAAGCTCAGATGTAGACCCTCCACGACACCAGGGGGCCATCACGCAACTAAATTGATTATTAAGTTAATGTTAATTTAAGCGGAGATGAACGTAGCCCCGTAACATTAATTTCATCAACAATTTCACGTGTAAAAGTCCAGTTTTACAATGCATGCATCGATTTTACGACACTGAAACAGATTCATGTCGCGCGCGATTTTGGTATTGGCGAATTAAGAGAGAAACATTTTATTGACTACGTTACTAAACAACAAAGAAATAAACCAGATTAATATACTATTATATATGGTCAATCAGGACCCTGCCTCAGCATAATGCTGCCACAACACGCCACAAAACGTGTCACAGCAGCACTGGTATCCAGAAAGGGCCTGTATGTAAAGCCTCAGTGAAATGTAACTTTGTTAAAATAAACGACACAATAACTGCCTACTTACCGAGTTATATTTGATAATGGTGTTACTAATAAATTTATTTTCGCTCCGGTTTGCTTCGCAGTCGAACTTCAAGGTTACTAATGTTTGTTTTGTTTGGCGAGTTGTACTTTGATCCCAGTGTGAGTTTAGTGATAATTTTTTTATGCAGCAGTTAGTACCAATCTAAATATTTCGCTCTGGAGTACTTTATTTACTTACATTGCGAAACAAAGTACGTACAAAGATATACTCTTTCTGCGTTCTGTATTCATAGTGATAAAAATTAGTAGGTAGATACTGATGTCGATTCTGGCATGATTCTCTAAAGCTAAACTTAAAATTGACAACAGTGCATCCTTGTCATTCTCTATACAGAATGAAAAGGAGAGACTGATGTTAAATTTAGTTTTAAGTTTAGAGAATGACGCTAGAATCGACACCAATGTCACGCCCACGGCGTGCAATACCATCCTTTTTCTAATTTATTTTCTAGTGTAACGGCTGGTATTCAAGAGAATTATGATATAAGAAAGAAAGATTCAAACTCAAAGAACGTGATTGCTTTTGCTCACTTTTTGTCTTAATTCGATAGTCGGAAATCTAAAAACGGGTGTAGAATAGAAAACATACACATGTTGTAGGTAGTTGAGAGCACTGAGCAAGTAATCACTCAATGAAGAAAATACATAAAAATACCAAGGATCCAGTGCTTCAATTGCACTGGGCTTTTCATATTTCGCTTTATTATACATTATAGGATATTTTTATTATAAGGTCCGACAAATGACTCAACCCAACCTGCTATTATGTGCGGTGGAGTGAGAATAAATCGTTTTTCACAGACAATATTATTGTATTCCTTATTATTGGTTAAAGTACAGAATATCTATCGTTTACATGTTTATCATTCCTACCTACGTCATCAGCTTTATACCTCCCAACTCAGTTCAAAGGAGTCAAGTTCGGATGATAAATATAGCAAATTATTTTTTTGTTAAAATATATTTACGTTGGTAAGTCCTAATAACAATATCGCTCATCGTTTTCGCCAATGTCAAATAATTATCACATGATAATATTTTTAGCTAGGTGCAACTAATTACTTTCAATATCAGGAGCTCGATAGCGCAGGTGGTAAGCGCGTTCATTCTGCAATCGTGGAAGATAAGCAACTTTGGCAGTGGTCGATCATTGGAGGGGTGACCAAAAGCTTATTATCTCGAGCTCCTCCGTGCTTCAGAAGGCACGTTTAGCTGTTGGTCCCGGTTGCATTTGCAGTTATTAATATCCACCAATTGATCCGCGTGGTTTGTCACGCAGAGGGGTTACCATCCATTTCAGGGAGGAAGCCTGTCAAGGACACACAAAGCAACTGATTTAGAAAAAATGCCTGTCTATAGTAAAAAAAAACTTAAAAAGAGACTAATCTTATTATCATTCGTTCATGGGACGGACATCGATAATATTTAGATCGATTTTAATAAACTACCTATTATGAACTTAGCTTAGGTATCTATTGGGATTATGCGGCTGAATTTCCTTATTCCATGAGAGGAAAACATCTGTTAATTATTTTGAATTATTTAATAAAATTAAATATAATTATTAAATAAAATCTATAAGTGAAATAATCAGAGAGATTCGCAAAACCATAATATTGTTATAATCTCGGGTATGTTATGATTTGGGGTAATCTCGCTAGAACATTTTTGAAACTTTAGTGTCTGTTTAAGTGAGCTCGTTTATGAATTCTTATTAGTTTCACTACACTTTCTGTAATTATTTTCTGCCGGGAACAATGATGTTTTATTGTTGTAGATACCGTCATACGCGCTTCTAATTTGGCAATACGAAAGTCAGGTAATTGCCCGATTTGCATTCAGTCGGACCAAAGAGTACTTTTGAGTCGGGCGCGCTCCCTCGCGGTGTCTACACTGCGCTACAACGTGTTAATATTTTACATCTTTCCAGATAAAAAGCGCTTTTTGTTTTTGATAATACACAAATTACACGGGGATTATGAAAGACAAGAAAAACGTGTCATTTCATTGGTACTTATAGTTTTAAAGAAATTAATGTAAAAATATTTAGTTATTACTTATTTTGACAGTTGCTGACACCGTTGACAAATGGAGGCTAAAGAGCGAGATATAATTTGCTGTATACAATTAGACAGTAAAAGAGATTACTATTGCCAAGGGAAGTTTGGGACTACTACTGCCATTTTAGAATGCAATTATGTTGGCGTATAACCTGTCTTATAATATAAACATATTATACGTCATTGACCGTGAAATGTAGAAAGATAACCTTACTGAGAGCAGGAGCCAGTAACAGAATAACAATAAAATGTGCAGTCAAGTTACCTAACTTACCTAGGTACCTAACTTAATTAGGTTTCAGGATTAGGTAATACTGTAACCTTATCTTCACCAAAATAGCATAGAATCTAATTTTATTAGTAATCAGTGTGATAAAAAAACATTCGCACTTAGGTATCTAATAAATATTATTTATAATTGTCTACCGCTTCTACTTTACCTTCCGGTATGTTTACCTAATCATTTAAATGAGGAGCTAAGGTCAAATTTTCTTTAGCAATATTCCTTATAAAACAAATAGCTGAAAATAAATACAATAAGTAAATCGTGTAATCATTGGGCTTAAATATAAGTAGGTATTTGAAGGTATATGATTAAATAAAAAAAAACCCCTTGGTCATGTCATTGGTCACGCACGCCTAGCGCTGCCAGGCGTCCGGATAAAGCTGGACATAGGCTGTTTGATTACGTATCCGGTCAAAAAAACGGTGTCCACCTTTTGTTGGGCTTTTTACATTTCGCAAACGAGCGAGCATCAGCGTATAATATTCATAATCCTCAATATTGTAGTGTCCGGCCTTCTTACCCATATGTCCGGCTATACTGGCTGGCCTGTCCGGCTGTTAGGTTTGGCTAACTGGCAACCCTAGTCACGCCATAACATTGGTATATGCTCTAAGATAACATATGAACGAATTAATGGATTTCATCCAATAATTTTTATCGTTTTCTAATACTAATAGAAGACTGTTAAGAAAACAAATTATAAGTGCTTACATATTTATATAAATAGTAACTATCAATAAATAACATTATCTTTTACAATTTATTCTACGTTGTTGGATGCAGAGGCCAAATCCGGGCACGGTGAGATAGTCATAACGGAGGCTCTTTGTCTCGTTCTCTCGATGTACCAGGCAATATTTTCTTATATTTTAAATGAGTGCTTAGTTTATTACCCTAAAACATTAATATGAGTTCTTTATATGGATTTACAAACAGATTCGTAGTACCTAGTTTAGCTCGTTGTGTTAGAAACATAGGTGCAAATAAAAAAAAACAAACGATTAAGATTTGGCTGTTAAAACTTAA
This sequence comes from Chilo suppressalis, assembly GCA_902850365.2. Classification (NCBI taxonomy): domain Eukaryota; kingdom Metazoa; phylum Arthropoda; class Insecta; order Lepidoptera; family Crambidae; genus Chilo; species Chilo suppressalis. The sequence goes on along the minus strand of OU963906.1, from coordinate 5,117,340 downwards.
AATCCTTTGTCTTACTAATGGAAGAAATTTAGAAGCCCTTCACGGATGTCAATTTGACAAATGAGTTGCGTCACTTTCGCTAGTACCAATATTTTTAACAATAATTTTGTTATTTTCATGTTTTGTTGTTTATTTGTATGCTAAATTATTCATTGAACATATATATCTCCTCATCATTTACCCATATAATCAGAATGAGTTGAAACTTAATGTAGTTTTATAAAATTATAGGTTGTTTCCATATAAACAGTTCTTCTGTTACTGCGAATTGAATATTATTGAAAAATTTCGTTTATCTACATAAACGCAAGTTTTAAGGTGAAAATACTGATAATTTAGTAATCTGGATATTGGTTTCTAGGTGACGATTATGTGCAATGTGTTCCAACAAAAAAAGGTCACCAAATTCTGTATAAGGGGTACACCTATGTTTTTAGAAGCAAGTTACAATGTGGAGCGGAGCAGTGGTGCTGTTCATTTCGCCAGAAAACAGGTTGTATATCCGTCATTAATATGCAAACATACGGCGTGGAAGTGGTGAGAGACTTTCATAACCATAAAAAGCCAATGTTTACTGATTGACATTGTATGGCACCCATGTAAAATATGTTTTTTTAAATTATGGAGCTGAATTTAATTATTGAAAAGCTATTCTTATTTATTGCAATTAGGCATTTTTGAGTTTTGTCTGTAGCATAGTTTAAAAATGTAAACAACAATAAATGATCAAAATGTTTAAAATCAAATTTGCTGTATTCCTCACATCAAATGATTTGTAATGACTGTGTAACAATGAAGTTTGAAAATTAAACGAGATTTACTGTGAAAAGTTTTTTATTACCTCCTTTATTTTAAACTTTTAGGTTTGATTTAGTTTGTAGTTTATGATATATGATTGTATTTGTATCTTCAAACAAAATTAATTGAAAAAACATAAAAAATTACAGAATTACCTGATTGGGTGCCCATTTATTACATGAAAATTAAGGACAATGAAATGAAGTGCAATATATGTGAGACAGTTCTGTATGTCGATGAAAAATCCTCTGAATTGATGGAACATATCAAAAGTAGCCATAAAGAGGTTTTCGATCTACACAAAGAAAACCCTGAAGCAACAGTGGGGTTCCGCATAGAATTTCTTCATTTGAACGTGCTGAATGATGATGGTGATCAAAAAACTCAACCAGTAATAATCGGAGAAGTATGCGAGGCAGAGTCGGAAGAGACAGAAAAAGTGACTATTATAAAGCACGATGCCGATGAACCAAAAATTTTGAAAAAGAAAATAAGACGTGAAAGTGGTAAGGCTATTTTATGTATTAAAGTATAATGCAAGTAATATTTATAAAAAATATATTAAATATCTAAAGAAAATAAAAATTAAATACAGAAGGCCACTAATGATGAAAGCTATAACAGCTTCATTGGATTGTTGATGCCTAATCAGAAATTGAATATTTCCATTTTCACAAAAAATTTAAACAACATTTAATATTTAAATTAAAACAACATTTAATAGTTTCACTTACAATGAAAAAGTTTGTGATATGTAAATTAGCACTTTCCTTCGAAAGTGCTAATTTTTTGTTAAATACATCTATTTTCTAATTACCTGCTGTTTAACTATCGACTGATTAGTTGTGTTGGCAATTTTTTTCAATTCATAGCTGAATTCCATATTTCTGCATGCACTATATGCAGGAATATTTTCTTATGGTTTTATATAAAAACTGGACTTTGTAGATTGTGTTTTTCCCCAGGGAAAGTAATCTTTGAGACAAGATCGATTTACCACAGCACATGGTTAATAATGGCTTAAAAATCAAAGCCTTAGCTTAAACTGATTTTCCTAGCCAGGAAGTTTAAAATAGTACAATAATGCCAATTACTTTCAATCAAACTTTAACCTGACAATTCTTTGGGTACTCTCGGCTATTCCTCACAGAGTATGTGACCACACACATCCACTTAAAAAATTCACCTGTAAACATAGTTCTACTTACTTTTCAGAAATGAGGAAAAAGAGTTGGGTGTGGAAATATTTTGATCCCCTCAGTGACATAATGTACCGCTGCAGATTATGCAATTCCATACTCTCTATCAAAGGTTGCAACACTAACAACATGAATCGTCATGTGCGAACTAAACATCCAAGTGTCTTTGAAGCAGAAATGTCTCAAAAAAAATTGCAGGATCTTGATTCAAATGTAGAAACAGATCAGCATTCTGTGCAGGAAGATATAATAACTGCTGATTTTGACAGATACGAAATAGGTAAGTCTGTTATTTTTTCTTAGTGCCCGGGAGTTCATAATTTGAACAAAATGAGTTACGAACTGTCATGCAGAAATATGATTTTTTGATCAAACACTTTGAACCAGCCTATTTAATCAAATTACTTGTACATCTATGGTGGGCGGCGGCTATAATAAACCTACTCATTCATTATAACATTCCATTTCAGATAAAAACATTACAAAAATTTAAATACTCTATATGAATTACTGGATGATTACCAGAAATCAGTGTATGTCAAAATTCTGGCATTTAAAGCACATTATATATACTTAATACGCAGCTTAGTATTTTCGTTAATTATCGAAAAATAACAATACTTTTTTTATATTATCTTTTTTGTTTAGGAGCTTTTGTCTGATGACATGACAGCTCCATCGAAACTAACTAGTACTGAACTACTTAATTAAGAATTATAAAATTATTACATTAAATTTCATACTTGTGTAATTTACTGGCAGCATTCCACAAAACTACACAAGTACGAGTACAATAACAATAGTTCTTTAGTAGCAAAACTTGCAAATAAATACTTTAATGTTTTGGTGGGGATGAGATATTGGAAATGAACATCGTTTAGCCAATTTGTCTGACAAAAAGCGATATACCTATTATTGAAATATTTTATGAATTTTCTTTAAATTTATCTAAAAATTTATGCTTTATGTTGAATATGACCATATTAAAGACCATACAAAAATTTTATTATATTCTTAATGCAAATATTAAACCGCTGTGACAGTTTGGGGTGGAGTAAAAGGCTGCAGTAATAGTAGTTATACTTGTAATTTATTATTCCTCTCTTATGTTGTCACCAAAGAAAAATCAAAATCTTAGCACTCAATATTAAATCATCATCATCATAAGCCTACTTATGTCTTCATTGCTGGGCACAGGCTTTGCATATGAATGGAATAGGGAGATTGGGCTATGACCTACCACGCGGGCCCATTGTGAATTGGTGGGTGTTAAAGTGCCTGTCAAAGTATGCATGAGCTCAATATAGTAAATTGTTGGTCACCCATCCAATGACCGACCACTGCGAAAGTTACTTAACTTCAACAATCGCAGCCGAACATGCTAACCACTTGCTCCATCGAGCTCCTCCAATATTATATACCTAAAGCTAATGAAAAACCTCCGTTATTTGTAGAAACCAAGACCCAGAAGCAACTCCAAAGGCGCAGCTGGATCTGGCTTTACTTCAATCGTGTATCCAACACCTTGGCTCAGTGCAAGTTGTGCAAAAGGAACATATGTCACGGCGGCAATGCCACTGGCAACATGAACCGGCATTTGAAGATGATACATCATAAAACAGCACGTAAGCATCATTCAATCCTGACTTAAGTTTTGATAAATTAATATTCGACGATCTCTCTGGCCGAGTGGTTTATACGCCAGGTTTCATGGTGACGCCGACATGAGAGGTCCCGGGTTCGAATCCCGGTGGAGGAGTCCCACATAACCCCGCCTCTCATCCAGGAGCGGGGTATGCGTCAAGCATTTTCCCAACAGTTAAAAAAAAAAGGGTTCGAATCCCGGTGGGGGTAGATGTATGTGTGATGAATACGAGCAGTTGTACTCCAGACATGGATGTTTAATATGTATTTCTATATAATATGAAATATATATGTATTCTATCCGTTACCCTAGTATCCCATAACGCAAGCCTTACAGTGCTTACTTTGGGGCTAGGCTAATTGGTGTGAGTGTTGGAAATATTTATTTATTTAATATGGATACAGTGCAACCAACATCTTGTGGCGCATGGCCGAAATTGGAACTAGGACTTCTTTACTACTTTAAAGAAGGTATAAATAAGCCTTTTATTTATAGAGGAAAGTGGAAATAAGCCTATTATTCTTTTAGAGTTATTATTAATTATAACGTTCCGTTAAGTGAGGAGACTTTACGTACATAGTAGTCCTCATTTTACCATTTATTCACCAGCAGCGCCCTCTTGTCTATATCATCTAAGTGCTACAAGATCTTGGCCACACTGTAGCCGTGTCTTATTCATAGAGGTATAAGAATAGAGTGGGGAAGGCGGCTCTAAAAGTGTCTTGTTTCGTAGAAAGAGAAAGATGATAGACCGCTAGCTATCTCTCTTGTGACGCATGGCATCCAATGGCATCACATCGAAATTGTGCAATGCTTACGGTTGCCAATGCGCATGCGCGATTAGTGAGAGAAAGCTAGCGGTATCTCATCTTCTTTGTCTTTCTATTAGAGGGACACTTCCACTTGTAGTAGAGTCTATATCTCCCCTACTCTATTATTATACCTCTATGGTCTTATTGCGCTCTATAATCTCTGCCTACCCCACGCGGGTGTCAGCGTGCAGAAAGATATATAGTATAAATATTAAAAATAGACTAACTGCTTTTTAATTCGTGCAGACAGTGAAAGCCCATTAAAGTTGTTTTATATCATCATCATCATCAGCCTATTAATGTCCCCTTTGCTGGGGCACAGGCCTTCCCTATGGATGGAATGGGGAGATTGGGCCATGACGCACCACGCGGGCCCACTGCAGATTGGCGGGTGCTAACGACTGCAGATGCAGCCGGGACCAACGGCTTAACGTGCCTTCCGAAGCACGGAGGAAATCGAGATAGAAGTTTTGTGGTCACCCTTCCAATGAACGACCACTGCGAAAGTTGCTTAACTTCAACGATCGCAGCCGAACGTGCTAACCACCTGTGCCATCGAGCTCCCCAATTTTATATAAAATGGACTATGAAGAACATCTCTACATCTGTAATCGTGACTGAGTTGGAAAGTCTGTGTTTTGTATGCAAGTTGCTCATCAAATAGCCTTGCCTTGGAAATCAATTGCCTTGGACACTAGCGCCACGATTGCATCGTGACGGAGAAACTCGCAAACAACGAGAGTGCAATAAATCTGTTTTTTGCTACATTTGCATATATTATATTGATTTATGATTGTGTAGTAGAAATGCTCACAATAGGCTTTTCTATTAGTTTTTTCGAGTTATCAATGCATACTACTCACCTTCCTTTAAATTTAAATTTAACATAATGTAGGTCTTTACAGCAACTGTTCAGCGATCCCACTTTTGCTGGTTGCTGATTGACATCTCAATTTCTAAAATATAAATAGCCACAGTTGCCTAGCCTATCACATCTTTAAGATATGATTTTACAAATACTCGTACAAATTATAGCGACAGCTTTGGGATTTAAGAACCATAATGGCTAGAAGCTGAACCGTTCATTGTTCATAAAAATCACATTTGTCAGTGACAAATTTGAAATAATCGCCTATCGCAAAATAGGACTGTATTTGTGTGCAACTTTGCCTGTTTTCTGTTTATGAAGACCAACTTTGGCTCACTAAACGCTAAAAGTAAATTCCGATGGCTTTGAGGTGTTTAAGCTGCTCTGCTAAAGGCCAGTCAGTATGGAATATTAATATAAGGAAAAACAATTTTAAGCGACAAATATTTGTGATGTCGAAAGAAGGACTCTATTGTTATAACAAATACTTTCAAGCAGCGCATAATTCGTGGAACGAAACTAGTTTTCATTAACACTCTGATAGAGGGCGTTGTTTCAATTATATGTTTGTTAAAAGTATGATACTTTTAAATTACTAAGTAACTTATATACTACTTTAAGGATGCATAAAAAAAAGTTTTTCAAGTAAAATAAACATTTATTACTATAATATCTTATTGCTTTTGACAATCGTCTGAAGGGTCTTATAACAATTTTTAGCGGACGACCACAACTGGGTTTGGAAAGTGTTTGACAGGAGCGCAGAAGATTATTTCTCTTGCAAGATATGCCGCTACAGATGTTCGAAGGACAGCGACCTCGACAGCAACGTATCTAGTATCCTTGAGCACTTGAAAGAGGAGCACGGTGTCATATCCGGTGAACAGATAATCTCGTAAAAGCAAACATTTATTTAATAGCTTGCGCAGACGAAGGAGTTTTGTCCGTGGTTACTTTTTGTCCGCCGTAATATATAGGGTTAATTTTATAACACCAACAACCTCTTAGGGATTCTACCCATCAACAGGAACAATTTTTATTATGGGACCAACTCTGGAATCGATAAAAAAAAACAGCTGTTTCATACATTTCGGTTCATTAACGATTTCAGCGTTGGTCACAGAATAAAAGTTGTTCCTGTTGATTAATGACATGAATTTGAAAATAGAAGTATTTTTAAAAGAGAATACTGGGTCCTCAGATTACAGAACAAAAGTCAGATGGAGCGCACGGAACAGTAAACATTCTCAGATTTGGTTGTGTCGTTAACAGCATGAATTTGAAAATAGAAGTGTTTTTAAAAGAGAATACTGGGTTCTCAGATTACAGAACAAAAGGCAGATTGAGCGCACGGAACCATAGAGGTATAAGAATAGAGTAGGGGAGATATAGAGACTCTACTACAAGTAGAAGTGTCCCTCTAATAGAAAGAGAAAGATGAGAGACCGCTAGCTTTCTCTCTCTAATCGCGCATGTGGCACCATAGCAAATACGAATTCAAAAGCGACTATCAATTTGCGTCTGTACACCACAACGCATCGTGTTGTGAATAGGTCCCGTGAGTGTTAGGTTTTTATTAAAACAGTGTCGCCTTCTTCATATATAAAAACTGTTAACAAAGACAAAAAAGGCATTTATTTTTGACTTTATAATTGTTTTGGTGGCCCGCTTTGCATGTACCGTGCGCTCCATCTGCCTTTTGTTCAGTAATCTGAGGACCCAGTATTCTCTTTTAAAAAGACAAATATTTTCAACTTCATGTTATTTTCGACACAACCAAATCTAAAAAGTTTACTTCCATATTCCATAGCATACAATTATCTAAATATCTACACACTGGTGTCGATTCTGGCACGATTATCTAAACCTAAACTTAAATTTGAAAACAGTCTATCTTTGTCATTCTCTATACAAAATAGAATATAGAATGAAAAGGGGAGACTGATCTTAAATTTAGTTTTAAGTTTAGAGAATATGCCAGAATCGACACCACTGTGTGCGTTGAGCCCGTATCAAGTCCTAGGCGGAAATGTTTTTTTACGATTCAGGGACTGTTGTCCGTGAATCGTAAAAAAACATTTCCGCGGCAAAAGACAGCCCTTCGTCTGCGCAGGCCATTATTTTATACATAGATACATATTAAACCAATCGTCTTTTGTTCATTATAATTCTTCATTACATAGGTATTATGATTATGTGCAAACTTTTTATTTTAATAGTAACATTACAAGATGTCCATAATTTTCACATGAGTAAATATTTCTTTTTAAGAACTGTTAGTATAAAAGCTGATTTAAACATATTTTTTTCGTTTACATTACATTTAGTTTGACTCAATGTTAAGTTTAATTAATTAAAAATATGAAAAATGTTGATAGGAGTAAGATTTGTATAAACATAATACCCAATATTTGTTTATTTAAATGTGAAGTACACGTTGAGGATGTAAATTATTTTACTAAGGATTTTACAGGTGCGTTGTTTAATTATGTAATTGAGGTATTATTTTCATCTGTACATACACATGTTTAAGATACGCGTGAAAAATAAAAATGGGTCAAAATACGAGCATTTCATTGTAAATATTTCGCAATTCTAGTAGTAGTCAATCCAACTCGGAAAACACACGGAGGCGATGACAGCATGAAAGATAAAGGTTCGTATTAAACAAATAATTCTTAAAGATTCGAGCTCAATTTTACAGAGAATGATTTTCTATTATTTCATTCTAATATGTCATCAAAGTTAATTCCTTTAACATCAGACTTAGTTTTACTTATTTCCATGTCTGTCTCAAAAATCAACATGCATTTTTATTTTCAAAAAATCATGTATATATTTATATTTACAACTCTTCTCCTTTTTACACGCGCCGGTTCTTTTTTAAAGCTTAACAAATGACAACAGTGTCCAAACGGAATTAGCAAAATATTCCAAATATATGTTTGCTCATGTGTCGCTATAAAGTTTAAATACAAAAGTGATCAAAACATTATAGCCGTTGCAGGTACGAATCCTGGCAGACCCTTGGCCAGTGATTTTCTTCTAGATTCTTTTTATAGACACCACTCAATATTTGAGTTAGGTTTTGAGCACAAAATATGTTTAATTGACACCACACACATTTTGAGCTATCGTGTTACCTATTTCAAAACACTTAGGTACTAGTTACGAAATAAGCAAATTAAATGAAAAAAGAAAACAGAATTAAGGTGAACGCAGACTTGGCTGCACCGCACGCGCCGCAGTCTTCGCATTCGAATTCTCTATATGAAGTTATAGGTATGCAACCTAGCACACCAACCCGCGTCGCAGTCGCCGCAGTCCCTGAAACGGCCGAACTCCCCAAGCCGCAGTTGATGACGTCACCAACGCCGGCCCGCACGCAGCGGGCGCTGCGGCTAGCGCGGCGCGGATGGCGCCATTGGCATCAACTGAATGAATAAAATCAAGTGCGATGCGTGTGGCGATGTGCGACGCCGTTAACACAAAGCGGAGACTGCGGTGCGGCCAAGTCTGCGTTCACCTTTAAACTAACATACATTTTTTTTTATGTATGAGTTTAAAATATTTGATGTGTATACATTTGACTGTGGATAATGAGAGCTTCGACATGACAAAATGGGAATAATATATTTATTTTTCGTGTAGATTATTGCAATAGGATACAGGAACGTAAGAGAAAATGTATTGAAGGTAAAATGAAACGAGTGCTGCAACAATATGACTAGGTACTTTTATTTTTTTTACAAACATCAAGTTACACATAAAACGTACAATCCGTATTTCCTACGCACAATTTGGCTGTTATTTATCACTACTGTTACGAGTGGCAATATGACATATTTCACTTAAGTCGTAATATCCATTAATTTAAAACTATTACACAACCGAAATGACACGCATCGCCAAGTACGTACAATGGGTGTTAGTATTTTGTATAGAACACATTTACATCAGTTTTTTGGTTTCAACAAAAAATTGCACTCTGAATTGATGATAATAGGGATGATGACAAACTTTTTATTAGTCTATCAGGTAGATTATCAACAATTGTTGGACACGTATTATTTCTTTATACACATAATCAAGACATTATAGAGAAATATTGAATTCAAATACAGTACAAATTTACAGCTAATAATGCCAACACGTTTGTAAGTAAATCAATCCAATGATACAAGAAACAAAAAAGTCCATATTCTAATTATAAAATAAAAATACACATCACAACATAAAATAAAATTAATTAATTTATAATCTATGTTAAATATAGCACAGATTATAATTTAGCGAGGTAGAGGTAAGCAGTTCCAGCTGAATGTCGCATGACGTCACTTCTTGGTACAATTTATACTTAGAAGTGATGTCACTAGCCCCCACTTTCAAACTTTGACGTGCTCCAAACTTTGTGTAACTTTTGGTTTATTGACAAAAGAAAAAATAAATCAATTATTTTCTGATAATCTAACCGACGAACTAAATAGACTTTCATCATCTCTATTAACGCAATATTCTTTTCCGGCGATGTAAGTACATAATTCCCATAATCTTTTTATGATGCCAAATATTCACATTTAATAAGTATAATTTTAGGCGACATTCCTATACGCATGATTATCATCAATTTTTTTTTGTATTGTTTGCATGTTTGTACAATGTTCTCTATATTTTCTTCAAATTGTATGATGTTCCTCTTTACATACAATGTTAAAAGTTCGCTATGAAATTGATTAAATAGATCTTGCTAAGTTCCAGACCTATTTAAGTCATATATTTTTTATATAAATAATAATACTCCTGTTTGTAAACTTGGCCATTTCACCGTATATATGTAGGTAGGTAGTACAGAGGTAGATATTTACAATATTACATTACATTTTAAGTAGAAAATATATTTTACTACATTTAAAATCTATATTATTAACACGACTTAGCTAAACAATACACATTTATCATTAAAATATTATTTTTTTCTCATATCAATCTTGTGAAATTTAGAGATTGCTTATTATAAAACCCTGTATCGATCCTAATTTTCGTAGACGTAATACTAAATGAATTCTCATTGAACGAAATATTTAATATTAAAATTATTTGTAATATTGTAAGTATATAAATTATTTTATAGTCATTGGCATTTGTACATCTTCGAATTTATTGTAACGGTTTATTAACAACAAATGAAATCGAAAATTATCTAATCAGCATTTCAGTAAATAAAGAAATAATATGAAAAGGTAATGTCAGTAATGTAGGTAAGTATTGATCAATTAGACCATTACTTAGTTATAGTAATGACGTAGAAGGTACTTTTGATATAGTATGGCTGCAAAGTATGCTCGCCTACTCATTATAAATACATCTATTTTTTATTGTTATCACTGATCATATTTAATTTCAAGTTTACAATTTATTCAAAATTTTGAAGCTAAATAGAAAAACTTAGTAATGGTGGATTCAATCAAAACTGCAGTGTCAAATGTTCTATTAAATATGAAGTCTGGCAGACTGAACTGAACAAAACAAAATAAAAATAACAAGAAATAAACCTGTGAACAAATCCACGATCCAGACGGATGCCGACAAAGATTGCGGTGAATGGAAATTTTGAATTGATAAACAAAGAAGCATGTTTTGTAATGCGATCTTACCATTTTCAGACGATAATGACTTGACGATAATTTTGATCACAATTCCTGGGCTAATCTTCTTTAATTATAAAAATAAGTTATCTAATTTAGAGTAAAGGTACGAACAGCCAGTTATAAATGAACTTCCAAAAGTACACAAATTTCTCAGTGGATTTTGAAGCATATATTAAGTTAGATATAGCTCAAAATCAATTGGAGAAATCTAACAGTTTTGGATAAGTTACGATATACTGTTTGGTACAGAGCCACATATGATTTGCCGATTTGATGGTACAAACAATCCGATTTATGTTATATGTTAGCTGGACTCTAGGTTTTACCACCAAAGTCAATAACAATTACGGTCTGTTTATTGAAATTACGAAATATTTGTACCCTCGTTTAAACGCACTGCGCTATGTTGATACAGCAGTCAACAAGAACATGAACTCAGAACAATACTTTCGGCTCAGTAAATTACCGTGCATTAAGGATAACTTATCCGTTTTTTATGCAATAAGTTGCAATAAGTAAATATCTACGGTATGCTAATTTGTATAGTAAAAATACTGTTAATTTTGCCGCGTAATAAATAAAAATATCCTAACTTTTGGAGCTATGAGGTAATATTATAGGTACATATAAAATTACAACTTATCCTTAACAGAATATTAACATTTCGAAATTCTTCATTTATTTACAATTCAACAGGGACGGTTAAAATAAGTTTTTTTTATTAAATTATATGTTTTCTTTGATTTTATTTCTCTGTACAGTTTGAGCTCATTACCATTGTGTATTTAACATTTAATATCTTCTAATTTTCAACTCTTACTGTTAATATAATTAGATTTTGTACTTTCTCAAATATCTTAAGGTATCGTCGTGTCAATTACATTCATCTGCATTGTTGCAAATATATTTGTTTGTTTTATTATCACGGCAAAGAAATCGAAATATACTTATTAAAATATTAAACAAAATTATGTATTACTTACAACTTATACATTTAACACTATTAACACCTTTTAAGAGAGAAAATAGAAGGAATCAAACAAAAGTTGTTAATATAAATATCTACAAATTATGTTCATAATTTGAATTTGAATAAAGAGTACTTAACAGCAAATAAAATTTTAATATAAACGTTCAAGATCGTATTTCAGATTATGTAAATCAGTTAGCTGGTGGTTTGGGACCGCAGTTATGGGTACTCTGTATGTAAACTATTCTTCCTCTAAAGGTGTGGAGAGCGGCTTTGCACCAAGGTCCTCTCGAGCATCGCCATCTGATTTTGCCATTTCTAGCGCACCCGTTGAAACGAAACCTGTAGCCCCCGACGTTGATGCCCATCTTGCCTTGCTTGCTAAGGCAGTAAGATGCAAAGCAGTCGATCCCAGTGCCAATCAATCCAACTGCAACAAATGACTCTGGTTAATAATTGCAAAACTGATAAAAGGGAACTTACAAGAACATGCTCGTAAATACACTAACACAATCCCCCTAATTATTAAACTAGGAATAAGCACAGACACATAGTTACGCCGTGTATTGTTCATATCACTCAAATGCCATTTGCAATTCAATGAATAGAGATAAAATATGGAATAAGTAATCCAAGCTTATTCTTCGTTTATTAATAAGAGGGATAGGATCTACTTCTAATATTATTTTCTAAATCTAAAAGTAAAATTTGCAATGGAATTTCCTTATCATGAAGACACTGAAAAAGAGAAAAAAAAACAGTTTTAAAAGAATCATACCATAAGAAGGTCAAACAACAATGCTTTTTATACTTACTTGCTTTGATGATTTGATCATAACCAAATCATACATGGCTTTGACATTTATGAAAAAAAAATTGTTATGACATTTATCATCTAATTGACTTTTTCCCTTACAGTTACTTACGGCGTTTCCAATAGAGGTCATCCAGTAGTTCATGTAGATGGTCACAAATTCATAAAGCATGAGTGCTACAGGAACAAAATAAGATGGACTTGCTGCCAAAGGGTAAAGTTTAGATGCAGGGCGAACATCACGACGTTACATTCGGTTATTGTAAGAGCATCGTTGGGACATAACCATGATTAACACTTTTATTTTTACTTTTGTGGTTATTCGCATTTGGTTTTATGTAGACGTGGCGAATTTTGGGTCCAATTGTTTGAAGTAAAGGTTATTTGTATACCGCATTAGTACATACAGGCTTACGCAATTGCGTGTTAAAAAAAATAAACGGATTCGATTTGTCGGTACCTCATTGTATTAAAAGAAGTATAATGCCCAAAGGATATACTTATGACCCACCGTCTTAATTAACATTGGTATTACATTCTTTACATTTTGTTTCAAGAGATGATGTCAATTTATGATCACTGACATTTTCTCAATTTTACTGTGAATGTGTGTTCCATGTCATTGATGTAACTTAATGTTATTGTGTGTATGTGTTTCTTCTATCATATTTATTTTACAAATCAAATATCCAATGTGCCTTTATATTGCATTTTGTGCCTTTGTCAATTTCAATTTTAAAAGAAATGTGCCTATGATATGTTTCGACTTGACAGAAAATAAATGATATTTTTACTTACACTTTTAAAAATTGCATTAGTAAATAAGAAAAGAAAATCATTCCTTTCAAGTTTTAACTTAGTGTTTACAATTCAATATATGTAACTTAGAGTTACGGAGGTTTACACGGTATATTTTTTGTAATTTGTACTGTTTTGAAATAAACTTATAAAACCTAAAAATCTTATGTTATTGTGAAGCCCATACAGAATACCTTGAATTATTTCCTGTATTTTGCACAGGAATCGTATCATCATAATTTTCTGCTGTCCTGAGTATTTATAAATATATTGTTATGACTATCTAGTCATGTGTATTTTACTATCTAGTAAAATTTTATTTTAAGGACGAGAGATAGGGACCTATTTCCTCGTGTGAAGTGGTGGTAGAGGCAAACCTCAGTTCTTGTTCTGAGAGGTTAGACTAATCCAATACTCGGGTACTACTCTACGAGGGGAGATCAATAAGTTTGCGGAATGGAGGGGTTGGTGCGGTTAGGTTTACTCATCCAGGTAGGCACTAGTTGAGCACCTCATTAAGAGTATATATACCAAGTTTGAACCTAATCGGGTCATTAACTTTTGAATTATCGAACTGCAAACAACTGATCGGGAAGAAGTCAGCCAGTATGGAGAAAATTGAACACCGCGCTGTTATAAAGTTCCTTACCAAGCAAAGAAAATTCGCTCAGATTATGTTTCAAGAGCTGTTGGCGGTTTACGCGGACTCTGCCCCACACAAGAACAGTTTTAAAAATATATTGATATATCTCATAAGATCCATCACCGATATCCCGAGTGGATCGGCTTAGAGAAAAAATCGTCTTAGATCCATAGCTTGTAAAGAGATCTAATGAGAAAATGAAACCTCAATTATTAATGAAGTTCTGACTTATGGCTGCGACTTATTAGACTTCAACGAATCTGGCCAATCTCTCCTCTTAGAATGGTCGGATTTTTCACATAAATGAATCAAACTCAAACTCATTTATTCAGTCTAGGCTGTTACAAGCACTTATGAAGGTCAAGAAGCTACGCAACCGGTTCGCAAAACTACGGCGGGAGACTTTGTGCTGTGAAGAACCGGCTAGAAACTCAGCAAGGGCTGTTTTTCTCTCCCTGTATTGTTATATACAGAGTCGTCAAGTTGAAAAATGACTGAAGAAATGATTCTGAAGTCACCTTCCATTACATCATTTAGCATAAAGATATATAGTTACAATAAATATAGTTAACTCTAGTATACAGGAAGCGGCATTAGATAGGTACCATATTGCTGTTATGAAAAATGACTAATACCCATCAAATAAGAAATTACAAGAAACACTATGTCCATGCATTACGATCATTTAGATATTCATCAACTTTATAATAGCCCTTCTTCATAAGAGCATTCTTGATCTGAGATTTAAATTTGGTCAGTGAAAGCTGAATGAAATCTTGGGGAACTTTGTTAAACAATGCAATACTACAACTGAGAAATGAACCTCTTGATTTTTGGAGTCTGAAACATGGAACGGGAAGCTTGTTCTTAAATCTCGTGTTAAAGTTATGTGTTTGACTTTTTTTTGCAAATGCGTCAGTTTTTTCTTACATATATTATATTTTCATAAATGTATTGCGATGCCAGTGTTAAAATATTAATTTCTTTAATTTTTTGTCTAAGAGATTCTCTTTCGCTTTTAAGTTGTATATGGCGCCAACAGCTCTCTTTTGCAGTATGAAAATACTTTCGATATTAGAAGCTGAGCCCCACTACAAAAGGCCATATTACATAACGCTGTGGAAGTAACCAAAGTAAACCAATTTTGCCGTTTCCACATCAGTTAAGTCTTATTTTTTCAAAAAATGCCAATAGCATCGTGCTTACTCTCCCATACATTAAAAATATGTTTGAGAAGTGCAGGACCAGCATCAGTAGTACTTTTGCCTCTAGTAAAACCAAACTGTTTTAAATGAAATATTATAATATTTAAATGAATATCTTATTTATGGAAAAGCTTGCTAGTAATTGGTTGTACATTATTTTCTCAAATACTTTACTTAGAGCTGGTAATATAGATATAGGCCTAAAATTGTTGGGATCTGATTTGTCACCAGCCTTAAAAAGAGGGATAACTTTAGCACATTTCATTAGATCTGGAAACACTCCCTTATCAATACATTTCTTAAATATAATGGCCAGTTGAGGCGCAATGACAGTGATAATCGGTTTTATTATATTTATGTTGATATTCCCCATAAATCCTCTGTCTTTTTAATATTAATTGAATTGAAAGTTTTTTATAATACAATCACTATCTACTGATATGTCTGAAATGAAAATCATCACTGCACTTATGTTTTTATTTTTTTAAGCATTTAACTGCTAGATGTTAAAAAATAAAAACATAACTATTATTGCTATTTCTTCTTTCAAATGTTTAATACTTGAAAAAGTATTCATTTGACATTGTGGGTTACCTACAATGCGAAGAGATGGCGCTGCCTTGGAGCTTAAGGCTAGGAAAATTTCGACGCTGCCATCAGGGCCGTGGTAGCATAATTGGTCAGTGCATTCGCCCGGATTGCGAAGGGTGCGGGTTCGAGTCCCGTCCGCTGCCTGGTCCGCGTGGTTTTTTTTATAACTGCACTTATCAACAGTTGACTCAAGGAGGGTCATTGCTAACCTAGAACAAGAATTAAGATTTCTAGATGTTTCAAATGCTGCACTAGAAAATAAATTTTCAAGTGTTGGCAATGGCATCATCTGTCCGAACAATCTTGTTGTCTATTTTTAAAGAATATGTGTGTACATTAAATTTACTTTTTCCAGTTTCATTACTAATTATATTCCAAGTTGTCTTTATTTTATTAACTGATTGACTATTTTTTTAGATAAAAACTTAGCTTTTGCTATGGCACACACCTTTTTAAAAGTTTTTGAATAGTTTTTGACATATTCTATAAACTTCGGATCAGATGAGGTTGCCTTGAGAGCATATAATTGATACAACTTATTTCTTATTTTGTAAATACTAGGTGTGGGGCCAATCACTAAATTTCTTTTTAGAGCTATGGCATTTAATTAATTTGCGTTTGAAAATTTTATTAAATTCATCTTGAATTAAATTAAATAAATATTCATACAAAAAATATTATTATTTATATGATTTAAATAACTTTAGAAACCTATTCACTAATGGACAATTAGCTAAAGTGTTTATATTAAAATCACCACTCACAACAACTACTTTATTACATCTACACACTATATTGAAAGCGTCTTCCATAGCGGACTCAAATTGGGTGTAATTTCCAGATGGGGTTCAATACACACATATTATGATCATTTCTTCAAGTTCCACACAAGATAGTTCGATGTTACGTTCAACTGAAAGTGCCACAATATCTGCACGTTCTTTATATTTAAGATCTTTCTGTAAGATTATGAGAGAGCCTCCCCTGATAGCCGATTTCCTACAAAAACTACTAACAACTGTATAATTATCTAAACCCGTAACTAATTCATAATCTCTGAGCCAGTGCTCTGTAACACATAATATGCTAATATTTATTGCATTTAAAAATAAGCACTGTTCTAGGTATTTACCAGAAAAGCCTTGTATATTTTGGTGAACAATATTTGGATATTTAGACTTTTCCTTGGTCATGGCATAGCTAGAGATAGGGCTGCCATCTCTAAAATGTGGCAACCAGGATAAGACGCGTGATAACCCTGGATTTTGAAGCCCAGAACCCGGACAGACCAATAAAAAATCTGTTATAAAAATGTCACAAATCAACTTTTTTATGTTGATCTAGGCAAAAGAGCTAGAGGTCTACCTCATAATAAGTGGTCACTGCTGCCCACGGACACTTGCAGCACCAAGGGCCACTCATGCGTTGCCGTCAATTTTTAAACCCGGACTACAAATAAAACCCCGCCCGGACGCTCCCCGGACGCCCCGTAAACTAGGACAAATCCGGGGAAACCCGGACAGATGGCAGCCCTAGCTAGAGAGCTCCTCTGTTGTCTTACGAACTAATTTAAATTACGATTAATGTCAGTATTTGGAACAAATTCCAAAGTCTGATCCACATAATTATGCTGCTCAATAGAAGCAGTAGCGATACCCAAGTTTTTGGCTATGCGTGTGAAATAAAATAATACCGAAGAAGCTATTTGTCTCTTATTGTAATAGGAAAGATAATATTTATCTCTTGTCATTTTAAAAATATATATTAATTTATTAATGGTGTCGATTCTAGCATGATTCTCTAAACCTAAACTTAAATTTGACAGCAGTATATCCTTGTCATTCTCTTTACAGAACCAAAAGGAGAAACTGATGTTAAATTTAGTTTTAAGTTTAGAGAATCACGCCAGAATCAGGACCATTATCTATTAAATGTATTATTTGGCCACTATATTAAAACATGGTACTTAATGTCAAATTTAGGATATACCTAATATTATTTTCTTCATTTGATAGACTCTTACTATATGGAAATGTAAACATAACTATTCTGTTTACATTTAAAGTACACAGAGTGTTATAGTAGGTAATAATGAACAAAAGAGTAGAGTAAAAATAAACCTCTATTACCAATTAAAATAATTCAACTTGTATTTTTGTCAAGTTCCAGAGTTAATATTTTCCTCATTAATTGATGCACCTGGAAAACAGTAATTAATTGTGCTTTCACCCAGCTGTTTTTGTAATAAGGAAATCTTTACCAAATTCGTCACATAACATAATATACTTATAACAGTTATTCTGCTTAAAAGAATTACAACTAATTGTGGTCTCCGAGTGAACAGATTTAGTAATCAAGGACTCACATACTGGATCAGTGTCATTTTGTTCAATACAGTGTATTAGTTTGTAATTTACAGTGGTTCGATACCAAAGAATGATATATCAGATAATGTTATATCAGCTTTTGCAAGCGATCTCAAACTTTTTTTGTTGTGTGTAGACAAAAATGTAGTATTAGCGAACTTGGAACTACATAATCCCCGATTATTTGGTGAAACATCCCCAGCAAAAACACTTAAAACAGTACAGTGAAGTGTTGAAGCCATACAGTTATATTGATTTGTAATTTGGTGACGATATTGTGGTAGTGGCCATAATTCTGGTCTGGAGTTATGCTAGAATAGGCCAAGTAACATTTACAAATCGTCAGTCTATTTGCTATTTATATGAGAGAAATAAAAAAGCAAGTAATTAACAATATTCGTTTTATTAATTTATAAATTATCTATTTACAACTTATAATGTAGAGTAGGAAACTCAGTTTGTAAATAAATTATAACAATTTATATCCACGGTAAAATTAAACATTAGACGGGTCCACACAGAGCGAGGCAGCACCGTTAGTGTGGACATCATGGCACCACACGTGTTGCGGTGGCAATTGTTGCTTTTATCCTTTTAAATAAATAGGTTTAGAAAATCTTCCCTAAATCCTCTACTTGTAAAATAAGGATCACTTGCATTCCATAGCCAGATGTTTACATCATAGAGAGATATAATTTCAAATAGGTACTGATTTTTATTCGTAATTATTATGCTCGAGCGAGGCACGAAGCAAAATACGGGAGCGTTCAGATTGCGAGGGGCAAATGACTGAGGCGCCTTTGAGCAAAACAAAAAGCCGACACTAGATGGCTCGCTTGCTAGCCCGCGGCAGGGCGCACGCTTTCCTCGACCGAGGCACATCCACACTAACCGAGCTGCCTCGCGAGGCTGCTCGCTCTGTGTGGACCTGCCTATTACCGTAAATAACAGTTTCGGCCTCTTTATTTATTCGAAAGTTAAAACTAACCCCCGTCAGATACATAGTAAATGTGTAAAATTTTGACAAATGGTTATTTTTTCTCTAGTATTTTAACTACAGTCAAATTTAACTTCAGATGAAACAACGTGGCTTTAGTCAAGATCTTGCTAATTTTGGCATAGGTTTTAAATAAGTAATAATTGTAAAAATAAATAGTTTTGGTATATTTTTGTTACTGTCCTGGATGAGGTGTAAAATATTTGAATGAAATTTAAAATATGTGTGCTCGGAAACACAGACGCAGGCAGGCAATTCCACTTCTTTGCTGTGCACATTATAAAACTATTTGAGAAGCGTTTGGTGACGAGATTACTCTCCCTCCACTGGAAGACGTAATCCAGCTTCAGGTCCGTACGTGTTTCCATGGTGTCCCTTATCAGTTACAACTTTTCTCCAATGGCTCCCGCACCAGACAAGTATCTCTTCGCGACAGTACTGTCATCCGAATGCCCAACCAATTCTGGTATTAAGAAGTTAGACAGACCCCTGAAGAACGCCGGCGTCAAGAGCCATAAGGTCAAAATAACAGCCATCAATGACCACTTTGATGAACTGTTTACTCAGAAAATCAGCTACCCAGTTACAAAAGCCAGCAGGGATGCCGCACGCTGTAAGTTTGCTAAGCAGATCTGCATGCCAAACCCTAAGCCTTTGAGATGTCAAACGAAACAGCAAGTGTTTCCCTTCCCAACGTCGTTTCCCTTCATATATAATATATTTTCCCTTCATTTGATACATATATAAGTATATATGTATCAAATAAGTGTTCGTTACTGATTCTATACCCTAGTATCCCTTAACACAAGCCTTAGCCTTACTTTGGGGCTAATTGGTGTGAGCATTAAAAATATTTATTTATAATGTACGCTAAAATGATACAATCGACGTGTTGATTTGAAATTGATGAATTGAAAAAGTCAGACAGACAAACAGAAACTCAAAACAACGCGTTGCAAAACCTTAAGGATTCGTATAAAGTTGAATAATAAATCAGGTCATTT
Organism: Chilo suppressalis; assembly: GCA_902850365.2. NCBI lineage: Eukaryota > Metazoa > Arthropoda > Insecta > Lepidoptera > Crambidae > Chilo > Chilo suppressalis. The sequence goes on along the minus strand of OU963906.1, from coordinate 5,096,982 downwards.
TTTACTATGCTATTTTTGATTTTTTTTCGAACACATGTCAATACACATATGGTAATGATTCCAAAATCAAGATTAAAGTTTAATTTTAGGATCTAAGTAGGGTAGTTCATCATAGAACAAAGGCAAAGCTAAAACCAACTATGTTTAAGGAACGTTCTTAATTGCAATAAACAATATGGCACTGACTCGATTATGGTAAGAGTAATAATAATGTTAACATAATAAAATACTCCTGTTTAGGCAGTCGTAGTAATAACTGATTCATTGGAATAAACTGATTGCAAGGCAATGATCCTAAAACGATAAGTTTCAGAGATTTATTAATTAAAACCTATGCCTAAAACCAGTTAGAGCTGAAGCAAAATACTTTACAAATTTTATTCGTGATTATGACAGTCATTTAGTTTAATAATGAGATGATCATCAGTAATAGCTATAGCTCGACATTTGTTGTAAGATTTACAACACCTCCACCTAGTCCTGCCGGGTTTGCGAACGTAGTGCTTCAAGAATCGATTCCTCCCAATCATCAGAACTTTCCTCCCGTTTTCATCCACGAAAGCAGCCAAACTGCCCATAGGCAATAACGGTGCCCGGTGACGTACTAAAAATATTAAAATATTTTAATAGTTGAATATTGTATTAATTTCAAGTATTTAATACACTTGTAGAAGTAATTTATATGTGGTTGTTAATAATAATATTGTAGGTTAAATTCATTTTATTGGTTCTCGAAAACTTTACTAAGGAATTACCAAGTAACGAAAAGTTCACACAAACTTAAGTTTAAGCTAAATTAAACGCTTGAATTTGATTACTATTTTAGTAATAAAATATTTCAATGAAGCGCTTTCTACAAAATACATATTTTTGCGTAATAATTAAAAACTTATGAAAATGCTTTTCTGCTCTTATTTCGGACTGTCATCATTGATAATATCATTAGATTCAGGCACGGTGTCGCAGATATCTTTTTTTTCTTTTGCAATAGAATCACAATCAGGAGTGTTTTCAATTTCGGAAGTCACATTCAATTCTGAGTTATTTTGCAAAGTGCTGCTTATTACCGAAATTTTATCAGTCTGATCATCTGTTTGGATGTTATTATCATTCGTGTTGAAATCTGCATCTGAAGGTTGTTCGAACACGATGGAATTGGAATTATTTGCGTGTACATTAGTGACATCTGTTTTCTCATCAAGAGAAATATTTCGAAGAGGATCCTCTATATCCGCTGCATCAGTACGTTGTATATTTTCAGAGTGTGTTTCAACTATCGTGGGAACTGACGTAAAATGAAAATCTTGTATGACACTTGTAGGTTGCGATTTTATCATTTCGAGTTCTCTCTCTTCCCCGTCTGAAAGAATTTCAATAGGCGCTTCGTCTCTAACAACTTCTATGACATCATCATCAGAAAAGTTATCGTTGTTAGCTTGTGATGAAACTCCACTAATGATAACATTCATGCACCCATCACCTGTAATAATTTAATAAAATGAGATTTAAAAACATTATTATACTTACAATGCGTAGAATACTTCTAGTTCTACTTTATCTAACTATTGAGACTACTTACAAAATATTGAGTGAATGGAGACAACATCTAGTTAGTGTGAATCTTGTGATTTTCGAGTGTAAAACATAGTAGCCAGTTTTAGATATATTCAATAATAGATTGTTTGTTTGATTCACTATTCCATGGAGTGGTTATGTTTACTCAGGATATTCACAATCTCTTGATTTATCGTCAAGATCATGACAGGACAATTTTTAGCCATTTTTTATGCATCTCTAAATCCTGCGAAATCCTTTTTTTCTATCACCGAAGTTCTTGAAATCATCTAGGTTTGGTATAATACCTCCCCCTTCGGTAAAGTGGTTTTATGACATTGGTATTGTACCACAATTTTCGTAATAAAATTGCAATAAAAATCGTATGTAACTAAAATTCGAATTGCGAAGACTTATGGTGAAGCTGAAATGTTCAGTACTTATCGTCCTCATTTGTAAGATGAAAGGAAATCATAATTATTAAGCAGTTCACGTGCTTCAGTAAAAATCAAACGATACATTTGATATGAATATTTTATTAATAATTTATAAAAGTAACACATACGATATAACATTCTTTCACAAAGTAAATGATTTTTTTAACGAGACGTTATGAGATTTTAACATTTAATACCTATCGCCATTTATAGTTTCAAAAGAGGTAACAATAATATTACTTATACCTTTTTTTTGCAGATGATATACGATCATCCCGCATAATCGGAATTTATGCTTTTATTCCAAGACAAGTATGGCAAACCGTTAATTTATAGTAATTTATTTAAAATATTATGACAGTACCTACTCAAAGATACTATTTAAATGTAATGTCTGTCAAAAAGACTTACCCATTGCCTTTATTTTAATAATGACAAAGAGTGTGCAGCATTAACTGTGATTATGAAATAAATGAGTAACGAGTCTTTAATTATTAATTTGGTCCCAAAATATTGACATTTTTATAGTTTTTCTTTCAAAAATAAATATCTTAAAAAAATAAGAGTATGTGCTTCCCCATTTTTCCATTTTATTTCTACAATATACATGCATAGAGAAAAACATTTTTTTTTGAAGAATAATTGATTCTACGCTGATATGCCGTTTGTCTGAAGATTACTAAATTTGTGGACGGCACTAAAGGTACTCGTTTTCCCTAGAGATGTGTGTGACTATCCCAAACCATAATTCGTCCATGGACGATCCGAACTTTGCTCTTGCAGGCTTTTGATCCTCTTTTAGTGCACCTCCAGTAGCTGGTGACGTCATTGCCATATTCCATATGGTATCGGTGTCCCCCAAGGAGCAATACTTTGCCTCCTTTCGCAGTTGTTATAATTTTGCCTATAAAATTGTAGGAAAAATTTGTGGAGTAAGTCATATACATACAGTTATTAATGTAAATAACATTTTGTTGAATAGTTGAATATGTTCTTTATAAAGAATTTTATTTCCTAGGAACGATATCTTTAAAGAATTTTGTATTTGTCATATTGGCAACTTATAAAAGATGATATTGCTACATAATACACATCGTTACTAATCATTGCGATAGAAAACAAAAACAGTAGATATTTATTGGACATAATTTTATTAGTTCGATTTGAACTATACGTTTTAACATGTTAAAACTGTGTGCAGACGTTTTATTTTTTTTCTACATCGTGTTGACGTTAATGGTTGTGTGTTCCTACCATATAACCTAACGGTGTATGTATATCAGGAGTTCTGACTTTCGCGCGACAATTCGTAGAATAGTAATAGGTACACATCCAAGTGCCGATAGGACCGCGCCTTCTTCGCTTGTTAAATGTATAGCCGTCCAAATGAAGAACAGGCTGCCCTCGTTGTGACTTCGTGAAATACACTTCACATGTACCTGTGGAGCATGTAGAGGTCGCTAAAAGAGAACTTTCAAATATAATGACCATTGAATTCTTGAATTTCAAAAATACAAACCACAATCTGTACTTTTTCAAAATAAATTTTAATTAATTTATATGGATATAAAAATAACTACCTATCAAGAACGCGAATCAAATTAATGATTGTGTTCGCCTTTGACGCTAGCTATGACATCATCTATCGTTCTGATTCGCTTTTGGCATTGCATAGTGTAGTAAGCGGTGCACATCCAAGCCGTGACGGGGCCATTTTGCTTCCGTTTGTTGAACTTATAGCCTTTGTAGTTAAGAACAGGTTGACCGCGACGGGACTCGGTGAAAAAAAATGAATTGCAATCTGAAAATAAATGCCGAATAATCATAAAGTCGAAGAATTTTATTGAAACAGTATCAGGTTTAGTGATAGAAACCACAACGAGATTTTTTCATGTTAATTAGATTCGCCTTTCTCACTTTTCCGAATACATTTGCAGTACTTGATAAAACCTAGAATTGACATAATGGAGGAATTAACAATATCTAAGAAAATGCTGTGCCTTTCTAGTTCCATTGGTATATGAGCAAAACGGTTATTGTTGAAATAAACGTTTAGAGGAACGCGAAGAAACAAAATCTATTTGTTAATAAAATTGCCAGTCCTTTTGATATTCGCGTGAGTTTTACAAAACTCAAGACTGAAAAACTTAAATTTTAAAACAGTTTTTATTAGATTTCATTCGTGTATACAAAGACAATAACAAAAAATATTATATTTTCAATGGTTGTGATCGCCTCTGATGGTTGCCACGGTGTTGTCAATGGTTCTTACTTTTACACGACATTGTGTGGTGTAATAGGAGGTGCACATCCAACGCGCCGTGGGACCAGATTGTTTTCGTTTATGAAACGAGTAACCACCCAGGTTGAGCAATGGTTGCCCGCGTTGGGACTGCGTGAAATGAATACTAAAACCTGCAGGAAAAATCGGTAAGATAAATATGACTATAGTTGCAGCTAGCTGCATAATGTTTCAAGAGCATAGATACGCAAGTATTTTCCCACACCGTTTCGAGAGTTAAGCCTAAACGACATTAGACGAACAGTGTATCTGAAGTGGTTTGTGAAAATGGCTGGATGGATAGAGATATAAGTAAGATCCTTGATGATTTTTTTTTAATTCAAAGGGCATCAATGACATCCATTTTCTGCAAGTGGTTATGTCTATACCTCTTGAACTGTAACAGGTAGATGGTTCACATTTTCTTAGAACATGTATTTCTATTGCCTCTGTTATTATTATTATAGATAATAAAATAACTAAAAATTAAAGGCGTTGCTGTATTTTTAATAAACAAAAACGTATTTGCAAATGACTATAACTATAACAAATTTTACTAACAATACGATGAAACCCTTCCTATGCGAGTCCGACCAAAAATGTAATATTCCAAAAACAAAATCAAGTTATAATTAGTAATTCAAAAAGATTTTCATTTAACTATGAATAAGTTAATAAAATAATATGTTTGTTTCTTCTTTTTATTAGAATTATATCACAGTATTGTAGACACACTCTTACTAGTTTTATTTGGCAACGCATTATTCACATATATCTTCCAAGTACAAGTATGTAGAATTCTTAAGGTTATCTTTAGTTTCCTTGACGAGTCTCCCTAGCCTCGATTAAGAAATGCTATAAGATTTAGCTATTACCCTGATGCTGCACCCATCTTGCCTTACCACCTCAAGCACTTTTGTATCGATGTTCATTCCATGTTTTTTTTGTTACTTATTACTCCTGGTAAATAAGTGTCATTAATTTATAACTTATGAGCAGATATGCGTCATTATTTATCTTATGCTCTAAGTAAGAAACTTATGAGAAAAAAATAACTCAATTATATCTAAACTTTTTAAAAAGTAAGGATACTACACCGTAGGTAAATGTAAATCAATAAAATAAATGATACATTGTGATTGGTGTTATTATATTACTAAATAATATAAGCCATTCTTATAGTATTTTTTCATTAACTCCCTTTATAAGTCAGCTCGAGTGTTTTTTCTGAATCACCCCATCCAAAATGATTTATTATACTGATCTGACACCAATATCACTGTACAAATAGCGAAGGGAAATCACATGATGGCAATAAAACAATTTATTTTTAAAAATAAGTTTGTACATCAATAAAGAAGATCTATGCAATCCTCTAATTTTAGGCGGACGCCTTTTGAGTGGTTGTGATCGTTATTTAAGTTGATGATTTCGTCTTGTACCGTGTGCACCTTAGCAGTACAGTCAGCGTGTGTGGCACACTTCCAAGTCTTCTTGATGTGATGGAGACAGTAGCTTCTGCAGATGAAGGCATAGCCTCCGACCACCAGTTGCCTTGTACCCCTCGCGGAAGTTCTGTAAAATCCTGTAAGAAAAAAAGGCTTTAATGAATCTCAGCTAATGGTTAATAAACTAAATCAATTTGTTTTAATTTTCTTGAAATACTATTATGCTTTTTAATTTTGAGAAACAAAGAATAAGTAATGAACTCTCTGATTTCATACATTACTTTATTGAGTTTACCATAAGTATAATAATAGGTAGTTTAATATAGCACACTAAATAGAACGTAAACGACGATAAAAATTCTTTAATTTGCATCTTTTCGTTTAAAAATATATATCGATATATTCTTATATATTTTTAGGAGAACATATATATATATAGACATTAAGTTTGCTGCAGTAATCATAATATTACGCACGATTTGAATCAATTTAATTAAAATTAGTTTTCAGCTATTTAAAAATATCAGTAGTAAGGTAGATATTCACCATGACAAACAAGACACACATTGCACATTTTAGGTATATATCATATTATTGTAAATGTACATTATATCTGTCTACAACTTTTTGTCTGAGAAAGGCGTGATGCCTTCCTGGTCACCTCGGAAGTTGTAACTAGGATATGTGAGGACTCCTTCCCGCTTATTTCGTCCACCTCAAAGACTCTGCTAAATGAATGACCCACTAAATCCACAAACTATATTGACAATTGAGGTGCTCGTTCGGCTGCGATCGTTGAAGTTAAGCAACTTTCGCACTGGTCGGTCATTGGATGCGTGACCAAAAATTTACGATCTCGAGCTCCTCCTTGCTTCGGAAGGCACGTTAAGCCGTTGGTTCCGGCTACATCTGCAGTCGTTGGCACATACCAATCCGCACTGGGCTCGCGTAGTGGGTCATGGCCCAATCTCCCTATTCCATCCATAAGGAAGGCCTGTGCCCCAGCAGTGAGGACATTAATAGGCTGGTGATGATGATATTGACAATATTCCTGCACTTGGCACCATGCTTCACACGCATTTCGACGACTAAGACCCCCAGAATGCAAGACGGGTGTGGTCATGGTGCCCACGTAGGACTGGCCAGACACAGGTATGGCACAATATAAAAAAAAACTTATTTTAGATTTTGTCGTCCTTTGTGTGTTTTGGATTGCATACATTGAAACTTTCATCATTAAAGACCAGGTTTAATAAATCTGTTTTAAACAATTTTTTGTTTTGTTGATTTTTTGGTTGCTGAACACTGCACTTAATATTGTTGATACAAATATATTATGGCTATTTATCCAAACTTTCACTCAATGCATTTCTGGCTAGGTTTACCTACAAGGCATAAGATGAGGCAGCGCGAGAACAGGAAGAATTCATTTTAGCTTTATTTCAATAGCCACATCATAACATTAGTAAATTATACTTTTTTATAATTTTTATTTATTAAGCATTTAACTGTTAAATGATTAAATCTAAAAAAAAAATTAACTAGAAGAAATATCTACACCGACCAGGCAGCAGACGGGCATTGTGGGTTACCTATAATGCGAAGAGATGGCGCTGCCTTGCAGCCTAAGGTTAGAGAAAATTCGACACGGCCATCAGGGCCGCGGTAGCAAAATGGTCAGTGCCTTCGCCCGGATAGCGAAGGGTGCGGGTTCGAGTCCCGTCTATTGCCTGGTCCGTGTGGATTTTTTTCTGGTATTTTTTTTATTTACATTTTTGTCAAAATATATGTGGAATGTTAGAGATGCCACAAAAATTCCATATCACTATCTTCTATTTTCTTACCCGTCCAAAATGTATAAGGTGCAGTATCGTATATTTCTTTTTTTTGAATAATATTATCTCCTATATATACATTCTGCAATGTTGATGCAAGAATCATTGAAGTATCATATTTATTTTACACACTGCACTCTGCAGTACCTACAAGCATTAGGCGAATTGCACAGTCTTAAAACAGTCTCTGGCTCAAAACATGTCTCAGCTAGGTCCGGTTTTCAAATATCGACTATCGCTCCTTTAATCCAAGTGCCATCTACAGTTTTATAGTATTTCGGTGGCTGGTGGTGGTGTTCAGCGTAGTGAACTTCCAATCCCATCATAGGATTTTCATTCTTGGAGATTACTTTGGCTTTGCACCCCCTCATGATGCTGGAACACCTCCAAAGTATCCTGCCAGAATGCAATTTCGAGAATCTCTTGTACGTGTGCCCGTTGACCATCAATAGAGGATATTTCCTCCCGAACGGCAACAGTTGCACTAAAATGAAAACGATTTTTTTACAAGTTTCTCATCAATCGAATATGTGTAGTTACTAGTTACTTCCATGCAATTTATAAAAATAGTAGTTACTAATAATTCGAATCTTAAAGTATTATACTATCTGTTGAATGCAGGGTAATAGGCACCTGGCAAGTTGGTACAAATATTTTTACAAAATTTTAGACCTCAATGCCAATAGAAATGCGTGCGACATAGTTAATAAAGCCCACCCTAAAAAAACTCTCAAGAACAATTTTGGTATTACACACATTGCCCTTATTCCAAAACGCGGACTAAAGTTTGTCTTAGTTTAAACCTAATGGTGTCTCTGTCTTCTTTTTGACAAATAGAAGTGACAACATCAGTTTAAGTTCAGGTTTAACTTAAATCTATGTTTTGTAATAAGGCGGATTTGGTTTATTAAAAGAGATATTAAAATTTTCAAATCCATTTAATTTAAAAATATATTTAAATAAAGTTCTTTATTAATAAATTATTATTAATTTATTAAATTTCAAATAAATAAGACCTGTAATAAAATCGTTAGACTCCTATGGTTAAGTTTCCATATCTAGAATTTCCCATCGTCCAGTCTTTGTTCTGCATTTAGTACTTACGTTTGTGATTGTGTTCATGGGTGCATTTCACTTGGTCCTTACCGACAAGACAGATCTGGAATTTCCCATCGTCCCGTCTTTGTTCTGCATTTAGGTCGTTTGTGATTGTGTTCATGGGTGCATTCCACTTGGTCCTCACCGACAAGACAGTAGCTTTTACAACCTCTATGGGTCAATACGCATCTCCAGAACACCTTTCCTGACTTGTTTACTTTTATGCGTTTGTAAACGAAACCGTCGAACACCATTACAGGATGTTTCTTTCCCGTTGGTAAATATTTTATGTCTAAAAGAAATGAAATTGTTTTTTTAATATTTACTGAAAATCAACCGCCTGATTCCCTAGCTCTATAGCTACAGATATTTAATAAATAAAGTGATTCAGACATTTTGCATTACTTATGACCAAGATTTCACAAACATTCAGCTGGACGACTGAAGATGCGGATATGCGCGAGCTCATTGGGAATTTAGAAAATTCAATAAAACTTAAATATTTTTTGACACAGGTTTCAGACAGAATACGAACCTACCGCAATCCGGGCAGAAAATAAAATTATACTTCTTCATTTTGGAATTCTCAGGCACATTAAATATTCATAGGCAGTTCAGCATGATGTCTCGATCTTAATGGTTCATAATAAGACCAATGTTGGAGATTTATTTAATCTTGCAGTGAAAATATGCTTTTCGTTGGTTTCTGACGTAAATTTGCAAATAAAATTATTTTAAATTCTACTGATCGACAATGCTACACGCGCGACGCTTATGTTAGATGTAGGAGCTCAACAAGGTACAAAGAACCTCCTATCATTTGATCTGCTATGCTCGAGTTAATCCCAAAAACCTCTCGTAGATTCCTAAGATTCAGATCAAATAATATTAATAAATAAATATTTACAACCAACGATGTTAAATACCCTTGATACACCAACACGAACAAAATCGTGCCCGAAACCTGTCTAAGAGGTACATCGGATGATCTACGGAGTTCTGTAAGATGATCGCGTTGTCAAAAACAATATAAGGCATTATTTAAACATTGAAAGTCACCTTTAATGCAACTGTACAAGGTCTTAATTAAAATGCATGCGTCAAAGAGTTATGACAGTTCGAAATGCAAGCTCGTTAAATTATACGACTTATTATATGCGGAAGAATATAGACTTTATTTCTTTGCGCGCGCAATTCTGAATGTGCTATTAGCAATACAGCAGGTACGGACCGCGAGGAAAAGAGACGGCTATATAACCGACCATGCATTTCAATATCACAAATATTTTCTATTAAATCAGTTTATAGTAAGTATTAGAACAAAATTTGCTTCAAACGCATTAAATTAACAAACATTGATTAGATACCTGTCGGAAAAACGATACTTTAGATACTTTCATAGCTTTTTTTTCGCATTATTTCACGGAGCTCTGCGGCATGTTAACTTTTCAACGGTCTGTGCGTGACTATGAACCAAAAAGTGCTTGAGTGAGTTCAAGCACTTCTTGATTGGGACACATTTTGAGCGGACATGGTATATCTAGGTTATTTAATATCGTTGTTTCCAACACTCACACCAATTAGCCTAGTCCCAAAGTAAGCACTGTAGTCCTGTGATATGGGATACTAGGGTAACGGATAGAATACATATACTACATACATATTTAAGTTTAAGTATGTTCTTTTATAATAAGAATGTTTCATTTGATCTAAGTTCTCTTTTGGGCTCTTCTACAACCAACGAGAAAATCGCTATGAAAACGCAGGCGTCTATTGCTGTTTAAAACCTCATAGTTTACGTTAATATTTATTAAATCTATATAATTTATATACATATGCTTCAAATAACTACGGTCCAAAAGCCTGTTAACGATGTTATGTAGGGCACAGCGTGAATAGTTTATATAATGATTGCATTTTATACTTAAACGCCATGTGGTAAAATACACCACATAGTAGTTATCACGAGGTGTCTTCGTATAATCAACTAGAATAAGGAAATTTTTATGTGATTGTGTTCGCCAATTTCAAGGGCTACATTTTTCTTTGTTAGTGTTTTTGCGGTAGCTTTGCACCCAAAGGCTTTTTTACTGCATCTCCATTTTACGTCACCGTTCCGAAGAATATTGTCTTGATTGAAGGAGTATCCATTTAAAAGCAAAATTGGATGGAGACGGCCTGGTAGTATTTCGTACCTGGTGAAAATTGGGCCTGAAATCGAAATCAGGGGCAATGTAAATAACATTTTCTCTTACTTAGGAGCCTGGTAGCAGCAGAGTAATAAGGGGGTAAAGTTTATGTTGATACAACCTGTAGCGCACTAGCGCAAGTCAGACGTACAGTTGCACATGGTGCACAAATAAATAATAAAAAATCGTTAAACACTTTTTTCAAATTGTTCAACTGTAATTAAAAATGTATAGGTAATGAGTTAAGTGAAAGATGAATTGTAACTTGTGTTACTAGACTCGACATGAGTAGTAGTAGATGATCCTATAGATTTCAGGATGTACAAGCTTTGAAAAAAAAAGAACCTTTTGAGATTAAATGAATAAGGTCTGATTTGCTTATACCTAAATGCGTCGAATGCATTCACTTGGCATTTACTCATAACTTGTGGTAGCATAGCATAACATTTTTGTGCAAACTCTCAATTGTACTGAACTTTTCTGAGATGCGTCGATTGGCGTATATAAGTGCGCTCGGCCCTACGCAGACTGACCGTTTCATATTTTTCAAAGTAAAATTTAATTATGTCCCCGTCAAAAGTCCATTCGAATAGCCTTTGTACCTTATTGGCCTGTCGTGATTATGTACGCCGATTACTAGTGTTTGTCTTGATTCGCTGAAAGTTTTCGCAGTTGCTTTGCAGTTCATACTTTTTCTGGCACATCTCCATTTAATGTCACCATTTAAATGAACGTTACACCGTTTATACGAGTACCCGTATAAAATCAACGTGGGGTGTGCACCGCCAGTATATATTGTTGCAGCAGAAAATATATCTGTAAAATTAAAGTTTTTTGGTAACTTGATTATCCTTGTGAATTGTAGTATTAAATATAATAGTATTTTGAGTAGTGTACTAGTGAATTAGTAGCCAGCGTTGTGTTGTTATGAAAGTAAAAGTGTAACAGATTTTCCATACAAACATTAATTTTTTAACCATTTTGTCACAGTAACTTTTTGCAATGTATAAACATAACTTTGTTTAGTTTGGCTTGATCAAGCCCAGGAACTTGATCAAGCGGCAGGATGGTGAGTGGCTACCACTGCAGTTCTCCTATTAGCCAGTAAAAAAGAAAATTACATTTTGTCCTTCAAATATTCTGTAATTACTTCTTTCATGTAAACGACATTTGATTTTAACATTGATTGATTTGACAATAAGAAATGATAGGTACATTTACAATAATAAATGTTGCTCAACAATAAATATAGCTTCGTACATTTAGAATAATAAATGTTGCTCAACAATAAATATAGCTTCGTGTGAACAGCGTCGGTGCTGTGTTCATCCTTTTGCAAAATTTTATTTACAGAAGGTTTTGTCAACTTCTGTCTAATATAGTCTTTAGCACTTCATTGTTAATTTCGGTTTCTCATGGTTATGTTTACCTATTTGAATAGCTTCTCCTGTCTTAAATATAGTTCGAGCAGTGGCCTTACAGTTGTACGTTGATCCTTTCTTTGAGCATCTCCATTTTGTGTCACCATTCCGAAGACGTTTGTCACGCTTGTACGTGTAATCTTGTAGAAGTAAAGTTGGCGTTAGATGGCCATACAATATTTCGAAGGTACGAATCGCTGCAAAACAAACGAAAATAAAAAGGCATGATGGTTTTCAGAATATCAGAATTATAAGTAAGAGACACCAGAAACTAAAGGTTCTTTAAACTGTAGCTGAAAAACGTAGTGGAAGCGCTTATAAATGAGAAAAAGATGATCTTCGCAAAATGAAATTTAATTTAATACAACAAATATCGCAAGTTTTACCGGTGTTATAATACCAATGAAACGAATTTATTAAAATATCTGGATGACTGATTTAGTTTTCTAAAAATTATAGCGAAGGAAAGGACTTGGAAAATCTACGAGGCAGAGCTTGGGATTGGTCTGACTATGCTAATACTAAAGAGTTGCAGCAGACAGAGAAGTGAGTTCGATCCAGGTCCGAAATAATATAAAATATACTATGTTTCCAATTATGAAGACAGTATTATAATCTACCATATTTTTATATTTCGCAGTAATTTTATTGTCAAAAAAGAATTAGTCGTCTCTTAGAAATATACTACGAATGAATTTTCAAACTTCGCGTTTATAGATATGATTAAACATAATGGCGATCATGCCCATTTTCCCAGAGTCCATCTCCATTCGATCACACTAAAGTGTTAAGTCCTTACTTTACAATCTTTAGTCGCTGCATACAAAACTGGTTCATGGATTTTTTCACCCAGTCCTTTTTTTAAATGCCACTGACTTGGCTGGTGTACATTATCCGCAGACTTTGTCTGTCGACTTGTCAGTCAAATTCGCTCTATAAACCACTTTCCTCTATATCCTTTCATAAATTCTCTTTATAGTCTACACTATCTCATTGAGTGTCATTGAGCATTTTTGTTTCAGCTTTTTCGTCATATAATTTCAATCAACGGCGTTTCGATATGAATCTATTCTTCAATCCAACACTGGTATTCGCACCACACATATTCCAAAGAGAATGTAATTCTGGATCAAATAATCAAATTGTCAAATAATCAAAGATAAATTTGGCAGAAGAACTTGAAATATTTATTCATATTCATCATGATTGTGTGTGCCTAATGCCTTAGCTAGGCCAGTTATAGAGAAAGTTTTCGCGGCGGCTTTACAAGCTAAAGAAACTCTTTTACGACATCTCCAGTATGTGTCGCCATTTACAAGCATTTTTTCTCGTTTATACATATGCCCTTCCAAGATCAAAGTAGGATGAACACGGCCAGGTATCATCCGATAATCAGATATTCCTAAAATTAAAATTTACACATTAAAAACCAAAAAGAAAAAGTTGTCTTTCTTGATCCATCAGCTTACCAATACAGTCAGGTTGTCAGTCACCAAAACAAAAGACTATGCTACCTTTAAGTTTAAAAGTAATTTGAAAAAATCCCATATTTTTAGACAAATTTATTATTCCAGTTAATAAAATAAAATGTGCATGATTCTAATGATTTACAAATCAAACAGCCTAATGCTTAAATCAAAATATAACAAAATTATATGAGTCAAATTATAACTTATTTAATACTTAACACAGTCAAGCGCAACTTTTAACGCAGATTATAGATAAATTTAGTAATACCATTAAAAGTCACGTTTTCTCTTATTCTATTGATAAAGCAAAGAAAGTGACAGCAATAACTTTTATCATACTTAAAAGTGAATTGACGTCTCTACGTACGGGCGTAAGTAAGATAAAGGAAACTACATTTCTTTCCTCGGATAGTGAATGCAGTCTTAAATTCTATAAACAATTAGAACGCCTATAAATCAGATTTTGGGAGACTTAGGCTCGTATTACAGAATGACAACTAAGTGTTGATCTTTACTTGAGTACAGTTCAGCACTTAGTTGTCATTCTGTAATACGAGCCTATATCTTGATTAGTTTTATGGTTCCATGAAAAGCAACACATAAGGACACCAGAAATTGTCTAATTACTCTAATTAAACTAAGCCTTAATATTTTAAACATAATATGTAGTTGAAAATTAGTTGAAGAGAACAACTTTGTGATTACTTAACATAATGTTGTTATCTGTAACTTATTCGCCGCATCCAAAACTAGACAACTATTTATACAATCTCTACTGAAAAAACCAATACATAATTATGTTCCTTAAAAATTATTAAATGACTACCAAAGAACATCACATACTACTTAATGAGACATTATCAAAACCCATTTTTATAAAATAAGCATGTGTGTAACAAAGATATGACATTATTTATGTAAAAAATATACGGTTATTATAAATCAGTCAAAAGTTACAAAACTTACTTATTGAATTAAATCATAATCAGAATATAAAATGTTACATAATTATCATGAGTTAAACTAGGTTCCATCTATCTGGCAGAACTTTGTTTTTCCGAAATTCATTTGGAATAACACATTTAGCTTAATATTTTGTAAACGAATATTTGTAAGTTATATATTTAATCATCATTGTTGTTTCGCCGAACGTTTATATGCCCGAATTCAAAATGGCATGCTTTTAAGATAGCAGAATTTTATAAGCATTACTTTGTTTTATAAACTTTGGCCACATTACTCTACGCAATTTCGTTTAGCTTAATTGGTGTTTGTAGTCAGTGGGTTAGGTTAGGTTAGGTTAGAGTGGCGACCTATAATTAGGCCTGCCACCATAGATAATAAATTCATAATAATTGTTTGTACGCCAAAAGACGATAATGAGTGTTAAAGTCATATATATGATTCGATAATAATCGATATGATAATTATGCTTTTTAATAAATGCTACTTAGTTTTACTTATTACTACTGTTACTTTTAGCTAAAGAGCTATTCTTTGCGTCTACAAATGAATTATTATAAAATTATAGACTTTAGGAAAATTGTGTTCAGAATTTGATTTATGGAATGTTAAAGCTCGTCAAGCTATACAATACCGATTAAAGGTACCAAATAGCTTCCAGAATTTATTTTTTAAATTCTAACTACCAATGAATACTCTCCTTCCATGGACAGCAAAGTGAACCAAGATCACAAAAGAAATCACTTATCATTTTCAGTTAAACGAGAGTTGGCATTTGGTAAATGAATGATATTTATCTAATATTTTCTTGCAATTAAAAAGTAACGTTTTGAGTCTGGTAAGGCAATGGTACTGCCACTAGGCCAAAAGTAACGTTTTTGCAACGTTGCGTCAGAAGGCATCAGCACGGTAATATTATCTATACAGTATTCTATCTTCATACAAACGGTTGGAAAGTGGGTCATACCTACGCCACTCGAGTTCGCGCGGCACCCGGTGGGCAGCGACGACCGAACGGTGTGAATTGTTTTTTAAGCAGTTAGCCGTGCTTAAACGTTTGTATTGTGAATATTTGACTGAATTAAGTAGATACCTACATAATTTAATTTGCGTAGGCAGTTATTTCAAGGACGGGGCCGAGTCACAATACTGTATAGATAATATTACCGTGGCATCAGTTCTGCGTCATATAGATGTGAACGTTTCCCATCACATCAAAGCCCGTCACGACCATGGCCAGATTTAGAGGTGTAGAGGCCCTTCACGCCCGCCCGCGCACCTCTGCTTCCCCCCAAGATATCTTAATTTTTACTTCTGCGCAATAGCGCTAGAGTTTCGTGCCGCGACTTATAAAAATATAATGTCTCTTCATCGACGTCTGGAGGCACAAGTTAAAAAAATGTATATTAGTATAAGTCAGTGCATTCGCCCGGATTGCGAAGGATGCGG
The DNA here is from genome assembly GCA_902850365.2 of Chilo suppressalis. NCBI lineage: Eukaryota > Metazoa > Arthropoda > Insecta > Lepidoptera > Crambidae > Chilo > Chilo suppressalis. The sequence continues at coordinate 5,080,838 of OU963906.1, read as the reverse complement.
GTTCGAGTCCCGTCCGCTGCCTGGTCCGCGTGGATGTTTTTCTAGTAAACTTTTCTTTAGATTTAAACATCTAGCAGTTAAATGCTTAAAAATAAATAAAATCATAAATGTATATTACTCAAACTACTAGCTCGCACCGAATTCTGCCACATAGATAATTTAGGTTATGGTTTTGTACTATGAATTTCTTTTTGCAAATAAACATAGAATAACTCATTAATCTAAAAAAAACACTAGAAAAAACCACGAGGTTCATGCATCACAAGGCAAGATTAACAGCATGGAGATTTTTGTAGATTTTTTAAAGATACATTTTACATGTCTAGCAGTGGTTGAATGCTTAAAATAAAAATATAACTGCTCATTAATAATGATAGTGCTGATCGGAAGCAAATATAATTTGGTCCATGAAGTCTCGGTGGGTCTTGATGATTGCCGTACACCCAGTCCTTGCCCGCCGCGAACAGTGCCACAAAATTGAATTGCTCGATTTAAATTTGAATGTGAAATTTTGCTTTTTGTAGCGCAACAGTGGATGCTTCCCTTTCCCGGACGGAATGAGTACAGCTGTGAAAAGAAAAAAAAAACGTAGACATAAGTTGTTCAAAAAAAAAATCTATTTTTTTTAAACTACGTACACAAATAGTTTGAAATAAGAAATACGTAATATTGTAAAGAAATTTATATTTTTTTTGGATTTGACTCAAAGTTTCAGGTCATGCTACTGAATTTTTTTTTTCTAAAATAATCATGTCTTTGAAGTAAAACATGTAAGGTAAAGGTAAAGAAATAAATCTATTAGGAACGTAAACTACGGTAAATGAAAAAATAGCCACTGTAAAAATTAATTTATTATTTTTGATTTTGTAATTGTCAATGTACGTACAGCCAAACAAGTTGACGATATAGTACTTTTTGGAAAATATTCATGCACCGGTTAACAGTAGGCATCCATTTATATTCTCTCGTTATTAAAACTGTACCGGGCAGTGACTATTTAACTGCCTAAGAAAATAAAGTAAACAAAGCATGACACTATATTTTTATCCAAATTTTTTGATAAATTTTAGATAGTACAACCATTATATTAGAGTTTGAAAACGGGAGTAATTTTAAAATTACTATTTGACAATACATACGTAAAATGTACAAATAACGTACATCAACCACAGTTGGAACATAGGAACTTTAAAATAATTGATATAATAAAAATAACTTAATAAAAGAAAATTACTTTAGAATGTTAATAAATAATAATACCTTGATAAGACTTAATGGAGTAAAGCAATCTACATTAGTTAATTAAGATTCAGTAATGGCTAAATCTTATATGATTTCATTCATCAATTTTATATTACTTATATTAAGTATACATCAACCTAGTAATTTTGTTTATTTTTTAATAAATAATTATCCACACACGTCACATCTCTTATAGTGCATACATACAATGGATAATAATAAAAATATGTTTTTCAAGATTTAAAAAAAAGATAGCGGTTTTGTTTTGTAAAAACAAACAAACGACCATATTTAACTTAGATCAAGTATTTTTAGCAAGATGTCATTTATCACACAGTTAACATTACGGGCGCAATCTGGGTACAGTTGGAGTATGAGGTTGCGGGTCGGAAACACTCTCACTCCAAAGTGTTATTGTAAAGGACATTGGGCAAAAATGTATGTATGTAAAACCCACGTCCGCCACGGCTTAAACTACATTTATTTGAAAGGTATTATAGTCATGATCATTTGTGCCAAAGCGCATCAAATTCCATTTTTAGTTATTTCAAGTTAAATAGGTATAAGTATTATAACGAATGAACATTAATGAAACAAGGGAATTAATTTAGTTAGTTAGTTCGACCGTACATAGAGGGCTCATGTATTATGGGAGTACTTTACAAGGTGCAAGGTTGCCCCCTTATATTATGCTGCCGCGCTAAAGTGAATCCAAAAATCCCCGCATGGGTTGGGGTTTTTTCAAACAGTCTGTTATAGTAAATTGTCTTCTATGTAAAACGGAGCGACCACAAATCACACGAGCTTGTCCATGCTTCGGAGAAAACATGATTCCAGTTCATCCATACTAATTGACAAAAACGATAATCGTGTTCTAATGCTCAAAGCGTGTGAGATAAAAATCAATCAAGTGATAGGGAGCACACAATCACAACGAAGTATGATGAGTCGACTATTGGCAACTGCAAGTTCTTCAGCCCCCGTAAACCGTTTTATGGTGGCTCAATAAGTGCAAGCGCAGGATGGTCGGCAGGCTTTGTCATATATCTGGTTGTATAGTACGATATGGCATATTATTATGGTTACTAATAATATAAAATGAAGGTACTATAAAATTAATTAATTTAGCTACTTAAATATGCCCATGTGACATATCTTTTGACTACCAGGATCAGAGTTGCCAGGTCCGATTTTTAAAAATCGGGAGGCGTTACAGGTAAAAACAGTAGATGTATTGAAACAGCTACAAGAAAAACAGTAGATGCAGGGGTGTAAGTTTTTCCGGTTTGCACCCCCCCCCCTAGAAATGGTAAATCAAATCAAGAAATCAAGATAAAGATCAGTAACGAATGTGTTTCTGTGGCTTCTGCCGCCCCTCAAAGCTATTTTTTCTTTAGACAATTACATTTATTTTATAATTATTAAGGTTATCTACATTATTAATGACGAAAAATGCAACTCAACATGCAATTTAAAAAAGAAAATCGTTTTCTAAAAAAACAGGAGATTCATGTAGAAAAACAGTAGAACAGGAGAAATTTCAGAAGTGGAGAGGAGATCTCCTGTAAAATCTGTAGACCTGGCCACACTGACCAGGATATTGTTTACGGTGTCATATCTTTTGACTACCGGGATATTTTTTACGGTGTTATAATAAAAAAAGGCTTCATAGATCTATCGATTCATACTAATTACATTGTTGGCGGAGCTGAATGTATTTTGCCCATTGTCCTTTTAAACATAATGTCTCTCGTGACTTTTCAACAGTACATTATATAGGTTAAGGTTAGGTACTTTATTAAAATATTTTTTATTCGAGTAGCGTTCGATCGTGTTCATTTTACACTAAAATTTTACTACAATACATGCGACGTTAAAGTTAAATTACATAATGTTGTATAAATGCAATAATTTATTGATAATTATGTCTACTCATTATTTTGCAACACTTGTTCTTACAATTCTAAATAGCAGCCATTTGCTAGACTTTTGTCAGCATCAAATTTTCTAATATATTTGGGGACACATCAACTCGTATCTTCTGTATTATCAAACATATTGGATGAGACAAAATCACGCCTTTTTGAATGGATCCAACCAAATCTTACCCAGTTTGACTCTTCGTACATATAACACAAACCCAAATTGAAAATAATTTCTAGCAGGACTAATACAAAACGTGCCCCTTTTAAATTCCCGTAAAAATATGATTTATTAGCTTTTTTTAGGCGCAATATTGTTAAGTTGTAACAAATATTTTTATTTATTAAATATCTATTATAAAAACAGAGATAATTTATAGGACGTTATCGTGTCGTTAATGTAGTTTTTGATGGCAAATCTAAGCAACACTATGCTTCATCGCTTAAAATTTTTACTTTGATTGTAAAAGTTAAGTATCTATATGAGAATGACACATTTAAGATTACTCCAAAATTCGAATATGCCCGGTAAGAAATACCAGTATTACAAAAGCACAGATGAATTACGTACCAGGTAACAACTTTCTGGACCTTTTAAAGTACCTATCATTATAATGCAATTGATATAAGTTAGGACATGAAAGGGCTGGCTTGGCATTACTTAATATTGGGTTAAAGTCTCTTAACAAAAGAAAGTTTTCAGGCGTGAATCAATGACGTGATTTTGATAGTTTCTCAAGTTCCCACAAAAAAAGAACGAGCTTAAATGAGTATTGCTTTAACTAACACTAAAAGAGCCAGTATTTTTTCTCGAGGAATGTCTGCATTAGGCTTTATCGTAAAACAGCAAATTAGCTAGGAAATGATTGTTCTGCAGATTTCCATCTCCAGCTTGGTCCGGGAGCTTAGGAGGAGGGTGATCGTGTGGTTTCTGACAGTAGGAATTAGTTCCGATGCTTATAGCGGACGCTTTGCAGCCTTTCAGTCTTCTTGAGCAGTACCATGAAACTCTGCCATCAGCGTTCTTCTTCTGGTAACTGTACGTGAATCCTTCTAGTAGAAGAAGAGGATGCTTCCCGCCCCTCCTCGTCCACAAAAAAGTACCTGAACGAATGAAAATTTCATGTGTTAAAAGCATAATACAGTTTTTACCTAAGAAGCACGTGCGAAAGCAGAAGGTATACACGACAAACCCCAAAATATAGATACATACACCGTAGGGTCCGTACTTACTTACATATGGAATTACTCGACAGTTTTACTCTGAAGCGAGTAAAAATCAACTCGTTGCAATCAACGAATGAACCTTCGAGTTACGAGTTTTTCGGTTCACACGTTGATTTTTACTCGCTTTAGAGTAAAACAATCAAGTTATGCCGTATGTGAGTACGGACCATTATACTGCATTGCAGATATTATAAGGTAGATAAATTGCAATCAGTATAAATATCACTCGCATACCAATAATCAACTACCTGTACTGTACACCACACATAGTTTTATGTAAAAGAAAGTTATATTCATTAAAATTTATAACGTATGTTCTTTTATTTAGACACATGAATTTATCTTTAGACGTTTAACAATTATGACAATAATTAAAACGTGTTTTGTAAAAACACAGTTATTGTTGTAAATATTATTTATTTGACCATTAAAAACAAAACATCAGTGCTTGGTCATTTTTGTGCGGTCTATATAAAAATGATATACTTGAAGGCACGACTTCAACCAGTCTTAAGTCTAAGTTTGGATATTCAATCTTAAAACGTAATAACATCGATAAACTCTCCAAAAGTTATAACAATCTATCAGTCAGATTCTTAATAAATTTTTCTACTAACACAACAATTCTTCTCTAAGAATATAGTATTCTGGATCCCCAGATAACTTTGTGTAAAAATTATTTCATTTGAACAATAAAATTCTTAGTACGTATATAGGTAATTTACATTCACGATATAAAAATATTAGAGTTGAAGTTGTAAATGTTAAAATTTAAAATGGAATAACTGTATTATTATACAAGCAAAATAATCTGCGTTTGATTTGCGTTTTACGACTATTTTTCATATATTATTTATATGAAATAACAACGAAAGAAAATTTAATAACAAAATTATGTAAATGTTTTTCATAAGAAGAACAAATTATAATTTGTTCTTACATTAATTATTATTTGCGAATAATTATTCATGAGATTCTTGGCAGAAAGGTAATTTATCAATAGATAAATTAAAAAATTGGGAAGATGAAACGTCGATATCAATAACATCTTAGCCGTAGGTACAGAGGCTTCTCTAGCCCTTGTAGCGCTCGTGCGCAATTATTAACCTACGAATAGCATCCTCTAGTAAACGCACAATCAAAATAAAATGGCGGACAGTAACGCTCGGCGCCCCCTGAGACCGCTGTTGTTCCATACAAACCAAAGATAAAGACGCCTAATGTAGGAATCACACCCACTGCTAAGCATAGCTCTCCCCAAGGATTTCCATACCGATCGCTCAACGTCCACATATCACCTCGGATTTGTAAGACTAATAAGTTTTTATATTTATTCTAATAGTAAACGTGATTTGGTGATTAAACATCTTCCGAAGTCCTGTGAGGTACTAATATGCCCTTACGAGAACATCATTTCGCTTCACAAATCTTGGCTTCCTATGGTTGTGGTTGCCACAGCTGTCCAAGATCTGGTACTCGGAGCTGGTGAGAATCTTCGCGGTGCATCGTTTTGTTGTACCAGGTTGAACCATAGTGCATTTCCATTGAGCCACGTCGTTCTTAAACTTCTGCAAGCTGTAAGAGTATCCACCGTAGACCAGGAGGCGCCCGCCTCTTTGAGACTGCGCAAATGATACTGAAAAAGTTTCGAATTTTACTTTCGAATAATAACATATCAGGATAGGCTCGCTCAAAAAAAGTTTACTGTAAATAAATCATTTGAAGAAACAATGGCACAATAATGTCTTGCTAGTTTCAATTACAAAGAAGGTAAAAGGAAGGAAGGTCCTCAAGATGTTTAGGATTCAAGTATGGGTAATAGGTATATTACCTGTTGGACCGTAGTATTGAAATCTCATAGCTGTCTTTTAATGCGATAACACTAAGTATTCCACTGACTTCTACTGACATGACACGATTGCTAACATTGGGTTTCTATAAACTATTCATTCTTTGAGTAATTAAATAAAAAGTTATTATGCTCGTGTTTATTTTTGAATTGAAATCACGTAACATTTACATACCTATGAAGTATAAAAAATATATGAATACCTTATACAAATACTTAATATTCACATGACATAATAGTAGTCATCACATCTATCATATGGAAGCAAAGAAGAAATATTTTTAAAAGATCCTCTAAAAATTATAAATGATCTCCTACAAATACATAATTGGTAACCTGAAGGTTAGATTAGGTAACCAATTGTATTGTTTGAGGATCAATTACTGTATTTTGATGATCATTTTAATATGTGCCGAGCCAAAGGTTGTATATGAATACTAGGAAATCAGGTACAACAATAAAGAATATTGTTCTGGTCGTTTTTAGTAACTAAAGCTAATCTATCAAACTGAAATATCTATTTATTTTCACATACCTGTAAAATAATTCACAGGCAAACATCAAAATCTAATGTTTGACAAAAGTACTTTCTCTCAAGGTTGCATTCGGATCTCGGCAGTCGCTGCCTTGCAGCCCCGACACGGCATTAGCGGTTCGGCAGCCGCGCACTGCATCGTAGGGCGTTTTTTTTATAGTCAAGTAGACAAATTACTCTACCCCACCTGATGTTAAGTGGTGATAAAGTCCAAACGCAAAGATAGCTGGTACAGCAGTTACAAACTGTTACACCAACCATCCTCACCTTGCCGGCCTGCAAAAATGCTTCTTCACGTTCACGTCTCTCTTAAAGGACCCCAAATTGTAGGGAGGAACACGTGCGCGGCCGAAGGATTCCACTTACGAATAGTACGACTAAGAAACGAGTCACCAAATTTCTTTGTTCGTTTAGGCATATTGGCCACAGTAAGGTATTTCCTATATGACGCATTCCAATGCACGCGACTGTGCCCTACAGGCCTGTGTTCAGCAGTGGACTGCAATCATAGTAAAAATCTGAATGTATATAATAAACTTACTTTAATGAAAGTAATAAGAGTAACATTATTGCATTATCCTCTTCTTGGTTTATTTAAGTTGTCAGACATAGTTTAGCTTTGATAGGCACTCAAAACACGACCAAACACTATTGATCACATTTACTCTTACTTGACGTGGCTACTGTTGGAAGGCTGGTGACAGCACCACTCTGCAGCGCCGCAGAACATCGGCTACTGCCGAAATCGGAATGCTACCTTTACGCTTGAATTCTTGACTCAGTTTAATTTGAAGTATTTACCGTCAGCTGTCATCTGATATCGGTTAGGTGGATGTGTGTGGAACCCAAAGTCCTTTACAAGAACTCCATCATCGGACACGACTATATGAGCTTTGCAGCCGGCGCTGCATCGCCAACGACTGCCGATGCGTGACGAGAAACCGAAACAGTACGTATACTGTTTGTAGAAATAAAACTTTTTGCCGTTAATCATCGTGATTTGATGCAATCCCTCTCTTTCTTCTGTGGAGCAAATGACACAGAGGGTTAGTAAACAAAACTACACACAACAAACCCTAGCGACTGCAGAACTAATTGAGCGACGTAGCTTTTTAAGAGATGGCTCCCTATGTAAATCACTGCGACCTTTTGCACTGCGTCTATTATATATACAATGCAATTAACAGAATATTTTTTTTTATTATTAGATGCTATATGAATGCTTTGAAAAATCTTATGAAAACAACATCATAATATTTGTACCTAAATTATACGCATTTTGAAAATTGTCCTTATTCTAATTGGTCTTTGACTGTGAAATTCGCCCTTGTTGTAATAATCTTTTCTGTTCTGTGATTTCCGGGTGTCGTTTCAAAAACAAATGCATCCATTTTTTGCCTGGACGATTATCTTTAAACGGCGTTATTCTCTGATCATCATCTAATATTTTTTTTAAATTATCCATAAATTTTTGGTGTTTCAGTGGTATGCCTTTCTTTAAGTTTGCAATGATATCACTTTTCAGTCGATTTTCTTCGGTTTTTGTAAAATAAGTATCGGGGCCCATTTTTCGGAAAGCTGGTACTCTCCCCTTCAATTTATTAACAAGAGTACTATGGGGCACACCAAAATGTCGTGCAGCTTCCCGAAGCTTAAACCTCCTCTCTCGCACTGCCAACATGGCAGACTGCATGGCAGTGTCTGCATATTTCAAAATAATTTTATTACCTGAAGCAAAACTCATTATTTAATCCGACTTATCATTAAAAACAGTTAATTTAACAAATCAAAAACCCCGCTTGCTAACAAATTTGGTTCCAATAAAAACTGACAAGAAAAATACAAGTAGTCTAACATTTAGGTCAAGTAAGGAACAAAGCATCTTTAACCACGGTTTAACAGTCAGGCGGGAGGCGGGACCTCTTTGATTGGGGAAAGTTGACCCATTCTGCAATATATTTTTTATTTTTTATTATTATACAAAATACCATTAGTATTCATCACATTGATTCATTCACAAAAAACATCATGGTTTTAACCAGGAATGAACTGTACGGCGATCATTCACTACAAGGACAAATCAATACAAAAATAATATTTATTAATAATTCATACAATGACAATTATGCAGATATAGGTAGAGCACTAGTTAAAATGAAAACCATGTAGGTAATATGCATAAATGCCCTACACGCAAAGCTGTAATACATGTCGGCTACATCCCGCCTGCCTGGCCCTGATATTGGTCTCGACAACAAAACTAATTATGTATTATTTGAATTTCTAATTGTCATAGATACATACATAACACCTGTTTCGTGAAATATGAATAACATTTCATGCTTGCTGCTAATACAAGCCTAATACAGAAATTTTACTGACTTGATCCTTTTATAAAGTAAAGTTGTGAGCGTCCATGAGTGATTATTATGACGTATTCACAAATGTACGATGAGATAAAATAATATACTTTATCTTATCGTAGATTTGTGAACATGTAATATTTTTCATTTTAATCAAGTATAAAGACAAAGTCATTTTAATACTCGAAAATTACGTACTATAATATCCATACATATTTTTTTAAGTTCAACATGAGCTCACAAGCAACGGCACTGCATGTTTTTATCGTACAAAAAAATTAAAAGGTGTAAACAAAGGAGCGCCAGGTGTTCATACAAAAAAGGTGCAATAGAACGCCAATGAACATGGGGTAACTCGATCATATAAAGCAGAACACTCCCTCTAGAGACCGCATACAACGGGACCCACTTGCGCCAAGCCTAGGTAGTAGTACAACATATGCGTGCAATACGCCTCCAGACGTCAATCAACGGCAATGCATCTTTTAACTAAATTTATCACATGATCGTGCCGTCCCACTAACGTGACCAATCAAAACGCGGCTTACCCTCCCACTCCCAGTTCGCCGCAACTTTTTTGATTTCGATGTCAATCAAAAAGTGAGAAATGCGGATTCTACTGCGGGTGCTCTGTGCAAGCAACTACCCCAGACGTGAGAAGATGCTTTGAATACAAAATGTATGGCGATCGTCAATGACGCTTGTTGTATTTTCGTTTCTCGGAGAGCTTTTAAGTTCTTGCTACGTCTTTCACGAGTATTCTCGCCAAAGAAATAATGCTCACCTGCTCAGCTTCACATTCAGGATCCTTGACATTCAAATACATTTGTTTGGGGCATCTAGCCTGCTTGAGATAATCCTCCTGAGTTTCCATTGAACTACAACATGAAGTAACATGATGGCTTAGCTAAATAGCGCTTTCGGCCTGCAGTCGCGAAAGTTAATATTTCACATAGGAGAGCTGACCAAAAATTTATTATATCCAGCCCCTCCGTGCTTTGGAAGACACGTTAATCCGTTGGGCCCGGCTGCATATGCAGTCGTTAGGATATCATCACTGAGCCCACGTGGTGGGTCACGGCCAAATCTATCTATTTCATCTCTAGGAAAGGCCTGTGTTGCAGTGACACATATATTAATTATAATATTAATTAATAGGCTCATGATGATTATGGAATTCATCAAGTGTGGACAGGATGCTTTTGGCCCGGCAACGTGTAGGCGTACTATTACTGGATGGCTCGTCAGCAATTTTACCTCATGATTTTATAAAAAAATATGTATTCAGATAACTCGCAGCAGCTTTCCGTCGAATATCAACAGATACGTCTTACAAGGAGTAGTACATCTCCAACGGTCACTATCAAAAGATGTAGGGCGTAGCGGAATTCCCGCTCGAATTGGAGCGACAGTCTGGGGAAGTAACCTCCAACTTACAGAAGATCACAGTAAAATAACGCTACCTTTTGGGCGTGTTGTGTTTCTGTCGACGAGTAAGGTTCCAGAGCTCCGCGGGAAGGGGATTGGGTCAGGATAGGCAACGGTGCGAGTAGTGTTGCCAGGTGTCCCGATTTGCGAGGGACGTCCCGATTTTCAGGGGTCTGTGTACGCGTCCCGATTTGCAGCTGATCGGGACGCTAAACGTCCCGATTAATCAAAAAAATAAATTTAGTTATTAATATATTACTATACTTGCACTAGTAGTTTAAAACGCAATAAATTAAACCCAGACTTAAAAACCCCTTGTTTTTTGTTGACTGTCCCGATCTGCAACCCTAAAACCAGATTTTTTGACCTCATGTACCGATTAAAAATAAACTGGATCTGGCAACTCTAGGTGCGAGTGATATTTTTGGCATCGCAAGGGTCTGTGTGTTATGGTGGCCGCTTACCTTCACGCGAGCCGTTCGCTTGTTGTCACCCTTTTAACATAAAGAACCGTTCATAAGAATGTGTATCCCTTGTAAATGTAATCTTTCTTCCCATTGACTACAGTAATCGTTTTTTTATTTGGTGGTAACCTTTGCCTGTATTACGAGCTCAATAGAATGACAACTAGTTTTATTAGGTTACTAGACATTAAAGTCGAACAAATATGGAGAATATTGTTATGTTACCAGTGGTGAAGTAGGTCTTACATACTCGTAATACAAAATTGTGTTGCACAGACATACATATTTTTATTTTATTTCATCGGAAAACTTACAGCTATTATTTGTACATAGTATCCATTTTGGTTTAATACCAGCCAATAAAAACTTTTCACATACAAAAAGAGACGGCTTATCAATCTCTTAGAGTAATACAAAAGAAACGGTAAGATAAATGCAGAAAAAAACAAGACTACCAAAAACTATGTCTCAAATCGTGATTTAATTGATCCGTAATGAGGTATTGTAACAACCATTTTGGCTTTGACTAGCTTTCAACACACAGTCTGACCTATTTCTTATAGGCAAGTAAAAGTAAACAGCAACGCGCAAGATACATCTTCAGACGACAGATAGCTTGAGGCAGGCAACATTAGAGGTTTATTTTAATTGTAATACCACATCGGCTTAAACAAAATCCAATATTTCCGTTACATTGTAGGTGTAACGCTTTTTTGTAGAAATTATAATAATAAATATGATAAATATTTCCAACACTCACACCAATTAGCCTAGCCCCAAAGTAAGCACTATAAGGCTTAAGGAAACTAGGGTAACGGATAGAATACAAATGATAATTGACTAAAGTAGCCCTGCTTAGTGCCTAAACTACTGTATTTGTTAAATGGAGAAAAAAAATGTTAAAATAACTGCACACACAGTTTCTAAGGAGATTTTTGTTTATTACAAAAGTTAGTCGTAGTAGAACATTCACCACACTAACATTTGCCCCACTGGGATGGGACCTATCTTAAAACCCGGTCGACATTATTTGCTACTTTGTGTAAGAACCTTTAGTTGTTATTAAATTTATCAAAACCAATATTTTTAGATCACCATGTCCTAACAGTACCCTTAGTACGAGTTTGAGCTCACGAAAACTATCATAGTTTTCGTAATTGTAAATTATGTTTCTACGTCCATTTTGGTGAAAAGTAACCAAACATACATACAAATTAAGAAGACGCAAATGATTTAATGATAGAATTTAAAAACTGTTATTTGTATTGAAACGAAAACAATAAAATCAGTACCCTTAGTTCGAGTGCGAACTCACGAAAACTATCATAGTTTTCGTAATTGTACTGGTCATTTTCAAATACTACCAGTTAAATTCGCGTTATATCATAGCTTCATTCTATAATTTTACGTAGAATCCGTTTTTCGTAACGTGGTAATTTGGTGGCCGATGCGTGTGCTCATGGGGTGCTTTCACTAGTGTGCCCGCAGATGACATCAGCAAATACGCCTTACAGCCAGCGGTGCATTTCCAACGTCTAGTATTCTTCTGATTAGCTTCAAAAACGAACGTATATCCTTTGTACATGATGTATTTCTTGCCGTTCAGTAAAGTTATCAACTTGACGTCTGGGGAGTGAAGTAGCGTTACCAGAATTAATCATACGATAAAAGAAGAAATTAATTACTCTTTATTGCACACACACAAAAAAAACAGACACAATACATAAATATGTGAGCAAAAGAGAGCCAGTCTCTAAGAGAGATATCTCAGAGATAAAATACTCTTTATAGTCATGTATTAAAAGTATTCGGGGATTGGGTCAGTGATATTTTTGGTATCGCAAGCGTCTGCAAGCTATATGGAGGTATAATTTTTATTATTTTAAAGCATGTAACTGCTTGATGCTTAAATCTAAAGAAAATATAACTAGAAAAAAATCCACGCGGACCAGGCAGCAGACGGGACTCGAACCCGCACCCTTCGCAATCCGGGCGAATGCACTGACCAATTATGCTACCGCGGCCCTCACGGACCACGTCGAAATTCTTCTAGCCATTCCTAAGTTGCAAGGCAGCGCCATCTCTTCGCATTATAGGTAACCCATAATGTCCTATAATGCGAAGAGATGGCGCTGCCTTGCAGCTTAAGAATGGCTTGAAGAATTTCGATGTGGTCCGTGAGGGCCGCGGTAGCATAATTGGTCAGTGCATTCGCCCGGATTGCGAAGGGTGCGGGTTCGAGTCCCGTCTGCTGCCTGGTCCGCGTGTTTTTTTTTTTTTTTTTCTAGTTATATTTTCTATATGGAGGTAGTTTACTATCAGGCGAGCTGTTATGCATGTTTGCCACTCTCTGTTAACATAAAAAAAGGTTCTAAAAATTTTTATGTCAAAGGAACATTCTTGTTAGAAATGACAGATCCAATACAGCACTTACTTTATTTTCAAAATTTATACAGGTACTTTAATGACAAGAAAAGGTTTATTTTAGCAGTAATTTTTCTTACAAACTCAGTGTACCGTGAAGTGGTTAAATTTAAATATGGTTCATGATATATGGTTAAACGATTTGTTTATATTATTTAATTTATGAAACTACTTAGTTTGTACAAACAAATTTAAAAACAACAGTTAATAAACAAAACATTCTGTATTGTAAAGGGAACACATGATGGTGATAAAAAGAAAACAATTCAGAAATCTAAATATAATAATAATTAAAGAATCTACATTTGCTCTTTTTTCTTCCAAGGGTTTCTTGTGAAATTTGAATGTCATTGTGGGTTACTTACAATGCGCAGAGGTGGCGCTGCCTTGCAGCTTAGCTTAGAAGAAAAGCTATGACGCATTCTGAGGCCAAATCATGAATTTGTACAGCTCCGTAACGTATCGCATCGTCTAAAGTTTCTATGAAATTTAAGCAGCGCCTCCTATTGGATGTAAGAACAAATTAGCTTTTGCCATACGAAATTTGATGAAGACGATAAGTTACGGAGGTGTCAAAAATTTGTGGCCCTCTGAGCATTAATTGGTTCAACCATATCATGACTTTACTTTAATTTCACGGAAATTAATTTAACTACTGGTGACAAATAACCATTTATGGCTGTGTTAAATATTTTTATTACTTGAAAGTTCAATTATTTTAAGTAATATGTACATAGTTTTCCAATAATTCATAATTTGTGTTTTTTTTCTATAAATAACAAAATATCCTTTTATTTTAATAACACGATTGTTAACATTATAATTTTAATAACACATACGTTATGCTGAGATTTAAAGTTTTAGCAACAGACAAAGGCATTAGGGAAATTGCTTGTCTAGCAGCTGCTGCAGGGTAAAAAATATTTCCCAAGGATGTATCATAGGACCCATATCGCAAAGCACTGTGCGTCATAATCAAATATGGTTCCAAACGCGTCATGGATTTTCTTCATTGTCACAACGCGTTGAGGTCGAATAGCATGTCAGCCACGACACAAATTTCGCTAGTGGTCTTTCTGTGATTGCTAAAACGCGTCGTGAGCATTTTCGTTAGATTCATGACACGAATTTCGCCAAGTGGATGCGCGTTGCGTTCGTGTGACCACAACGCGTTGTGAGCGATTTTTCACTCAATAAGCATTTCCGATCTTATAACTTAACTTAAAGACTTAATTCTTTGACCGACTGGATTTTTCCATATTTTAAGAGCTATAAAATCGATCAGTTAAAAACTGAAATAGAAATATATTAAAAATTTTAAACAGTCAGGATCGTCCAAAGACCGTGGACCCAATGAAACAGTATATTGTTTTAAACAAACGAATCAAACTGGAATGTAAAGATTGTAAAGGCCTAAAAAAGGGATTTTAAATAATAATAAATCAAATATCCGTTATTTGAGCAATTATTCTAATTATCACTATTTATCACAGATAATCAGTATTTTTTTAGAAAATACAATAAAGCTTAAAATAACAATATAATTTATGGTTTCGTAGCTCATATAATATTAAATATATTTGATACTTTCCAACACTAATGGATTTGCACAAAATATTATTCTAATGTAATGAATTGTGAAGAAATTATCACTTCACTAACTTGTATTGTATTTTTGGTAAGTACACAAGCTTGTTTATTTCTAGCTCAACATAATGATGATTTAACATTTGCAAGTGATGGAAACATTTTGATTAAATCCAAACCAATGTAATTAAATTCAGCTACTACATTGTAAATGTTTAAAATCGAAGAAAGAAGAAAAAGAATTCTGATGACATAAATGTCAAAAATAGATAAATTGATTTATTGACATACATATTTAAATATCCCAAGCCACCCTTCCCCCCTAGCATGAACACCGCGATATGTTACAAAACGCGTTTTTATCACACTTAATTGTCAAATTACTATGGAGATTGACAGTTAGACGCTATAAAAAACGTGATATAATGTAAATTATGGTGCTTATGCTACGGGGACTGACGTCTTTTATCGGTCAAACCGATCTTTAGATAAATGGAAAGCCTCAGAATAAGAACTTAAGCACTGACAGTTTAAATTCAACTCACAAAGTCGACTCATATAGTCATCTTATTTTTACATACAGACCAAAGAGGGAAAAATCTCACAAACAGCGTGCGTAGAGCTATACAAACGACAAATTGCATACCTTTGTATGGCTTGTGGATACAGAAAGGATTGAAGGCAGTGCAGGCAGGGCTGTAGCTTAGGGGTGTTGTCTCAGGGCCCCGTAAAACCTCTAAATTCGACCGTGTGGATACTCTTACTTATATGATACCGAATCAAAAAGCGATCTAATGTTAAATCAACTTGCCAACACGCCACCAATACTTTTTTGGTCAGGTAATACTTTGTTTGGAAAAGATTTCGTTAATCTATTGTCTATGGGAGTGCATGCTCAAACGTCATAGCATTACTTCTATGCTTCAGTCCTTTTTCTGAGGTGCAGACAGACTAGCTTTCATCCTTGACGTGAAATAGGTATTTATCCGTTTTCATTTAGTGTTGAATCAAGAACTTAAAACAAAATTACAATCCGTGCAATTTGGTTTTCATTAGAGTAGACCTTCGGTACCGGGAGTTTTTCATAACAATAATAAGAAATATTTCTAACGCTCACTCTAATTAGCCTAGTAAGCAGTTAGGCTTGTGTTATGGGATAATAGGGTAACAGATAGCATACATATACTATTACATATGTATGTATATAGAAATACATATAAACAAACATGACTTAGGTACAAATGCTCGTATTCATCACACTAACATTTGCTCCACTGGGATGGGACCTTTTAGTAGGCGATACCAAGAAACCCAGCGTACACCGCTCGGCCACGGAGGTCGTCATTATTTGCTTCTTCGTGTAAGCACCTTTAGTCGTTATTCAATTTATCAAAACAAATATTTTTAGATCACCATATCCTAACAGGTCTTTTTCAAATACTGCCCGTTATCCATTTTGTGGTACTTTGGTGGAGGATGATTATGTTCGTTTGATGCGCTCACCAGCTCGCCATCATCAGACACAACAATGCTGGACTTACAGCGTCCAGTGCAGCACCATCGCCAACCCAGCCTCCTCAAAACCTTCTTGTAGTAAGTGTAACCTTTGTACATATAGTATTGTTTGCCACTAACCAAAGTGATCAACTTGAAATCTGCAAAGTACACCATGTTCACAGATCTAGCTGGAGTGATAATATAATTTGTCAATTGAAGAACATTGGTAAAAAATATGGCAGGCAAATTTTAAGGAAATATTTTATTAAATATAAATCAAAATGGTGACTGTGAATGACAAACACGTTTTGAGAAAATTAACAACAATGTGTAGGTACTATCATCCAATTTGATTCCTAGCCCACGATAAGCATATTTTCTGACAACCATTGCAATATAATAAGGTAGACTTTTGCTTAAATGAGTACGTATCCCTGTTACATAACGTTACATGTTGACGTTACATTATTTGGAGTTTTGCCCATAGACTAATTCCTAAACCCCCTTATTAATAAACGAGGAATAAGTTAAGTAGTTACGCTGTGTTTTGTTAATTTCACTCAAGTGCCATTTGTCATTCAATGAACTGAGACAAAACATAGAGTAACTAATCCAAGCTTAGTCTTCGTTTATTAATAAGAGGGTAATAGTTAAACAAAGTGTTTTCTTTATGTTTTCTTTATGTGTTCAATAAGAAGAGTTTCGATTTTATTAACGATTTTAAAAGTGATTTCGGAATTCAAACTTCTATTCTAAATTTATCTATAAAACGTTCTATTACATTAAAAACAACGTTCGAATTACAAAGACCTTTGATCCATCTTAACATGGTTTTTTTTATCGTTAGAAGGTCTTGCGCGCATACCCCTTCTCTTAAAGAGAAAACTGTTTTGTTACTTTTACGCGAAGTATCGGGCAAATGGGTCATGAATCAATTAGTTCGAAAGTACATACTTGTCGGATTGTATGTAATAAATATACAAAGTAACAAATTAAAATACAAACACGACAACGCAATAAAATCCCGTAGCATTTAACCTACGGCATTGTCGGCCCTGGGATGTCTGACACAGAAAGAGGTTAGAAGAGCCTTGTGTGTGGGGCAAGCGCACCACCGTTACGTGTAAGCAAATACTCATAACTTGAACAAAACTTGGTTCTGATTGTGTCGTTGCTCTCGAGTGAGCGATGATTGGTTCGGTTGTTTGATGTTTCGGCGTTTGATTGGCTATTAAGTGGAAATCTAGTGGGGGTGAGCCGGCGACATCGGTACCGTACGTCTATTCTCACCCTCTCTGTGTTGTGTGGTGTAAATTTATATTTTATAATATGTCCCGTCGGACGTGACGTGGTATCTGGGTGGTGCGTGACCGTGGTCATTTATAGCTCTTTTCTCTTCCTCATCGTAGGATACAAAGATGTGCGCTCTACATCCTCCGGTGCAGTACCAGTGCCAACCTCTCTTTCTTGCACACTTCTTGTAATAAGTGTAACCTTTGTACATGTACAGTTGCTTACCCTCCTGTGTTGTGATTAGTCTGATATCTACAAGAATAAAACGATTAAATAAAACAAGTTTCAACGGTATAGATGCACTGGTATTATTTATTAATTGACGTTAGAATTCAGAATAATTCAGAAGAAAGAAAGAAGAAACGTCAATAAATAAATAAATCAGTGTATCTATACCGTTGAAACTTGTTTTATTTAATGAGTGATGTGCGTGAAAACCTAAGAAACAAATAAAATAATAATTATTATAATTAATATTTCCAACACTCACACCAATTAGCCTAGTCCCAAAGTAAGCACTGTAAGGCTTGTGTTATGGGATACTAGGATAACGGATAGAATACATATACTGTACATATATAAGTATATTTTTTTTAGAAATACATATTAAATAAACGTCCATGACAGGAGTACAAATGTTCGTAGTCATCACACAAACATCTGCCCCCACCGGGAGTCGAACCCGGAACCTCTCGAGACGGCGACACCATGATACCCGGCGTACAAACCACTCGGCCACGGAGTTCGTCGATTTAGTTTTACTCGCTCCAACTCTCCCCCCGTTTTGTAAATAGTAAGATAACTTTTTCTGGTAGTAGGTTGATCAAGGTTTCTGGTTTGCAATGAAAATGCCTCGTTATTTATTACCTTTTATTTAAAGCTATAAGAAATAAAGCTATTAAAATAGCTTACGAGTATTATGACAGATTACAATTATTAGTTTATTTATTTCTCGAATGTAATAATAGGTGATATAACCACCCAAACAACAAATCCACCTAATTTCTATGCGGTGAGTAATGAACTCATTAAATAATACACTTCAGATTTCACAAGGCAAAACTACATTTATCAAAAATAAGTTTTAAAAGAGGCAACAAAAATACTCTTTAAATGGGTACAGGTTGGGCTGGATAAAAAACAGGTGGAGTTTCGATGGCTTTTACGAAGGTCATAGGCTACTACAGTTTGCAGTCATCACATTACAAACTCATACGACGAAATGTCTAAACTCACAGATTTATATTTTTAAGCATACAACTGCTAGATGTTTTAATCAAAAGAAAATTTTACTAGAAAAACAATCCATTGGTCCTCAATTTCCGCTGTGGAAATTCGACACGACCATTAAGGTCTTGGTAGCATAATTGACTAGTGGGTCCGCCCTGATAACGGAAGATCGGATCCCGTCTGTAACCTGACCCGAGTGTTTTTTTTTCTAGTAAAAGTTTCTTTACGTTTAAACTCATAGGTATGCGAATTTGGGTTCGCTCTATTAGAGCTCCGTACAATTAACCAATCCTGTTACTGTAGCTACCTAATATCACTGACTTAATTAGACTTAAATAGTTAACCTAATATCACGCAACAGACCGCGTAAGCAAGAATCATTTGTTTGTTTCCGTCACAACTACCATACAAAGTACATGATGAACCGGTATTTTCAGTATTTGTTGTTTAGCTACAACATATGGGACGTCATATAAGAAAATTTCACATTCTTGCGATATGCTGCTTGCCTATATGCTGTACTAGCGGCCCGCCCTCGCTTCGTTTTGATGTAGAGCTGAAGTGTAGACTACATACAGTTTTTGTACTTGTATCATTCACAATGACATTCATCTATGATTCTTCTTATACCTGCATGCAAAGTCTCAGCCCTTTAAAGCTTTAAAATTGACAAAGTTTCATACAAACTTTCATTCCCTATTTTATCCCCTTGGGGGTAGAGTTGAAAAATCAAAATCCTTTCTTAGATGCCTACGTCATAACATCTACCTGCATGCCAAATTTCAGCCCGATCCGTCCAGTGGTTTGGGCTGTGCGTTGATAGACCAATATGTCAGTCAGTCAGTCACCTTTGAGTTTTATGTATATATATAGATAGAAGATTTAAACAACAAATGCCCACTGAAAACGCCGACTCATAATGTACTTCATAAGTTGTGACAAAAACAAACAAATGATATATGGAACCCTAATGGAACGAGGCCAGACTCGCACTTGGCCAGTCTCTAAAGGCCTTTGCGTTCTTCAATAACTGGAAGTATCAGAATTTCTTTTTGCAACATCACGTAGTGTCGCCGCACACGAGCCACACGCCACAGCCACAAACGCCGCCACGAGAAGCTAGAAGCGGCTAAAGCGCGCGACAGCGGTCGACTAAGGTAAGGCCGTATACAGAAAGAAAGCCGAAAGCCGATCGGCGCTTATCGGCGCTTATCGGCGCCGATCCTTCCTACATAAAGGAAGCCGATTAAAGCAGATCAAGCAAAATGTCGGACTCATCGGACGATGATCTGGTTTTGTTAGAAAATGTGTATTTAAAAATGCGAAAAAAAGCTATACATCCTATAAATAGAGAAAGGAAACGTCTCGGAGAATACCATCATTTATTTGTAAAAAAATTGAAATTAGATGAACAAAGATTTTATACATATACAAGAATGATTCAAGAAATATTTTATTACATTTTGGATTTAGTGAAAAACCGTTTGATGAAAAATTGGTGCAATTGGCATAAACAACCAATCCTTCCAGAAGAAAGACTTGTCACCATTCGGTAAGTGCGAAACAAATAATTTTAGCGCTTAGTTAATAAAAGATAAAGTTATTAGATTTATAAAAAGATTATAATTTAGATTGATTTAATCTAAGGATAATAATTCAAATACGAATTATTTATTATTCGGACCAGCGCGTGTCGGCGCTTATCGGCGCCGATCAGCGCCGATCGGCGCCGGTCCATAGAAAAAAGATCAGCGCCAATAGGGGCGCCGATCGGCTTTCGGCTTTCTTTCTGTATACGGCCTAAGGGAGAGAGGGGTGGGGAATCGCGCGAGTGACGTGTGGCGGCGTTTGGTATCGGCGCATTAAGTGGCCGGTGCAAGCCACAAGAAGCGAGCAACGACGATTTGTAGCGTGTGGCGGCCACCGGCGTATCGTGTGTGGCGAGTCCATATAAAATGTATGAAAACTACAAGAAATATGCCGGTGGCGGCGTTTTGTGGTTGTGGTCGGTGGCCCGTGTGCGGCGACACTTAGTCTCGCGCCCAACCTCTAATTCAAAAATAGTGAATTTCAACGAATTTTACAGTTATATTTACACTTCCACAAAACTTATGGTAGCCAATTGAGGTACTCCACGAATTGTTGGCGTTTCACCAGTTTGAATCTTCCGTCTTTGGTTTCGACGAAGTTTTTAGGGGCGTGCTTGTGCTCTGGCGGTTCCTTCCTGATTCTCCAGTGGTCGTCGAGGAGTAGTGCGGCGTAACAGTAATTGGTATTGATGCATCGCCACCTGTTCTTCAGGTACGGAGATCGAGCGTAGTAATGGCCCTTGTACTTTAAAAGCTGTTTATCGTGGACAGTAGTTATGACTTTAACTGTGAATAAAAAAATCTTTCTATAATAAGGATGATGGAAGGATACCTAATATTTATAAGCATTTTGTGATTTAAGTGTTAAAAAAAAATCTATAAGAAGGTCTAACGATTTTGTGCGGCAAAGCTTTGATTAAGGTGACAATACCAATATACCTTCAACGGTAGTCAGCTGTATTTTAGTAATTGTGCCTTGGATCGCAAAAAGATTGTTGCACGCTGTTATTGTTAAATAGATATAGAAGAAAAAGATTTTGGGTTCATCCATTTATTACAATTATGAACGCTGATGGGGACTACTTTACTCGATAATCGCGGACAAACATACATACATACATACATACAGAGTAAACTGTGAACATTATTTTTGAAGTCTGTTAAAAATACTGTAGTTTGAGAACAGAAGATTTTTTTTTTATTTTAGTATGAGCATATCTTCATTTGAAGAGCTTTTGAGTTTATTACCACCAGTAGATTCTGGCTTGAACCTCTAAACTTAAAACTTAATTTAACACCAGTCTCTCTTTTTCATCTGTATAGAGAATGACAAGGATACACTATTGTCAAATTTAAGTTTAGGCTTAGAGAATCATGTCAGAAACGACACCCATGTCTACAAACACGATCATACAGAAAAGTCTCAGTACGGACTAAAATGGCGTCACCAATTGCGACGTAATATCGTAGGAATGCGCGATTCAAATCAGATCGGAAGTTCTTGCGGTGCATTCGTGCGAGCTCGCAGATATTTATGATGCGATGCGAATTCGCAGTCGAAACTATATCAAACTAATAACTATCAAAATAAAAAAAAGCCATAGCCAAGCTAATTGTATAAAGAATCCACCACAGAATATTTTGATCTCTGTAAAACGGTTAGAGTTTGTGGGGAAATAGAATGGGCGTAGCGAAAAACGGAATTAACATTAAGATTTTTATTTGGCAATCAAAACCAGCAATCTGTAAAACTTTAAAGTTTTGTACGGTATACGGATTTGTTTGTAGTTGTGATTTCTTGCAGTTTTTGTATTTAATCATGTCTATAAGGGGTAAAACCTTACAAATACGGTAGAAAAGCACTACAGCGCCCTCCAATCTAAATCCCATTCTCTTTTCGCACAGACTCTAACTACAGCGGGATTGGACTGAACTAAAAGTCTTCTTCTTGTTCTGAAAGTGCAGAAAATTTAACTATATTTTTAGTGGTATTAAAAACTTTTTTCTATCCAGTAAAGCAAAATGTAACATCATGTCGACTTCTCATCCACCACGGCGAGGCGACGGAAATATTCACCAGATGGCCGTCGTTCATAACGCTTAGTATACAGACTTTATTGCGTAGTAGCCGAGGTGTTTAGTTTTAAATAAAACATTTTTTTACACTTTCTAATTTTTTATTTTTACAGCTTAATTCTTTTTTTTAGTAATTTATTACTGAAAGTATTATTAATTATTCGCTCCCCCATTTTTGGAAATTCAATAATTTCTTGGTTGTTCTAAGTTAATTTTCAACTAATGCCAATATAGGATTTTCTGTAGTCTTTTCCTTCAAAATATAAAATGTTTTTTTTTGCCTAGTGGCTTCAAATATTTGTTTTTTTCTAATAAGACTCTGTAACGATGTTAGGAATAACTAGAACAACTTGGAACAACCAACAAAATATTGATTTTCCAAAAATTGGGGGGCTACCATTAAAAAAGTTTATTATCTGGTAGCTTCAAAATTTTGATTTTTCAAATAAAGCTCTGGAACAATAATCATAAAATTCAAAACGCAGGGGGCTAACTTCCCCGAGGTCTGTATGCCTGTCAAAAATTTGGTCGAAGGCGGTTCGATGGCTTGTGGTAGTCCCTGAAGCAACCAATGATGCAAAGATTCACGTTGCATTCAGGGCACTTGTATGACGTTCTGGCGGGCCTTTTATTAAACGTGCATAACCAGCACCGCGTGCATCGTGAACCTGTAGACACAGGGAAGTGGTTCCCTTCGACGTAAGGTCGTGTTCGTTGGCGTGTTACAGTCGTCGTCCTCGCTGTCGTCGTCTTCGCTGAAAATCCCTTTGTCGGTGTATTTTGAGTAGAGGAAAGGATGCATATTTGGAATACTACTTTAAAAAAAACGTATTAAACATGGATGAAGAGATAAATAAGTGAACACTGCATTTAATGTTAGAAGAACTTATATTTTATTCAAGTTAAAGTAATTAATAACTTCACAAGTTGTGGTTTAATTAAGAAGTCACAGATTGGCGTAGTTTAACCAAAGTGAATATAATTTGAAATAGGGTATTCCAAATTACAATCACCTAATGGTTAACCGGAAATACCTATTTATTTAGCTTTAAATTAAAGCATTTCAATTTCAAAAAATAACTTTAAGCTTATATTAAAACAATTATATTTTTCTAGACTTTGCAATAGTCACAAACGTAACAACCAGAGCCATAGCCAGCACATTCACTGTGCACCCAGCCTTCGCACATAAAACATTGCACCCATTGTTCCCCCCATTGATCTACTCTAAATTTTCCATCACAGAAAAAACAAGCACAATCGTTTTTCGTAGGACAGCCTTTGGGAAACGATTGTGCTTGTTTTTTAACTAAAGTTGAACTAAGTGTAACATCTTCCTCCGATTTATCCGAAATGAATGTAGCATCACTATCATGATCTGTGTTTTCTTCTTGAAATATCTTTCTTTTGGTTTTGTCACTTTGCCCTTTTCCCTTACCTTTCCCTTTTTCAGATCTACCTAGCTTACGACCACGATTTGAAGACCTTTTTTTGGAAGTAGGAACTGGCGAGAATTGAAACGGTGTTACAATGGCGTCACTGCGAGAAGGCCCCAGACGTTTTTTTTCTTCATATTCTTGCATGAATATATCTAAAACTTGTGGTTTTGTTTTTTGCATTACTTTATTTATCGTGTTATCTAGCGTAACATCAGAATCAGTCTATGTCTGTAATAGGGATGGTGAATGGGTTCCTACTTTACTTACAACTTGTGAACTACCTACAGTAGGATTACCTGGTCCTAAGGTCATCGGCTTTATTTGATACGATGGTTCTTCGATGTTTGGTGCATCGTGTTCGTTTTCATCAACAGCGTCCGCTGATTCTTGAGCTGCTACAACATAGTCAGCCTCCGTAAAAATATTTTTATTGAATGGGTAAATGCCACCAACTCTAAAGCCTTTCGCTGCAATTTCACCAGTCTGACATTTTCGATAGGCTTTGCCAAATAACTCTGAAATATCGTATGCAGTAAGTGGTCTATTGTTTTCGCGTATCCAAATACGAATTTCTTCACTGTAGTAAGTTTTTAGTGGGCCCATAAATGCTTTATCTATGGGCTGGATTTTGTGTGTGCAATGTGGGGGCAAGGAAATTAAGGTCACATGATTTTCTCTAGCTTTATCTATGAGCTCGAGATTCTTTGTATGGCTGAAATGGCCGTCAAATAGGAGAAGAACCGGCGAAGCTTCGGATGGTTTTACATAATCAAGGAAATGTTCGAACCACTGCGTGAACAAGTGCGTCTGTATCCATCCAGAAGGATGTACTCGGCCAATAGACCCTACAGGGGCGCCTTTCATCAAACTTTCGCTCATATTTTTGCGTGGAAATATCATCATTGGCGGCACAAATATACCTGCTGGACTCATACAGGTCACCACCGTTATGAGAGATCTTCTTTCAGCAGACGAAATGGCTCCAATTTGTTTTTTTCCTCGGCGACCAATCACTTTAGGATATTTGCTTTGTACAATAGACAACCCCGTCTCATCAACATTAAAAATTCTACTCGCTGCAAACCTTTTTTCTTCATAAACCTTTTCGAGAATGTTAAAAAACTCATCCATTCTTTCCTTTGTAAATCCGTTGGCTCTAGCAAAAGAAGTTCCAGTGGGCTTGCGAGTTGATAATATTTGCTTGTGCCTTGCCAGAAATCCCTTGAGCCAGTATCTACCAGCTCTTTCATCATGAAATGGATGGGGAACATTATTTTTAACAGCAAGTTGATATGCTATCTGTCTCATGTCCATTCGAGTCAAACCATATAATTTTTGTTCCATAACAAGGGCATATTTCACCAGCATATCCTCAAAAACTTTATCAAACACAGGTCTACGACCTATCTTTTTGGTAAGAGTATCTTCTAGCAACGTCTCTTTTTCGTTTGCAAGTCGGAATAAGGTGGTTCTGGGTACATTATAAGTCCGCGCTGCTTTTAAATAGCCCATTTTCTTATCTCGAACTGCTAATACCGCAGCAGCCATATTATCCTGACTCCATTTTTTGCAATTTTTATATTTACAGGCAGTTGTAGACATTTCTAAAACAAATATGAAAATACACATTAAAAAGAAAAATATAATAACGATTCAGAATACTTAAAATAGGACAGCATACTAATTTACACATAATTTGGAATATTTTCAAAAATAATAAATAATAATAATAATTAACTTCACCTATTGTATTCCAAATTAGCAATACATAGGCAATTCTTTTTTTGTGAATTTGTGTTTCGATTAATTTCTAAAATAAGTGTTGATTTCAACAACTGACATTGAGATGACACTAGACTTAAGATTTGTACAAATCTAAACACATAAATATAAGTCACACTCAAGATGCAAGCCGATTTATTACTTACTTGGAAAATTTTTTCGTCAGCACTTTCATTCCGATGTAGATTGTCACGGAACTGTCAATATGACTGCTTCTAAACCACCTCAATTTTGTTTCCTAACACATAGACTACGTAAAACTGGTATACGTTAATCGATGGCGCTTTAGTATATTTGTATATTACAGTATTCCAAATTACCAGCAGTATTCCAAATTAGCATCCTTTCTCTAATAAATTAAAAAAATACTTTACATATGAAAATACTCTTTGTAATACCGGAACTTCACTTGGCTATACGTGTTTACCATTTAAAGAAAGAAGGAAAGAAATAATTTATTGACCAATAATATTGAAAAATAGAAATAAAAGCATAAATAAAAACACAGAATAAGGTCACTAGGTCCCTGCCTTAGTACAATGCCACAACGACAACAAGGCCGCTGCGGCGCTATTATTCTGTAAACTTAACTACTTCATTTGTTAACTTGAAATCAGTCTGTCCTTTTCATTCCTTATGAAACATGATAAGGTCATACTGTTGTCAAGTTTACAAATACCAAATACGAATAGCCAAATAAAGTGCCGAAACAATTGTAACTGTACGAGCGAGGAACTATTACAACCAATAACACCGATTACAAGTCAGTAACCCCCTCAGGTTCGAGTGGTCTAGAGGCTCCAGACGCAGAGGAGACTCCCCCCGTGGGGAGATGCTATCCGCCTGGAAAACCTCTAGAGGCACTCGCTAATTCTCGGCTTGAGGTCCCCTTAGGATGTCACCGTCCCCAAACCCAGTGACGCTGTAAAGGTAATGCGACCAACAGCAAACACACTAAAAAAAAAAACAAGTCAGCATTCGGAAATGTTTCTTTTAGTACCGTGCTAAGAAACGGTTCCTATTCGTTCATAGTTCACGGACTACACAAGACTATTGTCTTCCATGGGTGGCAATCGTAAGTACTACCTATGTTTGCTTCGAGTTGGCCGTCGATGACCGTTCAAAATCTGTCACAGGCCAATCACAGGCACATCAACTGGTACGGTCAACCAATAGGGTCGTGCGGTGAGGCGGGAAAGGTGGGAGCGGCCAACCCGAAGCGGATGCATAGTAAGCATGGGAAGCTTTGAACCAAGGCCTGGTATTACAAACAGGGAGTATAGTTGTTCATAGGTACTAAACATTTCCTTATACCCCTCAGACTTAGAGCTCTAAGCCCTCAGAAAATACTCTGAGATATAGTTTAAGCAGATAGAAGGATAGAAACACTTGAGGAGCTCGTTGGCGCAGATGTATAACACATTAGGACTGCGATCGTGAAAGTTAAACAACTTCCTCAATAGTCGGTCATTGAATGAGTGCCCAGAAGTTATTATCTCGAGCTTCTCCGTACTTCAGAAGGCGCGTTAAGCAGTTGGTACCGACTGCATTTGCAGTTGTTAGCACGTACCAAACCGCACTGAGCCCGCGCGGTGAGTCATGGCCCAATTCCCCATTCCTTCCATAGGGAAGGACTGTGCCCCAGGAGTGGGGATATAAAAGGTTGATGATGATGATGATTTAGTAAAAACTCAATGAAATGGTATTGTAATTTATTTTTTACGAATGTAAGGTAAGCATTTGATAGTGTGAAGAGTCGAATTATGTCTGTATATTATTTTTTTTTTGTCGAAGTGATTTTGAAGGTTTTCGGAATCGATCGATTTCCTTTCGATAAAAATCGACATTAAGGTTTTGAACTCGGTACTATAATGGCTATTAGAAAGCGGAGGGTTTCTAATCAGAACGGGTTCAGTCGGAACTCTTTGAACTGAATATTTATTTAAAACATTATAATTTAAAAAAAATGTTAATCAGGTTCACGCAACAATCAAATTAATTTATAATAAAAAATATATTTGAAATAAATAAAAAAAAAGAAACAGACTATTTTTTATCCATTACTATCTGGATAAAAAAATTTTTTGTTTCTTTCTTATTTTGTATTCAGGGCCACTCAAATTTAAAACTCACAAAGCTGTTAAATTAGTTTACGTTTATTGAAAATGTTACAATGTACAGACTATTACTAAATTAACCATCAAACGAATGATATGAGAATCATTCACTCATATTTTAAAATTACTAAAAAAATATGTCAATATTTTTTTGGCATAAATATGATATCGTGTCTTTTTTTCCACGGAAGTATAATAAGTTAAGGTGACCAAAATTTAAATGACATTCACTGATGCGTTGCTGGTACGTTGATTCTGTTAAATTATAGATAGACTTAATAAACAACCCCTTGTATTTTTTTTGCTCGTTGAAATATCAAATATTTCTGGGATTTATGGTTTTTTTGTTTTGATTGTATGTGGTAATTTTTCATATCTTTTTCATTTGTTTGGTGAGTTTTAAAATGCATACAAAACTGTATTTTTTTGAAAATAATATCATTTCCAAATTATTTATATGAATTAAAACATCTTCGTTTTTGAAAATAGTATAGCATCGGTGTTCATTTTGACGTAGTTTGATATATAAGAATCGTCTGTTGTCGACCTCTATGTCCGTGATTAAGTTTAACACCGCATCTAGGAGGAAAATCCTTTGTTAATGTTTGGTGCAACTAAAAAAAAACATTAACTATCCTTTAAAGGATTTGATAAGCTGTTAGATGAATAAAAATGGTTGGTGAAATTAGGTCTAAACATGACGAATTCTTAATTTGAATTAAGAACTTAGGTGCAAGTGGGCCTAGGTAATTATTTTTTAATACAGTTGCTCAAAAAATGGCGTATTGCAGGGACGTATAGCGTTAGGGATGTGGGCTATTACATACTCGAGCTTTTTATTGACCTATTCCAAACTCGTGCGTTCTCTTTCCCAACTGTCAAAATAATCTCTATTAATAAGAAAAAAATCAACCACGAAGTTTTTTTAAAAACAAAACATAGAAGTTTTTATGATTTATGCGATTACAGCATTTCTGAAAAAAAGCTACTAATTTGTTTCAATATCAGATTTAATGATTTGATTCTCCTCCTCGACTCGGGTATACATTTGTCGGAACTCTTTGCAATGACAGGCTTTCCGCACTCGTAATGAAATATACTATTTTAATCAAGATTTGCAGGCTCTTTTTGGTGATGATAACATTTTAGTTAACTAGTGTGTACAATTGATACTTATATGACCGAATCATTTTACGAGCATATATTTTCCATTTTTGGTTAAAACAAACTTTTTGGGTGGATGACAGTGATCTTTAGGTTCCTTTTTAATTGTGAAATCATTGTCGAGTAGAATCGTGGAGAAGCACGTCGAGGTGTTTATGCACCTCCATCTCCTCGTCGAAAATGGCACTTTGCAGTAATAGTGACCTTTGTACTTCAGCAATTCCTTATCATGAATACTCAATATCATCTGTATATAATCTGTAACAAAAAGTAGTACATTGAAACTTTTTTTTTATTATAGCATACCAGCATTTCGTATCTACAGATTACTTACTTCAATAATTCACAAACTAATACCCCCTTATCAATAAACGAATAGTTACAGCTATTTAGGGGAATGTTACCATGTACCGTTTTTTAAGAGTCTCCGATATTTTGATCATGGCGCTTACAACAGTGACGAAATATCGGAGAGTCATAAAAAACAAGGTATATCGGAGAGTCATGGTACATGGTAACAATCCCGTAAATGGCTATAATGTTAGTGACCATGAACGTTTAAAACTAGTAGATTAGTTATTCCACATTTTAACTTAGTTCATTGAATAATGGCATTTGAGTGATATTAACAAAAAACAGCGTAGGTAAATGGTCAAAGCTTATTGTTCTTTTATTAATAGGGGGGGATGGATTTTAATTAGTTTTATTTTTATCAAGTTTGCAAATCAGATGTTTAATACTAACATTTTATATTCTTATTTAAGACACCACTAAATACACATTGAGTGGAGACCGCGACTCGGTAAACGTAGTGTGGGACGCCCTGAGACAAGATGGGATGATGACATTCGTAGGCTGGCTGGAGTGGGCTGGATGAGAGTGGCAGAAAATCGGGAGCAGTGGCGTGCATTAGGAGAGACCTAAGTCCAGCAGTGGACGAGCATGGGTCGATGATGAAATACACATACACAATTTTCTATCTATAAAATACTTTTTTACTTTGAAGTAGGAAGAAAATTATTGATTGATAATTATAAATCTTTTAGAACTATGTCAAATATTATTTTTCCTGTAAAGGCAACTCAATGTTTAGTGCAGTCGATAAAATTCAAATTTCAAAAAACAGGTTAAGAGCGGGTTAAAGTCGCACTTAAACGATTCTGTACCATTACTTCAGCATATTATTAAATGTTAATAATACTATTATAGGTATCATTAGGCAAACAAAAATGTCAACGTGAATAAAGACAATCAGTCTTTTGAAAATGTTGCTAATTTCGGCAAATGCATTTAATATATTCATGAAGTACTAGGATGGACGACCATACTTAGTTATTCGTTAATAGCTATCGATTTTTAATGTGTGATTAAATGTTTCAAACACAGTATAACTCTACATAAACTTTGAAACTTTCGCGTTAAAAATGACATTTCACGGGTTCTAACCAATGATATTAAATAGCCTAGATACACCGACACGAACAAAATCGTGGCCGAAACCTGTCCAAAAGGTACATTGGACGATCCACGGAGCTCCACACGCAGTTCAAGCACTTCTTGATTGGGACACATTTTGAGCGCTCGTGGTGTATCTAGGGTATTTAATATCGTTGGGTTGAAACTCGTACAATAGTAAAGCGATTGATACGTTGCTGTCATGTCTCCGCATCCGATGATGAATCTTTCGATCTATCCGCGTCTTAGAATCCAGCATTGGCATAAACAAAATTACCGTTTTGTTCGAAGTCGGGTAAACTCCAGAATACGGTCATGTTTCGTACGGAAACCGTTAGTGTTGTGTGTAAGGGTAGTTGGAAAAAAAGGGTGTTGGTGGAGGAAGATTAGCCATCGGAAGCGAAGACGTATCAGCAGCGCATCAGTCGCCCGTCACCACGACCGGTTTAACCTGGTCGAAACGTCGGGGTAAAGAAAGTATAAGTCGCGGCACGGAACTCTAGCACAGACCGTTATTGAACGTTATTAAGAGGTAAAAATTAAGATGTCTTGAGGGGAAACGAGGTGCGCGGGTGGGAGTGCGTTGCGCCGATTGGCTCTCCAGGCGTACCCATGCGCAGCTATCCCCTCCGCGTTTTGTTGAGTTACGTGCTGTACGAAAACCTTTATTGTAGTAAAGATTTACGCGTTTTATACTCTGAAATGTTATTTTTACAATGTACATTGTCCTTTTTGATGCAAGCTATAATTTGCAAATGTTATTTGTGGTGGAGAGAGACTGGTTACCTGTATTATAGAGGTTTTTATTACCTATCCCAGGCACCAGCGATCCTAAACCAAGTATATTTTAATTTTTTAAGCATTTTGCTGCTAGATCTTTAAATTGTGGGTTATCTACAATGCGAAGAGATGGCGCTGCCATGCAGCCTTAGAATTGCTAGAGAACATTCGACACAGCCATCAGGGTGGCGGTAGCATAATCAGTACATTCGCCCGGATAGCGAAGGGTTCGGGTTCGAGTCCCGTTGCTACCTGGTCCGCGTTGAAATTTTTTCTAGTAACATTTTCTTTAAATTTTTACTATTAGCTTGGCTTATCTACATGTACCTTTGTTATTTATTTGGCTTGTGGAGAGAAATAAATAAATTTGATTATAACATAAAATAATCAGTTTATTGCTTAAGCTACCTTACATTCACACAAAAAATATCTAAACATAGTAAAAAGTCTATATTTTAATATTATTTCTAATAAAAAATATTTAAAACCATCCACAACTTTCAGAATTTATTTTTTTTATTTATGCCAAAGTATTTTTATTATATTTTATAAAAGCATGAAACTGCTTTTCACTCGTCGAAAACGTTTCACTCGGTCAAGATAACGGCTGGACCATGTACTGTTGACCATGCATCTCACAAGTATATAGCAGACGAGGCACATATTGTCTACAAAACCTTCGAAGATATCCCCGAAATAATGTATCCGAAAAATTTGTTATTGACTATACAAACACGGTATACACTATGCCCCACGAGCAAAACAGCTCCCCCTAAAGCTTTCCAGCAAGTGAGAGGACCCACCGCAATTTCAACCAAATACTGTGGTAACTAAGACGATTTTCAGTTGATAATAATGCAATCCCTTTGTCGTCACCACGTAAGCCGGTCTAAGGCATGCTTCCCTTGAGGCTTTGCGTACAAATGAACAAGATTGTGCCCACAGAGTAAGGTTGTCAAACGGTCGGTAATCGTCTGGATTCTTCAGACACTCTTGTGATATGAAGAATCCCAACAAACGGACAGGACAATACACTTATCGTTAAACTTGTGCCACAACTTTATTTGATTGGTATACTGGACGTGGACTTCAAGCATTGACTGCGAGATATTAAGAAGTCTCCATCTGGCAACCCTGACACGGAGCGGCAACGTTGCGTTTGCCTATACGCTCATACTTTTCTGATACGTACTCTGGAGGCAGTTTATTTTTACAATACTTATAAACAACGCAATACTTTTGAGGTTTTATAGAGTTAAACGATGAATCCGAGGCGATGATTGTGCTTTGTAGGTTGGTATTTGATCGGTGAACTATTTGTTGGCTGTAGTTTTAGTGTCTTTAGTGTTTTCATCGGTGCTATCGTAAAATTTGCCTGTATCTGCGATTGTTGTATTTGGGATTGAACTCGGAGTTGGGTTTGAAGTTGGCGACAAAATATTTGTTGCAGCTGAAGGGATCGTGACCGTCTCAATTTTAGGTTTGAGTTTCCTGCCTTGGTTGGTGAGTTTGGCGCGTCTGAACGTGCCGTTTTCGGTCCTGTAAAAGATTGCGGGCTCGTGGTCATGAGCTCTCGGTTCCTTCTTCAGGGTGTTCTTGGATTCCAACACGACGCTCACGTAACAATGGCTGGTGTTAATGCAACGCCAAATTCTCGCCCTCCTGCTGCACTTCGCGTAGTAATGACCCTTGTACGTCAACAAAAGTTTGCCTTGATCTGTCAACATGTACTGAACTGGAAATCAATTAACGCATGCTTTAGCATTAAACAATATACGCGATAAATGTAAATAAAATGTTAATGTTTATATTTTTTAAGCATTTAACTGCTAGATGTTTAAATCTAAAGAAAAGTTTACTACATAAATTCCACGCGGACCAGGCAGCAGACGAGACTCGAACCAGCACCCTTCGATATCCGGGCGAATGTACTGATTATGCTACCGCCACCCTGATGGCGTGTCGAATTTTCTCTAGCCTTAGGCTGCAAGGCAGCGCCATCTCTTCGCATTGTAGGTAACCCACAATGTCAAATGAATACTTTTACAAGTATTAAGTACAAAGAAGAAATAGCAATTATAGTCATGTTTTATGTTTTAAGCATTTAACTACTGGATGTTTAAATCTAAGGAAAAGTTTACTAGAAAAAAAACAGCGTTTTGCAGCCTAAGGCTAGAGAAAAATTGTCACGGCCGTCAGGGCCGCGGTAGCATGATGGTCAGTGCATTCGCCCGGATAGCGAAGGGTGGGTGTTCGAGTCCCGTCTGCTGCCTGGTACGCGTGGAATTTTTTCTAGTAAACTTTTCTTTAGAAATAAAATGTTTATTAGTAAAGTCAATTTGTCTCACGGTAGCAGGTCTGGATTCGCCCCAGCACCAATCACTCTTCGGGTGATGGAACTGCCTGTACCGCCTTATGTTAGGGAATGTTTTTTATACGAGGCGCAACAGATTACCTGACCCTACCTGATGTTAAGTGTATGTGGAGTCCAGTCGCGTAGATACTTGATGCGGTGAAGTGCCTCTGCTCCTTGCCGGCCTGAACCCAATCCCCTACCTCGCGGAGCCCTACTCACAATAAGGTGAACTCGGTCTTCTGTAAGGATCTCTCTTAAATCGAGTAAAAGCTTACACTCAGACTTCCAACTTGAATTTGGGTATATACAGTTCAGTGCTGTATACTATTTTATGTGACAGTCAAAACTAAAGTTTTCCTTTATTATTATTTCGGTGAAATAAAGTTTCATGACGTGCACTTATATTGGAAAGTGATTCAAATGTATTTTACCCTTGTTGTAAGGGAAAAACACACAAATATTTTGTTAAAATTTTTATTCGGTATTGAACAATATTATAGCATAGTAATGAGAAAAGCTGTAAACATTATGAAATTAAAAACTATATTATATAATATTCAGATTGTTAGGCAAATTAAAAAAAAAGTGGTTTTATCTAGATAATCATGGGAGGCATGCCAAGATGCAGGAACGGCTGCCAGTAGTGCCAGATATCGTTGCCAACTATGTACCGCTTGTGTGTAAACTATGTACAGATCTACATTTAAGTAGATGAAGCATGTCATGTGCTTCAACTTGTATGAATAACGAGCGTGTCAGATTTTGAGAAACCATTATTATGGGGCAAAAAATCATGTACCCCAGCCACCCGTTCCAATTCTATTGTTTTCAACTCAATTTGTCACATTTAGATTTTTTTTTTTGCGATTGACCTCATGTCGAGAACGGTGACGTGAATAAAAATATAAAGTATCGTTAAATGGGGACCTTCGGTCACCCTTTTGACATGTTTTTGGCACGCAAAATACATACTTATTTCGATCAATGTCTGTGGATATATGTCATACACCAATCCGCACTGGGCCCGCGTGGTGGGTCATGGCCCAATCTCCCTGTTCCATCCACAGGGAAGACCTGTGACCTAGCAGTGGGGACATTAATAGGCTGATGATGATGATGATATGTCATCTATGGTAAAAACCTATTATTGTTCGTAATGACCTCTACGGACCGCCACCTAGACAGATTCTGTAATAATTCTTTTGATTAGACTTTCGTTTTGATTTCTCAGAATAGCCGATCTCTACTTATCGATGCTTTTTTATTGTTATAAAAGTTGGAGTAAGACTGCTTGCGGGGCATCTCAGAAGTTAGAACATGCTCCTAGAGAATTTAAAAAGAGACAACAGATTCCTCACTCAAGGGATGATCGCTTTAGATAAAGCTTGTAAGACTCTTACGGCCATGAGCATGAACTACGGGTGTGTTTTAGTCAGTAATAGCCTGTCATAACCTTGCAGCTGGTAGGCCTGTAGGGTATCCATGAGGATTTCACACCCGCTCCCCCGCCTGGGAGGAAACAAAGACATATCTGCCCAGATTTGTACCTCGTTACAAATTATATATAAAAAAAAACATCTAAAATTATTCTAAAACAAAATCACTCATCAAAATCTCAATAAATTCAAAAGAAATTGGTGAATATCTCAATTAAAATATTTCGAAAAAGAGAATCTCAATCAGTCTAAAGAAACGTTATTAAATTTATTTTCTTAATTGGGACCAACTATGGATAACGTTTGTCCATTGTCTTTTGGACAATTTGGCGTATTTTTCTACACATAATTAAAGGCATGATAATACTTGAGGTACAAGATCGGGCAAAGTTGTATAGAGAAAAGCATGGATCCTTTCTATACAAAATAATAATGACTATAACGGCCGTACTGAAATAATTTTTAGAGGTCACGGAAATATTGATTTCTTCATTTGTGAATGGGAAGACTTTAGGTACTCACCATGAACCTTATTTGTATTTGAGATACGTAACAGACAGTCCGAAGATTTCTTTATCATCTACTATGATTTACTTATTTGTATTTGAGATATCGTCCGTCACGAGTACGTATCATCTTCATCGGTTCATGGTCGTGATCCTTAAGTATTTTGAGAATTTTATAGTTGTCTCCGACCAAGACGGCCGCTCTGCACTTCGGGAAGTTGGTGCAACTCCATCGACTTCCTTCTCGAGTCAAGTACATTTTATAATGCGTGTAGCCGTTGTACAATAGTTGAGTCTTGCCATTGGTAAGCGTAATTATTTCTCCTGCAAAAGAATAGTTGTAAATTTGCAAGTATTTTTATGATGTAACCAATTTAAAAAGGGTTTTTTTTGGACTGGGCTAGAGAACGAGAAACTTATAAGACATAAAACCAGTTGCAACCTTACCCGTGGCGATAATAAACCAGAATAAAAACCCACTCGGCCCAAATTAAAGCATATGACTGTACTTACGATGAACTTTATTTGTATTTGAGATGCACACAGTCCGTAAACTTCTTTAATACCTGTGATAATTTCTTTATTTGTATTTGAGATATCGTCCGTCACGAGTTCGTATCATCTTTATCGGTGTGTGGTCGTGATTATTGAGTATCTTAAGTACTTTATGGTTGTCTCCGACCAAGATGGCCGCCTTGCACTTCGGGAAGTGTGTGCATCTCCACCGACTTCCTTTGAGGGTCATGTACAATTTATAATGCGTGTAGTTGTTGTACATCAGCTGAGTCTTGCCATTGCTAAGCGTAATCAAATGTCCTGTAAACGCATAGTTGTAAATTTTTCAAGTATCTTTATGGTGTTACCTATTTCAATGGGTTATGTTGGATTGGGCTAGCGATAAGATACTTGAGGAACTGGCGAACAAAATGGTATAAAAACTTTTTTTTACAGTCCGGAGGTTTCGGGCCCGTTGGATTTGAATCTCAAATAATTTTCGATCAAACCACCTAAAGCAGTGTTAAAATTACTAAATTTATAAATTACAAACCATGCCAAAACCTCACTGTAGGTATGTCATACAGTTTTATACAGCGTCTTTAAAATTTTATTTTATGTAATTATACCGTCTTGTTCGCCAGCTCTTCAGTCTTGTTATAATACAAAGTACCTGTTGCAACCTTACCCGTGGCATTAATAAACAGTAAAGTTGATAAATGTTAAGAAAATTTTACAAGAAGATAATCCACTCGGTCAAGGTTGCAGACAGGATCTCCCAGACATTAATAGGCTGATGATGATGATGATATTGTACACATAATCATAATTTAAAAGTTTTCAGTCTGAAACTTTATTTTCTTTCAAAGTATATTCACTTCATTAATTATTAAAAGTATTTACAAAATTACAATTGGTAAAATAAGTATTATTATGAAATAAAAAATGGTCTGATTTTATGAAACCACGATACAATTGAAACTTTTAAAATTATTAAAAAAAAGACCTTTTTCGGCTGGGATTCGAATCCGAGCCGCCTGCGTGGCAGGCAAGCGTTCTACCACTGAACCACCGATGCTTGTTGATACAGTCTAATTTTTTTTATAACAATAAAGAATGTAATGCGAAATGCTAAAATTTAACGAGAATAGTGGCGATGTTACAAAAGTTTCACTTTAATAAATAAAATAATTGTATTGTTGGTAAGCCCGCTTAGCCAATCGTAAAGATGAGTAATTCGTTTTCTGCACACGTGTTCATTAACTGAATTGATGCGTTGTCCCTGACTTTAAATTTAGGGGAATGAACTAGTGTATCTCCCGTCTGTGGTTCTGATGAAGACTCTCGGTGGATGCTTGTGAACTCTGGGTTCCCTCTTGATAGTTCCGTCAGGTTGAAGATTAACTCCGACGTAACACTTTTTGGTGTTGATGCAACGCCACGAATTCTGGGTGTACGGTTTTCTGGAGTAAAAGTGTCCTCTGTATTTCAGATACAGAATATTTTTGGTGGTCGTTATCAGTTCCACTGTAAAAGCAATCAACTGTTGTTATTACATTTTTCGTGTAACAAGCATTAATTTGCTACATGTTTTTGTGTAAAGAAAATGTCTCTACAAAATTGAACACGGCCCAGGTTAACTTTTTCCAGCTCCAGCAATAACTGAGTTTTTCTAGTATGAATTCTCAAACAGATTTTCCGAATATTTGTTATGGAAATATTAATTTTATAATTAATCATCATCATTAATTAATTCCATAACAAATATCTATAAACGGACTTCTCAATGATGTATACAGCAACAGCAAAGTAAACGGAATAATGGTAATAACAATTACCAGATTATTCTTTAAGCATTTCAAATTCAATAGATTGATATAATAATATATTGATTGTACATTGAATGCACAGAACAAACACTATTTACATTGTCATAGGTCCACTTGCAGCAATTTTGCTGAATCTCAATTTTAATAAAACTAGATAGGTAAGTATATACAATGATGTCATTTGATATTGACGTTTTGTCATTTTTATATGGAATAGATCTAGTTTTAGCTGAATCGAGATTTAGCAATTTTTTTGCAAGTGGCCTTTTAATGTTTACTTGATCTTAGTCTCTATCATATTTTTTTGATATTTTATATTCAAAAAATCCTAATCATATATATATATTTTTTTTAATAATGACCTTTGCTATTATGAATAAACACAATAAATTTAAATTAATATGTATTTTATATAAGTATATTTATATAAAAATACATATTAAACAACCGTGACTGGAGTACAAATACTCGAATTCTTGACACAAACATCTGCCCCCACAGGGATTCGAACCCAGGACGGGGCCTCTCGAGTTGGCGACCAACGCCTTGAAACCCGGCGTATAAACCACTCAGCCACGGAGGTTGTCAATGTCAACGTAGAGCGTGCGTATGTTTCAGACAGGTTTGAATACGAACTAGACTAGAAGAAATTCGGCACGCCCAATAAGCGAGCATATTTGGTAAGTGTTACCGCCGGGATCCCTCTTTTGAATCCGGGACCCCTCTTTTGAATCCCGTCTGTAAGCTGTACTGAATCTACAATTGGTAAAATAAGTAATAATATGAAATAAATTGGTGTGGTTTCCATTCCACTCCAATCCACGATACAAGATCATTAAAAAAAAGTCCTTCTTCAGCTAGGATTCGAACCCGGGCCACCTGCGTGGCAGGCGAGCTTTCTACCTTTGAACCACCGATGCTTGTTGATACAGTCTGATTTTTTTCATAACAACAAAAAATTCACTGCTACATGCTAAAGTAGAACGAAAAAAGTGGCAATGTTACAAAAGATTCACTTTTAATAAATAAAATAATTGTATTGTTGGTAAGCCCGCGTAGCCAATCGTGAAGATGAGTAATTCGTTTTCTGCACACGTGTTAATTAACTGAATTGATGCGTTGTCCCTTACTTTAAATTTAGGGGATTGAACTAGTGTATCTCCCGTCTGTGGTTCTGATGAAGACTCTCGGTGGATGCTTGTGAACTCTGGGTTCCCTCTTGATAGTTCCGTCAGGTTGAAGATTAACTCCGACGTAACACTTTTTGGTGTTGATGCAACGCCACGAATTCTTGGTGTACGGTTTTTTGGAGTAAAAGTGTCCTCTGTATTTCAG
The DNA here is from genome assembly GCA_902850365.2 of Chilo suppressalis. NCBI lineage: Eukaryota > Metazoa > Arthropoda > Insecta > Lepidoptera > Crambidae > Chilo > Chilo suppressalis. The sequence continues at coordinate 5,041,418 of OU963906.1, read as the reverse complement.
ATACAGAATATTTTTGGTGGTCATTATCAGTTCCACTGTAAAAGCAATCAACTGTTTTTATTACATTTTTGTGTAACAAGAATTAATTTGCTAGATGTTTTTGTCTAAAGAAAATGTCTCTACAAAATTGAACACGGCCCAGGTTAATTTTTTCCAGCTCCAGCAATAACTGAGTTTTTTTAAGTATGAATACTCAAACAGATTTTCCGAATATTTGTTATAGAAATATCTAATAACGAACGACTTCTCAATGATGTATACAGCAACAGCAAAGTAAACGGAATAATGGTAATAATAATTACCAAATTTGTTTCTTAGGTTTTCACGCACATCACTCATTAAATAAAACTAGTTTTCACGGGTTAATGCACGAAACTTTATTTATTTATTGACGTTTCGTAGCCTTTACAGACTACGTCGTCAAATAAAAGTTTGATTCTGACGACGTAGCCTGTACAGGCTACGGACGTCAATAAATAAATAAAGTTTCGTGCATTAACCCGTGAAAACTAGTTTTATTTAATTACCAGATTATTCTTTGAGCATTTCAAATTTAATAGATTGATATATATTGATTGTACATTGAATGCACAGAACAAACACTATTTACATTCTTAGATTAAAACAAAAAGGGTAGATACGGCACTAGCCTCACAAAAGTGATCCGCATGAATTGTGAGCCACGACCCTAATCGCTTTAGTCACAACTTGACATGCAAACGACATACATGTGAACGCCAAAAATAAATATTGCTAATATTTTGTGTTTATATGATAAAACAATACCTAAGTGTGTTTTTAAAAAGTGCTCAAATTGCTCAAGAACTAAAAATTAAACCCACGGCATCACTTTTCATTCGTAAGTACTATAAAATATATTTTTTCATAAAAAATGCTGTTTGTTTTGAATCTTATTCGGTAGTGACGTCGAGTACTGGTCGCGTGATTGGTCGATAGTGCAGTGACGCGGATCTCGCCGTCTCGTTCGCGCTGCCGTTGAAACTTAACGTGCTGTTTCGTTCGGGTCGGTAATGCAGTGACGCGGATGTCGCCGTCCCGTTCGCGCTGCCGTGGGATCAGTTTTTGTTTGATGCAAGTATGAGCGTACCGTATCTACCCTTTTTGTTTTAATCTAAGCTTACACTGTCATAGATCCACTTGCAGCAATTTCGCTGTATCTCAATTTAAATAAAACTAATATTAAGTATATACAATGATGTCACTTGACATTGACGTTTTGTCATTTTTATATGGAATAGATCTAGTTTTAGCTGAATCGAGACTTAGCAATTTTTTTGCAAGTGACCTTTTAATGTTTACTTGATCTTATTCTCTATCATATTTTTTTGATATTTTATATCCAAAAAATCCTTATCATATAAATATATTTTTTTAATAATGACCTTTGCTGTTATTAACAAACACAATAAATTTAGCTAATAATAAATAAATATTTCCAACACTCACACCAATAAGCCTACCCCAAAGTAATTAATCACTGTAGGCTATAGGCTTGTGTTATGGGATACTAGAGTAACAGATAGAATACATATATAAGTATATTTATATAAAAATACATATTAAACATGCATGACTGGAGTACAAATGCTCGAATTCATCACACAAACATCTGCCCCCACCGGGATTCGAACCCGGGACCTCTCGAGTTGGCGACGGACACCTTGAAACCTTATAAACCACTCCACCTTATAAACCACTCCACCTTATAATTCACGAAAGTCGTCAATACCAACGTAGAGTGTGGTTATGTTTCAGGCAGGTTCGAACCCGCACTAGACTAGAATAAATTCGGCACGCCCAATAAGGTAAGTGTTTCCGCCGGGATCCCGGGAGTGCCGAAGGTACTCTTTTGAATCCCGTCTGTAAGCTGTACCGAATGAAATTGTTTTTAGTAAAGATTTCTTAAGATTTATAAGTCTAGCAGTTAAATGAATAAAAAAAATAACTGTAAAGTTTTTTCAGAATCCTGTTCATTTGTTTAAGTTCGTAAATGATGAATAAATACATAATTATGCATAGCTGGAGCAGTCAGACATCTGTTAATATTGTTACTGAATAACAGTATCGTATAAAACATAAAGAACTGATACCAGAAAAAATTGTATTTGACACGAGTTGCACCTTACATCCTGTCTCTTCCAGCAATCTCATCTATCTCATCATATCTCATCTCATCTCAGTAAAATACTATTTGGTATATTGCACACAGAATCATAAGTTAAAAGTTATCAGTCTGAAACTTTATTTTCCTTTTAAGTATACTAACTTCATTAAATATTGAAAGTATTTACAAAATTACAATTGGTAAAATAAGTATTACTATGAAATAAAAAATGGTCTGGTTTTATGAAACCACGATACAATTGAAACTTTCAAAATTATTAAAAGAAGTCCTTCATCGGCTGGGATTCGAATCAGGGCCGCCTGCGTGGCAGGCGAGCTTTCTACCACTAAACCATCGATGCGTGTTGATACAGTCTGAATTTTATCAATAATAATAAAGAATGTAATGCGAAATGCTAAAGTTGAACGAGAATAGAGGCGATGTTACAAAAGTTTCACTTTAATAAATAAAATAATTGTATTGTTGGTAAGCCCGCTTAGCCAATCGTGAAGATGAGTAATTCGTTTTCTGCACACGTGTTCATTAACTGAATTGATGCGTTGTCCCTGACTTTAAATTTAGGGGATTAAACTAGTGTATCTCCCGTCTGCGGTTCTGATGAAGACTCTCGGTGGATGCTTGTGAACTCTGGGTTCCCTCTTGATAGTTCCGTCAGGTTGAAGATTAACTCCGACGTAACACTTTTTGGTGTTGATGCAACGCCACGAATTCTTGGTGTACGGTTTTCTGGAGTAGAAGTGACCTCTGTATTTCAGATACGGAATATTTTTGGTGGTCATTATCATTTCCACTGTAAAAGCAATCAACTGTTTTTATTACATTTTTCGTGTAACAAGCATTAATTTGCTTGATGTTTTTGTCTAAAGAAAATGTCTCTACAAAATTGAACACGGCCCAGGTTATTTTTCCAGCTCCAGCAATAGCTGAGTTTTTCTAGTATGAATTCTCAAACAGATTTTCCGAATATTTGTTATGAAAATAAAATATTAATTTCATCATTAATTAATTCCATAACAAATATCTATAAACGGACGACTTCTCAATGATGTCTACAGTAACAGCAAAGTAAACGGTATAATGGTAATAACAATTACCAGATTATTCTTTAAGCATTTCAAATTCAATAGATTGATATATATTGATTGTACATTGAATGCACAGAACAAACACTATTTACATTGTCATAGGTCCACTTGCAGCAATTTTGCTGAATCTCAATTAAAATAAAACTAGATAGGTAAGTATATACAATGATGTCATTTGATATTGACGTTTTGTCATTTTTATATGGAATAGATCTAGATTTAGCTGAATCGAGATTTAGCAATTTTTTTGCAAGTGGCCTTTTAATGTTTACTTGATCTTATTCTCCATCATATTTTTTTGATATTTTATATCCAAAAAATCCTAATCATATAAATATTTTTTTTAATAATGACCTTTGCTATTATGAATAAACACAATAAATTTAAATTAATATGTATTTTTATATAAGTATATTTATATAAAAATACATATTGAACAACCGTGACTGGAGTACAAATACTCGGATTCTTCACACAAACATCTACATCCACCGGGATTCGAACCCGGGACGGGACCTCTCGAGTTGGCGACCAACGCCTTGAAACCCGGCGTATAAACCACTCAGCCACGGAGGTTGTCAATGTCAACGTAGAGCGTGCGTATGTTTCAGACAGGTTTGAATCCGAACTAGACTAGAAGAAATTCGGCACGCCCAATAAGCGAGCATATTTGGTAAGTGTTTCCGCCGGGATCCCTCTTTTGAATCCGGGATCCCTCTTTTGAATCCTAAGCTGTACCGAATCTATAAAGGTGTGGTTTCCATTCCACTCCAATCCACGATACAAGTGAGATTTTTAAAATCATTAAAAAAAAGTCCTTCTTCAGCTAGGATTCGAACCCGGGCCACCTGCGTAGAAGGCGAGCTTTCTACCTCTGAACCATCGATGCTTGTTGATACAGTCTGATTTTTTTCATAACAACAAAAATTCACTGCAACATGCTAAAGTTGAACGAAAGAAGTGGCAATGTTACAAAAGATTCACTTTTAATAAATAAAATAATTGTATTGTTGGTAAGCCCGCTTAGTCAATCTTGAAGATAAGTAATTCGTTTTCTGCGTTCGTGTTCATTAACTGAATTGATGCGTTGTCCCTGACTTTAAATTTAGGGGATTGAACTAGTGTATCTCCCGTCTGCGGTTCTGAGAAAGACTCTCGGTGGATGCATGTGAACTCTGGGTTCCCTCTTGATAGTTCCGTCAGGTTGAAGATTAACTCCGACGTAACAGTTTCTGGTGTTGATGCAACGCCACGAATTCTTGGTGTACGGTTTTCTGGAGTAAAAGTGGCCTCTGTATTTCAAATACAGAATATTTTTGGTGGTCGTGATCAGTTCCACTGTAAAAGCAATCAACTGTTTTTATTACATTTTTCGTGTAACAAGCATTAATTTGCTTGATGTTTTTGTGTAAAGAAAATGTCTACAAAATTGAACATGGCCCAGGTTAATTTTTTCCAGCTCCAGCAATAACTTAGATTTCTAGTATGAATTCTCAAACAGATTTTCCGAATATTTGTTATGGAAATATTTATAAACGGACGACTTCTCAATGTTGTATATAGTATCAGCAAAGTATACTTATTCTTTAAGCATTTAAAATTTAATAGATTGATATATATTGATTGTACATTGAATGCACAGAACAAACACTATTTACATTGTCATAGGTCCACTTGCAGCCATTTTGCTGAATCTCAATTTAAATAAAACTAGATAGGTATATACAATGATGTCACTTGACATTGACGTTTTGTCATTTTTCTATGGATTAGATCTAGTTTTAGCTGAATCGAGATTTAGCAATTTTTTTGCAGGTGGCCTTTTAATGGTTACTTGATCGTATTCTCTATCATATTTTTTTGATATTTTATATCCCAAAATACCTAATCACATAAAACCATTTTTCTAATAATGGCCTTTGCTATTATGAATAAACACAATGAATTCAGCTAATAATAAATAAATATTTCCAACAATCACACTAATCAGCCTAGCCCCAAATTAATCACTGTAGGCTTGTGTTATGGGATACTAGGGTAACGGATAGAATACATATACAAGTATATTTATATAAAAATACATATTAAACATGCATGACTGGAGTACAAATGCTCGTATTCATCACACAAACACCTGCCCCCACCGGGATTCGAACCCGGAACCTCTCGGGTTGGCGACACCTTGAAACCCGGCGTATAAACCACTCAGCCACGGAGGTTGTCAATGTAGAACTGAAATCACGATGAGAAGCAACCAGTTTGCGTCGACTAGAAAAGAATGTTATGGGTTTTTGTCATCCGTACCCCAAAGCACGAACAACTAGCGAAATAATATTCGTATCGCCATTTCAAAGTTTTTATGGAAACTGCTACTTTTTTCTTGCGCCCGTTCGCTGCTTAGTTTATATAGAAATTTGACTAAATGTTGGTGATACAAATATGGATCTGTCAAAGCTAGTGTTTGGGGGTACAGGACAACATCAATACTAAAAAACTCCCCCTCAGGTCCGTGTGGTCTAGAGGCTCCAGACGGAGAAGAGACCCCCCGCGGGGAGGAAAATCTGAAAATAAAGTCTCATCCCCTTCAGTAAATGCTTCCTTCACAACCGATCCATCTTCGTATGGTTTCTTGTGTTTTGCCAATATATGTGATATTTTAAATGACGCGATCGTAGCAGCTTTTGATTGTTTGGCTGGTCTTGTGAACATGGTTTGTGCTTTTTTCAAACAATTAATAATATAATAATAAGAATTTTCGCGCTTTGGTTCCGTTGTTCCATATTAATAAATACTTTTGATAGGCCTTCACAATGCAGTCGTTAGCATCCACTAAATAGAGATTCTATTTCTATTTTGTTGGTAGATTTTCTTAATGTGCGGTAAACACAAAAGTAACTAGATGTGCGGTAAACACAAAATTTTAACAGCATGTAGTTGGTCGGTTGGTTGGACCAACTTCATGCTGTTAAAATTTTGTGTTACAGTGATGCGCGCGCATCTTAAAATTTTACTCTCATCATTTTTTCATAACGCGCCTAAAGAAGTATAACTTCAAAAAACTTCTCGAGATCTACTCAAAAAGCATTCGCGATCGAACGTTTGAGCACCACTGGTCTAGAGGCACTCGCCAATTCTCGGCTTGAGGTCCCCTTAGGATCTCACCGTCCCCAAACCCAGGTACGCTGTAAGGTCATCTGCGACCAACAGCATACACACTCAAAAAAAACTTATAAAAAAGACAAGACCAAAAAGGTTTATGATATCTGAAGTATCAAAAATGACAGCTGTCAGAATTCCAATTCGAATTAAAAATCAGATTATAAAAACTTAGTATTTATAATAGGCGAAATTAAATAAAAACCAATTTTCTTTGTTAATTTTTTATTAAAGTAATTACATGATTTGCATATTTTTTGTCTGTTTATTATTTTTAGATTTTGTATTATGTTAGTCATCTTGATGAAATGAGAAATACCACATTTTGTACTGAAAAAAAAAATGGGTGCGTGTACTTATGTAGGCGCGTGAGAAGTTATCCTTCTTTGGCATCGTTTAAAATTAGTTTTTAATTGCATGCAAATAATTAATTACAATAAATTAATAAAAAGTCTGGAAAAGGACACAGTCAATAAAGTTCAGTTTTAATTTGAAAAAATAAATAAATAATCAAAATATTCAATTAAAATCGCTACTGAATATAATTTATTAGAACATATGTGATTTGTACTTGTATGAAACTCAAACACGTATTCCGAATATACAAACTAGAAACATGTGGATAAATATTATAAATATGAATACCTATAACTGTTACTTTATTACAATAATAACATAAAAGTAACATTGAAAAATAAAGATGTGGTTTTTGGTTCTACTACACCAATGGTCAAGAGATGGCGCTGTAGTCTCCTGAATCGCGCTTTGGTTCCGTTGTTTCAGATTAATAAATACTTTTGATAGGCCTTCACAATGCAGTCGTTAGCACCCACTAAATAGAGATTCTATTTCTATTTTGTTGGTAGATTTTCTTAATGTGCGGTAAACACAAAAGTAACGCATGAAGCTGGTCGCTAAAGCGACCAACTTCATGCTGTTAATTTTTTGTGTTACAGTGATGCGCGCGCATCTTAAAATTTCACTCTCATCATTTTTTCATAACGCGCCTAAAGAAGTATAACTTCAATAAGAATTACATTAACATTTTTTAAACTGAACAATGAATTGTTAGTTATAACTTATTTGGAAGTTCAGCGGGGTGAAGATTGAAACATGTAGGTACGATTAGAAATGAAAGTCTATTTCATGTTTCAAACTTGCCCGACTTGCAAATCATGAACCAGATATTATTTTTTACGTATTAGTTTCATTTTCGACTTTAAATCGGTATTATTTTTCACTAAAAAAATATTTCATCCATTTACGTGAAAATTACATCGTCCAAGTAAACAATAAGCAAAATTGCCAAATGGCAAGTATCTCTCATTGAACAAAAAAGAATCATTCAAATCGGATAGGAAATCTTGAAATAATCAGTGCACATTATGAACACAGTATCGTGAAAATTACATCATCCAAGTAACAAAAGTGCATATCAAATTTAATCTACTGAACCAAACTGAATAAAATTTTTATGGGACTAAATGGCAACTATACCGCATCAAACAAAAAAATAATCATGTAAATCGGATCAGAAATGTCGGAGTAATCGGTGTACATATATAAAAAAAAACATACCGACCTTATTGTGAACCTCCTCCTTTTTGAATTCGATCAAATACTTGTAAAATACTTGTAGTTTACGTAAAATGATGCATGTTGACTCTTTTGATGAGTTTAATTATACGATTTTGAGTGTTATTTATATGGAACCCGAATGGACTCGACATAGGCTGTGTTAGGCAGGTTTGGGAAAAGTTTTATAAATTACGTCAAAAGTAATGTTCTTTTTATGTATTAAAAAGGGTTCTTCCAAAAATTTTTTTTAATGCTGTGTTTTATTTTATCTATTTTTATTATATACTTGTTGTTCCGGCCACATTACAAGATGACAGTGGGGCGAGGGGGCTACAAGCTAGTCGTCGGCCAGCGGCGCGCGGCGCGGTGACCACTACTGCATTTCTATCAAGACTAGGGAACCGGAAAAAAATATCGATACCTGAGTTCTATCGACACTTTTGTTTAGACACCGCTATTTTTTACTAGACACTTTTGTGATACCCTACCAGGGGCCCAATTCTCGCGGCATAGATATTATATCACCTTCGATATATATCGAATGATCTGGCTTTTATCGAAGGAAAACCTTTTTGCCCTATTCTCACCATGTCGCAATAGATATTTATCTACGGATGATCAGTAGACATACATCGACTGGTAAAGAGCCTTCGATATATAAATATCCATGGATCTTGGCAAATCAATCTTGTTATTTCCACTTTTTTTACCTATTATTTGTTGTGTTGTCGTGTGTCATTGCCAATTATTGTTACCTCAAGATGTTGTTAACTGCCTTCATAAATAATTAGGAAATAAAGAAGTAGGTAAACAATGGTGTCGATTCTGGCGTGATTCTCTAAACTTCTTCTTTTTCTTTTTTTTATGGCATGCACGGTTTGTGCGTTCAGCTTCTCTAAACTTAATCCTAAATTTAACATCAGTCTTTCTTTTTCATTCTGTATAGAGAATGACAAGGAAACACTGTTGTCAAGTTTAAGTTTAGATTTAGAGAATCGTGCCAGAATCGACACCTGTTTATATTAACGATGGATGAGTTGATTCATGTTTTCGTCAATGATTTAGTAAATGACGTGATTGCTGCTGCTGTGCTAAGGCGCCGCCGTTGTGAGAGCAAGAGGGCCCATTTGAAATGAGGGACGCCGACTTCATAAAAAAATTACGTTTAAACAAAAATTTGGTTAGAAATCTATAAAGTTATGAATGACATTGGTATCGATTCTGACACGATTCTCTAAACTGAAAACTAAATTTAACATCAGTCTCTCCGTTTCATTCTGTATGGAGAATGACAAGGATACACTGTTGTCAAATTTACGTTTAGGTTTAGAGAATCATGCCAGAATCGACACCATTTTCTTATTGACGATACGGAGTTTTTGGCGGGATTTCTGCGAGTGCGGTTGGCGTCTTATTTTAATTATTCTAAAATTCGTTCATAGTGGATATTGTGATATAAAATTGGTGTGATTTGGTGTTACAACCGTCTGCGCAACTGAAGAATTAGTGGAATCTTTAAAATATACGCTATTCCGGTCAAGTGGACGCGAGAATTTTATTGTAGTGTTGACTACCTCACAGAAGCTTAGAGAAAAAGCCAACTCCATAAATTTCGTGCCAAACACTCCAAGAAACATTAGAATGCGTCACACCGACATTCTAATATAAAAAAAGAAGATTAATATAACTAAAGACTAGGCTGTATGGGCATTGTTCCCTTTGCCTTCCCTAAAAAGGGAGAATCTTAAATAATATTGACGTTTCATTATACATAACGTTGAAATTAAACACGCATACAATTTAGGTAAAGTTGAGATTTCTTATAGCCAAAAAATGTATACTCATATTTAATATGAATGGAATTCATAAAATATCATTTTGTTGCTTGTAAAATTCTGCTCTAATTTATTATTATTTTATATAGACTATGATGTTAACTTAATCGAGAAAAACGGAACGCATTCGCCAGTGACAGAATATCTACGATAGATATAATATCATTGGAATATCGAAAATCCACGAGAATAGCATTTTTTACCATCAGTAGATATTTTCAATAGATATCCCTCCTTTCGATATTATCTCGAAGCCGATATAATATCTACGCCGCGAGAATTGGGCCCCAGGTACGATAATTTTAAAAATAATTGATACTCCTAAAGTTCTTAGATACTGCCGATAATATTATTGCCGATATTTAATGGTGATATGGTTGCTTCTCTTAACTTAAAACTAAAATTGACAACAATGTCTCCTTTTTGTTCCATGTAGAGTATGACAAATACACTATACAAATGTAATTTTAGGTTAAGAGAAGCATGCCAGAATCAGTCCAGTCGAATCAAATATAATCTTTTTAACACCAAACTTATCTTTGTTTTTTTTCCTTCCTTTGTAAAACGGAAAATATTGTTTTTTGGATATTTAAACGATATTTTGGCCGATAATTTCAGCAGATTCCTCGCCTGACCCAAAACGGTCGTGTATGGGTGGATTTTGAACTCCGGTGCGTTCCTGCGTCTAAATACAAGATACAATGAGTGATCCGACCAAATCAGTAACTACTGTTGACTAGAACGCTATGTGGTCCAATCTAATCAAATAGTGAGGTATTAGAAAAGGAAGGTTTACTAAATTCGGTGACAATCATATTATTGTAAGTTAATTTAGTACACATGCCTTCCTTCAAATATAAAGAGTTGTTAAAGATAAATGTCAATTAATGTTAAATGAGTATGGGTTGTTCAAGTAAAAAATAGATTTATTACATGATGATAGTAATAAACAGATTTGAGAAAAAGATACCATTGAGAAACAATTCCTGAAATTAATATCGGTCGGTACAGAAATTACAGATTAACAAACTTGCCAGGGGGGCAATCGCTTAAGGGGATTCCTACGGCTATCGCTATCGCTTACGATTTCATTTTGTTATTTCTGACCGCCGAAGATGGTCAAATACCTCACGTTCATTTTCATTAACATTGTTAATACATACCACGCCACTTAAAAGTTTTGCGAAAAAAAGTTTTTATGTACTGGGTGTCCCATAAGTCCTTTGAACTGAAAAAAAAAAGAATAAAAACTATGTACAATATGAAATTTTTATTGATTTTTTAGGAATTTACATTAAAAGGGAATTATATTTTAAAAATCACTTCATCTGATTGTGCTCCATTTCGGTCTTGGCACTCCTGTAAAAGACGACTAAAATATTCTATCACTGCACGGCAAGTACGTTCTGAATTCCGAAAGACCGTTGGTGCTTCCCCCGCACCCCGCGCGCCATTTGAATTTTATTCGAAATTTAAATTTGAAAGCTTATGGGACACCCTGCATCGAGAACATTTTCGTGCTATGATATTTTACGATTTTAAATGTGGCTTAAAACCTGATGAGTCATTTGATCGACTTCGAACTTCTTTTCTGGATGAAGGACCTTCAAAAGCAACGATCTACCGCTGGTGTAGCTAGTTCAAACGCGGTCGTCTTACTTTGGGGGAGAACAAAGGAGTGGTCGTCTTACGACGGCTGTCACCGAAGAAAGTGGGCTGGCAGTAAAAAAAATAATTCAAGAAAACAGACGAATTACGTTCTAAGAGATTTAGCATACTCTGCATATTAGTTCAGGAAGCGTTCACAAGATTTTGCACGAGCACCTTTGCGTAAGGAGGTTAGTTTCCCGCTGGGTGCCGCACAACCTCACCGAAGCTCAAAAGCAGGCCCGTGTGGATTGGTGCAGTGATATGACACAAAAATTTGATGCAAGCTCGTCACGGCGCCTTTCTGATATTGTGGCAGGTGATGAATCCTGCATTTATCAATACGGTTCAGAAACAAAGCATCAGTCCACAGTTTGCTTGTTTCAAAATGAACCAACGCCTACGAAAGTGAAGCGATCGAGGAGCGCAAGGAAAATTTTGTCGCTAGTTTCTTCAGTTTGACGGGGTACCTAATTTCAATTCCACTTCGAGACCAAAGCAGCATCAACGCCGAATGGTACACAAATAGTTATGGTAGCACAAATGCCTGTCAGAAGTTTTTTCTGCAATGAGCAACAAACGACCTAACACCGGGCTCCGCGGGGTCCTACTTCGACAACGCGCCCGCGCACTTAAATCGAAACCAATCAAAACTAAGGACTTCCTGAACTCCACACCAGTCAGAGTATTGGGACACCCCCCTTACAGTCCTGATTTGAATCCGTGTGACTTTTCTTTTTATTCCCTAAAATAAAAAATCAGGTCAAACGGATACAGTTTTCATCGCCGGAAGAAGCGCTAGCAGCGTTTGAGAAGGCTGTCGAAGAGGTGTCTGTGGAGGACTGGAAAAAATGTTTTGAAAATTGGTTCAGACGCATGAAACTTTGTATAGAGGCAGGTAAAGAGTTCTTTCAAAACGTTTAAAAAATTTTTTTTTTCATAGAATAATTATTTAATTTGATTATCTATTATGTAATATGGGTACTACGCCTGAAATAAATGATTATTATTATTATTATAGAAGCTAGTTTTTTAGTTTCTCAAAACTTACTGATTGATCCACGTATTTAAAAGAAAAAAAAGCGCGTGGTATTTGAAACCTTCTAAATCGTAAGCGATAGCTATAGCCATAGCCAGCCCGATAGATGGTGGGCCCTCTGGATTTTTTGCGTTGAGCGTTTGGTTGCAATAAATTGCACTTTACTGATTCTTTGGTATGTTGTTGGGATCCTTAGGTAGCCAGTAGTGTATATTAATAAATTTCCCCAAAATGTGAGAAATGGCCAGATTATCGATTTAAAATACTCGATCTACGAGAGAAATTGAAATGTAAAGACAAACTTGTTAAGCAATCATTAAGCTGTAATTTAAGCAAATAACACTTATTCAGTAGGGATATGTAACAGAATTCATGTTATCAAGAAGCAACTGAATAAAAAATAAATCGCCCGTCTGGGGAAGTAATTACCACATTAAAAAACGACTCTTTTTATTGTTTTCTGTTGGAAAGGTTTCAGGGCTTCAAATGGTAGGAATTGAAGTCAGGATAGGCAAAGTTGTGAGTGATATTTTTAGAATCGCAAGCGTCTCTAGGCTATGATGGCCTCTTACCATGAATAGGGTCATACGCTTGTTTGCCACCATTTTACCATAAAATTATCTTTTGACGTGACAACGTCTTATAATTCGATGAAGCCGGCTGCACGCACGAAACAACGTAACTCATGCGGCGTTACCTCGCTCTGAGGCGTTCCATTTAAGGCTTGAAGTGCAAGCGAGAGCGCGCAACGAGCGACAAAGAGGCACAATCGGCCTCCGAGTTCGGCATTTGTCTCTCTCCTACTTGAGTGAGCGATGCGTCCGCGTGGACAGCTGCTAGACAATAATACATTTACATGTTTTCGTTAAGTATGAAGTGCAGTGAAAAGTGAATGTTGTGTTAATTGTTTGTAGCAACGATAATTGCGGCGATAAAGGTAATGATATCACACCTGTTTAAAAGTTGTAAAACAATTGCTCAACACATTCATACTTGTAAAAACTATGTACATTGTAAAAAAAAAAAGTTGTCACGTTCAACTATCGTCAGTAATCCGACTTCACAAACAACCGATTTTTTTAATTTGAAAACAGAAGGTTGTTCAACATGTAAGTAAAAGGAGCAATATCACCTACTATGATTCCGACTGTGACTAATTGCTATTTGCTACAAATGGCTTACAATTTTACTACTTGAAGAAATTAAAAAAAATATCTATACCTACTTGAATGCTGATTTGACTACCAATGATGACCTTCGTCTCTTGATAATAGTGTTTTTTTAAAATGTATAATTTAATAATGCTTAATAAAATAAAGGTGCAAGAAGAACATTTAAGTCTTCTCAGCAATAACATTAGTCCAGTTAATATAGACAAAAAAATCGCGTTTGGTTGCAATAAATTGCACTTTACTGTTTTTTTATGGTATGTTGTTACAATACGTAGTGTAAAAATTAATTTGCAGCTTCGTAAGACAAGTGCTAGCTGCGTTGTGCCCCAAAAAAATTTGAAATTGTCGATCTTATTTCGGCTAATCACATAAAACTTTTGAAAGGTCCAGCCTTTTTATAAAGTCACTCACTACATTTTAAAGAAGACAATTTTTTAAAATTACTTTACTATGAACTTCTGTATGATGGAGTTTATTCCCAAGACGGGCGCTCCAATTCCAGCGTTAATTGTACTATGCCCTACCTCCTTAAATCAGTATTATAGCTCCTTTGAAATCTGTCTACACCCCTCACGTTTGGGAACTTTTGTCTTACGTATTCAGTATTAACTCGAAGAAGTAGCATCTTTAAACTATTAATGCATAAGATTCCTCAAACTTTTGTATTTAATGTATAGTCCATTATTACTACGGACCATTTTCATAGGAATGTGGTTATGCTTTTTATAAATTTTCAGTACTTTAAGAGTTTCTCCGACTAGAATGGCCGCCCTGCATTTTGGGAAGCTGGTGCAATTCCAACGGCACCCTCCGCGAGTCGAGTACATTTTAAAATGAGTATAGCCGTCGTACAACAGCTGAGTTCTACCACTTGTAAGGGTTATCAATTGTCCTGCAATGAAACATTAATTGTAAATTAGCAGTCAGAAACTCTTAAAGGTCACCTCTTTCTGAAAAAACCTCATAAATTACTCCATGGGTTTGAAGTTTTGATTTCTTTGGTTTTCTACTATCACCAATTAGGTTTGTAGGTCTTGTAAGATATTCTGTCAATTTAAATTTTCTAATAAAATCCATGTCGGTTCTTTATTACAGTATCTTATTTACAATTACATTACACGACACATCTTGATTATGTAGGTTACGTGAACATATTATTAAATTCAATTGTATAATTATTGTAGTTTAACAGAAAAACATCGCCATTCTAATTAATAGTTCGAGTTTAAAAAAGATATATGCTGCGTCAATGTTTCTAAGAAATTTTAGTTTCTGTTGCATTTGAAAGAAAGAAAGAAAAAGTATTTAGTATTTATCTGCATTTGACAAGCAGGTACCGCTTTTGAGGGCTAAGATTTCTATACATCTTAAGTACTCCATATTTTTTGGTGCAAGTCCTGTCTAATTTTATATCGGTATGTAAGTTCCCATGGTAGTTTTCACAAGTCGTCTTGGAAGGTGGCAATGGAAGTCATCACACACTATCACTCGCATTTTGTTATCGAGTTTCACAAACGCTTTGCATCTCGGATATGATATACAGTCCCATCGCCACATGCTGTAGTTGTTCTTTAAGTAATAACTGTGCCCTTTGTAGTAATATCTTTTCTTGCCATTGTCCATTGTAATGATCTCCCCTGCAATCGAATAGGATTGGATTCATGAAGGTTTAATAGTGGATTGAAAGAATAATGAAGTCCGTTAGTTTAGCCCAAACGTTTGGTAGATGATGGATATTTTAAAGTCGTTGTAAGTTTCGAAACAGTTTATTATGTCAAATCTTGCATGCACTGCTATAGAATGTCCCTTTTGAAGTTTGACGGATAAGTCTTGCAGAGTGAGTGTGATTGTCACTGTGAAAGTCAACTGTCATGTCTGAATTGATCTTCACGTAGGCTCTGCATCTGTGATAGGACACGCAGTCCCACCGGTGCAATGCAGCTGATTTTTTCAAATAATACAGAAAGCCGGCGTAATACAATACCTGCCTACCATTCACCATTGTCACAAATCTAGCTGTAATTAAGAGAACAATTATTTGGTATGTAGTTATTTTGAATGTACAAGTAGTATGAAGTTAACGAAGTTTTTAGTTATGTATATGTTATTAATATGTAGTAAAGAATACTAAAATATTTAAAAATCCAAGATGGTAACAAATAGTGTATAGCAAACATATTATAAAACGTCATTTCTTATGTTATTTTTTTTATAAATACTGATAATTATCAGACGTAATAATACCATAATAAACAGTAACTCACAGTGAGAAACCGATCAAGTAATTAAAGATAACTAGATTATATAGGTACACTACATGATTCTAAATTATAATAACTTATATGGAACAAGTGTGTGGCAATATATATTGCCAAAACTTATTAACGAGCTAGCTACAGAGCTACAACATAAAAATGTGCACACTGATAAAAACACAAAAAGTTTTATTCAAAACATAAATTATAATATATAAAATGATATAAATAGAGATTTATTTAAGCAGAGGCTTAATTATCTTTTATATGTGTGCGACAGAGCCGGATTAAGGGCGGGGCAAGCGGGGCTGTGGCCCAGAGGCCCCCCACAAGGGGCCATTCTTTAATTACGTACGACGATTTAGTGATTTAGTGACGAGTGCGGTCGACCATGTCTTATTTTTTCTTACAAGTGGTTGGGAGGGAGTCTCGATAGTTCTTACGTAAGATCACAAAAAATGCGCATAGTTAAAATTACACTTTGTAAAAGCGCGGGAATATATATAACTATAATAGAGGGAGGGGGGCAAAACTAGCGAAAATAGTCTTACGTAATAAATGATTGGCGCCAAACAGAGATAAAAAAAACGACGGGTCACCTAACCAGGGGGGTGCAAATAGTAAGTGGTCCGGCAGGGGCTTCCTCTACAACTGGCCGCGCTTACACTGGTAACATGGAATGACCCTACTATGGTATGTCCCTTGAGGGGTTTGACGGATAAGTCTTGCAGGGTGAGTGTGATTGTCACTGAGTAACACCACTACCATGTCTGAGTTGACCTTCACGTAGGCTCTGCATCTGGGATAGGAAACGCAGTCCCAGCGATGAAGTGCAGCTGTGTTCTTCAAATAATAAAGAAAGCCGCCGTAGTACAATCTCTGCTTACCATTCACCATTGTCACAATTCTAGCTGTAAATAAGACCAGAATTTAAGAACCGGAAGAATAGAAGAACCCAAAAATATAAATTTGTTATGTGGTTTGGTTTAGTAGATTATTTATTTTCCAGGAAACGGAATTGGAATACAACATCTACTTTTATAATAATGGCTTTTGTCCGCGTAGGTATTACGAAAAATTTGGCCGCCGAGGATTTGTCACGGACTCAACGCATACGGTGTGTAGATATTTGTCCCCCAAAATTTTGGAGAGGAATTTTGTTGAGATTGTTTAGTATGCTTTGACTATTATCGCCTCCGAGATTTATTTTTCTTTACTATGTAGTACCCTCAGTACGACCAGTCAGTCCGCACTTTAGAGCGTAGTAAAAAAGTGAGAAGTATCCCCTCTTTTCACCACGTCCTGTCGACGCTGCTAGGGATAATACATAAATAAATGGAATTTGTAAATATGGTTGCAGCTGCAGGTTTATTCCAAATATCGAGATCATTTTCAGCACTGTGAACCTCAAGATGGCAGATATCACGCATCGAAATTTATTGACACAAACTTATTTTTTTTAAAGCTTCTATTAAACCTTTTTTTTGTTTAATTCACTGTGTTTTATTTTAAATTATATGAATTTTCATGTATTTCCTTGTCCCATCATATATAAAGATACTTATCTCTGTGCTTACTGACTTCTGATTAAAGGTTTTTTATCATTTATTTACACCTATTCTATTTATATATAAAGGTGAAACTCTAAATGATTTGGAGGGTACCTTAATTATTAGAAGCAGGCTACATATTTCTTGGGTTAATTTTGTATTTTTTTACGTAACACGTTTTAGCGGGTAAGCGACCCGCTAAATTGTAATTGTAATAAATATTAGGGTCGGCGGGATTCTAAATCTCTTCGGCGATAACAGGATAATTCAGATGGAACTTCACTTAGGTAATTTCGTTTAATCATTCAATTATCCTGTTATCGCCTCCGAGATTTATTTTTCTTTACTATGAAGATGTTCAGAGAGTAAAAATCGATATTGTTAAGAAATAAATAGGGTATTATCCGATATAAAATACAATAAATCATTTTCATGATTGCTTTTAGATACTTAGTACCAACATGCGTTAAGCTTTGATAATTATCAGCAACGTTGCTAGATAGATTTGAACTTTTATTAACACTACTCTTCTGCAAAGTCTGCTTTATCTATCGACCAAAGGAATTCGATGAATCAGCTTTTAGTTAGTTAGAGTTTTATTTCTTTTTTTTATAAGGCCATAAAGAAGTCTGAAACGAGATTACATTTTTTAATATGTAATCTCGTTTCAGACTTCGGTCTGATAGCGGTAGTTGTGACATATAAACATCCAGAGTATTCCAGAGTAACAGAAGAGCAAATTATGTACTATAAAATAAGATTAGACCCAGCACTGTCTGAGCATGTCCTTAATAAATTAAAAAATCAATTTGATGTAAAATTATTCAATTTGTTGTAACAATAATTATCTTATCCTTATGTGGAGAAAACTAGTTTTTTTATAGAATAAATAAGCCACAATAAAAAACAATGATTACTTAATTTGAAGTTTGTATTCTACACTTAGACATTCCTTTTTAATTATTTGATGAATGTGTTAAGATTTTTTTTTTACATTTCCGATGATGAAGTCTATAAACGTTACAGATTCCTTTTTTTTCTTCAACAAATATTTCAGCTTTGTCCTTTCGGTCATGATTCTCTTTTTTGATGTATCATACAGGATTTAATTTTTCCACTTCTTTTATTAAAAAATACTATTGATTTAATGCGCCATTGTGCATACGTAGCTACATCACTCTAAAGTAGTTATGTTTACAATGCCATATAGTAACAGTCTGTCATATGAAGAAAATATTGTTAGATATAAGTTGAATCTAACATTGAGAACCATGACTCAGTACAATTTTAAAAAAGTACATTTAATTGACATTATTAAATTAATATCTAATTTATATACACGAAAAAAGATAAATATTATCTTTCATTTTATTTTACACATATAGCCAATTTGGTTACAGCAACAACTGCTTCTATTGAGCAGGAAAATGTTATATGCAGTACTTCTTTGCGATTTGTTCCAAATGTACTTAACAATATATATTGTTTAAATTATTTGTTTATTAGGTTTTCACGCACATCACTCATTAAATAAAACAATTTTTAACGGGTTATATGTACTGAAAATATTTATTTATTGATGTTTCGCATACTTTGCAGGAATGCCTCGTCAGAATAATTCAGTTTTTTTTAAATAAATAGTGAGACAAAAGGTGCAGAGAACATCTTGACATGCAAAGACAAAGATACGTCTAGTTGTTTAAAAATTGTTCATCAGAACATACAGGGCTTAACTGGCAAAAAATTAGAAATTAGTTTGTATCTTAATTATGAAAGTATTGACGTGATACAGAGCACTGGTTACATACTTCTCAGTTACAGTTGCTAAATTTTGATAATTATAGACTTGTGGGCTCATTTACCAGGAATTCTGCTATTAGGATCCTTGATAACGTAGAGATCTTGAGTTTATTGAAGTTTTTTTAAAGTTTTTTTAACTGCAATACATATTTTTTTGAATATATGATGAGATTTATATACACACATCAAAAGTGTCTAGGGATCAAGCATTTTTATGCGGATTTCTTGAGATTGAGATGTGGCTTTGTAATAAATTTATGATTTTATAAATTTATATGGATCCTTTTTGGTGCATTTCATAATTTGAATCAGGAACTGTGAATCAAATTCGAGTAAAAGATGAAAATCAGCTGTCAATATTTTCCCTATAAAAACATACAACGCATTGAAGACATTATTAGTGCTACTGTTTCCCTACTACTGATTAAAACCAACGTTATTATGGAGCGGCGACGTCATTTAAGCAGGGAAGAAATGCTCAGAGCCGTGGGAATGATAGAAGCTGGTTCCCGGCAACGTACTGTGGCTTTAGCTCTGAATACAAGTCAGAGTGTTATCAGTCGACTTTGGACACGATACCGAAGCACTGGTACCGTGGCTGAGCGCCATGGAGGACGGTATCGCTGCACCACACGGAGACAAGACCGATACATTCAAATCTTAACTCGAAGAGCTCCAACAATAACCGCCATGATGTTAGCCGTGAGGCTTCATCACTCTTCAGGGAACTTAATTAGCGACCAAACAGTCAGAAACCGCTTGCATGAAGTGAACCTTCATTCCCGAAGACCGCTACGGGTACCACCTATAGCAATGCACAATCGTAGGATTCGATATCAATGGGCTCTTGAACACAGAAATTGGGCAGAAGAACAATGGCGTTTCGTGTGCTTTTCTGATGAGTCTCGTTTTGGTATGAGACCGGATACAAGACGTATACGACACTGGAGAACCCCTGGACGCCAACAGCGATTAAAATCCTGCCAGGAAGTCCATCCTTATAGTGGTGGAACCATCATGGTATGGGCGGGTATTTGGATCGGCGGAAGAACTGAGTTGATTTGGATCAGAGGCAACCTCAACGCTCAAATTTATGCTGAGACGATTGTATCAGACGTCATCGTTCCTCTACAAGTGCAAATCGGTCCCTTATTTCAGTTAATGCATGATAATGCACGACCGCACACCGCAAGAGTTGTAAGACAGACTCTCGCCGCAGCTAACATCAATGTCCTGCCCTGGCCTGCTCAGTCGCCAGACTTGAACCCGATTGAGCATGCATGGGATATGCTACAGAGAAGAGCTCTGCCGAATATGGAGGGTATCCAGTCGCAAGAAGACCTTTTTTTGTTGTTGCAACGAACATGGGCGGCCATTCCACAGCGTGATTTGGATGAACTCATTTTGAGTATGCCAAACCGATGTTCTTGTGTTGTTAGTGTTCGCGGTAGAAATACGGATTATTAATTGTTTAAGTTACCCAATAAAATTTTAGAGAAAACTGTTATTTCAGTCTTTTTTTCGAACTTTTGTGTTAGTGGTTCAAATGTCAAAAATCCCTTTATTAGGAAAATGGCAAATTTCTTTATTAATGCAAAGGTGACTTGGTTTATCGTTACTGTGACAAACGAAAACACTTTATTTGATGAATCCTTAAAGAAAATTTTAATTAATATCAATCAGGAGAAAAGTTATTGCAAAAATATATGTTGATCCCTAGACACTTTTGATGTGTGTATTTTAAAAATATGTATTGCAGTTAAAAAAACTTAATTGCAAACAAAAACTGTGTCTCAAATAATAAAGTAAAAACTGTTTGGAATGTAATAAACTAAGTAACAAGAAAGACGAAAAATAACGGAAACACTTATTCGCTAAAGGTAAATGACAGGGTCATTGAATCTGATAACGAAGTAGATTCCCTATTTGCAGCCTTTTTCTACCGAATACCTATAGATACAACTAGTAGCTCCAGATCATGTTCAATCAGTGCTGTTGCCCTCCTAGAGTCAAGTGTAAACAAGATTAAGGAATCTTTTCATTTGAGACATATGAATGTTGAGATTATATCGTCAAAACTTTATAATCACTTAATAATAAGAAAACAGAGGATCTATGGGGATATCTCAACTAATATTATCAAAGCAATAATTTCTGATATTGCTCCCATATTTAACAATTGCTATGATGAAGGGATCTTTCCAAGCCTAATCAAAAATACTTTTCAAATATGGAGATAAAAATGACTCTACTAACTTCCTACCTCTATATTATCAGTCTTGAGCAAAATTTTTGAAAAGATTATTTTTAACCAGTTATCAACTTATCTTACCCTTAACAAGTTATTTCATTGCAATCAATACGGATACACCAAGGGTAAATCCACTACAGACTCTGAAACTACACTTGAAAAACATTTTTGAAGCCTGGGAAGGCAGGCAAGATGCAATAGGTATATTCTGTGATCTTTCTAAAGCTTTTGATTGCGTTAACCTCGATACATTATTGATGAAACTGGGGCATTATGGTGTCTTTATTAAATCAGTCGGCCTTATTAAATCATATCTATCTGATCGAATACAAAAAGTTGATATCAAAAAAACTAAATCAGCTGTAACCCCTTTGGTTATAGCCGTGCTTCAAGTCTATTTTAGGAATATGGTAGATATGTAGCAGTAAGAGGTCTGCCGGAACCAATAACATTTTGACAGCTAACTCCGAGAATAAATAGTTTGGGATTTTTTCACACAATCATGCCAGAATTCAGCGCGACATCTTTTTCAACTAATTATAAAAATTAGATAAAAAAAATGTATGTTGCGATATACGAGTAACACATCACGGTAAGTCAAATTTGGAATTCGTGATAAGTTTTGAATCAATTTATATATTCACATTTTTGCCTATAATACTATGGTAAGTCCCTTGCGGTGTTTGACGGATATTTCTCACGGGGTGGGTATGGCAATCGTTGTCCGAGATCACTCGCATCTTGTGGTCGATCAACACGCAAGCCTGGCATCGGGGATACGACACGCAGTACCATCGGCTTCGAT
The DNA here is from genome assembly GCA_902850365.2 of Chilo suppressalis. NCBI lineage: Eukaryota > Metazoa > Arthropoda > Insecta > Lepidoptera > Crambidae > Chilo > Chilo suppressalis. The sequence goes on along the minus strand of OU963906.1, from coordinate 5,019,099 downwards.
TTGTAATAGTTGCGTACTTTTTATAGTAAAGGAAGCCGTTGTGGTACAATCTCTTTTTATTATTTGTCATGGTCACAATTTAAAATAGTTTGGGATTTCATGCAAGAATTCACCGCGACATCTTTTTCAACTAATTGTAAAAGTTGGATAACATATTTTTTACCCAACTTTTACAATTAGTTGTGATATACGAGTAACACATCACGGTAAGTCAAATTTGGAACTCGTGATTAGTTTTGAATCAATTTACATTTTCACATTTTTGCCTCTAATACTATGGTAAGTCCCTTGCGGTGTTTGACGGATATTTCTCACGGGGTGGGTATGGCAATCGTTGTCCGAGATCACTCGCATCTTGTGGTCGATCAAAACGCAAGCCTGGCATCGGGGATACGACACGCAGTACCATCGGCCTCGATTTGTAACAATTGTGTTCTTTTTATAGTAAAGGAAGCCGTTGTGGTACAATCTCTTTTTATTATTTGTCATGGTCACAATTTAAAATAGTTTAATATTTCATGCAAGAATTCACCGCGACATCTTTTTCAACTAATTGTAAAAGTTGGATAACATATTTTTTACCCAACTTTTACAATTAGTTGTGATATACGAGTAACACATCACGGTAAGTCAAATTTGGAGCTCGTGATTAGTTTTGAATCAATTTAAATTTTCACATTTTTGCCTCTCATACTATGGTAAGTCCCTTGCGGTGTTTGACGGATATTTCTCACGGGGTGGGTATGGCAATCGTTGTCCGAGATCACTCGCATCTTGTGGTCGATCAACACGCAAGCCTGGCACCGGGGATACGACACGCAGTACCATCGGCCTCGATTTGTAACAGTTGCGTTCTTTTTATAGTAAAGGAAGCCGTTGTGGTACAATCTCTTTTTATTATTTGTCATGATGACAATTTTAGCTGTAAATGAGAGCGTAGAGTAAATATAAAACTGGAGAAGTTTTGAGACAGACTCAAAAATGGAAGGTTCCATGCCATTGTTGCCAAGGTTGACTTAAGGAAGAGGTCACATTTCTTTTGGTGCGAATTAAAGCGTTCTTTTTAATTATTTAACTGTTATAGTGGTAATATGTAACATAATAACCCGACACAGTCTGAATGTGTGTGTACTTAGTCAAGTACTTACCTAGAATTTGTAGTTATTTTTAAAGAACAAGTAAGACGGGGGAGTTCTAGTTCTTATTTTTTTAAATTTCGATGCTAGGAAGGAGCAGACGAGAAGAGAAGGGCAGGCGACGAGTCCTTGAGAGCTCTTCTCGCCTGCTCCAACGGCCATCGGCTCTACGAAAAATATGGCCAACCCACTACTACTTCAGTCTACTGATTCTGGAAGCTATGTCGATGTCGCCAGCGATGCTTTTTTATATTTTGAAGATTTTTGGAACGATATGAATAAACCATACTTCTCAAGTTTAGTTATAGGGATTATTACGAAATCATAAGAACTTTAAATGATAAAAATATATTAGTTCTTTTCAAAATAAAACTGTACCAATTATTACATATACTTTTAAGTTTTAATGAGAACATATGAGCATATTTCTTGAGTTTTTTTTTATCTTTTAGAATTTGATAACTGCACCAGTAGTTAGGCGTTGCCGCCTAACCCCACGTTAGGCGGCAACGCCGTAAATGAGTACCCTTAGCACGAACCAATATCGAATTCGAATAGTTTTCGTGTCTGAAATGTCATTGCCAAATTCTGTATGGAAACTTGAACAGCAACACAACGGACGTAACGAGAACTAAAAATCAGTACTAATTTAACAATGATAATAATTTGCACTTGCAAACTATTCGAATTGGATATTGGTTCGTACTCACTATTTTATATTTTACTAACCCAGGTAGGCGAAACTGATTTGCTGCATAAGCATTATCAGTAAAAGTATAATAATGACAATAAAGTCGTTAATTTTCTCATCACAAACATTTGCATCAATAACAGTTTTTATACAGCTTCAAATTATTGTTTGGGTGAAACTGAAGACCGCACTAGGTAAGATATAGTTACAAGTCATCAAGGCTCTCTCAATTGCCAAAAAATAATAAGAAATGTAATGAATTTCAATATGCAGTTAAATAAAGTATGTACGTATGATACTTTTGTATCAATTACTGCGTGAAATAGAATAACAGCTATCTCACATATTTGCCATCGGCGCATTTGTGCACCGTCCTCTTCTCGTGTGGGTGAAACACGAACTGCTTGAAGATGCGTAAGCTATCCGTGACGCACAAGTAAGCTTTGCACCTTGGGAAGTTCGTGCAGACCCATTTATGGCCTACCCTCAGCTTGTACCGGTAGAAGAACGTATAGCCTTCATGGAGAAGCCACTTCCTCCCTGTGGTAGCCATTTCGATGAGTGTAGCTATAAATACAACAAAATTTTTTAAACTTTTCGCGATTTTTATACAACAGTTAGCTAGAAGAATAAAATCATACACATACCCTTCATGTATTATAGGAAAGATAGGTTGTAAATTTATTACTCTAAGTAATAATAACAGTTAGGGGGGAAGCCCCGGTGGTTCCGGCCATCTCCCTGACGGCAAGAAGGAGGAATCCCTACTGGGCGAACGTCTCAATCCGCTCTGGTAGGCGAGGAAGCACTGTTGAATTTGGTCTGAGTATGCATTACGCATTTTCCCGACAATAATAAAAAAAATACATAACATTTAGAAAACTTCTAGCTATCAGCACTCTTCTCATTACTATAAAGAATCTTATTTGAGTAAATAAGTGGTTTAAGTTCTTCAATCTAAAACTTATTTTTTTGAAAATTCGCCAATCTCAGGTTTTGTTTATTGGATAAGAAGCAGTTACTAGACATTTACCTATGTGTCAACTGAAAGACAAGGAGAGATAAAATAAAAATAATTCAAATATATAACTGAGGTAATATTATTAGTACTTATAAAATGAAACAAACAATTTTTTATTACATTCAATTAACGATGTATATAGTAGGTAATTAATAAATTATACATGGTAAGGGCATCCATTGCGTTAAGCGTGCGTTTGTGCTTCGCCGTGACTCGTAGCGGAGAAACATTAAGTATCGTCGTGATTTTCGCGGTAGATTACTTAGTGATAACGAACTATTTCAGGAAACGTCAGCACAAACAAGACCTTGTACTGCGGACGCTCCGGACACAACTGTAGCGAACGCCCTTACCATGTATAATTTATTCATTACCTACTATTTACTTTAAAAATATTTTTTTATGCTAAATATTCTCGATATAAGGCAAGATTTCATAAAAACTATTGAGGCTTAAATAAAAATTTCACGCATTTCAAAGCTGGACAATGCAGTTGCATATAACAGAATCGCCGTGCTTGTAGGTATGCACGTCGCTAACCAGGTCATATCATCATGTCACAATATATCACAGGACACAGCACCGGGTAATCTGTGCTGTAAGGTGAACAACGCACGAGGCGCGCACCGCAGCGGATGGCGGTCGCGTGGATGTAAATTTGTATAGGCATATACGAGTAGGTACGACATCACACTGGCATCCGCGTAACCGCGCGGGTGAGCCATACAAATTAACATCCGCGTAACCGTCATCCGCCGCGGTTCGCGGCTCGTGCATTGAGGCACTAAAGCCGGGTACTCATTAGCGAGCTGTAACCGTAACCGTTGCATGCACTGTAACCAAAAAGCTTAGTGTGTGATCCGCTAGCCTGCTGCGAGCGGTACGCGTGCGGTTTGCAGCGATCCGACGTTTACAAGTGAGCTACAAGCGTACACACTAGAACCTGGGTTCCGAACCTAGGGGTAATTACCCCTCAGGGGGTAAATCAGCCATACTTCGGAGGTAACAAAGGAACCTAATTATTTGATCAAATCTAAATAATAAGCAAATACTATAATAATACTACTAAATAGAGCATGCGCTTCTTCTTGCTAGCGAGCACACGGGGTGCTGAGTGTGGGAAGCGGGGCGAGATTGTCTCCTGATGATGACATTATTAGAGACGAAGATGTAGCGGCCAAATTGGAATTTCTTGGACTGATGATAACGTTTTAAAGTCGGGGTAAAATCGGTTTTCCTAATAGGTTACAGGGGCAGCAGTATTGGAAAGGTTAGGAAACACTGCACTAGAACCTCGTACTGTATCACGCATGTTACGGTTACAGCTCACTAACGAGTACCCGGTTTAAGACCACTGTCGAAGAGCTAATGTTTAACGTATTTGCCATCGGCACGTTTATGCAAAATCTTCATTTCGTGTGAGTGAAAAACGAACTCTTGGACGATTTCGAAGGTATCCGTGACGCACAAGTAGGCCTTGCATTTTGGGAATTTGGTGCAGACCCACTTATGGCCGAGTTTCACCTTGTATCGGTAGAAAAACGTATGGCCTCCGTAGAAGAGGCATCTCCTCCCCGTGATAGCCATTTCGATGATCTGAACTGAAAATACAACAATGACTTTCTTATTGGCTAACATAACTTAGGGCTCATTATTGAATCTCCACTTCAGTATCCCCAGTACGAACCATTATCGAATTCGAATAGTTTGCAAACCGAAATGTCAATGTCACATTTTGTATGGAAACTTGAACAGCAGCGGCACAAAGTACGTAACGAGAACTAAAAATCAGTACACCTTTGACAATGAAATTTCGGACTTGCAAACGATACGAATTCAATATTGGTTCGTGCTAGGGGTACAGATCTGTTGATATTTCTCATATGTAACTTTAATAGCTGTCTTTCCTTTTCATTCCCCATGGAGCATATAAGGATAAACTACTGTGTTCATCTGTAATTTTTTTGTTATTATATTTGCGCTGGAGTTTTACCACCATTTAACATCAGGTAGGTAAAACCATTAGCTTTTTCTTTTAGCAGATACCTTATATCCGACAATCCAAAAAAAACCGTCCCTTGAGTAAATTTCCATCGGTAACCCTCAATTAAGACTCACATACATAGAATCTTTTCTCTTTCATCGATTTAATATAATATTGTGGTGAAAATCAAACTTGTTTATCATTATGATTCAATTTATATTATTAGAAAAAAAAAACTACTCACGCACATTAGATCTACTTAGAAACATATTTATTTACATGGTATCTTTGGTAAAATCTAATAGAATGTTTGATTTTAAATGATATTTAGGTAACTTAGGCAAATATATTTAGGATGTTCAAGCAATTGCGGCTATATGCATTGTAAATACCTACACAACTTTATTTCCCTTTTTAAGCTTCATTTTATTGCATACCGTGTTCAAAAATTCAGCTGTCACAAGGCTCATTGTTGAAATTTGTCCTGTATTTTTTTGTGAAACGATAGATTTTAAACATAAGGCTAGGTAATTTAGTAAGTAGCTGACTATTACCTATGTAACTACTGATAAATCGGCCCTTAAAGCCACTATATAATAGCCATAGGAATGTAACAATAGAACATCATGGCGGCTCGGCACCGCCACGAATGCGTTTAAAGACCACCCATTCGACCTCCCTGGCTGCATCTCGACGCGGCCTTGGATTCTGATGGGGCTACTTTACCAACTATCGAATCCTCTACATCACAATTATGTTATGTTATATTCATCAACTTAAAATGTAATAAATAAATAAGTGTTTAAAAAAACACTATATGAAATGAAAACTGTCTGAGCCGACTTACATACATGTGTCATTCGGCTAATTATGGTACATCATCCTTTGGAGTTCGTGCGACTAGCACAAGAGCCGGTGATGCTTTTTTAACAACAAAAAAAATAAGCCTAATTATCTTTCTTCAATTCTTTCGCAATCCCTCAATAAGACTGCCGGCTCATTCGCTAACTTTTTTGACATTTGCAGTGTGCACCTAAAGAGAAAATTACATATTATAATAATAATAATGGTTTATTTAGATATTACTACATATTAATCGATCTGCCTTTCAGAATAAGTAGTGAGCGTTATAATTAAGCAGTAATGGATCTTTAAATAGCTCGGTGATTATCACTTCCACCTGTCAAAAGCAGTTGGCGAATAGGGCTTCTGGTCTTAGCTACCGCTGACGAGAGGGATCGCAGAAGGAATCAAAAATATTCTATTAGCATCCTTTTATAAGTATGTAGGCGTCGCCCGGTTTAATTGTAGTACATCAACTCTGAAGACCATGGTGTCTAAATCTAGCCCTTTAAAGACACGTCAACTCGCTATGGCTACCATGCGCGCATTGTTAGCTGTAGAGTCCAATAACAGTTGCGTTAGTGATATAAGTAGCAGATCAGCCTTTGGTGTCCGTGGTATCCAACAGCCTTCTCGAACGTTGTGTCGAACATAGCAGAACGTCGAATGCGTACAATCATTTATAACTACTCTAACCGACTTTTAAGTAGGTGCCATCCGGCATGATATGGTACATCGGCCTCTGGTGGTCATGGTGTCCAACGGCATATAGAACTTTGTCTTCGAGTGTCACAATGAGCCTGGCACGACAGCGTGACGAATGCGTGCAACTCCACCGGTTACCCCAACGGATTTTAAAATGTCTGTAGTAGGTATACCCGTCTAGCATTAGGCATTGCTTCCCGTTCTTCAGTGTAATCAATTTTCCTGGGTCTGTTTGAAAAATTATAAAATCATGCATTATCAATTTATTGCTTCGATTTCTGGAATGTTTATCAAATCATTAATTGACTACCATGCTGTTAATTTAAGAACAACAAATAAGTAAATTAAATAAGTTTGAGATTGTGACATGAATATTAGCGGCAAATTCTAGATACCCAAAATGACGCTTGCCATAACAATTTTGGAACTACATTTGACAGCTCTGTCAATTGTTGACTGAATTGTTCAACTTTAACGGGACCTTTAGCGGGAAAATGGGCATATGCGATCGCGGGCTTTTTTGAGTTCTATAAAATATCTGCGATAGTATATGCCCATCTTTTAAGTGTGACTCACTATAACTTTGTTCCTCAAATTAACGCGGGTGAAACCGCAGGGGGGCCTTTAGTTGTGACATAACTGTAATACTAAGACATATGATAACGCGGACTTTTTTGTAGATATTTGTCCTCTATAAATTTTTAGTTATCACTTTGCTCAATTGGCAATGACTTCCGCTGTGTAAGCGATGTTGCCGGGGCGGTGTGATTTGATTCCCAATAAGGAACCCACGCCGTCATATCCGGCAGAGGAGGACACATCCCGGAGTTTTAGTGGGTAGGGCCTCCCCATCCCGAGCAGCCACTAAGCAAGCCCTACGGGTTGGCTGAGTGGGTGGCCGAGAGGTGGGGGGAGGAGTCCCACATAACCCCGTCGGCTTACCCAGCGGCGGGGTATGCGTCAAGCATTTCTCCGGGTCAAAAAAAGAAAGCGTAAGTAAGTGTAAGCGATATTAGGTTATTTTTTTACACCCTGGGTTACATTATCGATTTTTTTAATACGGAACCCTATTTTTGAAAATACTCTATATCCTATGTTCATCAGGGATAACGTAGGCTTCTAAGTGTGTAAGATTTTTTTAAATCGGTCCATAAATTTCGGAGCCTATTCAATACAATCAAACAATCAAATCTTTTCTCCTTATAATATTAATATAGATAATTGAATTCAAGAAAAGGCACTACAATTTAGTTGGCAAAACGTGAAATAATCAATTGAAAAATCATTGGTCAATGAACTTTTATTGCTTAAAATCTATTTAACAACACCCAATTTGAAACTACATAGTTCAAAGCACTTTATTATAGTGCAATCTCAAAAATAATCATTAAAAGAAGAAAAAAAATACTTTACAATATAGTGTGTTAGTGAATAGTAAATTCGGTTGAACTTCAAAGAAAGTAAAAGAATAAATCTAGCTTACTAACCGGAACTGATCACAAAGAATAATGTAGTTAGTGGGAAGACAGCATAATGGAGGCCACTTACCATTCTGCCGCTTGACAAACTGACCATGTGTGGGGAAATATTTTTGAAGAACATACCACTTGACGGAAGGATTTGACTTGATCAAGAAGCACGATGGCGAGTGGCCATTATAAGGGGATCATAATGCAATGAGCCGAACATTCTACAATAGAAAGAATATGGGTGGTAGTGACAAAAATACAATCAAAATCTATCACCGATGCAGTAGGCTCGATTTCGTCCTTAGATTACCCTTTTAATAGAAGCAGCAATGTTGGTTTCCTTTCGTCAGAACTAAAAATGGTACAGGTTATAAAACAGGAAAACTGGAAATGGAGGTGTGAAGCGGGAGATAGCGCTCTACTATGCGTTAATAATGTCTCATTTTAATAACAAAACTTGTCTGCCTTTAAACACTTTATCTTCTAGTGTCGAGTCAAACGTAGCAAAACGACAAGTGCGTACAATCATTTATAAATGTTCTAACCGACTTTTTAGTAGTTGCCATCCGGTAAGATATGGTACATCGGCCTCTGGTGGTCATGGCGTCCAAAGGCATATAGTTTATCGTCTTTGGGTGTCTCCAAGAGCCTGGCATGACAGCGAAACGAATGCATACTACTCCACCGATAACCCCAATGGAGTTTTGAATGTCTGTAGTAAGTGTCTCGTTTGGCATTCTGCATGGCTGCCCGTTCTTCAGCGTAATAAATATGGCTGTTCGAAAAATTTAAAATACAAAGGATAAATTTGCATTAGAACATTAATAATTACTAAACTACGAACGTTTGGTCTGCAGTGTGTGAACATGCATTAGGGGGACCAAACTATTAGGTACATTAGATTTGATAAACCACAGATCCTTGCAACTGAGCAACGATTCATTCCTAGAATGATACGCGAGGCTATTGAGATTAAAAAATATTCAAATTTCAATAGGGAAGATGGTTGGTATATACCACCAGCTTGGGAACCCATTATACAGGAGATAAAATCCCAACCCCGAGCACACACTGCAAGACCAACAGATACTATTGGTTCTTTTTGTTTGCATAATTTAACATAAGAAGGAGATAGAAAGCCTCTCTTCAGTTTGTTTTGCCGGTTCTTCTAAGAAAGATCTCCTAATTTTGGAACCGGTGGAGTTTACGGTAGTAAGAGTAAAATAAATAAACTCAAAATTACAAAAAAGAATTTTAAAATAAAGTACTTTATTAAGTAAATTAAGTAATAAATTCATACATAGACAATAAAACTTTCAAAATCAAACAATGAAATAACCGAACGCTCAATAAAAGTCTTTCGAAGGTAGCTCGACAAAATTAAATAAAAAATAATTCTGACGAAGCAGCCTGAAAAGGCTGCGAAACGTCAATAAATAAATAAAGTTTCGTGCATTAACCCGTAAAAACTAGTTTTATTTAATAATATTATTATTCATCATATTGGTTTATCAACTCATTTAATAACTAACATGTCTGTCAATTTGACAGCAGTGCTAAATCAATTTGAGATTCTAAAATTAATAATAGTGAAAAATTCTAGACAACAATTTTGGAACTAAATTTGACAGCTCTGTCATCTCTCACAGCGGTTAGATGGGCTTGAGGCTTTCGCGACTCAACAGGCAGTTAACATCACATTTCACTGATTTTGTGTTAATTTTTATTACAAAAGTCGCTCCTTAGTATTTTATTTGTATTTTCATAGTCATAGATACGAATAGCATCACAAACTCATGATGGAACTTTTGGACTTTTAGACAAATATTATAGACTTCTTAATCTATAAAACAAGAAATCTTTAATTTCGATTATATAAACTAAATTTACAAACATATTAACGTAGTAAGTAACATACCACGACTAATCCATAAAGTTACTTCAATTGATAATACTTTACACATGATGGTAGACAGGAATATCTTTGTTTCCGATTCACGAATAACTTTCTAAAACGTATTTTGACCTAAATATTTAATGTGTCTAATATATATTCACACAGAGAAATGACGACGGACTGTTTCCTTTTACATTAAATATCATTTGATTCGAGATACAAATCATAACTCTGATTGGGATAAGTGAAATAATCAATTGAAAAATCATTGGTCAATTAACATTTATTGCTTAAAATTTATTTAACGACACCCAATTTTAAACTACGTAGTTCGAAACACTTTATAAAATAATGCATCTAAAAAAAATCAGTAAAAGATGTAAAAAAGCTTTACAATATAGAGTTTTTAATAAATAACAAAATCGGTTGACCTTCAGTTTAGTTCATAACGTCATGGCTTATTACACTTGGTCGTTCGCCAATATTTGGGTAGACGAAAGACATTACTCGAATTATGGCAAGCAATATTTACGGAAGACGGTGTCGGGTAACCAAAAACGAAAAATACCCGAATTCGGGCGTACTCGACTCTGTCACTTAGTCGTTTAACCGAATTCCATTGGCAATCGTATTCGGGCTAACGACCAACTGTAATTGAGCCATAGGGTATAGTGTAAAAGAATAAATCTAGCTTAGGATCCTGAACTGATTAATTCATAATGAAAAATGTAGTTATTGGATAGATAGCATAATAGTGGCCACTTACCATTCTGCCGCTTGACAAACTGACCATGTGTGGGGAAATATTTTTGAAGAACATACCACTTGACGGAAGGATATTGGCTTGATCAAGAAGCATGATGGTGAGTGGTCATTATAAGGGGATCATAATAATGCAATGAGCCGAACATTCTACAAAAGAAACAATATGGGTGGCAGTGACAAAGATACAATCAAAATCCGTCACCGATGCAGTAGGCTCGATTTTGTTCACAGATTTTCTCCCTTTTCATTGAAGCAGCACTTTTGGTTTCTTTTCGTCAGAACTAAAAATGGTACAGGTTATAAAATAGGTAAACTGGAAAGGAGATTAAAGTTTTTTTAAATCATCAAACGCTGCTGGGACTTCTTAAATTTATCAATATTATATAAGAAAAATAGTTATATTATAATTATATAACAAAAAATTACTTGTTTTTATTGGTAATATAATCTGATTGGGTGATTGCGTCAAAATCGAGCCCAGATGCAAACTTTACCTATAAAACATTAAATAACATCAAAAATATCACAAATAAATTACTAAATACACTTAAATATTTTTCAAAATGTTTATGGTGGAATAAAATGTGTTGTAGTGGATATTTTTCTGTATTTTGATAAATGATAAGACAAGAATCTTATTAACAGACAGATCCCGTACGTTGCAGCTAGTAAAAATAAGGTATTCAGGATATTCATATATGTATGTGCCCACACTTACTCTTAGGCCCTTCGTATAATGAAGTTTCGCACGCGTTGCGGACATTTTGTTTTGTATTGCGGTAGTCTCTCAAAGACCACTTCGGTAAGGTAACAATATATGTACAAGTAATAAAAAATGCGACGGATAGAACGTAACAAGACTCAAATACTTTGAATTTTGAAAATTTATTAATTAACATTGTTAAAAACATAATAGAAAACTTACAATAGTAAAATATTATTACAACCTAATACTAAATCTTAGAAAATAAAAAAAAAGCGTTAGTAAATCTTAGAGTTAATAAAATATAAAAAAGGAAACAAAGAATTTGCTCATTACAATCAAAATGCGTAAATAACACCTAAGCTGCGTTGCCATTTCCATCATTTCGAACGAAGGAACAACAAAGTCATCACTTACATTTAGATACAGATCTTAACATTCTATCTCTCTACATTCACTACTAACCTTGCCAAAATTAAAAGTCTGCACATATCGGATCACTGAAATATCAACAACGCCTCATGAGATATATACCCCGTTCTATATATATAAAATAGCGACATTGCAATTTCTCTGAATATAATCATTGTCCGAAAAACAGAATCGGATTTATCGTCACAAAAACCGAGTTCACCGGGCTTTCTCGATTAGAGGCTATGCAACGTAGACACTTTTTGCTACCGACTCGGACACCATACACCATCACAGGAATCCTGTTGTTGTTCCTGTAGCGGCTATCGGACACAATTGCCAGTTGCTACTGACTGACTGACTCTACTAAGTTAACGAACAAAACGCGTCTCAAAAGTTTATTTATTACAGTTTTTGTAAATAAAACATAAATTTTAAACATAATATATCTACTTTTTTAGATTTAAACATCTAGCAGTTAAATGCTTAAAAATAAATAAAAACAACTATAATTGCTATTTCTTCTTTCAAATGTTTACTACTTGAAAAGTATTCATTTGACATTGTGGGTTACCTACAATGCGAAGAGATGGCGCTGCCTTGCAGCTTAAGGCTAGGAAAATTTCGACGCGATCAATAGGGCCGTGGTAACATAATGGTCAGTGCATTCGCCCGGATTACGAAAGGTTCGAGTCCCGTCCGCTGCCTGGTCCGCGTGGATTTTTTTCTAGTAAACTTTTCTTTAGATTTTAACATCTAGCAGTTAAATGCTTAAAAATAAATAAAAACAACTATAATATATCTAGATAAAAATAGATAAGCAAATGTTTGTTGGTTTTAAAGAAATAATTAATATTCATTAGAAGCTTGTATCCTTAGTTTCAGTTGTAATCTTGGTGATAGTAATAGCCACATAAATATTAATAACTCCAAAAAAAAGAATAGCATTGAGATGAGTTGCAATGTCGCATAATTATATAGCCCCCCTGAGATCTTATCATGAACTGGACACCAGGCAAAATCCGCTGTTGAAGCGGGATGTTGCTCTACTATGCGTACGTGATGTCTCTCTTTAATATTAAAACTTGTCTGCCGCTAAGAAGTCATAATGCGGTCTGTTTTCTGTTCTATTTTCGTTATGATTCTGATTATTGTGTACCTAATGAAGCCTAGAAATTTATTCAAAATATATTCTGAGGGGCTCGTGTTTAGCCAAGCAATCCGATATGTCCTAACCTTAAAGAAATACTTTCCACTTTTTTATCTTAATTCTAACACTTAGTAAATTTATCATCGACTTCACAAAAATATTTACAAGTTTACACATATACAATCCAGGTAAGATGGTATACAATGTTTCGTTATTAAAGGTGAGTTTGAATTTTAACTTTTACTGTTCAGTCAACGAATCGCTTAGGTAAAAATGGGTTGCACCATTTGATGATAGTCCAAATGAGGTCATAATTTGATAGTGACAATAACTTTTCAAGCTAGGTCAGTTAAAGTTATGGAAAAGTTTAATTTTAACTAGCTCTGTGGTGCAACTCACAGTAAGAAATTAACAACAAGGAGTTATCATTATAATTAGTACACCTATGCTCAGCAGTGAATGACGAAGAAAGTCTGGGGATCTCCCCACTAAAATGACTATCAAACATCATCACCAAGCTCGCTTTCATCATCATCGTAAGTATTACAGTGGTGTCCATACTGGCATGGTACTCTAAACTTAAAACTAAATATAACAACAGTCTCTCCTTTTGTTTAGACAATGACAAGGATACACTGTTGTCAAATTTAAGTTTAGGATTCGAGAATCACACCAGAATCGACACCTCGATTAGCTCTCTTACTCAACACAGATAGCTCGATGAGTTTATTCAGTCGATAGTATTTAAGGTTACCGGTTTTGCAAATGTAAGGTTTTTCCTAAAGTATACATTAAGACTTGGTAAGACTACTAGCAGTACTAATTTTATTTAATTAAATAAAATTATGTAGCCTTAAATATCCAATCACTGTCAAAACTTACACGTAGATAGTATTTTTTTTTATAATTGTATGTCACAATTTCCATAATTTGATTAGTTTTTTTTATGACTTTATAGTCCTGATGAAATTCCCAGAAATAACTAAATAACAATAATACAATGTTTAACGTACAAGATTAACCTAAAGTGTGGTTAAAATGTTTTTCCCAAAAATAATCACTTCTTATTACGACTAAATATGGTTTTGTTAAATGCGCTCTTGAGAACATTAGCTTTCGGTTTATGAGAATGTTTATATTTATTCTCAATCATGTGGTTGAAGTTGTTCATAACGATGAAAGCAGGGCATTTCTCTTCAATTTCAGAGCATTTCCACCGCAAGACGCCTGGTGTATCAGTAAGATCCTCGTTGTATGTGTGACCTTTGAAGACTAGTATTTTTCGGCCCGACGGTGCTTCGAAGACTCCGCCGACTATTACTTGTTTATTTACTGGAATAAAACAATTCATTTTACTTACTATTCTGTATTTCCTTTTTTTTCCTTTTTTATTTTTATGTAGGCAAACGAGGTGGAAGTCCACTTGATGGTAAGTACCGCCGACTTGCAGAACCAAGGGTACCACTCATTCGTTGTCGGCTCCGAAAGAAAAGGTAAAGAAAAAGGAAGTTCGTTCCAGATCCTGCTGGTGCGCAAGATCCTTAGGATAATATCACGATGGAATGTAGCGCGGAAAAAAAATGAGGATAAATTCTTAAAGATTTTATTTCTATAAACTTCTTAACATAAATAAATACTGATTGATATTGACTAGACGTAAAATCATTTTGATATTTAATTAACAACTCCTACAGTTGTTGTTGACCGACTTTTTCTAAATCTTATTCGCTTGTTATGGCAACGTTACACGAGTTGTTGATTAGTACAGTAACCAATGGTAGCCGCTCTAGTATAGAAGTTAAACATTATTTTTTCTTGTGATAATATAATAAATATAGAAACATAGGTTCTCGCTACATTATTGATTGACAAAGCATTAAGGGTTAATGCAAGATTAACATAACATTTGAACACAACAAAGAAGACGTCAGAAACTATAGCGACTTTCAAGTTATTTTTAATGCTAGACTACTAATTACCCCACTTCAACTGATGATAAGTGTAAATGGAGCCAGGTCGTGAAGATAGATGATGCTGCAGGTGTGCCGCTCCAGCCTTCCTTACCTTGCCGGCCTGAACCCAATTCCCTACCCCACAGAGCTCTGGAACCCTACTTAGCAGTAGAAATACAACACCACCAAAAGGTAGTGATATTTTAATGTAGTCTTCTGTGAGGTGGGAGTTGCATCCCCAGGCGAGCGCTACAATTCGAGCCGAATCACCGCTGTATTCCACCTCTCTTACAAGACACTTGAGTTTATAAAAAAAAGGGTCCACGATATATTTTCACTCAATATCTGTCCAGTGTGGATGATACATTTTTAATCAATATGTAGCGACGTATAGTCCATCTTCAGTAACTGTAAACTGTGGGTACGGATGACAATGCTGAAGGTTAGCTTTAATGACGATATTGGATTTACTGAGATGAAGGTACGCCTTGCAAGGCTGAGACGCATGAAATTTGGAGCACCGCCATCTGAATCCGTTTTTGATAGGGAAGTGCCTATAGAACATGTAGCCTCTGAAGATCAATCCTTGTCCGTTTGGCCTGCTGACTAAAATACCTGTGAACAAACACAATATGAAGCAGCAATAGAGCTTAATCAGAAATTGTAATTAAATAGAGCTATTCATTACCTCATACATTGACTTACAACACGCGCCGAAAATCAGAATTCCATATTTATTTAAGTATTCATAAATAAATAAGAAATTCTAAAATTATAATTATAGCTTTATCTTTATACTTCAAAACTAACTATGATCTGCGTCTTCCCATGGTAAAACCGCCGGATGCCAGAATAAAGGTTTACACGAAAACTGGCAAAGGAGGCTACCCAAATTGTTTTATGCAGAACTTAGATACATGTTCAAAATAAGGATTATAATAATTTTCTAATTTTAATTATAATTACCTTGTTACCTAAATTAAATCAATAATATTGCTTGTACCTTTTACATACCTTTTCGATGGTGTTCTACAAGGGTAAAGAAACATTTTATATTAAACCATAAAACCCGTTGTCGAATGATAATTCTGGTACAGTTTGCAGTAGACAGTGTCCCTAGTTTAATCATTAATTTATTAAAAGCTAGAGAGTTAAAGGAAAGAAAAATATTTGTATTAAAACAAAAACGTACTAGCAAAACCTCTTTTAAAGCTGTTTAAGAATATTAGTCGTGATCCAATAAACATATTTTGATTTAAACTTACAATGGTCAATAAACAACCCCGGCACCTCATTTTCTTTCTGTTAACGCATTCCCATTGAATGTGACCAGTGCAATTTTTTCGTCTAATCGTGTACTGATGGCCATTGTGTAAAAGTATTTTACCACTTTTTCTTTGAATAGTTACAAGGTCACCTTCTACTTCATCCCAAATGTAGAGATCTTGTTCTGAAATATTCATACTTTTAAATAAAATATTACTTATCGCCGGCAACTTGTAAGTAATTCAAACTTAGAAGGGCTCCTAACAATATTGATTTAGTTTGGTAATAATAAAACAAATATTTTTTTAGAACACATGGTTTATTGTCCAACTTTGTAACAATTAATAACTAACCCAGACCCATCATTTAACATTTATTAACTATAAACAAGACAATTTTTTTTATTTATTGCAGTTTAATTGCTTTCAGACTTAATATCTTTTCCCATCAATCCTTTATATCTATACCAAGTAGATTTTAAGCTGTTAAATGTTGGAATCTCGCCTGTTTGGTCAAGACCTAGCTCTTTAATTTTTGCTACAGCTGCTTTATACACTGCGACAACTGAGGTATCCTCCAATGTTGTAAGCTGCGATTTGTACTGGTTCAATACCTTTTCTATTTCGTTTTTCACCAAATTTTGTTGACAGGAGTGGTCGAAGCTTTTTACTACTTTGTTCTCCTATAATAATGACAAATAAAAGAGAAATTGAGGGGTTTTACAAAATTAACTCTTTGCTTGATGACATGGTCTATTTTATAGTGACACAAGTCGACCACGCTTTAATATAGGAGCAGGACAGCATAATGATATATTAAAAAGTGAGTCGTTGTTTGGGATATTATATACAAATGAGATGATGATATAAACTGATGATAAAGAATGAAAAAGAGCTTAATACCTTTTTAGTTAGTAAATGAAGTAAAGCTGAGGGATACTGATTTCTAAACATCATAATATTATGATGTTTAAAACCGTTCAAAGTCAGATGTTTCCAAACGATATTAAAATGGTGAAGGTTTTGCTAGTGT
This sequence comes from Chilo suppressalis, assembly GCA_902850365.2. Classification (NCBI taxonomy): domain Eukaryota; kingdom Metazoa; phylum Arthropoda; class Insecta; order Lepidoptera; family Crambidae; genus Chilo; species Chilo suppressalis. Next base: position 5,002,074 of record OU963906.1, on the reverse strand, counting down.
TGTCAAAACTACTGTCTACCACAACTATACTTAAACTTACCTTTATACAGAGCCATCCTTTGCATGCCATTTTCCTAGCATCAACACAGGTCCAAACCTCAGAACCATCTTTACCTTTTCTTTTTAACGTGAGCTGATAACCGTGATATAACATCACAACTCCAAACCGCCTTTTTATGTATGTCAATTCAGTACTTACTCTAGACGATTCTGGAAATGAAAAACTTAAATACGTTTATTTTCTGGATTCTCAATCACAGATTCACAGGATCTTTTTCTATGGGGATATTAATATGCAAAATGAGAATACCATTTTCTATTCTAAGCCTCTAGGTACAGTATTCATAGCTACATAATTAAAAATAAATCAAGGAAAAAGACATCAATATAATTTTTATTCTACAAACAATCGAAGAGGAGAATTTTGTACTAAAAATATAGTGTTTTATGTGGTTTCAGTAAGATAAATTTTTTATACGGATATAATTCTGAAAATTTACTAGACATGGGCGTTTTTGGTTTTGAACGCAAACGGATATATATCGGATTTCAGATTTCAAAATCGATTTCAAAATCCGTTTTTAGATATCCGATTTCAGATGTGCCTAACTAAGCCAATTCACTAGTTTGCGTTAAGATTTGGTTTTATTAGCTAAAAAAACGGGCAATGACTTGTTTTTACAAATTTTTTTTTAGTATTTTTTTTTTGATGAATTTTATTTTTCTGTTTGTTTTTATTATTTTTCAAACCATTTACAAAATCAAACCTAATTCCTTCAGGTTAGGGTTCATAAATGTAAGTTGCTCGACTTTTGATGTTTTTAGACGACACCTCTTTTCAGTGATAAATAATCCCGCCTTAGAGAAGAGCAACAGATTTCCTTAAACAACAAACCGAAATCGGACTTCCGAAATTTGCGCCATCTTTTTTACTCCGCTTTGTTACGATTGGTAAGAAAGAGACAAAGAAATTCACTTTCTCTCTTTCTAACCAATCGCTACATAGCGGAGTAAAAAAGATAGCATGAATTTCGAATCCGATTTACATTTGGATACTTGTGGTGGTATTAGATCGCTGGCGTTTTGGTTCGGTTAGATTTCTGAAATCGGATTTTCTTGTTGAGAAATCGTTCGGTATCGATTTGTGTTTGAAATCGGATTTTGGATTCGTTTTGATATATCGGACGCATGCCTAAAATTTACTGATAACGAATCCTTTTTTAAAAGATGGACCATTGAACAAAGTTTGATAATAAGTTTAATCTATACAACACAATTCCAGAATAATAATATACCTATGTCATTCTTTTACAAACTTAAAAATAAATCATCACACGCACTTTTTAATCACGATTCTGAAGTGTAGTTTTAGGTACTAGGCCATTCATTATTTCTAAAAGCAGATCAGTGTCAATTTTCTGAATTTCATAATCTCAACATTTCAATATAATTATATAAATGGGGTACAAAAGTCAGTAAAGATATTCTAAAAGAGACACTTATCTGTTCTTATATAGCAGCACTTTATTTATTCGCGTTCAAAGGATTGTTTGGTTCTATACAATAATTTTCTTAAGCTAGCGAGTGTTGGGATCTCTCCAAGCAGATGTAGTCCGGACTCTTTGATCTTGGCTACAGTTTCTTTGTAGACTGCAGCAGCAGAAGCAAGATCGTCAGATAGGAGCTGCCTCTTGCAGTGATCGAACATCTTGGCTATTTCATTTTTGGCATAGTCCGGTGTGCAAGTTGAAAGATGTCTCCTCTGTCTTAGAATTGTGTTTCCCTAAAATTTATTAAACAGGTCTTTGAATAATATAAGCCTCTTTGCATTACTTATTCAAATATGTAAAAGGACGATTAAATTACTCAATGGAATCTCTGCATTTTATGTATAATCAAATAGGGGCGCTGACAAGATAAAGCAAACGTAATTTAGTTCATCAGCATATTTGTTTCTTAGGTTTTCACGCACATCACTCATTAAATAAAACTAGTTTTTACGGGTTAATGCACGAAACTTTATTTATTTATTGACGTTTCGCAGCCTTTTCAGGTCTGCATCGTCAGAATAATTTTTTTTTATTCTGATGATGCCATCGAAATAAATAAAGTTTCGTGCATTAACCCGTAAAAACTAGTTTTATTCATCAGCATAGTTATAGAATAACCAAAAATTACATTGATTAAGCGCGTGAAAGTTTGAGATTGGGGGGCTCGTGATGTCGTCAGTTTTATATAAGCAAAAATTGCACCAACACGTGACATCATGCGACATTTTAATTAAATGTATCTCAGTAATGGAAAAAAAAATAAAAAATACAATACTTTTTGATAATCTACCTGATAGGTGAAGAAAAAAAAGTTAGTCATCATCCCTATCACAGAACACAGAAAGAGGTTAGAGGTCGGGGCAGGCGCGCCACAGTTATGTGTGAGCAAATGATCATAATTTGACCAAAACTTGGTTCTGATTGCGTCTTTGCTCTCAGGTGTGAGCGCTGACTGGTTCGATTGTTTGATGTCGCGTCGTTTAATTGGATATTATCTATTCGGTGGAAGTGTAGCGGGGGCGAGCTGGCGACATCGGTTTCCGTACAAACGGTATAATATGATCACCCTTCTAACCTCTTTCTGTGTTCTCTGATTCCTATTGTCAATACATTCAGTCGGTGATGAAAACTTACTTTGACGCAAATATTTCCAGCACAACTGAGGCCTTTTCTTTTGACGCAAGCCCAGTTGATGACTCCACTTTTGCAGTGTCTTTTCAGGGTATACTGATGGCCTCCATACAAGACGACGGTACCGCCACGTCGACTTATGAAGCACGAGTCGGTCAGCTCTTCTGCAAGAGCAAAAATAACACTAATCTTATCAATATGTCATTACAAGGGATAGCATGACACAGGCTTTGTCTTTGATAAAAAGTACACTAGAACGCGAGCAAAGGTTTAGCTTTTTAATTAGGTAGCTTAATACGACATCTGGTTGTGCTTGTGTAGATGACACCACGATTTCCCTTAATAGTCCTCTCGACCAAAAGTAATATGTTGTGTTGTCGACACAACTACTTACATTTTTACAGGGTAGTAAAACACCCGATATGGTCCAGAAATTTTGTAGGTGATTTGCCATCGAAGCCCTCAGCAGTGCAAGTATTGCAATATGGTACAAAACACTTACTTCATATGTAAATATGTAGTTTTATGTTTAGTGTTCACATATTTACTCAACATACCTAATAGTTCTTTAAATAAAATATTTATAGTCACATTCAAACAATCACTCTTTATTCCTGATTATTAAATATTCTACTTCGATTTCTGTGGCTGGATTGTTTTTATCCACCCTTCTAGTTCTAGATATCCGTCTTTTGTCAAACTATAATCTGGCGGGTCGTGGTTGTGATACTTGGACAAACTGATGACCTGATGATCTTCAGACATGTGGAGTTGAGCTTTGCATTCCCTGATGCCGTTCCTGCAGACGAATAAGTAGCCTCCTTCGGGGTGGCCACTCACTTTCGTGAAGATGTACTGTGCGTTGACCAACACTGATACATTGCCATTGCGGGTTTTCACGAATATTACTGTAAAATGGTTCATATTATAATTATCAATTTATATATATATTATCTTATATTATTATCATCATTCTACCAATATTGTGAAAGTAAAATTTTGCATGTTTATTTTACACAACTTTATTACGCAGCAACGCCCAGGAATGGCTTTCGCAATTTACACGCAGAAAATTCTGTGAAACACAAATGTGACGCAAGCAGTCAACCAAAATACACTGGGGTGGCTCTATTTCAAAACATAGCAAAGAGTTATCGTATTTATTAAATGTTCATAATACTAGGGAAACCCAAGCGGGGACTTTTAGTATTTCTCAAGCGAGGCAGAATAACATAAGGGGGGCAAACTTGCACCTTGTGAAGTACTCTCACCATCAGAGCCCTTCTTTCAGAGCATCTAAACCCTTTAAATAGGGTTGGACGTAGGATAACTATCCGTCCGGATTAGTCCGGAGATGTGCGGACTTTAAGACTATAGATAGTTCGGACTTTGTCCGGATCTTAAGATTGTACAGATTTTTAAATAACATTGAATATGAATAATAAAAGTAGTTATTGATGTAAATACCATACCATTGTAATTAAGTGAGGTACCGTAAGTGAGGGTTACTTTAGCTCGGGCGGGTAACTTTGTCCCAAATCAGAAAAAATATTGAACTTGCCGCCCCGTCAGTATCTCTTGGGTGACCGTAATAGTTCCAGTTGAAAATCACAGATAGCCATTTAGGCGCGTAGTGTGGTGTTGTTTTACCGACATCGTTCCCGTATCAAGTTGGCATTGTAACGCGGGATTTTTGTAACTGAAATAGTTCGCAAGTTCATGCGCAAACTTTCTCAAAACTGTGGTTTTCGGTAAGTTTACTATTTTTTCTAAATTTAAAGTTATATTTTTTATTTAACTTAATTATTTTTGGGCAAAAACATCCATTTGTGTATTTAGTATGCTAATGGTGATCTGTTATAAGGATTACTTAACCCCAACATGGCTTAATGCGAGTTTTTTTCACAGAGAAAACTCAACGAGCTAAAGTAACCCTCTTTAAGGCCAACTTTGGCCTAAAATTAAAAAAAAATATATTAACCCTTAAATATTCTTTTTTCCTATTTTCGTATGATAACTTTGTAACTTATACTTTAAAGTTCACAATGGAAAGATGTAAACGTGACATATTCATCACAAAGAGAAGCTACGATTTTATTTGAAAAAAAAAGTGCACATTTTAGGTCAAAGTAACCCGCAGTTACTCGGTACCATTTTGTGACTAAAGAGTCCGGACATTTTTCAAAATGTCAGGATTTTTGAAATTCCTAAATGGTAACCCTTGTCGGACGTCTACGGCATCAAAACCATTTCAACAAACAGCCATGACCTCTGTTCGCGTCAAAATCGTCAGTCTTTTGACTAAGAAGTTCGACCTTTAAGGGGCTTAGGCTTGGTAAGACTCCACAAGGTGCAAGGTTGCCCAAATTGTTGTTCTGCTGCGCTCGAGTAAATCCAAAAATCTCCGTTTGGACTCCCCTACTATAAGTCATTGTGAGACTAAGTAGACGGAATATAACGAAACAATGTCGTTTATCGTGATCGTCATCCAGCCTACTCTTATGCCGCGTACTCATTAGGCAACATTTGTGTATAAACAATGTTTATAAACACAGTGTTTCACGATGTTGCATCATCTTTGTACACAGTTTAAAAACATAGGAAACATTGTTTCAGATACAAGTTGCCGTGTTCCCCACTCCGAGTGGAGAACAAGACAACATTTATTTTATAAACAATAGTTGACAGGTAAACAATAGATGTGTGTTGCGGGATGTTTATAGTTTATTTAAATATGGAAGTAGTGTGGTTCACCTCCAAAGTAGAACAACCATTTTGATACTGATATTGTACAAACATAATTTTTGATATTCTGTTAAGCATTGAAAAGTAAGTAATATAAGATAAAATGTATTTTTTTAGCTAGTGATGAAACTCAAATATGATATAAAATATTTAACGTATATAGGAACGTAGCTTTCAGCGTATAAAGGAACGTAGCTTGCATTTGTTACTTTGACATTTATTCAGCTTTGTAGGGGATCGCGGAATGATTTAAACTTTGGGTGTATTCCGTAATATATACCAGTATACTGGCCAGTGCTAATGACGTCATGAATCGACGCTATACTGGAAAATTGTTCCGAAATATAGAGGCCAGTGCACTGACGTCATAAATCGACGAAAAATTAAAAATGGTGCGAATAAATAAGATGTTTTATTCACCTCATCAATTAAAGGGATTTTTCTTGTTCGGATGCCATTATTGTTCTTTAAATAAAAAAATAAATAAATTCGAATGCATCTCATGCACGCTCGGTCATACGTCATATTCGTTTTCGCGGTAAAAATATGGAAGCATACCAGTACAATATGGCGTCGGATTCGTGACGTCATTACCACTGGCCAGTATACTGATGTATAAATCGGAATATATCCTTTATAAAACCTCTGGACGTTCTTCGAGGGCTTGGCGCGTCACGTGCGCCAATTTCGCGCGAGCAATCTCGTCTTGAAGGAATACCGCGCCGTTTTCTTACAGAAGCTATGGGGCAGCAACCTGTGAATAAAACCTTAGAGCAGTGGTTCTCAAACTTTTTAAATGACGGAACCCTTTTGGGAAGCAAAATACTTGATGGAACCCTACAATAAAACAATTATTTTTATAAGTGTATTCTATATTAATCAGCATAATAAAAGTACAATGTATCCGTTACTAATTATTATTTACTTCACCACTTGGTAAGGACAATAATAGAAAACATTAAAAAAGAAAAAATCTAACTAGTGGGAGGTATGAAACTGTTTTTTATTTTTCATCAATTGCTTGATATCAGGTTTGATGGAAGAAAGTTGGAGTCTCATATCAGCTTCGGCGTCCAGTCTATTGCGATATTTTGTTTTCGTGGCTGCGTAGGTAGAGAATCCTGTTTCGCACAAATATGTAGTTGGGAACGGGAGAAGAATATCCAGAGCCATTTGGCCAAGCATTGCATATTCATCTTGGATTCTGCACCAAAAATCATTAAGAGGCGTCGTTTTGAACAATGACTCCATACTTGTGTCTGATGACATTTCTAAAAGAGATTCATATATCTCATTTGACATGTTTTCAGGCTTTTCCAAGTTGGGTAAAAAAGGATTATGAATCCAGGAGTTCACTTTAATTTTTGTATTGTGTTCTTCGGGAAAATACTTTTCAAAAGATGCGCGCATCGAACTGAGATATTGGACCAATTCTTCAAACACATTATCTTCAAACATTTCTGAGTCGTTTTCGCTAACAAACTCAGTGAGTAACGTAAAACTTTCTATTTCTTTCTTACCAATGCAAATGATCCAAAAATCTAATTTTCTTTTAAAAGTAGTTATTTTATTATAGGCCTGAAACACTGTTGTCTGTTTACCTTGCAATGATAAATTTAATTCGTTAAGTTTTTGAAAGATATCCGCCATAAAAGACAATCGGAACAACCAAGTTTTATCATACAAACGGTCCTTCAAATTAAAAGAAGTATCTGCTGAAAGAAACATTTGTAACTCGGCTCTAAGTTCAAATAGCCTTGTTAAAGTTTTTCCCCGAGACAGCCATCGCACTTCTGTATGGAGCAGCAGTGTTTTATGTTTGCTGCCATAATCTTCACACAATAATGAGAACAATCGGGATTGTAGTGGTCGTGATTTGATAAAATTAATTATTTTTACCGCTTCATCCATAACTAATTTTAGATTAGACGGCATTTGCTTCATCGCAAGTGCTTGTCTATGCAGAATACAATGACTGGAACTACAATTAGGCGCTTTATTTTTCATTCGTGACACTGCTCCTGCTGTTTTACCTGTCATCGCCTTGGCCCCATCTGTACAAATGTCAATGCAATTGTTCCAACTGAGATTATGTTCTTCAAAAAATATATTTATTTTATTAAAAATTTCTTCCCCGGTAGTGTTTGTAAGCAGCGATGAACACATAAGCATGTCTTCTTCAAAAGAACTTTTATATGGATATCTCACAATAACCAGCAGGATAGCCAAACCAGCGACATCAGTCGACTCGTCCATTTGCAAAGCGAATCGTGTATTTTGTAGACGTGTAACTAGTTCTTGTTTGACGTAGCTTGCCAGATCATGGATTCGTCGTGAAACAGTATCGTTTGATAGCGGAACAGTAGAAAGATGCTTTGCAGATTTTTCATCAAGCATACATTTTGTTATGTCTAATACACATGGTTTTATTAATTTCTCAGCGATAGTGTGCGCTTCACCTGCTTGTGCAATGCGATAGCTAACTAAGTATGATGCCTCCGTGGCCTTTTCGTTGGTAGTTTGTGTTACATGCATCATATTTTTTTGACTTTCTAATAACTGATCTTTTTTGCGAACAAAAAATTCTTTATTCTTGTCTTTAGTCTCGGGGTGTACGGTTTCTAAATGTCGACGCAATTTGGCAGGTGCCATGGAACTATTAGGAAGCAGTTTACTACAGAGCATGCAGAGAGGTGAGCCGTTGGAATCAACAAATCCGAAACTGATATAAGATTCATCATACTTCCTTTTTTTCGTCTTTGAAACCGTCGAGCTTGACGTCGTGGCACTCGTGGCATCATCTTCTGGATCGGTGATTGCTAAATTCTCCGCGCGCATTGCTTTTGAACATTCAGCGTCATTAGAAGATGTTGTTGGAACACGTTTAACACCTTTAAGCCAACGTTCCATTCTTCTTTATTTATAATGTTACAAGTCAGGATAGTGGGGTTTAAATAATGCACAATCGTTACTGCGTATAAGAGACTAAATTTAGAACCTACAGGGAAGAAATGTATAAAACTGAGACAACAGAATACAGCAGGCAGTAAAACAATGAACACCAGTTTCTCGCTAGCGAGCTTGTAAGTAGGTAGTAACTTATCGCTCCGAACGCTAATCATCAACTGACGACGCCAACGCGCGATCGCCGCTTTTATACTTAGTCCTAGACTCGATCTCAAATATTCTCGAAAATACTCGAGTCGGCACCTTTGATAAACAAAAAGCAAAAATAAAAACAGAAATTTAAAAATAGCGTTGTAAACAATATCGACTTTATCCTTTGAAGTTAGAGACGAAAGTCGCTAGTTGACAACTATAGCGTCTAATTCAGAGGCGGCTTTTATCAAAGAGACTGAGCGCTTACAAGTATACCTACCCGCTCGTTTTAAGTTTGCCGCTGGCGATAGGTATGAGTGTATGACGTTCGAAATTTTTTATTTAATTGTAACAATAAAAATTGTGTACGTTAGATATTTGGGTAAAACTATGACACATTATAAGTTTTGTTGTCACGTGGGGGAGGGTACGCGCATTCCACAGACCGGCAAACTTAGAGCGAACGCGTTGTACAAGTATAAAATTGTTGAGACCAAACTTATGAGATATTGTACCAGCTAATGTAACACAAGCTTATACAAATACAAATAAATAAATAAATAACATTCATAGCGTTTTGTCTCCGCGCGGCCGCGGAGTCCGCACAGCCGCGGAGCGACCAGAGAGAGGTGTTTTGATTTTTTTATTTCTAAATTCTTGCGGAACCCCGACAGAGGTATCACGGAACCCTAGGGTTCCGCGGAACACACTTAGAGTATAGCTGCCTTAGAGAGCCGTTACCAGTATCTAAACCTCCATCCAACCAACCTCGATCTTCTTTGACCTACTCTCTCGAAGCTGCAGGCTAGAGCAAAACCAACACATACACAGTAAAAAATACATAGAGACAAAGCTTCATACGTTAGAGTTGATGACGAACTTTTTTTCTTCTTCTATCAGTAGATCATCATTTTCAACCAATTATCAAAAAGTATTGGACACGTGTTTTTTTATTCCCAAAATCAAAACATTACAGAGGTATATTCATTTGATATGTCGCATGACGTCACGTCTTGATACAATTTTCACATACAATTAACATCTCGAACAAACGCGCAATAACTTTGAATTTTTTGATGATTGAAAACAGAAAAAATCAGTGTCCATTATATTTTGATAATAATCCATTTGATGGACTAGACAGAATTTCGTTTACTTTTTTAACCTGTTCTAACATCTACTGCGCATCATGTGATACAAACACACGAATAAAGAGATACGTGCACAGACAAAGTTTTTATAGAGCTGTCAAAAATGTTACCTTTTTAGTAGGGTTGTCACATGAGGATAAATTAAAATAATCAAAACGTTTCAAATATATAGTTATGCATCGTATATAAGATTTTTGTCCCTCAGTGAACAATGTAAGTACCTACTATTACTTAGTCCAAATTTTTATTTTTTATGTAAAATCTAAATATAATATTTATAAGTTTTTAAAATAATCTAATGTAAAGCAACTAAGTCATGTAACCGTTTTAGTAAATCAATATTGAAAGTGTTGGTTTCCAGATCAAAATATTCGTGATTTTTTTGTCAAGCCGAATAAAACAAGCCACAACACGATGTGGTTGCTTTGCTTTATTAAATAATAACTTTTGACTACATCATCAGATCAACTCCATGTTTCAAAAATTGCATTACAGCATTGTCATCTGATTTAAAGAATTACGGTTTTTTATTTTTTGGAACGCACCGTTTTACGAGATATGTAGGTAAAAAAACAAATTTTCACCATCAATAACATAACCTAAAAAAATATTTCTTTTGATATGTAAAAGGTGTACCCTATCTATCTGAGCAAGTGTATGAACCACATAAAAACATAAATATGACATGCCAAAGTTACTATTATTATACTTAATGGTCTAAATGAAAATTTCAACATTCTATATTGTTACTAACTTGTATACTTACTAACTTGTATATTGAAACTCGTGAACGGGTGCTGCCAGCGGAGATGAGTCTGGCCTAACTATTTTGATATTTAAGATGTAAATGTTTAGTTACACCTGTTATAAATAACTCTATTTGTATTTAGGGGCTGTTCAAGTATTACGTAAGCACTATAGGGGGGCAGGGGGGTCTTTGCTTTGCTTATTTTTGATGACATGGGAGGGTGGGGGGTAGAGATGGTGATTTCGTCAGCATCATCGATTAAGCCTTTTTAAGTACTGCTGCTCATGAAGCTCATGAAAGCTCATGAATCAATAAAAAAAACAGAATACATTAAAGGAAAAATGCATATAGGTACCAATGTTTACGTAAGGATGGGGGGGAGGGGTAAGAGCTTTGCTTACTTTTGCTGACAAGGGGGAGGAGGGGGTAAATAATTGTAATAAATCTGCTTACGTAATACTTATACTGTCAACGGCCCCTTATACTGTGTGACACAGCAATCAAAATGCAGGTGAACAATTAATGTATAATTTCATATTATGTAATGAAAGGTGACTTCATGAATTATCTCTGAAGTCATCTTTCAACTAGACGACTCTATAAATAATAGAACAGGGAGAAAAAAATAGCCCTTGCAGAGTTTCTTGCCGGTTCTTCTCAGTACAAAGTCTCCCGCCGTAGATTTACGAACCGAAGGCGTAGATTCTAGACATTCATATGTACTTGTAACGGCCTAAACTGAATAAATGATTTTAATTATGATTGATTATTTCAAAAAGTGAAGCCCTTTACTTTAGCACTGGCACTAACGTAACGTGTGACTGCGTACGCGTCCGTGACAGGCAGCCAGTGCTCACTCACACGAGCGACTTACTTGTAGTAGTGAACCGATCGCAGTGCGGTTCTTTGAAGCTATGTCACTCACGTACGGATTGTACGTTTCTTTACTCGTGTCTTTGTAAATTTAACTTCTGTATCAATGAAAACTATTTTTATTTTGAAAAACACATATAATTATTAAAATACATAATTATAACATGGACAAATAACATCAATAAATAGTTGACAAATAGATACGTGTAATTACTGAAGATGTAATTTTTTAATGATAAGAAATACTTATATCAAATTTTATAATGACTAGACATATTTTTTATGAATAAATGTCTTTATAATGCTATCTTTGCATTTCATATAAAGTACTAACCACATTGATATATATAGTAGTATCACATTTAAACACAGTATTAGAGCGATTTAAAACACGATGACACTCTCAATTAGAAAATAGAAGGTACATATATAAATATCGGACAAAAATGTCTTCCGCCTAAATATTACACAGTCATAAATTGTAAAAATGCATAAGAGCAGTCCACGTTAGAGCTAATCCTAATAGGATCTATCACTAACATTTAAAAGTATATGCACATGTATATATTAAGTAAAAGTTATATATTAATCTAGTAATAGGATAAGTCAGAGCCCTGTATAATTCACATTAATTTAAATTAGTATTCATAATACATTTTAGTTGTCACGTATACTTATTAGCAAAGTCACAAAGAGTTCATCTAATAGCTCATACGTTCAATATTTCGCAATTGCGATTATCAATCAGACTAAAATGCTTTGCCTCGTACTTTTTCATCAATTTCATTTGATTTCGACAAACATCATCTAACATCAATAGCCTATCTTAGTCCACTGCTGGACATAGGCCTCTCCAATTGCATGCCACTGTGATCGAACGACCTTGCGAAAATCGTCATTCCACCGAGTCTGAGGACGCCCTACACTACGATTGTCTAGCCGCGGTCTCCACTCCAGAACTCGTCTACCCCAACTGTTGTCGGTTCTGCATTAAATATGGCCAGCCTACTACCACTTCCACTTGCTTATCCGGTGGGCTATGTCTATAACTCTGGTTCTCTGTCAGATCACCTCATTTCTGATGCGATCCTTCAGAGAAACACCGAGCATAGCCCTTTTCATAGCGCGCTGAGCGACTTTGAACTTATGGACCAGCCGTACCGTCCAGTGTCCACTTTTCGGCTCCGTATGTCATCACAGGTAGTACGATTTCGACAAACATGTATTATAAAACCGAGCTATCATATAACTATTTTATTAAGTAGATAACCATAAAATTGACATCAATACAAAGTGAAATAGTAGTTGGTTGACAACATCCATTAGATTTTTTTAAATTCGTATTAATAATTCTTGAGGCTAATAGTCAAACTTTGTAAAGATCGTGAAAAAAGCTTATCATAACATTTTTACTTACTTATAATTATCAGTATTGTTGGTGATGAGATTTTTAAATATCGTTGACTAGATCCGTTCAGGTACGGTCTACCTTCTTGGACAACCGTTTATAACACAGATAAATTTAAATGCATAGTATGGTATTTGAAATTCTTCTTCACATTATCATTTCAATTGAGTTTGGATCACCTTTAGTTCTTACTAATAACACCATTTTCATTGATTATAAAGCTCGGCGGTTCGTGGTTATGAGTTGTCTCTGCTTTAAGGATGTTTCCATCATGAGATACGTGAACGAACGCTTTGCATTTCTTGAGTAGTTTGGAACAGGCAAACCTGGTACCGCCCTTCCTTATGAAGCCGTTCTTGCTGTAGGTGTACCCATCTAAGACCAAAATCGTGCCTCCGCTTGCTGTCTTCGCAAGGCGGACTGAAATTTTCATCATGATATCACAAATTTACCTCCGTGGCCGAGTGGTATATACGCCGGGTTTCAAGATGTCGCCTACTGGAGAAGTCCCAGGTTCGAATCCCGGTGGGGGGCAGATGTTTGTGTGATGAATACGAGCATTTGTACCCCAGTCATGGATGTTTTCAATATGTATTTCTATATAAATATAAATGTATCAGTTACCCTAAGTATCCCATAACACAAGCCTACAGTTGCTTACTCTGGGGCTAGGCTAATTGGTGTGAGTGTTGGACATATTTATTATTATTTACTATAGACGCTTGCGATACTTAGAATAACACTCTCGCTTACCTTGACATAACCCTTATCCCTACCCCGAGCCCTTCTTCAAAACTCATCGACAGAAACACAACACCCTCAAAATATAGTGTTATTTTACTGTCTTCTGTAAGGTGAGGTTACTTCCCCAGACGGGCACTCCATTTCTAGCAGAGAATCCGCTATGTTACGGCATAGCCCCCTCTAAATCCACTAAGCCTTACTTTTTTTCTAATAATTTCTCTTGTAATAAAGCTAATAATGACATTCAGGTAGGATTTGGTTTGAAAATGCAATACTATATGATCTATTTTAACAAATTGAGTTGCCAAGTCTGAGGATTTTTTTAGCTTTATGTATCCGAGAAAAGCAGTGGAAATATCACAAAACTTACCATCATGCCCTTCAAGTGCTGTGAGAGGCACACTCGTAGGTGGATTAGCCGTAGTCGCTGTTGTAACTTCTAGTGTCTGAGGACTTAACTGTACTGGACAAACTGTAGACAAGTTATTAAATCAGTAAAAGTTCCAATATGCTAGTGCGTTTAACTAATTCAAATAATAGTAGTTATTACTTTTAAGAACGTAAAAGTTTGACTTTCAAATCTGAGCAACACTAGTAGGTATTATTAAGTAAAATAAAATAAACCATAGAGTGAACTTATCTTTTGAAAATTTGTGTTAGTGTATTCTTCGATCCGATTCGATAATCAATCAACTCAAATCGAAGAGTGTATTACACTTCCTTGCATGCAAAAAATATTCGTTATCTTAATTACGCTCGCATTAATTTAAAAACTAAAACTAAACTTTAAAAAAAAAATAGGTACTAAGATAAGTACCAATATTGGACATTAAACTCGGTGTAAGTAACTTAAGAAAACGATATAGAATGATTACGTTATAATTTTTTTCACATATATGGCGAAACGGACTATACGTAAATGGAATGCTTTGCACGCTTACGTGTTCCCTCTCTCTTACAACCTGGGATCCTTTAAAAGAGGCGTGAAGAAGCAACATGCAGGCCGGCAGGGTCAGGATGGCTGGTGTGGCTGGTAGAACTGCTGAACCAGCGATTTTCGAGTCTGGACTTCACCGTCACTTAACATCAGGTGACATGGAGGCATTTGTTGCACCTATCTATAGAAAAAAAGGTGCTCCCTCAATTCCACAGGCGCGCTGTTTTTCAGCCAGCGCCTTTAAAGGTCTAGCTAGATGGCATGCGATGCAGGAGGCCCACATTCAGCATTGGATGGCTATAGGCTGAAGAAGAAGAATAAGAAGTACTAAAAAGGCGATATGCGAAAGTAAAAAAATAATAATAATTGGATAATAACATGAATAAACAATATCTACACACATCAAAAGTGTCTAGGGATCAAGCATTTTTATGCGGATTTCTTGAGATTGAGATGTGGCTTTGTAATAAATTTATGATTTTATAAATTTATATGGATCCTTTTTGGTGCATTTCATAATTTGAATCAGGAACTGTGAATCAAATTCGAGTAAAAGATGAAAATCAGCTGTCAATATTTTCCCTATAAAAACATACAACGCATTGAAGACATTATTAGTGCTACTGTTTCCCTACTACTGATTAAAACCAACGTTATTATGGAGCGGCGACGTCATTTAAGCAGGGAAGAAATGCTCAGAGCCGTGGGAATGATAGAAGCTGGTTCCCGGCAACGTACTGTGGCTTTAGCTCTGAATACAAGTCAGAGTGTTATCAGTCGACTTTGGACACGATACCGAAGCACTGGTACCGTGGCTGAGCGCCATGGAGGACGGTATCGCTGCACCACACGGAGACAAGACCGATACATTCAAATCTTAACTCGAAGAGCTCCAACAATAACCGCCATGATGTTAGCCGTGAGGCTTCATCACTCTTCAGGGAACTTAATTAGCGACCAAACAGTCAGAAACCGCTTGCATGAAGTGAACCTTCATTCCCGAAGACCGCTACGGGTACCACCTATAGCAATGCACAATCGTAGGATTCGATATCAATGGGCTCTTGAACACAGAAATTGGGCAGAAGAACAATGGCGTTTCGTGTGCTTTTCTGATGAGTCTCGTTTTGGTATGAGACCGGATACAAGACGTATACGACACTGGAGAACCCCTGGACGCCAACAGCGATTAAAATCCTGCCAGGAAGTCCATCCTTATAGTGGTGGAACCATCATGGTATGGGCGGGTATTTGGATCGGCGGAAGAACTGAGTTGATTTGGATCAGAGGCAACCTCAACGCTCAAATTTATGCTGAGACGATTGTATCAGACGTCATCGTTCCTCTACAAGTGCAAATCGGTCCCTTATTTCAGTTAATGCATGATAATGCACGACCGCACACCGCAAGAGTTGTAAGACAGACTCTCGCCGCAGCTAACATCAATGTCCTGCCCTGGCCTGCTCAGTCGCCAGACTTGAACCCGATTGAGCATGCATGGGATATGCTACAGAGAAGAGCTCTGCCGAATATGGAGTGGATCCAGTCGCAAGAAGACCTTTTTTTGTTGTTGCAACGAACATGGGCGGCCATTCCACAGCGTGATTTGGATGAACTCATTTTGAGTATGCCAAACCGATGTTCTTGTGTTGTTAGTGTTCGCGGTAGAAATACGGATTATTAATTGTTTAAGTTACCCAATAAAATTTTAGAGAAAACTGTTATTTCAGTCTTTTTTTCGAACTTTTGTGTTAGTGGTTCAAATGTCAAAAATCCCTTTATTAGGAAAATGGCAAATTTCTTTATTAATGCAAAGGTGACTTGGTTTATCGTTACTGTGACAAACGAAAACACTTTATTTGATGAATCCTTAAAGAAAATTTTAATTAATATCAATCAGGAGAAAAGTTATTGCAAAAATATATGTTGATCCCTAGACACTTTTGATGTGTGTATATCGGTGACAACACACATAGGTACATTATACTAAAAATAATATAAATTACGTATTTGCATTTGCGTTTTTGATCTTTAAATAGACAATTATATGTGCTTTGTGGAAAAGGTGAAATGGAAAAAACAACATGTGATGTGAGTAATTGATTTAAAATATAAAAATATAAAAGGGAAACGTACTTATTGCTTGAGACTGTGGCAGAGCAGGTGAGAAAGTGACTGCAATATTCAAAGTCTGCGCCGTTTCTATTGCCCAAGCTGAAATGACAACGTTACAATGAATTTAAGCTAGACATAATATAAGAAATAATAAAACATCTCTTACTTACATACTAAGTTAACAGACATTTAATATTTCAAATATCTATTAATAAAAACATAATTATGATGTTTTTTTATATAAATAAGAAGATTATATTGGATTTAAAAATGTAAAATATATTTCTTAAGTCAAGATGCGTTTCAGTAGAACTACTTTTACGCGTTTTAGACCGTATACAATGTATACATCAGAAGGAGGTAACATAACAAGTAGGTAATCTTTTACACTATAATTTTGATTTCATTAACATTTAAGCATCTAAGACTTAATGTATTGAGGCTTCATGTTCAAATTCTCATAAGAGCACATAATGATATAAGTATACTTATCTCAGTTCTATCTAAGTAAGTAACTTAATTTTAATACACCATTCGCAAATACATAGCCCGTTAGTAAAGATAGCTGCGCTTTACATTTAAGGCATTGCAATATTTTTCGCCCCATCTAAACTAGGTTTTCACTAAAATCAATCATAATATATTACATTTTATCTAGCAGTATTTTCGTCAAGTTACATCATACATTTTTAGGGTAACTCTGAATTGGATTTTCGTTTAATATTTTAACGGATAATGACGCCATCGTCGTTGATAATGAAGTGGGGTCGTTCATGATTGTGCACTGTGTCAGCTTTCAAGATGTTTCCTTCTTGGGACACGTGCACGACTGCCTTGCATTCCTTCAGCATCTTGGAGCATGCGAATCTGGCGCCGCCTTTTCTAAGATTACCGTTCTTGCTGAATGTGTATCCGTTGAGAACGATTATTGTGCCCCCATTAGCTGTCTTCGCGAAGCGTACTGAAATCATGAATTAAACCATAATTAGTTTTGCTTTAAAACATCAATGGTGTGATTGAATCTCAGATTTTAAGAAAAATTACATTGCTCTCAGTAATTTGCGTGAAAGTTGTTTATTTTAAGCATAGTAAATTTTTAACAAAGTAAAGAAGACATATAATGCGAAAGCGAGACCAATCATTTATCTATGGTACAATGATATTTCCAATGCTAGGTTGCATAATATGATAATTCAGAATCTTCTGTTTTATCCTAGATCAATTAAAGATAGGCGTAGGTGATCCAAGTTACTGAAGTCTAACAACTTCTATGAATCAAATTTTAACGAAGTTTTGTAAAAATAACATGAATAACTTACGATTGTGTTCCGATTTAATTGACACAGATGGTGGTGGTGGAAGATAAAATCCTCGAGATCCCTGGTTTGGAAATTTGACATGCGACATCCAAACTGCAAGAAGATTTATTCATTAATTAGTATTCATTATACATACTCTTGTTAGATTTGTTTCTTAGGTTTTCACGCACATCACTCATTAAATAAAACTAGTTTTTTACGGTACGACGTAGCCTGTAAAGGCTACGAAACGTCAATAAATAAATAAAGTTTCGTGAATTAACCCGTAAAAACTAGTTTTATTTACTCTTGTTAGATTTTTATTTGGCGGAATTGTGACAGATGGAATTTTTGATATAATTAACCTTTTTTGTCTTGTTCTTTTAATAAGTTATTTATCCTCTTGATACCCAGGTGTCAAAGAAATGAGGTAGGAAATCGAAATGTGGTATATATTAGATAAGGGCGGACATGTGAAAAATAAAAAAATATCAAATTAAAAATTATGCTTATGTTTTAATCATATAAAAACATATATGCACGTATGTACACCTCAGGCATACAACTGTTTCAAATTCATCTATTTTGACGAGTAGTATTTTTCAAAACAATTATTTTTAATATGCACAGGTACATATTGCATTTTGTGCACATTATAAGGCATTTGCATCCTGAGTACCTGCATTTGGATGCGAATTTGTCATCCAGGAAGCGGGGAAGATGACGAATTCCATCAAAGCGACTTTCGACTAGGAGCTGAGATACGACTGGCCTTGGCCGCTTTTTAGGAATGCTGTCAGCATGTGTTTCATCCTTGTTAATAATTCTGCTGCTGAGTGTTCTTTGGTATGGACCTAGTTCCATGATAAGAGAAGTTACTGAGGCGCCTTTGTACTTGGCCATTGCAGTACCAAGATGAAATGAAATTTATTTATTAATGAAATGAAATGAAATTTATTTATTCACACAAAACAGAGTAGATACATTTTGGTGGTGATTTTCATTTAGTTCGTCCATTTTGCCAACGACAGGGCATGCGAATGTCAAACTTAATTAAGTTCTAAAATTTAAAGGTGCTTATGTCATTTTACTTATTCTATTCTAAATCAATTTTCGTTTCTAAATATTCTCTAACTGAGTAAAAACATTTCGTTATTAGCCACATTTTAAGCTTCCTTTTAAATATAGGCAAACTAAGCTCCGTTATCAGGCCTGGTAACTTATTATAGATTTTTATACAATTCGGATAGCAGTTTTTATTGTAATACTGAGTACGCATATTGGGCAACTTCAATCTACCACGATGTCTCGCTAATCTGCAGGTATTTGTGTTTTTAAATTTAAAATTATAAGGATGTGTCTTAACAAATATACAACATTCGAAAACATAAATAGAGGGAAGTGTAAGTAATTTTAATTTGGGATATAGTTGCCTGCATGATGTCATTTGCGGGACATCGCATATAGCTCGGATGCATTGTTTTTGGGATATAAAACCTCTATTAATGTCCGTAGAATTTCCTCACAAAAGTATACTGTATTTAAGATTGGATGCAACATATCCGTGATAAGCCATTAGAGCTGCGTTTTGGTTTACAAGTCGATTTAACCGCCACAATGCATACGCAAACCTATTTATCTTATTACAGATTTTTTTTATGTAATTCTTCCATGAACACTGGTTATCAATCACCATTCCTAAAAAAATATTGAATTTGATTCCATGATAGGCTTGTCATGTAGGTATGCGTAAAGTTATATCATTGGATTTTCGTTTTCTATTAAAAATGTCATATACTTAGTTTTATTTATATTCAAATTTAAATTATTATTTTTGAGCCAATTAGAAATATATACTATAAATATATTTATAGTTATATTAATTTCATCATTATAGTTTAGGTCAGTTTTATTCGTTATAACTACAGAAATATCGTCAGCGAATAAATTGCATTGGTGTAGGGTAATACTGGGTAAATCATTGATGTATATTATAAATAGCAAAGCTCCTAGTATAGTGCCTTGTGGGACACCTACATTATTCACAGCTATGTTGGATTTAAATGATATTTCCTCTTTATTTATTTAATTTCAACATATTGACGCCGATTTCCTAGATAAGACTCTAGCCAACTTAAAGCTACTCCTCTCAAGCCATATCTTTCACATTTATCAAGAAGAATGTCATGGGAAAACAAAGTCAAATGCTTTGATCATATCAAAGAAAATAGCTGTTGTATCTACATTATAGTCTTTATTAAGTTAAATACTGCAAGCGTAGATAAAGGTGTATGTCAATACTGTAATCCTAGTCTATCCTTTGTTGGGACCCTCTCATCCTTGCAGCAACGGATGATGTAAGATTGATTTATTCACACACAAGAACAACAAGAATATCTTGGGATTAGGTCATACCACATTGTCTGAAAAATATTTCACCATTCTTGTATTGTTCCAAAAGAGGATTTTTTACAATTTGCTCTTATATATTGTTCCTTGGTTGAATTTTATAGGTAACAGACTTTGTATCACATTTTTGGCATATCACTTTCATTCTCGCTACTCAAGGAAGACACTAATCCATAAAACCAAATTTGAACGTACAATATATTGTGAACAAACGAAGGCAGTATGTATTTCGCGCGTCTGTATTTTTTCACCAACAGATTTTTTATATGGCGAGCGCGCGGTTTACGCTGTGACTTTTCATAAAATGTTTGTGATTGATCTCTTTGGTAATCGGAACTTTTACTAACAATAGCCACATCCTATTTTAAATCGCTTTTAGTCTTTAGTGATTAAAACGCTATTTTAGCCTCTGTAAACAGAAAACAAACTAGCTCTTTTTGAAAAGTTGTAATAAAAAGGGTTATTTAAATGAATGGAATTTTTTGGACATAAAATAACAAAAAATATGAAAGAGAACAAGATCAAGTAATGTATAGTGTTGTTTTATGCATTCAATGAACTAATTTAAATGGCTACATTGAAAAAAAATATATATTCAAAATATTTATTTATGGCTCATTATCACTAATATCATCATAGTCATTATCATCATCGACTCCAATTATGAAAAATCATACACATTGCCCACAATATTACAAGAAACGCATATTTTGCTTATAATAACATGGTTTCCATAAGGTTTGTAATTTGTAACCTACGAATAGTGGACAGGGATTCCATTGGAAGAAAAATAATTTCCTTATTTATTATTGAGACTTTAAAAATGTGATATAATAAATCTCATTACTAGATTTACATAATCATATTTGTTTCTTAGGTTTCCACGCACACCAATAAATAAATAAAACAAGTTTCAACGGTATGGATGCACTGATTTGTTTGTTTTTGACGTTTCGCATCCTTTTTAGGCTGCGAATAATTCAAACAAATAAATCAGAGAATCTTTACCATTGAAACTTGTTTTATTTACATAATCAGTGAATGTTAAGTCTTATTTTTCTAATTGAATCTTTAATTCAAGAAAGCTTTTTAATTTCGCTGAAGAATGTTTCACAGATTACAGAAATAATAGGATTATTACAACATAAGATTCTATATAAAAATAAATGAAATCTAATTTTTGTTACCAAAAAATGGCGTACTTTCCTAATTGACACTATTACATAAAACATTTTTGAAAATTTATATCTGGACATCTTACGTAACAGCCGGATGCAATTTTATCGAAGTTTGTGGGAGAATGATTGTGGTTGGGATCACCAATTATAGCATTGTTTATGTCTACGTCTAAGTAAGCTTTGCAGTTCTTGCTGGTTTGACTGGAGCAAGAATACTTCGAGCCACCGTCTTGGAGGTGACTGTTCTTAAAGAAGGTGTAACCGTTAAGAAGGATTAATTTTATCCCACGATCAGTCACAATGAATTCAGCTGAAAAATTACGTGATAATTAGTCGCTTTCTTGATAATAGCCACTAAAGTTTACACATTTAGTAAAATATAGGTGTCTGTCTTCAGAATAGTGTATTATTAACAGGTGCCTTATTATGTTGTTATACTAAAAGATTATTGTAAATTAACTCTATATTAATTTGTATTCATATTTATTCAAAAAAATAATTAACATTACTGTAAAATTTATTAAACACGCAATTTTGGTAACAGTTTTCTTACTCTCAATTCAAATATCATGTATCCGTCGATCTATCGTTATTATCATCGACGATAAGTAAAGGCATACAAAGCTGCCGTGCATTTTTGCCGCATTGTATTAGTACGGTCGCACCTTTACGATTTCTGAAATGGAGCGGTATTTCTTTGAAGAATTTCCTGCCCTCATAGCCGGATGTACAGTCCCGATTTAATTTTGGTATAGCGTACAGGTGCATGATTATGTTCAACTACAGCCCTGATGATAACATCGTTCGTGTCTACGTGGACGTGAGCTTTGCACTTCTTGCTTAGGTAACTGGAACAGCTATATCTGGAACCACCGGCTCGTATGGATCCGCTTTTGAAGAATGTGTAATCGTTCAACATCAGGAGTTTTTTGCTGTTAGTAGTGGTTATATAGGTTGCTGGAAAATAAGTTTTACTGGAATAAACTCCAATTGTAAGATTACCTTTTGTTACACAAGGCAAAATCAGACACAAACATTAAGGCTCACTTGCAGCAAATTTGCTAAATCACGATTTAACTAAAACTAGATTTAACCCATAGAAAAATATCAAAACGTCAATTTCATATTCTTGAATGGGCTATGGTATATTGCGAGTGGGCCTGAAACGTTTAAATCACACTAATCACACTAATATTATAAAGGCGAAAGTTTGTGAGTGTATGAGTGTGTATGTTTGTCTCACTCACGTCTAAACGGCTGGAGCGATTTTAATAAAATTTGGCATGGAGTTAGCTGACATCCTGGATTAACTCATAGGCTATGTTTTACTGCGAGCAAATATCCCCAATAAACGGATGGTTACCTAAATATCTGAATAGTAGTACCTAATGTAGGTTGCTGGGATAATGCTCTTCAGTTTGTTACCAGATCTGACGATTTCAGGTTATATCATATTAAATATATCATAGAGGTATATCCTGCCCCTGATACCATAAACACCGCGATATGATATGTATCACAATTTTATCACGTCCTGTTGTTAAAGTATTGTGGAATATCATAGGCACACGTGATAAAAAACTGATAATTTAGAACTACTCATGTTAGGGCAAACGACGACTTCATGTTTACAGGTTTAAGGCTTCAAAAGTAAATAAAAATATAATCTTCTCTCCAAAGTGTATATTTTGGACACCAAAAACATTATAAATAAATTAGAATCACAGCATTTTGAGATCAAAAATAATCATATTGGTGGTTTGCTATTCGATTTATACATATGTGTAAAGGGATAGTAATAAACTAATATCAACTATTAAAACTGTGAATTAAACAATAACAAAATCAACAATAATATAAAAAAATCGATAACAGTAATAGATATACAGAGGTAATTCTAAAATATTTAATAACATATTATCTTAATTTTGATTTTCGCTAAAGCATCTGAGTATATATCCAAAATAAGGCTTATTTTATATTAAGTTCTAGAAATTTAAGCAATGTTATTGCCAAAAACTTTGAGATCAAATTCGTTAGCCACTGTGCAATTTAATGGTTTGCTAATTACCAAGTGTTTTTGTTTATCGCAATGAGAGAACACTAAATGTTGGTCAATAAATCATAAAATTTCTGTCGCTTAAAAACTATGAAAGTAAGATTTTAGGAAGAATCCATTAGATAAAATTCATTTAGGAAATGGTCCAGCAAAGCTTAACCTGGCGTAGCCATAGTACAGTCAATCTGTAGGTTGAGTGGTGAAAAAAAATCCTAAAGGGTAAGTCTTGTTTTTTCTGTTGCCAAATGACGTCAGTAAGCCACCTTGGCGATGGGCATGTTCAACTCGTAGGCGTTTTTTGAAAAACTCAAAAAAAACGTCAAAAATTTTTTGAAACGCATTTTTCTTGTTTTGTATGCATTTTAGAAACTTTTTTTTTTACCATAATTGTAGAGGGCGTTGAGTACTACAATTTATGTCATTGTTGCAATCTCGTACAACAAAAAATACGCATTGTAGGTGGCGCTAAAGTCTCAAAAAAAGGGTTTTTTCACTTTTTCTCCCTGAAAATATCATTTTAATGGAAAACTTTAAATGGCAAAGTTGTTTATACGTACGTACGTTTATAGTATGTACGTACATAATTACCAACAACTTTTGTATAACCAATTTTTTTGTATTACTTACCGTTTTCAAGTTATAAATTGCGCAGGTATGAAAAATCCAATAGAGCGGTTTTGGGCAGTTCAAGTACACAGTTGCAGTGCACATTTCAATGTACGTTTTTACTATTTTTTTTTAAATCATGAAAAAAAATAAAAAATAGTAAAACGTACATTGAAATGTGCACTGCAAATGTGTACGTGAACTGCCCAAAACCGCTCTATTGGATTTTTCATACCTGCGCAATTTATAACTTGAAAACGGTAAGTAATACAAAAAAATTGGTTATACAAAAGTTGTTGGTAATTATGTACGAAACAACTTTGCCATTTAAAGTTGTCCATTAAAATGATATTTTCCGGGTGAAAAAGTGAAAAAACACTTTTTTGAGATTTTAGCGCCACCTACAATGAGCATTTTTTGTTGTACGAGATTGCAACAATGACATAAATTGTAGCACTCAACGCCCTCTACAATTATGGTCAAAAAAAAAGTTTCTAAAATGCATACAAAACAAGAAAAATGCGTTACAAAAAAATTTTGACGGTTTTTTTGAGTTTTTCAAAAAACGCCTACGAGTTGAACATGCCCATCGCCAAGGTGGCTTACTGACGTCATTTGGCAACAGAAAAAACAAGACTTACCCTTTAGGTTTTTTTTTCACTCAAACGATATTTTTTTCGACAGATTGACTGTACTACCAAGCCGTCCAGGAATAACTGCAATATCAGTAGGATTACAAAATCACACATTTTGCAATCCCTCTCAGAAAAACATGATCAAACGTAAAGGAATTTAATATGAACATTGATCTATTGTAACAGGGTAGAATATTCTCAAAAGCTTTGCATATAAAAGGACACAATTTATAGGACGTTCCGAAGAGCTGTTAACGGCTATTTCAATTTTTGATTTGCGTTGATTTGGTAAACAAAAAAGCAATTAGCTATTATTACGATACACAAGAGTATCATCTGTATCATTGGTGGTGCTTATCAATAGTGCATAAACCAGGGAAGTTTCCCTGAACTTTTGTAAACGATCCATGGTAAGGTGCTTTTTTCAGTGTCTTGTATTTGTAAGCAACATTTTATTCATAAGCCTATACGTAGTTAAAACCTTTAAGTTTATATACTGGGCCTAGTTCTGCCACGATTTTCTAAACATAAAACTAAATTTGACAATAACATTATCATTCTCTATGGAGTATGAAAAAGAGAAGTGGTGACAATTTTACTTTTGTGTTTAAAAAATGATGCCTTAGTTAGACTCAATATGAATGAATCTTCGCCTTCTTTTATATACGATTTAAGTAAACGTCTATTTCTTTTCATTCATTGAAGTAGCACAGTATTGTTGAAGGCGCTATGTGTGTGATTCATATTACTTCTAACGATCGTCATATCGTCCGCTAAATGGAGATACGCTTTGCATCTATGCCAACGGTTTTTGGTACATCCCCATCTGAAGCCGCTCCTAGTTCGGCTCTGTTTGTAATATGTGAAGTTCTGATAGATCAATCGCTCTTTACCTCTTGATGTCATGAATATATTCACTGAAACATTAAAGTGTTAGTACCGTCACCATCATGCATTGTGTTAGTTTTTCTGAAAGAAACACTATATAGCAGATATAGTCCCCAAGCAATGAAAGCCTTGTGCATATTATGGTTCCTTAAAACAATTAATTATAGAAATAAAACCACAGACTAAAGTCAAGATTTAATTTTAAACTGTTCAAATCAAATTAAATTTACAAAATATTTCATTCTTATTTTCAACAACTTCAAGACCTCAGCATGTTAAATAAATATTCGTCAAAAAATCTTACATTAAGGCCCACTTGCAGCAGTTTTGTTAAATATTGATTTAACTAACACTAGATTGAGCCCATACCATAATTTTGAATTAACAGCATTTTGACATTTAACTTTTTATGGGTAAAATCTAGTTTTAGTTGAATGGAGATTCAGCAAATTTCCTGCTAGTGGTCCTAACTCAAAATATTATCCAAGAAAAAATAAACTAAATGGTGAACTGTTGACTTCTAAATGAAATCGGGTACTTATTTTATTAAGGTCCACTTACAGAATTTTTTGCTAAATCTCAATTTAACTAAAACTAAATTCATCCCATACAATGTTGTAAAATTGCCATTGACGTTTTGAAAATTTTCTATAGGTTAAATATTATTTTAGTTAAATCGAGATTTAGCAAATTTGCTGCAAGTGGGCCTTAGGGTCTGTTGTATATAAAAGTATAAAAGTCAAGAATCGTCTTAGGAAACGCGATCAAAATCATAAAGACCTTTAGCAGTCCTCCTATACGTAGGAGCGTCATGTTCATGATCATATATCGCCTTAAGAATGTCCAGATTGGCGGAAACCAGTAGATGAGCCGCACAGTCGGTGAACGTGCATTTCCATTTGAATCTTCCACCGTTTGTCCTTCCGCTATTAACGTACGTGTACTTTTCAAACAATATCAGCTTCTTACCAGTCGTCTGAGTTATCAACATACCTGTAATTAAAATTTTGTGATTTGGTTACCTCAATGATACCTAAACGTTCGTTTACTCTCATTATCAATCAATGCATCATTGAAACTGATTGAATAATTGTGCTGGAGTAATTTTCGAGCTTTTTGGCGCTTAGATATTATTGTATTCTCATACGTAATATTCATCGAGATCAGAATGTGTGCAGAAATTCATGTCACAAACATATCTTGCGAAATTAACAAAAACTATTAAAGATTCCAATTCAAGGATTATATACAATAATTGAAAGTGACATTATGATGTTTAACATTCGCTGTACCTATTAATAGGTTGCGCCTACCAAACTTGCCGTAGCAAGTTCTCGGTAGAATAAGGTTTCGAGTTTATGGCCTAGGCAACATGGAATTATTTCTAGTAAAATTTTCTACTTATAGATTTAAACATCTTGCAGTTAAATGATTAATATAAAAATATTAACGGTGTCAATTACTGAACACTTAATGAGGAATGAGAAATAAATTAAGAAAAAAGTTGTCCAATATTTACTATTATGAAACTATAACTTTACATATAAATTGTCACTAGTTATAGCAAAATTTCCTGGATCATGACTGTGGAAGAGATTGGATTTAGTCAACAAATTCATTTTGGAATCTAAATAAATATATGCTTTGCATGATTTTGATTTTGTGCATTGCCAACGGGCGATATCTACTTTCTTAATGTCATATTTTTTATAATAAGTGTAACCGTTATGTAGAATTACTTGCTTCCCGGATACTAATGTCACCAGATTACCTGTGAAAAACGATTGTTTTAGTTTGATGATAATAAATGTTTATTTTAGGCACTGTCACTTCACTCCTATTACAATTGGAATTGCAATTCGTCCTCTACTTATATTTATTTATAATAGTTGTATCACAAATTCTTTATTAAATAAGATCTATTATTATTGAATTAAAATAATTAAAAAAACATATATTCATTTATATAAAAATATTAAACAGTTTTCATTGTAAACATTGGTGATAGATAACAGCCAGTTAATACTTAGGACTTTACCGAGTTAACATATTATGTTATTGCTGAGTATATTGACGAAACAGTAATATTATTTGACTCATGCAGTCTCTTGTGAAACGATTTCTATAATCTATATGTTATTCTCAGCGAACATACCATTCGCACTACACACTGCTACGGTAGACCAAGTATTGCCCTCAGGGCGTTGTTGTACTGTACACGAAGAGTATTAAATATATTCTTCATGTTATTGACCCAAAATTGGCTTAATATTAGCCAAAATTATAAATGGACGCAAACCACTAAATATAAAATGTAATAATTGAATTAGTCGATAATGGCAAGCTGAAATCATCTTCTTCTTAAACTTTTAAGTGCGTCACAAGTATTCTTCGTATTGTATAGCGTGTTTGGCTAATGTTGTGATAATGTAATAATAATAGTAGGGGAGCCCAAGCGGGTATTTTTGGATTTACTCGAGCGCGGCAGAACAACATATGGGGTTGCTCCCCTTGCACGTAGTACTCCCACTATACCTGAGCCATCTATGTAGGGCCGAACGTCTAGGCAAAAACAAAATTTCAACAAACGGCTATGACTTTTGGTCGGACCCAAATCGTCAGTCTTAATAACTTTAATAACCATTCACATCCATTTCAATGTTTTCAATATTATGAAACATTTAGCAATAATGTCTTTAATTTTAATGTACCTAGTAACTTTCAAACATATTTTTTTAATTATCTGAAATCAATGATTTATTTTGTTGTCAAGGAAGATGATTTTTGTTTCTTAGGTTTTCACGCACATCACTCATTAAATAAAACTAGTTTTTACGGGTTAATGCACGAAACTTTATTTATTTATTGACGTTTAATAAAATAAACGCTCAATAAAAGTCTTTCGAAGGTAGCTCGACAAATTCAATAAAAGTTTTATTCTGACGACTGAGCCTGTAAAGGCTACGAAACGTCAATAAATAAATAAAGTTTCGTGCATTAACCCGTAAAAACTAGTTTTATTTAAGATGATTTTTGATAGAATTTTTATGTGTTGCCAAGGGGTCTCTATATTTTCTCGTATTCACTCCCCATTTCTTTCTTGCAGCTCTTTTTTCCCTATCAGTCATGTCTTTAATGCTCTTGATTTGCCCCTTTTCTTTTTTATTATTATATTTTCGCTTTTCTATCTCTTTCAATTTATCATTTTTAATAGGATCGTTTTTACTTTTTTGATAACGTAATCTATCATATTCACACCTTTTTTCTAGTAGCTCTTCACTAGTTTGCTTTTTGCTTCGGTGATAGGGCATTTTTAATAAAGATCAGCAACTAACTAAAAAAATGATACCTAGTAATATTAAGAAAATTGATTTCTCAAAAATTTAAAACATTGCCAAAAACATAAATTCTTATAGGAAATATTGGCACGACAAGCAAAAAAGTTTACCCATCCCTGGTGTAGCAGGTAAAGAGGTAAACAGCTGCAGCAGCTGTCACAGAGTATCCCTACTAGAGGCGGCATTTACTCAATTTTTGTTTGAAATCGAAATTTCCAAAACTGGTGGCCTGCGGAAGCACAACGGTGTTACGTCACAGTCAGATGTGGTGGAAAGATGTATCGCCTTTGGTCAACATCTGAAGGCGTGTCACAATCATATGTTGTAATACTACCTAGCGAGCTGGGACCCTTGTGTGCGCTCTCTACTGAAGGTGCTCTGTGTATATTGCAGTTTTATTCTTCAATGAAGGTCGTAGCAGACATATCGAAATGAAATCGCCCTGCCTGAAGAGTGTGCGTTGCAGTAGGATGTTTCATACAATGAATACTGAACGGCTCGAGTTGATATGGTGACGATCCCTTTCCAAGTTAATATGTCTGCTGCGACCTTTAAACACCAGATAGGGTAGAGTCATTTTTACAGACATATTTATAAAAAATACTGTGCTAATTGGACATACGGATTCTTAGATAATAACATTCATCTTTAATGTACTGCTTTATTTTTAAAAGTTAGGCAGCTCACATGTAAAGGTTATTTTTAGTAATCCCAAAGCAGTTGTAGGTGGTATAGTGTAAGTTGCTTTGCAAGATTACAAAATCAGTTTGCAACGTCCAAACGTTCAAGAAAAAGGTACTACTTATAAAATTATCACAATTTCACATAAAAATTGTCTTTTGTTACAGCAAACTTTCCTGGTTTATGACAGTGGTTAATATTAGAATTGGCCAGCACATTCTTCTGAGCGTCTAAATAGACATAAGCTTTACATGCTGCTGTACATTGCCAACGAGAGCTCTCTAGTTTCTTAATGTCATATTTTTTGTAATACGTGAAACCGTCGTGGAGGAACACTTGCTTCCCGGACAAAAATGTTATTAATTTCCCTGTAGAAATAATTAATATTATTATTTTACTATTCAACAACAAAAAGCTAAAATAAAAAAAGGCAGAAGTTGACCCACTTCCAATTAGTATGAAGACGGATAAACTGTCGATAAGTGTGTGATCGAACGGTTAGCGCGTAGCCGGAGCATCCGGTAATAGAAACAGCATTACTAAATTTTTGTATGAAATCGAAATCGGCAAATTTGGTGGGGTGCGGGAAGGGTATTTAAGCCGCGTTTTGATTACACACGTCAGTGTGAAGTTGAAATTATGTATTGCTTACCTTTGGGGGCGCGTCACACGCTTAGGGCACGTTCAGATTACAGGCCTTAGACGTGCTTATGTATGCGGTCTCTGGTGGGAGTGCTCTGTGCACTTTCCAAAAAGCAGTATACTGTTAAATAATCTGTAGTAATAATAGTATTGGAAGTCGTACTCATTAACAGACGTGGCAAGCGCGTACAGGCGGCCGACAGACTCGAATCGCAATTGTTCATCGGTCGACCGAGAAATGGCGGCGATTGCCGCAAAGATATAATCGCAACTACGTGCGTCCAAAATCAACCAGCCAAGTCATTGCAAAACAAGTATCAACTACAGAACTGTCCATCGTGTTCGATAGTTATCTATAAAATTTGATGTTTGTATGATAGTGAAA
Source organism: Chilo suppressalis (assembly GCA_902850365.2). NCBI lineage: Eukaryota > Metazoa > Arthropoda > Insecta > Lepidoptera > Crambidae > Chilo > Chilo suppressalis. The sequence goes on along the minus strand of OU963906.1, from coordinate 4,971,454 downwards.
ACTGTCAGTCTCATGTGTACATAGGCCCAAGCACGAGTTTTCGACAGCTCCGTAACGTATCGCATCGTCAAAGTTTCTATGAACGGGCGTAGGAACAAACTAGCTTTTTCCATACAAAATTTGATGATTACGATACTTTACGGAGCTGTCAAAAACTCGTACTCAGTTCCGAACGGATGCAAACGCATCCGGACACTGAACGTACAGACACTAAAACGTAAGTAGTGAAGTTTAAACCTACTTACTTCAGAAACTGTACAAATAAATAGTTTTCGAAATAATGAAACAAGACTAAAAGTGCAAAAAATAAAACTACTAATTATATAAAAATATTAATATATTAATAATTAACATTTAAGAAATTAATACCCTGATCAAAATAAAACAATGGATTTTCTAAATATCAACTTCCGTCGATGTTTTGTCGTATTTCTTATGTTTAAATAAGGTCAAAGTTTCTTCCTCTTAAATTGTTACGACTAATAGGGCAATTCCATGTATAAGTCTACTTTAAATAAAAAAAAATACTTAAGTATGGTGGCAAAATTATGTTTCTTTTAAGTTTTTATAATGACAACAATTTTAAGATATTATTTTTCTTGCTACACTATCATTAACGAGATGGCGTCGTGTGCTCAGCTGATAGTGTTTTTTTGTGATGAGAGTTTTGATTTAATTTTCACGGTAAGTCTTTTGAACTTTTGTTATATTTTCTTATATACTGACTGTACAAACAATGACGTATTGATAAAGAGTTCGTGATTCTAGGTTTCTTTTTTTAAGATATATTAGGTTTGTAAGATCACAGTGTCAAGGTGTAGTGTCGGTCACAGAATAGACGTTACTTTTCTCTAACTTCCGAAATAAGTAGTTTCTCCTACTTGACAACGTTACTGAAATGACGGTAAAAAATATTATCTTTTTTTATCATGCCTAAACTCTTAAAAACATTTTTGTAGTGTCGTCGCATTGTAGAGTTGGTCACGTAGTATGTACAGTCAGTCACAGCCCTTATCTTAATTAAATGTAGCTTTTTGTTTGTTTCTTTTCTCTTAAATGGCGAAAACAGCTGCAGATAGGAAGTGCAAGTAGAGAGAGAAGTTGAAAGCTAAAGGATTATTCGAAGAATTAAAAAAATAAAATCTGAGAACAGGAAACGCCAACGACGTTTGATAAAACAACCAGAATCGATTGACATATGAAAAATATGTAGTAAATATATATATATTTATGTGAAAAAATGCCAGAAGAGATGAGAAGGTACAGAGGTAAAATGAAAGAAACAATTAGAATCCGCTGCTACACCTGCTAAAGATGCGGCTTAAAAGAATTTATACTTTGTTACAGATTTAGTTTAAGATTCTTAAACTAAACAATTATATTTCTTGTATATATCTCCAAAAAGGTTTTGTTTTGAATTATTTTAGTTTCAATGTTGGTTTCTAACGTATTATAAGTGATTTTGTTTCGGTGGTGTTTATGTTCAAAAATTGCATTTTAACGAGTCCATTTTTATATGCTTTGATTTAAATTCTAAGGTTTCATGTAAAAATACTGACTTTTACACTTATTTTACTACTAAATATATTTTTAAATAACTTAAAGCTTTTATTTCACCATTTTATAATAGTTTGTTTCATGCACTTTCGATATAAACACAAATTAAAGTTATTAGGCCGGTACAGAGGAAGATTATTGAAGTTTAAAAACACTCTCCAAAACTACTTCCTTTTGCATGTAGTGTCAGTCACGTTTATATTTCACTAAATAAATGATATTTTAAAATATTATTAGTTGCCAATTTTTCTCTATAGGATAATTGTTAAAACTGCTATAAAGCCATGTATCGTAATATAAGACAAAACAAAACGCAAATTGAGTCAAATGTAGAGTCAGTCACATATGGAATTGCCCATATTCAAAGTAGATTGCTTAAATCTACAATCTCTTTAGGGCAAAGTTTAAAAAAATCTACATTTTTTTTTATTCTGTAGCCAGGCGACCCCTATATTTTCTACAGTGCTCTCTCCATTTTTTTCTTGTAGCCTTTTTTTCACTTTGACTCATATCATTTATGGTCCTTTTCTGTAACTTTAATTTCTTCTCTAAATATTTTTGCCTTTGTTTCTCCTGCATTTCAGCATGTTTAATTGGATCGCTTCTCATCCTGTGGTAGCGCCGCCTCTCAGCTGCTCGTTTTTTTTCTAGTCTCTCTTCTTTTGTTTGCTTTCTTCTACGTTTGGCTTGCTGATGTGTTATTTTTGATATAGTCCAGTAACTAACTGAAACAAATTATATAAAGAGTTACAATAATATGAAAATTTATATAATTAATAACTTTTTTATATGAAGCATTCCATATGGTAATTACGGACCTAGTATAATTTTAATATTTTATCACTTATATCAATCAAAATGAATTAGTTTTGATTGATTTATTTCATTTCGATTTTTTTGTTTTATGTGTTTTTTCGTCTTGAATTGTGATGTGTCAAAGTTTTTTTCTCTTAAATTGTGACGACTATATTCAAAGTAGATTCCTTAAATCTACAATCTCGTGAGATGGAAATTGGTGTAATTAATTCTAAGCCTTTAGGACAAGGTTTCAAAAAACTACAGATATTTTATTGTGTGGCCAGGCGACCTCTATATTTTCTACAGTGCTCTCTCCATTTTTTTCTTGTAGCCTTTTTTTCACTTGGGCTCATATCATTTATGCTCTTTCTCTGTAACTTTAATTTCTTTTTGTAATATTTTTGCCTTTCTTTCTCCTGCATTTCAGCAAGTTTAATTGGATCGCTTTTCATCCTTTGGTAACGCCGTCTCTCAGCTTCTCGTTTTTTTTCTAGTCTCTCTTCTTTTGTTTGCTTTCTTCTACGTTTGGTTTGCTGGTGTGGTATTTTTGATATAGGCCAGTAACTAACTGAAACAAATCATATGAAGAGTTACAATAATAATATGGAAATTTATATAATTAGTAACTTCTAGCATCATCTTCATATGATGACATTCCATATGGTAATTACGGACCTAGTATAATTTTGTACTATTTTATCACTGTATAACTTGAGCGCACGCACAATAACGTGCGTCTATCTGATTGAAAATCTCTTTTGAATGTTCAATGTTGACTAATAGCTAGCTTCAATATTTGACTCATAGCTGACAAGTACCCCATCCGTACTTGTGTTGGTTATATGTTTAGTAAGTTCTATCCGAGTACCTAGTGGAACAGTCTTAAGCCATAAATAAATAGATATAAATATTTTTTATATCAATGAAATTAGAAAGCAGGTAAACGATATTTTTTATTGTGACAACTTCAACAGTCTGAATAAATTTTCAACAATGATATGATTGTAAAGGTACTTGAGAAAAATTAGAATGGTTACAGATTAAATCGCACCCATGATTTCTAAAATTTATAAAAGGAAACGAAGGCAGTTAAATAGAAATAACAAAAATAAAAAACAAGTGTGAGATGCTTAGCACATTAGAGCAGAGTTCCTATCCATCGTAAGTACAAGTTAACAGAATAGCAAAAATAGGGATGATGATGGGTAAATTAAACGGAATTCTATTTAGCCCATCGGATAGACTGTCGTCAAATTTAAGTTTAGGTTTAGGGAATCATATCAGAATCGACACAATTCTGTAAATGTTAAAACTGTCTAGATATAGGGTAATGACAGACGGACACACAATAGAGGTTTAATAGTACGATTTTATTGTGATCCTTTACTTTCGAATCCCCAAACAAAGGCAGAAAGAGAACTTAATACATTTTATTGCTAATGTACCTGTTTTAAGTTTCTTCTTATGAGGGCAGGTAATATTCTTCTGCGCCAATTGAAAATAAGAACTCTGAAATCCTAACCTAAAACGTGTGAACCCGTTGCTGTATAACATAAATTTGTTTCTTGGGGTGGTTGTGATAGTTATACCTCCTTAGGATGCGGAGGTCGTCATCAACGTGTAAATAGACTCTGCAATTTTTATTTCTGCAGCACCACCGATAAGCGGTACACTTCCTCAATGGCCCTCTCCGGTAAAACTGGTAACCATCAACTATCAGAACTTGTTTGCCGTTAGTCAATTCCACATAATGACCTACTTCATCTGAAAGAAAAAGAGAATTACTAATATCATAAATACAAAAGTTACTATTTTTCTGTCTGTTATGCTGTCTCTCATGTTAGTCTCTTAAGCAATGTTGATAACAAAATTTTGGGAATATCATGAAAGCATTTTTACCAGCAACAAAACTCAACACAATACCTTAGTTATAAATAATTAACAAGCAGCATTTAAAATAATACTTAAATAAATATTTATTAAAAATAACAGGGACTCTAGGAAGTACATGGGATCGGATCGATTTGTAACGATAATAAAACTATTGGATGAAAGCTCTTAAGGCATTTATTTATGCAGACGAAGTGGCACTAATTACGCCTATTCATATAGCAAGTCAGTCTGTCAGACACTATCCTCGTCGCCGCGCCCGGTGGAGAAGGAATGTGTCAAGCCTTTTCCAGAAATTAATATAAAAGCCTATCGGACACTGAAGTCAAAATTGCACACGCGATTTTCAACTCTGATCTCAATTGACGTCGCCGTCGGTTTCACGTACGTACTGTTTGTACATTTTGTTCTGTGATTTAAAATTAAAATCTACTTTATTTTTTGATGAGCACTATCTTAGCGTAAATTAATTCATCAATTGGAGAATTTCGGCATGTTTTTTTTGTATAAATAAAGGTCCGAACAAATGTAACAGTGACGTCCAGGCGGTTCCCAGTTTTGTGTGGTCTGAGGAGGTGCTGTGTGTATTGTTCTGCTGATAGCAAAGTTTGCATGACTGCAGATGCAGCTCGATCGACAGCTTAGCGTACCTTCAGAACAACGTAACTGGAGATTATACATTTGTCCCACGGTCAGCTATTGTGTAATATGCTTAATTGTTAACCCAAAGCTTATTGAACTTTGGAATATTCATCGACCATCGACCATTATGATTACAACCTCGTCCGAATAAGTGATAAACAAAAAAAAATCTTAAGGTTTCCAAAACTTTAGTAGAAATAATAACAATATAAACTGATTACAAACATTGTCATAATCAAATTGCTGCCATCATACACCAACATCTTGCACTTAAATTTAAAGGTATTCCTAAAAAAATAGCCTGTAGCCTTCCTAATAAAAAAAACCCCCAAACTTTTCTTGATACACAATACTATAAACTTTTTTGGGATATAACAATTATTAGCACTGATAAAACACTAAATTACAATAGGCCAGATATCACTATCATCTGGAAAGTGATATCTGGCCTATAAGGTCTGGACAAGTTTAAGAGTGAAGTGATCCTCAATCCTTATAGATGTATCCACATCAAACACATACACTTTTAATGACACCTATACTGAGAATCCTGCGAAAAACAGAGCTTTGACAACAGAATTGAATACACAGTGGAAAGTAAACTCAGTTAAGGGGACACCGATAATTATATCAAGCACAGTAGTTATATCTAAATCCATAACACAAGCCAAATTTATTAATATGCTCGTACCAGTAGGTACGAAAGCAGCGGTCTACAAAAATAGGTAAAACTTAAAGGAACACATGTAAATAATTATCAAATATTAGTGTTTCATCCTCAAAAGAATACAACTGGTAAACCTAACTTAAACTTAAGTTACCAAGTGGTTTTTAGCTGATAGTTTATTATTTTCTTCAGGATCCTTCAAATAGTTCACATACTTAATGCATTTAGAATTGCCGGGAAATGTATATCCAGTCCAATAACGTAGAATAAATTTCAACAAATAGTATGCTTGGTCTTTGATTCAAATACTATGCCACCTACCTCATAAGTGAGAGAAAACATACATAAATATAAAAAATATATAATCTTTATTTGCTTCTATCATGGTATTCCCTTATATATTTTCCATCGAAAGTTTTATGTAAACTAGGCGGTGTGTGACTGTGCTCGCCGTTACATTGTTCAACGATGTTTAAGTTATCATCGAGACGAATAAATATAGAACAGATACTATTGAGGCTGCATCGCCATGTAGTAGTCGAGGTTTTCTTATGAACAGCTCTCTTGGTGTATGTATAACCTTGGTAGAGGAACATCACCCTTCCATTTATAAATTCGATAAGCTCACCTAGTAAAAGAAATAGAAAATAAGCTTTAGTACCTAATGTCGAATATTGTATGCAAAATATTTAAAGTACAGAAAGCAACACAGCAAGTTTGCGTAATCGATTCATGAATCTTATATAAGGAATTTATTAGGTTTGGGTAACATGACTAGTGGCAGTCTGTATCTAGGTAAACTCTAGTGCAGAGGTGCTTAGCTGGTATTGCTGTAAGGGTTGAATCATTATGTAACAACGGTATTTCCGACAGTCCTCTGTGCAGAACCTGCCAAATGGAGGAGGCGAACACTCATGTTCGACAGGTATGCAGTGGCGTTATAAGACAAAAAAAAACTACGGACACTATTAGAAGCTAGCAGCAATATCCATGGTCTGATGTAATTTCTACAAGAAATGGGTTAGCAGGATTAATCCACCTGCAAAATAGACACGTGACTGATGCTTTTCACACGCAAATTGAAAACAGTCCGTCATAACACAAAAGAAAAATATAGAGCATTGCTCGCACGTTGCCTACCCCGTCCTCTAACATGGAGGTAAATAAAAATGTTACTGATTTCAGTTTAGAACACTACAAATTAGTGGCTCAATTTAAGTAGTGAACTAAGAACTAGTAATTTTAGAGAGGAAATAACAATATTAAAAATATAGTCATATTGAGTATAAATTTATTGGCAAAAGTAATCAAATCATGGTAAAACACACACTGAAAGCCCTAAAATACAAGTAAGCTGGCTAAAATGGTAATACAAAGGTATAAAAAAACTTATTTTAAAAACACGTTAAACACTACACAGTCCAATTTGTTTACTGGATAATATGAGATCCAAACAATGAGATACACAAATTATATCACAAAAATTAAGCATGCAGTCTTAAAAGTACGCTCTATAATTAATAGTTATTATTAATCACTGTTATAATACTGGGTACGTTATAAATGCCGCTGACAAAATATATCACACAAAATACTATCACTAAAATGTATCTATCATGCGTTGATAGAAATACAAATCTAAACCTAGAAGACACGTTATAAAAAAGGCACTTAAACGATATTATTCTTAAGTTAACGGTATACTTAAGTCTTTCTTGAGACCAAATTGCTTACTTTATAGTTAAAATAAAAAAGGCAAGTGATGATGAAGTATAACGACTTAGTATTCTTTAACTCGAATGAATATTTTCATTCGCTTCTCTACAAGCAAACGTATACAGTCTTTAGAATTATTAATCCATAAGTGCGATACTACTAATAATACCAAAATGTTGGGTAAAACATATTTCACTATAGATTAGAAATGAACCTATCCATTTTTGAGAAAGAACATTTTGTCGATTTTTTTAGTCATCGACCCAGTTAATATTAAGCCCTGATATGTCAAGTTTCAAAATAAATGCATAATTTTAATCACAGTTATACACACAATATCTTAATATCACGAATGACATTATTATTATATACCGACAAGCTACCTTTCATTTTTATACCTTTACCGCTGCACTTTATATAATATTTCGAAAGCAAATTAACTTGTAAAATGAGCATGTGCTGTAAAGCACTCATTTAAATCCTACACTTAATATATATGAGTAAACACAAACAAGTCGCTCTACTTACTAATTGAAATTATTTTAATAAACGAAGGTATACTGTTTTTTATCCATCACAACATTGTTTATGGAATCCAGCTCCAGATGAATAGATAGCTGGCGAAGAAGTAGAAGCAGAAGCTATATGTCCACGGGTCTTGGAGGATGGAATTCTCAAGATGTTTATTTTAATTATAGAGTAAATATCTGCTTACTAACATATTATGGTAATTTCATTATGGAACGGTCACGTAAAGTACACTTAATTACTAATAAAATTGTAAGAAGATAAATCGCCAGGAAATGAAGTTATCAATGGTTAGATATATAAATTAAACATTTCCAGCAGAGTTCCTTAATACTAATACAAAATTTTAGGATAAAGTAAGGAATTCCAAGTGCGATATATTCGAAAAAATTACTATCACGATTATGCCTGTAATTTTTTTTTCGGGGCGTCATTTAGTTTTTGGTTATGCATTTAGCTCACATACCTGCATATCGCTCATGTAACATGCAATCTCACTTTCGATTTCGGTAATTCGATTTTTTGACAATTGCCAAATATCTCTTACTTTGTTCAACAATTATTGTGATATTATGAGGTGTAATGAGTGACGTAATGCAAATTTATCTAATGTCTAAAACTGGAGCTATCGAACTCAGAAGTGAGATTTATTTTGACTGACCCTACTGAGATCCCTATCACAAATGCAACACCGTCTCTCTGACTGTAAAGGCTGATTTACGCCGTGGCAACTACATGTGACTATGGCGCTTGCTACATGCTGTGACATGGGTCATCTGGTGACATGCTACAAATAAAATATTTTGTGGCATTCTCAACATGCTGCAGTCTTTTTTTCCGAGGTAATATCGTACCTAGATCATTTTCAAAGAATTGTGGTGTAATGCGCCTATGAGGTTCTTTATTTTATTTTTGATATTCTCTTCATCTAAATCGTATTTTGAGCAAGGTAAAGTAAAACATCACGTTTCACTTCTATAATTTGAATAGCGCATCTTACAACATTTCAATCCATCTATAATCCTTAATGAAATTTAAATATTTTTCTTAACACCACTTAAAACTTAGCCTACAAACTGATTTGGCGCACTAAAAATTTCGCATGTAACTCACCGCGTCGCCATGTCGTACGATTCCTGCCCAATGTGCGATATTTTTAATTATTGTAGCATGCGACCTTCTGGTATGCCGCAATGACGCAAAGTGTTACCCTGGCGGAAATCAGCCTTAACGCTACAAATTTATCAAAACATTGTTAGTTGAATGATATTATTATTATTTTACAGTATATAAATTTTCGTTCCTGATCACGGCACTTGTGAGTAAAATGTCACATAGTAGATAATATCAAAATACATAACTTAGTCAAAAAGTTTTAGGAACTACGACAGGCTCCCGATTGAAGTTATTATTCTTTAGATGCTCTTTTTGACTTGGTTCAAAAACGTACTACGAGGACTTATTCTGCCGCATGTATTGTAATAAATTGGCGACGTGATGATGCCTCCTGGCGCATTACAATCGCACCACTCACCATCAATCAAATTATTTAAGAATAATCTTCAACAGTTATTACAATTCAAATGTTAATATAAACAAAATAGAGAGGAAGTTTTAGCAACCACAGTGAGGCTTGACAGTTGTTGTCGAAAAAATTGCTTATTTCATAATTCCTAAAACTTGTTGTTTACGTTATCTACATGCATGATAAAGAAACTGAAAACGTTCAAATTAAGCTCGACGTAGAGAATCGATAACTAGTGTTAACTAAAAAATATGATAAAGGTGTCATTGTAACTTAAGTATGTGATGCATAAAGAGGTAATCACTAATCTCAGTAGTCGGTAAATACGCTGTGAGCGACCAAATAGTCCTGCAAAGGACTTATAGAATGACTTAATAAAGATCGGACATCTTCTATCTTAGTTTCCATTTTAATATGTGGATTGATTTGATCTTGGTAAGGATTTAAAACACTGTGACCATTTACAGTATTTTCTTTGAGAGCCTGATTTTTTCCATTTCCAGCTGAATCATTTAGCTGATTCCGAGTAAGGATTTTCAACTTAGTTTGACTTATAGGGTGTTGAGCGTGAGTTGTGATATCAGCCTTCTTTCGGGATGGCAGGTGACTATGGTTTATAATAGCTTTGAGGACTTCGAGCTTGTCAGTAATGATGAGATGAGCCTTGCATTTCCATTTGGAGCCATACGCAGTACAACTCCAGCGCCAAGCATTTGTTCTTGCCTTCAAGTGCTTGTAAAAAGTGAAGTCGTTGAGGCGAAGATTGACACGACCGTTAGGACGCAGGTAAAACTCCACTGTTGAACAAAACAATATACCAAAATAAAATAAAAATTAATAATCAAGAACTACATCACACAAAATATAATGACACAAAACCATTTTGAATAGATAAAATGAAGATTAAATGTAATCAAAACAACATTTTATCTAAGGTAACATAATACGATAATTAAAATAAGCAAATATTGAAATAAAAGGGTATAAGGATTTCTAAATTAGTAAACAAGGCAAACAAGTGTCGTAAAGTTTAATAGTAAAGTACTATGATAAAATATACATCGCTTAAGCTTTTGATGGTACGGTAGATTTAAAATAGATTTAAACCCCAGAAATATTTAACATACATAATTTCGATGGGAAAAATAAAAAATATTAAAAAATAAGTTAAAAAATCTGATAAAATATTATATTATTGCGATTTAAAGTAAGATGATAATTAAAATTATTAAAAAAAACCTGAACATTTCTTCCAACGAACAAATACTCAAATATTTCTTAAAGTCATGTTTTTCTTATTTTTGAGGAATGTGTATCACATTGTAGCAACGCTATAAAATGAGAAAGCTTATTAAAAATATAAAGACCTTAGTAAATATTTACGTAATTTAGTTTAAACCGTAAATTTAGAAGTGATTTTAAAAATTTGGTGTGTAAGTATACGAGGCAATATCAATTCATTATTATAAAGACTACGAAGACTATCATATTTAAGCAGTAAATGTAAATATATCTATGTATCATCTATAACACGCGATATTTCTACATTCTAACTATCGTTATCTATCAATACAATTGGAACTTGTGCGAACTCTTTATTTATTTTATATGATGATTTTATATTTAATATATACCACCAGAATACATAACACATAAACCTGATAGTAGTATTCTGGCGAAACCTTATAAATAAAGCAGTACCATTTGAAATAAGCGTCAACTGTAATTGGTTTAACAGTTGATACACAACAGTTAGAGACTTAGTACATTAACGCAGCGTCCAGCAAAAGGCATTGATGAACGATCGTGGAAGTAAGTCCATCAATGCCTAATTGTGGCAAAGGCTTGTATATTACTTTTCTCAAATAATGAAATGACATTTACACGTTCGTACATCAATGCCTCTTTTGCTGGCGGCTGCAGTAACGTACTATAAGCATGTTTTGTTTATACTTATTATAATATCTACATCTTCAGAGATTACATTAATTATGTAATCAATGTACAATAATAATTCAAACAATATTGTTAGTAAATATACCACTATCAAAACATTCATTTGCACTGGTGACTGTAATATTACAGACTGTATTTGAACCAGTAAAAGTTGCTGGCATTTCCTAAATATGAAATATAAGGCTCGCAAGTTAATTTCGAACTGTCGATTAGGATTCGGTGCGGCTTTGAATATTGGATATTTTGAAGGAGTACGGATTCAATCCTCCTTTACTTTCTTTAGCATCATTGGACCTCCTAGTCTGAAAAAGAACACACACATTTGTTAATTTTAAACGACAAAAAGATTCAACCAAGTTACTCGTCAAAATTTTATCTTTAATTTTTGAAAGACTAGGATTTATTCTTTGATTAATTAGAATTAAGGGAACTCTTAACGTGTTTTTTTAGAAAATAGCAATTGTTAATAATTATATGCTGACGTATCTACCTCTCTCAATTGCTTTTTGATGTGATGCAAAAAGTAAGTGGACGGCGGGTGGGTGTGTTCCGTGTGCGCTCTCACGACCAACTTCTCGTTGGTGACGTGGAGGAAACCTCTGCACGATCTGGATCCCATCTGCGTGCAGCTCCAACGGAATCCATCCCTAAGGATCTTGTGCTGATAGTATGTGTAACCATTTAGCATCAACAGATCCTTCCCGTTACGGCCCTTAACCAGAAGTACTGAAAACAATAAAATGTTAACTACCAGTAACCAAAATAAACATTGCATGAATCTAACGCAAACAATTCTAACTGCGTCATGATGCTGCCACTTATAATATATTTCGTTAATCAATTTTAGTACAAGATAAATTGATTTCTTTGGGTTAAAAAGGATCTGCATATATCAAGCATCTACTAATCAATAAAACTGGATATTACAGAATAATACTTTTTTATAAATATAAGTAATATGAACAACGAGTCTTTTTATAATTACCAAAAATAAATTACACAATCTTTTGACAGGTTAAATTTTAAAACAAAGGCAAATTTTGTATAATAACTGCTAGAGCGCAATATTACTAACTATTCACTTTTTTAAGAAGAGTAAAAAAAAACAATCACTTGTCTTCTAATTAGAACATGGAAGATAATATTTGCTTGTTGTAAAGCTTGATAAAAAAAATATTGCCCAATGAATTATTACAAAAGTCTTATCATAAATGCAGATCCCAATACGAATCGTGCCGTGCAATTGACATATTGAGTTTATAAAAATAATATACAAGATTACGTCTAAAGTTTCCTGACGATGTTATTATTTATTCTTCTGATATGCTTTAAAGAAAAACATACAATAATTATATTCTTATATAGGACCCGTCAGAGTTTTGAAAGTATCGTGAGCGCGGATGTGTGTGATCTTCGTTCCGTCTGATGATCTTGCCTTGTTTGTTGAGAATGACGTGAGCGTAGCAACTTTTGGAAGCATGCATAGAACATTGCCATCGCCTCGCACCGAACTTCAACATGTAGTGTTTGCAATAAGTAAATCCGTTGAGCATAACCAGGAACTTGCCATTATGTGTCCTAATAAAATTAGCTGTAAAACATAAATACCAATGCAGACAACTTTAGAAAACAATACAATTTTTGGAGCAGAGAAGTTTACGAAATTCAAAGTACCTAATTTCATTTTTGTATCGTTTATTGAGTGAAGGCTATATTAATAGGCAAAGGTTTATAAATCTACAGCAAATTATTATTATATTGTGATGCAAATCTGCGTAGGTTGTTTTCGCAACACTTTATAATAGTAAGTATATTTAAACACACGAAACCTTACGTTTCAAAAAAATATATAATTATATAAAAACAATTCATTATTTTAATAATATTATAATAGTAGTTACAATAGAATAACTGCAAATTGGGCAACAATTTATACAAAGATCAAATTTGATTAAACTATACTCTAATAAAGGAACCATCGGGTTTTTTGAAATACTGCGATGGGGGATGCGTATGCTTTTCGTTGCGTCTGATTATGTAACCGTAGCGGTTGATAATGAGATGAGCGTGACAGTTCCTGGAGGCATGCATGGAGCAGCGCCATCTGCGTGCACCAATCTCCAACATATAGTGTTTGCCATAGGTGAAACCGTTGAGTAAGACCAGGTGTCTGCCATTATTTGTTTTGATAATATATACTGTAAAAGAGAGACAAATGTTTACTCGAGAATTTACTTCTGCTTAGTACATAAATCCAATCTACTCGGATTAATGAAACAGTTGACCATTTGGGATGGTTCATTATTTTTTGGTTAAATGAAAAATAATACAAATATGAAATACCAACTAATAATAAATGCTAAAAAGCAACAGGACCCACATATTATTACATTTAAATAACATTCTGTTATAAAGCATGTCCAATATTTTACTTAAATATAGTAGGTACATACTGTACGTTTTGTGTTATATTGGTTCTTCTCGGGAATACGAGGAGGTACTGTGTCAGTTCGTTGTATCCTACTCTAAGTTACAAGTGAGACACGACTCGACAAAGTACCTACATCAATTTCAAGAGTACATCCCCTGAACACAATCTAATCGATAGATTTGCAAAAAATATCGCACGCATCAGGTACACATCAGCTTACCCCGTTGCTATCTAGTTCCTCTTACACTTTACTACATCGATTAATTAATATATTTCTATGAATTAGTGCTATCTTATAAGACTTGAATATTTTTCAATGTTAGTTAAATAAAGTATTTCATCCAGGACCACTGTTGTCCACAATAATTAACCAAGTTACTGATTTTATTAGTAAATCATTGCTGATTGCTAAACAGATTTTAGATTTTTTTAAAACAATTTCTGCAACTCACGGTTAATCCGCCGATGGCACAAATTAAACATCATTGTCACGATTAAGAATATTCTTAGTGTAGCACTTGCGCTATAAAAATATTTTTGTAATTTAACTGTTATTTATCATAGCCAGTTTCATAGAAAACGAAGTAAAGACTAACTATATTTCTTTATGCTTATTTTAATTGAAATATAATTTACAATAAAGAGCTCTTGTTCAGGAAGCAGATTAGAAAATACGTGAATACCTATAAATATGATAAAAGTAGGAGAGTTTTTTAAAAGTTCTACCTAGTGATGGATTTTTAAAAGTTTGTACGATGGAACGAATTGATTCCTGACCCACTTGTACGTAAATACCTGTAACGTTACGTATAAATTTTACGCTTAAAAATGTCAAATGCACAGGTTTTACTTCGTAGAGAATGCGTAATTGCACTCAGGATCTTCTAATAATCAAAACACTGTAAAAATGGATCAAAAGTATTTAAAACTTGACCTTAATTATAAAAGTAATAGATTATGTTATAGATAAACTTAGAATAGTAACTGGAAATGATTTTTAAATCCCTAAATGCAACAGAAACTCTTTCTATTTCTTGACATTATAAAAAACGTTGGTAAACTAATAGGGAGAGCCTTATAATTGTCCATGGGCAAAACACTAAATAAATGAATGATAGGACGAGGGCTATGAAATAGGAAATATGATTGTTAAAAAAAAAAACAAGGATGTTTCCAGTGATACGTTCATTTAAGTGAAAGTCTACCTCATTGTTTTGAAATGGTTGTAACAAAATAAGCATTATAGCAAATTATAGCATATTAATGGTGGTTCAGGAAACAAATCGGCTGATCTTACATTTTAAGAATTGATTTTATTGCAAAAAATAACCTTTCTATATCAGAACCTTGCAAAGTCTTAAGTTTATTAAAAACGTAAAACATATATGATTACTGAATGAAACTATGAATTATTGGTAAACTATTTAATAAAAGAAATCTAGGAATAGATGTTACCCTCGACTCAGAAATCAGAAATCAATATAATCTTTATTCCAATTGGATGTATAGTACAACTCTTTTGTATCGTCCAAATTTTTTTTTTCCCTACCACTCGTTATTGACATATTTTTTAGCTGCGGAGAAAAACGAGCGAAAAAAACTCCACAACATTAAAAGTCTAATGTAACAACATTTACAAATCATTATGTTGTTACAACGTCAATACAATAATGATTTATTTAATATAGAAATCCCGTTGGAATGATTGGAACAGTTCAAATCCAAGCATTTTTGTCTGTAATATAATCAGAGACTTTGTAATAAGGTTTTTAAATAACTACTTTTTACCCGGCTGCGCAATGCAAGAGCGCGAAGCTCGACGCGCAGACAGGGTTATTTTATACTATCTTTAAATCATCTATCTCACAAAATCATAAACATATCCTGCATACTTAGGAAATTAAAACCATGTGTTCAAAAACAACATTTTAATTTAATTACTGAAAACACACTACTAAAATGAGATCCAATTGGCATTAAACAAAGTCTTACAAATATATACATTTTTTAAATACTTTTTCAAAAGGACAATTAGTCAATGGAATATTCATCTTACGAAGTAGAAAGATGGGATTGGTAGATTTTAGGGTTTTTAATGTCTTTATTCACACTATTTTGAAATAGTTACTCATTAACTCAACAACAAATAACTCCATTAAAAATTACCCCAAAACAATTAAGGTTTTGTTTTAAGGTCGATGTTACTGTATAAGCCATTAGTACTGACGTTCAAGAGGATATTATGTGTTTTTATTTTCTTTTGCTTTCGTTTTTGATCTCTCCATGCTCGGCGTCTTTTTTCTTTTTCTTCTTCATTCAGTTCCCCTATTTTCTTTGTTTTAAGTCTTACTAGGGCCGCATGTTTCTTTTTAAACTTTAAGAACTTTTTAGGATCGTTTTTTAGTTTCTCTCTATGTTTTTTAGCCTTTTCTGCAGGGGTGAGAGCTTTCGCGTTTCCTAAACAAAAATTATCTGTGCAAATACTTATATGAACCACTTTTACACAAAGGTCAATTCTGAAATTATAAAAAAACCTGACTGAAACCTGTAACTGTAACTTGAATCTGCTGGAAGGTGAATGTGCCGAGGACATTTTTCCAAAGTAATTTTCATTGATTTATTTATATATTTACGCCCAAGAAAGTTTTGGCTACACATTAGTGTAAATGTTTTGTTTTTCAAGATTTAGTTATAGCCAAGATTCAAAGTTCTACTCCCGCATTACCCAACGAATTACTGGTTAGTTTTACCGTAATAAAATATTAAGGTTTGGGCATTGGCTTATGTCGTTGTCCTTGTACTTATGTACCCAATTCCAAAATCATAACTAGGGCGGCCATGAGTGTGAACCGTGTTAGACTTAATTATAAAGCCCATTTGGTCTAATATAAATGAGGCATTGCATTTCTGCCGACTTGTGCGACCGGTACACCGCCACCTCTCGCCTAGTCTCAACTGGCACTGCCTTCCATATGTGTACCCGTTTAATATAGCTAGGTTTCTACCAGCTCCTGTCCTGATGAATTCCACTGAAAACAACATGGATTTTTAGTCCTGACCACCTTCCGGGCAGTTTAAAGAACATGAAGAAGTTTTGCGAAGTACTAATGTACAAGAAGATATTTTGCTGGTCCTTCGAAGTATAATGGATAAAAGATACGCACAGTTTATTTACTTTTTCTTTTAGTTTTAGCTGGATCTTGTATTTTAACTATTTCGCCTGTAGCAGGATAACAACAGCGTGACGTGGACGGAAATCTTTTCTTTTAATTGTAGATCATATCTGGCAGTTAATATTGTAAAAAAAACTTAGATCATACCTGACAACGTACAAACACCCAGAACCAACTTGTATGTAAAAAACCTTTTATTTGATGGAACGCAACTTTATATACCTACGATGAAAAATTATATTGAAGAGGGTAATAGTGCCAATTGAACTATCTCTAGACTCCGGTACGAGAACCATTCTATTTCATACTAACGTTGACTTCTAAAGTATAACATATTATAACGTATCGGTGTCAATCCCATAAAATAACGAATATTTTATAAATAAGGTCCCACAATGAACAAGTAATTGAATAGTTTCTTGCTTATTTTGAATATTTCAAAGTTTATCATTAGCGTTTGATAAAACAGAAATATTGTCTAATAGCCGTCATAGAAATTCAAGTAATTTGATCAGACAAGCTAGTTCAAACAATTTGATCATTAGCACAATTGGCACAACATAAAATAATGGCACATGTGTAGAAATTTTTGATCAAAAAGAGCCGCCAATTGGCATAAAGATATATGAATTTTCACTATTTGACCAAACTGTTTTAAACAGCCTGTGTGGTGATCAAATTACTTGAACGTCTACGGCGGTTACAAGCCGCAGGTTTTTCATTAAACTTCAAGGTTTTGTAATATTAAAATCAAGTGATACATATGATTATATTATTTTATTAGATTCTCTCAAAACAAAACACAAAACAAATATAATAATAATGAATCCATGATCATTTCTATAATTACAATGTAGTTTTCTAGCTTTTTCATTATTAAACGAATCTATACCTCGTATAAATATAGAACTTTTCTCCACACTGCTTGCTTTTATAACATAGATTTTTAACGCATATCTCGTGCTTAGTGATAAAAACCTGAACTCCAATACTTTGACAATTTCTAGGACCACAAAGTGATGCTTGATCTGTTTTTTTTGGATGTAGCGTGATCTAACTGCTGTTCCTTGTCCCACCGAGGTTTATGTATATGTCGTTTTTGACAAAGTACTCCGGCGGTGCGTGCGTATGATTAGTTCTTTTCAGCACAGTTCCATCTTCGGTGATGATCAAGTATGCTATGCAGGTGTTCCTCGTTGTGCACTGCCAACGATGTCCCGCCTTCACAGCCGTATGTTTCCCGTACGTATAACCGTCGAGTAGTATGTAAATGGTACCGCGTTCGTTGCGAATATAACGAGGCGTGCCTAGAACGAATCAATGCTTATGACTAACGGAAATCATCTACTAACGTTAGTGAAAAATGGCCTTGGTATTTTCCATATATATTTTTTATCACTGAATGTCAGCTCATACTCTTATTTAGTAGGTTGTATATTATTTAAGTAGTTAAAACTGATTTTAAGTTTTTAGACAATTAGTAGTTTTAAGTTTTTGTAATTTAAATATTAATATGTAAATATAATAAATAAAATTATGATACTCTTAAAGGTGCTCGTATATCTTAAAAAAATGTGTGGTGCGGAAGAGTCTGACTGACTTAACTGTTATGTTTTTATTCGTTTAAGCATTTAACTGCTATAGGTAGACCGCTTAACTGAGTCTTCGCTTGCTAGGTGAAGGGTAAAAAGGGGACCGTGAGAGGTGCGGGCGGCAGGCACTATCTTGTCAAAATTACAAGTGCCCGTCACACCCACCTCTCACGGCCCGCATTCTCGTCCTCCCCCACACTCTGTGCCCCGCAGGCGAGGTCTCAGTTAATCGGTTTACCTATAGATGTTTCAATTATTAGCTGATTTCTAAATCTCTGGAGCATATTCATTGTTGACAAAATTTAAAGTAACATGTCGAATTTTCAAAACCCGATTCAATTCTAATGGAAGTCTGAGAAGAAGTAGTTTAAACTGCTGCTCCTCCCACTTAAGGCAGTAGAAGCTCTCAAGTTATAAGTGTGCCAATAAAAAATATACCGCAGATTTCGATTCTAAGTTGGAATTGCAACTAAGAGCTTATTCTGTTTTGTATAAAGGGTATGTAATGCAAGTAATCAAGAAAAAACCAATTATACCTGCTGAGTGCATGTCTGATTTTGTGACCGCATCCCCTTTAACATAGATATCAAGGTTTGGGCTTTGGCTAACGTCTTTGTCCTTGTACTCATATATCCCAATTCCAAAATCATAACTTGGGCGGCTATGAGTGTGAACGGTGTTAGACTTAATTAAAGTACCCATTTCGTCTAACATAAATGAGGCATTGCATTTCTGTCGAGCCGAGCGACCGGTACACCGCCACCGCTCGCCTTGTCTCAACTGGCACTGCCTTCCATATGTGTACCCGTTTAATATAGCTAGGTTTCTACCAGCTCCTGTCCTGATGAATTCCACTGGAAACAACATGGATTTTTAGTCCTGACCAAATTTCAGGCCGTTTATAGAACAAGAAGTAGTTTTGCGAAGTACTGACCGTTCAAGAAGATATTTTGCTGGTCCTTCGAAGTATAAATGGATAAAAGATACGCACAGGTCATTTATTTTTTCTTTTAGTTACAGCTGGGTCTTGCATTTAAACAAGTTCGCCTGTAGCAGGGTAACAACAGCGTGACGTGGACGGAAATCTTTTCTTTTAATTGTAGATCATATCTGGCTGCGTACATGCACAATTAAATTTGTAAAACAAACACCATACTTGACAATGTATAAACACCCAGACTAAACTAGTATGGAAATACCTTTTATTTGATGGAATGCAACTACATATATATCCAATGAAAAAATATATTGAAACGGGTAATAGTGCCAGTTGAACTATCTTTAAGAAGACTTATAACATTATGTTAGAAATGGCACATATTTTAACTGTCCGAAGTTATTGTAATAATCGTGGAAGTAATGCTATCTGTGATTGGGCCTGGGGGCCATTCGCCTAACGGAAATGCTTTGGAAAACGCTAACGCTTACGATTTTATTTTGTTATTTCTGACCTGTTTTCAAATACCTCACGCTTATTTTTTTAAATATTGTTGTTATTACCAATGCAAAAGAAAAAAAACAGCGAGAGGCATTTGAAAACCTCAGGCGGCTAGAAATAACAAAATAAAATCGTAAGCGTTAGCGTTTTCCAAAGCATTTCCGTTAGGCGAATGGCCCCCTGGTGACCTGTAGCACAGGTTTCTATTAATGAAACATATTTTATGCACCAGTTCATCACAAATAGAGGAGCCACAACATTGTAATTGCAAAACAAGAGAAACTAGGATCTCTGTTGTGATGGAAAATAAATATATTTTTGATTTGATTTTTGTTTAACGAGTTATAAAATATAAATGATTCAAATTGTATACAGGATTCCTTTCCTACATATGAAGCTTGGAGGTGGATGACTGTGAGCAGTATCGTACACTTTGATAACCCTCCCCTCGTGTATTATTATAGAAGCCTTGCAATCTCTGGCTCTGGAACTAGTGCACAAATAACGGCTACCAATCTTCAGATCTTTCCTTTTGCCGTAAACGAACTTTCCGTATACTGCAACTAATTTGTTGCCGGACTTCAAGGAGCGCACCATTTGAACTGAAATATAAGAAACATCATCATCAATCCCTCACTATTTATTAAAAAACAACGCTGAAGTCTTTGAGTGCGTCGTTGCACTTCCCGTAACCTGTTTACCTAGTCAAAAGTCTTCGGTCGTTCTCATATATTTTTCAGGTTCGTTTGAAGTTTAAGTTACCAGTGGGCTTGATTGTAGCACGGTTAGGTGCCCAAAAGTAAATATGTCCGACGCGCCGAGCCGGTGAGGAAGCGACTATGTTTAAAACTGATAGAAAGAAGGAGGGACGACGTAACAACCCTCCGCCCCGTGGCACTCTTCCTCGTTAGTGATAAGCCATCGACTGCATGTATCAACAAAGCAATATCTATACATAATTATAATAAAATGGTAGGAAAGTCAAAACTGTACAAAGAATATTTTTTTAAAAGAATATTTGGGGTGTGATCTACAATCGATACCGAAACCAAAAATATAGTTTAGAATTTTTGTCTGTTTGTTTGTATTTATGTATTGTGTATATTGTGGATAAACTCAAAAAGTACTGCATGGATTTACTTCAAATTTGGCACGAATATTACTAAGAAGTCAGGTCAACATATAGGGGTCATTATACGTTATTGGGTACTTTGATGGCCTTTGAATAAAAAAATATTAAATTAATCAAATTGTTGTTATTTTATATGTTAATTAATACATAATAGTGTATTTTATTTGTTCCACATAGTATTCTATTCAGAAACCTAATCATTTTGTTTACAATAAGGGAAAATAGTACTAAATGTATACTCCCCTGGCTGGCCCCATACATACATTTTACTATAATTATCGGAATATTTTTTATAATTTGACCAGTACATAGTTTTTTGAAATGTAATATTGTAACTAAACAAACAACACAAAATATTTGTTTTTAAAAAACAGAATAAAACAAAATAATTATTAGTTTAAAAAAACATCTTTTTCCGACGCTTAAAAAAGTGTCACCTTCTCTGGCTCAATTTGAATTTCAAAATTTCCCTCAAAAACCGCGTACACGCTTCATTGGTCTTGAGTAACGCGCGTCGGACAGAGTGAAGTTAGGTACAAGCCAATGGCGTCGTCCAAACAGTGTTGCCAACTCTACGTCTTTTTACGTAGATCTACGTATTTTAGGCCTTTTCTGCAAACCTACTAACTTGAGGCCCAGAATCTACGTATTTTCTTTATTTTTTTCAAATTTGTAAAATAACTTAATTCACTAGAATAAAGAAGAATATTTTCCGTTACTTTACTTAAAAACTATACAAATGTTTATTTCTTATAAAGATGTATCTAAAAACTCTTGTATCTTGTAGAAAAGGTTCCCGTTAGTGGTTTTGTTGACGAAATTAATGCTGTACGCAGGATTTGTGAAAGGAGAAACGACAAAACTCTTTGACTTAGTAGGTACATTCATAACCTTTAATGTTGAATTTTTAAACTTTAAATATTATTCAATGAGTACTTACATCGAATTAATCTTTGCAAAAAGAAATGACTTTCAGTCGATAAAATTACAGGATTTAGCAAGTTTTAAACATGTGTTCATGTGTAGCTATGTTTATTTCTCTTGGCAATTTAAATCACAACTTTTCTAGAGTCTTTTACCAAGTGTATCATGATAACTACTATATTTTTCATGTGATCGTGGTTTTATAATATTAACTCAGAAAGTTTATTTCCTACGTGCTTGCGAGTGTTGGTTTACAAATGTTTTGACGTCATAGCATAGATAAGTCTATAGACTAAATAGCGTTTTTGTATGTCCATGCAAAATCTATTTTAAAATTAAAGTTTAGTAGCTTTCTAGTTAAAAAAAAAATACATTTTTTTGGTCTGATAGAACAATTATTAACAATTTAAAATATAATTCCAAAAAGTGTCAACTAGCCTATTGAACAACAGTGTATCCTTGTCATTCTCAATTCAGAATGAAAAGGAGAGACTGATGTTAAATTTAGTTTTAAATTTAGAGAATCGACACCCACCAGTGTCTGTGTCTGATGGTAAATGTCTACCACAGCATGGTTAATGCTTCCAATGCATATTACTCTGAGACAGCTGGTCGAACGCAACTCTTTGTTCTATCTCTCGTTTTTACAGAAATTGTATAACAAAATACTCGTTTCATTCGGTTTCACCTAACTTCTTCATTTCACTCAGAAAAAAGTACGTAGATCTACGTACTTTTCATATGCAAAATTTACCAATTCTACATAATTTTCTCATCGGGCCTACGCCTTTTTCAAAATCCGTGTTGGCAACACTGCGTCCAAATTTGAAATAATGTTAGGTCAGTGCCCGATTCACCGGTGAACAACGTGTTTGTGCCAGTCGTTGCCGAATTTCCCCTGGTGAGTACATATTTTTATATTTCACTATTATGTACGACATTAATTATTCAATGTATTGTTACAAATGAGTAGATGGCCTGTATTTCGTATTATTTCAGTATAAAGATTGCATTGTGTATATTTTTTGGGTTATATGTTATTTTGTCACCCCACTGGCGTCACTTCTCTGGCAGTTTAAGTGCCAGGGGAAATACAAACGAACCAGGGTAGTGACGAAAATTAAATTAAATGATTTGATTTAAATAACAAATTGATTTAACATTTAGTTTCATTTGTTTTAGTTTGCTGTAGGTTTTACTTACGCGACGACATCATGGCGAATGCGAAAAAAAAGCAAACAAGAGAAGAAAGGTTTGAAAAAAAGCGTCAGGCTGAAAGATTGCGCTATCAAAGAATGAAAAGTGATCCAATAAAAAATGCTAAGTTAAAAGACCAAGAAAAGCTTAATTATTTAAAAAAAAAAGGAGAAAGGACAAATTAAAATCATGAAGGATATGAAAGAGAGCAAAGGCCTATTAGAAAAAACATGGAGAGAGAAGACTAGAAAGCATAGACATCGCATAAAGCAACAATCTTCTAGAAATTGTCCGATAACACCGCCTTCGTCAGATAATGAAGAACAACATCGAATCCACAGAATGATGTGGCATTAGCTGATAAAAGACGATCATAAAGGCAACGTAAACAAAGGAATAGAGTTATTAATAAACAGAAAAATGAAATAAGAAGATGACGTCAAAAGGTACATGATTATCAACGGAAGCTAAGGCGTATCCAAAAAAAGAAAATGACCCCAAAATCGAAGGTTAATGAACCTTTAAAGAGCAACAGTAAAGAAAACGTAGAAATAGTAAAAAGGAAATTATTATTTTGTGAAGTTATCCAAAATCAACTGGAGGAAAATATAGAACGGAATCAGAAGAATGATAATGAGAAGAAAGTAAAAAATAGTGATGCAAAAGTTGTTAAGAACGGAGATTTTGTGCTTGTAAAATATGAGATAAATGGCAAAAAATACAGATATGCTGGTGTATGTTCATCTGATTTTATTGATGATGAAGATGATATTCGTGTTACTTTTCTAAAGATCTGTAATGATAAAGGTACTCTTTTTAAAATAGATGATAACGATGTATCTGATGTCATATGGGAAGAAATTTTGACAATATTACCTGTTCCAAACATAGTAATGAAAGGTAACAGAATGTTTTACAAGTTTCAAAAGCCTGTTGATGTTTTTGAAAAGTAATTTGTGATTAGTTCTCATTAAAATTTAAAGAAATAATATTTTGTTGTAAGGAAAAGGATTTTTAAGTTTTGTTGTAAGATAGGGTTTATTTGTTAATTATATAATTACATTCAGTGAGGTTTTATTTATAAGTAGAGTTTTTATTATAGTGATCTCCAAACAATTACTGTGATTATAAGATTAGGTACTTAAGTACTATTAATATTATGTCGGAAAAGACTGATAAGTAAAATTTCTTAAGAAAACATATTTTTATTTGTTCTAATACTAGGGATATAATATCATGCTACTAATTTTATTAAAAGAAAACATTTTGTAATGCAAGACTGATTGAAGTTCAAACTTAATAAAATTATTAAAAAACAATTAATCCGTCTTTCTTTTCAATGTATCTAAATGTGTTTCCTAACTAATTGTTACTAGCCAGTCATTCCCTTGGTTGTATTTGTCACTACTCTGTCAGTAATGTCACACCCCTGACACTGAATTTTCCCCTGGAAGCCATAAACCTGTAAAACCATTCAATATCTTCTGGCCCTTATAAATACCAATAAAACAGTTAATTTCCTCATCAAATAATGAATTTGAAATCAAATGGTAAGTTTTTTCAAGTGGGCCAAGAAAATTCCCAATAGCGTATATTCACCCATAGGCTACATATTATCACGCTATCACCTACGGGGAACAAGCAGTGAACCTTTATTTATAACTAAATCCACGCGTACGAAGTCGCGGGCGGCCGGTAGTTACTTATTACAACTATTCTGCCATGATCCTACGAAGCGTTCCGTTCCACAACTTATTTTGTAACTCGAAAGGAATACCCTTGCTATTATAAAAAAATATGACAATCGGCCCTGAATTGACAGAGAAATCGCTTAACAAACAGAAAAAAAAATATTTAGCCCAATTGAGAACCTCTTCCTATTTGAAGTCAGTTTAGAAGAATAGCGGTACAAAGTTGGCCAACAGTAAGCGAAAAATTTAATTAAATACAAAAATCTTTATTACAACAGGATGCATAATACAATTCTTTTGAATCGTCCACTTTTTTCCTACCACCCGTTAAATGTCATTTTAAGCTGTTAGGAGAAACAGTCGAAAAAAATCAGACATTTCATATCAGCATCCATGTAAGACACGATTCAAATCTTTGTGTAAGACAGAATAAGCCAAATTCGCTAAACCAAAAATTTGTGTGTAGATTTATCAGAAACTAAATGATTTATAATCTAAAGAGGAATCCATGGCAGCATACGAATTTCGGTGATGGATGTTTGTGGGGAGTATCATAAATTTTAATAACTTTCCTATATATAATAATAACCTTCTCCTGTACTATTATATTTTTTTTGACCTTAGCCGAACACCTATCTTTGTATTAGATCTCTTGTAATAAATGAAGTTATTATATACCGCAACGATACCATTGCCGGCCCTCGATGAGCGCATCATTTGAAGTCAAATATGAAAAAATATACTTTGCCATATATTGGCCATTCTACTAATATTATACATGTAAAATATTGTATTTTTTATACTCAATCACGCATACACTACTGAATAGACGACCTGGATTAAGACCTAACATTTAGCGCGTTACAAAATTTACCGCGGACAAAGTCGTGAGCAGCCACTAGTCTTATAAATTATAAAAAAGTTGAGCTCTACGACGACACGACGAGATTACAAAAAAATCCACGTTATGCTGCGCGTACGATGTGGCAAAGGGTAGTTACACTTTCCGCCTTATTTCCAAACGCCGACTCAAGTTAGTCTTGGTTCAAACCTAATATTTTCTCTGTTTCCTTTTTAGCAAACAAAGTGACAGCATCAGTTTTAGTCCAGGTTTAACTTTAGTCTACGTTTTGTGATAAGGCGGTTTGGGTTTTTGTTAAACAATACGTACTTAGTTGTTTTAGTACAGTCATTTGGTAGTTTTACGTGGAAAGTTTTCCGGGAGTTTTGAAAATTGATTTTGAAAGATGTGACTTTATCAGAGAATCGGTAAAATATATATATATATTTGTTTGCACTTAGACCATAAATTTAAGTGCACATGTGAGGCAGCAACGTTAGTCATTTCAGAAAATAATATTTTGACACACTTATATAGCAAAAATGAATACAGTCAATCAGGGGTCGGTATGTTAAATCTAATGTGCATCCAGTAGATACTGCATATGAACAAAATACTAGTAATATAAAGAAACTTCATAATTTTTAAAAAACCCAGTTTATTGAAACAGTTCACATTGTAAAAAAAATTAACTTTCTGATATAAACAAAAGTTAAGTAATTCTTACGTATGTGCCATCTTTACTGAGATGGTACCGCTCGGGATCATGGTTATGGCTACTATTGTAAAACACGATTTGCTTGTTGATATCCAAGGACACAAACGACCTACAGTTCCTGGAACCCCTTTTAGTACAGTGCCACCTCTCACTTCCGACTTTTGATGTGTACTTCTTCCAAAAAGTGTAAGAGTCTTCTGTCATTAGCAATATGCTGCCGGACTTTACTTTAATGAACTGTGCTGAAATTCATAAACACAGTATATAGGTATATTACTTTTGTTTGATTGTGAAATCACTACAAGGACTCCGTTGCGAACTGATAGTGTAGCTTGTAGATGTTCGTGAGGGTTTTTAACAGCCTTTAGGGTCGCCGTACACGGGCCACTGGCCACAACCACCAAAACGCCGCCACCGGCATATTTCCTGTAGTTTTCATAAATTTTATATGGACTCGCCGCAGACGGTTAACGCCGGTGGCCGCCACACGCTACAAATCGTCGTTGCTAGCTTCTTGTGGCGCGCACCGGCCACTAATACGCCGATACAAAACGCCGCCACACGCCATTTGCGCGAATCCTCAACTTCAAACCTTCTTCGTCAGCGTCCATTATGATACTACACGCATGTGTTAAAAAAAGTAGCAGCCACCGACGGCAAGTGTCGACCGCCGACCACAAGTGGCTGTCGTGTCGCGCGCTTCAGCTACCTTTGTAGCCGCTTCTAGCTTCTCGTGGCGGCGTTTGTGGCTGTCGTGTGTGGCCCGTGTGCAGTACACTTATTGAAACTGACGCAATGATGTCCGAATTTAAAATATGCCAATGATTCTAACGACCTTCTTCAGAGACGTCAATCAAGTTTAATGGTCGTCAATGTGAAGTGTTAGGTATTCACTCGGTTGTAAAGAAAGTGACTGTGAAATCTTTAATCAAAAAGTTATTTAAATCTCGGCAGTCATAATGAAACCTCTACTTGTTGCAGACAGTTTTTCTGTGTGACTATTAGGTCGCTATGACACTGGCGATTCGTGAGCGAGATCAAAGCCGAGTGCGCAGCGGGCTTGGGTTACTGTTAAATATATTTTTTATCTCTTTATTTTGGCAACAAACAGTCGTTTACAGGTATATAACATAATTACATCAGTTAAGAGGAAAAACCTATAGAGCCGAAAAGTGATATTTACAATATTTTTCTATGGTCGCACTTCCTCTACAGGATCCCCACCAATGTGAACGAAAATCGGAACTATCACCGCCGCCACACAAACGCTATTTTTTGTAGGTAGTTTACGCAGACAGCTATGTTCTTTTATCTCACGGCAAACAAAGAACTTATCCGGCGATATATCTAACGCTTCAAACAGACTTTAATACAGATTTTCCTGTGTTTGCAAATACAGGATTTTTCATTCGGAAGTTCGATACAAATCCAAATGCAATACGTGCGTAGATAGCTCTAACGATCACTAAAAACCAGACAGTCGAAAGCAAGCGTCTCTAAAGACGTGACCTTATAGGAGAATCGGTTACATATAGATACATATAACATATTTGTGTTTGTATAAGGACCATAAGTACTAGTGCAAATGTGAGGCATTTTTGTAAAAAAAATATGTTAATACATATTTCTAAAGCAGTAAATGAACACAGACAATCACGGGCGGGCCGCCATGTTTGTTAAATATAATGTGCATCCAGTACTACATATTAAGAGCATAGATACTAAATAAACTATATTATTTAAAAAAACAGTTTATTTAATCAGTTCACAATGTAAACAAAAAAAAGGTAAATTTAAAAAATCAAAAAACCCGACTGCTTAATTATACTTCAAATAAAAACTGAAAAGAAAAAAACAAGTCCAGTAGTCTATAATTCTGTTAATAAGGAACAAAGCTACTTTAACAGTCGGGACCCATTAGATATTCAAGAATACATAATATTTTTCAACAGTGGGTCCCGACTGTTAAAGTAGCTTTGTTCCTTATTAACAGAATTATAGACTACTGGACTTGTTTTTTTCTTTTCAGTTTTTATTTGAAGTATAATTAAGCAGTCGGGTTTTTTGATTTTTTAAATTTACCTTTTTTATTTCACACTTTTTAGTTAGTTAGTATTTTAAGACGGTATATACCGTAGTCTTGTTACTTCAGTAAGGGAATTAATATCGCGGGAATTATTAAGTACCTTAAGACAGTCTAAAAATGAATCTAATGATACCGCATACATATTTTTTTAAAGGGAAATTTAGAAAAAATATTATTATGTCTTTATCCCGTGGGACTTTTAGGATAAAATGTATCCTATGACACTCCCGTAATCAAGACAAATCTAACGATACCTCATACATCAAAATCCATCAAGCCGTTTAGGCTACAGGAGGTCACAAAGGAACAGACATACATACATACTTACATACACTCCCTCAACATTACCCTCCCTCTTTGGCAGTCGGGTAAAAATAGACTTCTCTTAAATAAAAAAAGTTACATAATTCTTATGTATGTGCCGTCTTTACTGCGATGGTACCGATCGGGATCATGGTTATGCATTCTGTCGTAAAACAGGATTCGCTTGTTGTTATCCATTGACACGAACGACCTACAGTTCTTGGATAACCTTTTAGTACACTGCCACCTCTCACTTCCTATTTTAGATCTGTACTTCTTGCAAAAAGTGTACGAGTCTTCTGTCATTAACAATACGCTGCCGGACTTTATTTTAATAAACTGTGCTGAAATTCATAAACATAGTATATATAAGTAGGTATATTACAGTTATCTTCAGTAAAACGGTTTGGTTGTGAAATCAGCACAAGGCTTTGGTTCGATTTGCGAACCGATGGCGTAATTTTAAAACGTTTGTGAGTGCTTGTAATAGCCTTGAAACTGAACTGAACTGTCTCAAATATTCTCACGACCTTACTTGCTCGGACACTTCAATCGAATTTAATGATTGTAAATGTGAAGAAAGTAACTATGGAAACTTTAATCAAATCAATATTAAAACTAAGTTATCATAATGTAAGTCTCAGAAGTCATAGCGAAATCTTTACTTGGTGCAGATAGTTTATCTGTGTGGTTATTAGGTCGTTATCACACTGACGATTTGTGGGGTAAGGTTTAAAGCTTTATTAGAGAAAATCTCACAGAAAGAATTTCTCTCAAAGAACTTCTCCGGCGTTATTTTTACGCTTTGCACAGACCTCATTATGAATTTTATTATGATCTCTCACGTGGCGGCTTTTGAGGTTCGGGATCCAAATTCAATAGCACGTATTGAATTTGGAGAAAGTGCTAACAATCACCAAAAAGGTACCAGACAGCAAGCTTCTCTAAAGATGTGGCCGTGGTTATCAGAGAATGAGTTACATATGTACATATATATATATTAGTGTTTGCACTAATACCATAAATATTAGTGCAAATGTGAGGCAGCAACGTTAGGCATTTCAGTAAAAAAAATGACACGCTCAAGATGCAAATGAATATAGACAATCAGAGGTCGCCATGTTAAATCTAATGTGCACCCAATACTCTATTTAAAAATAAACTAACATAAATTTGATAAAAAAAACAAGTGTATTCAACCAATTCACGATGTTGGTAAACAAAATAATCTTCCCTGATTACAAGAAAGGTATTACATAATTATTATGTAGGTGCCGTCTTCACTGCAATAGTACTGATCGGGATCATGATTATGGCTGCTGTCGTAAAACAGGATTTGCTTGTTATCATCCAATGACACGACCGCTCTGCAGTTCTTGGACACCTTTTTAGTACACTGCCATTTCACACTTCCGAATTTTGATTTGTACCTTTTGCAAAAAGTGTACGAGTCTTCTGTCATCAGCAATACGCTGCCTGACTTTAGTTTAATGAACTGTGCTGCAATTCATAAACATAGTGTACATAAGTTAGGTATATTACAGTTATCTTCAGTATTTTTTTTTTGATTATGAAATCAGCACAAGGTCTTCCGCCGTAGATTTAACAATCGATGGCGAAGCTTCAAGACGTTTCTAAGTACTTGTCACAACCTTAAAAATGAATTTATGATTTTGAATTTGAAATGTGTCAATTATTTTAACGAACTTACTGAGACATGTCAACCAAGTTTAATGATTGTCAATGTGAAGAAAGTGACTGTGGAAACTTTAATCAAATCAAGATTAAAACGAAGTTATCATAATGTCAAAGTCTCAGAAGTCATAGCGAAATCCTTACTTGGTGCAGCACGTCTGTCTGTGTGACTATTAGGCCTTTACTACACTGACGATTGGCTTGCTTGGGTTTTTATTAAATAATTAGTAGTTGTTTCTTAAATTTAAATAATAAGGAGAGAAGAGTGCGATTTTCAAATGAAACAAATAGAATAGTGAGACATAATAACGCCTTACTATCTTAGTTCTTCTATTTCACGTCACGGCCTCTTACGTAAATCTTTCTAAGTTCTCTGTTTCTTCATATCTTAATACTCGAGCACTATAACAAACTGTGTTCTGTGGTATTAAATCATACATTGGGTTTACAATTCGAATACGGAAAAATCTCACGCCGGAAAAAGAACTTCTTCAGCGTTATTCATAAAAAAAAGAACTTTTCCGGCGTTATTTCTAACGACAAAGAATCTCTCTGGCGTTATTTCTAACGCTTTGAACAGACCTTATTATGGATTTTCTTATGAGTTCGCACGTGGGATTTTCGTGTTCATTGGGATACGGGAGTTTTTCTTCAAATACAGATTCAAAAGTGAAAAAAATAAAAAAAAGACGTACCAGATAGTCGAAAGCAAACGTCACTAAAGATGTAACCTTATCGTAGAATCGGTTACATACATATACATTTGTTTTTACACTAAGACCATATATGACAGCGATGTAAGCCATTTTAAGTAAAAAATATTTTGACACACTCCTGTAGCAAATGAATACAGACCATCGGGGGTCGCCATGTTAAGTCTAATATGCACGTATAATATAAACAAGAAACTACTATATTTAAATATACTACTACTACTACTATATTTAAATAAACTGACATAAATTTGAAACGTATATTTAATGAATTCACTAATGTAAACAAAAATAAAATTTCCCTGATTAAAAAAGAATATATTAAATAATTCTTATGTACGTGCCGTCTTTGCTGCGATAGAACTGATCTGGATTATGGTTATGGCTACTGTCGTAAAACAGGATTTGCTTGTTGTCATCCAATGTCACGAACGACCTACAGTTCTTAGATACCCTTTTAGTACACTGCCATCTCACACCGAGCTTTGATCTGTTCCTCTTGCAAAATGTATACGAGTCTTCTGTCATTAGCAATATAGTGCCGGTCTTTATTTTAATGAAATTTGCTGAAATTCATAAACATGGTGGGTATTAAGTAGGTGGATTACCGCTATTTTTATTATAAAATTGATCAAATATTCTTGTTGGTATTTGCCATTGCTTAATTTCCTACTGCGGTTCAGCAGACTTTTTCACCAGGACAGGTTAAATAAGCAAATGTTAGGCTATCTTGAGTTGCAGTAAGGATAATAATATATACGCAAAGTTATGTTAAGTACATACTGACCATATATTTTCGATTCAAACAGTTAACATTATGGAATGGTTAAAAAGAAGTTATACACAACTAGATAATTTTCTATGAAAAAAAAACATGTACAAAGATTATAGTTTGGCACAATCTTATTGAACCATCGTGACGAGACCGAAAATATAAGAATGACTAGGAGATTTAATTTTTTAAATGCAAAGTGAATAAATATTTCAGTATCCATACATAATTTATCTAACAATTTGCAGATAATAAATATTTTTTTAATAATTAATTTAAACTTTTCAATTTCAACTACACCTAGCGACATCTATTGCCGTTGTGGAAAAAGTCTTACGTACACTCTTTTGCGTTTCAATTGTATGCCGTAAGATGGCATTACAAGTTATTGATACACTGAAACATTAATTTAAGACATCTCTTAATAATTATATTGACTAAATTCATAACAACCTAATCAATCATAAGTATGCACAAAAACTTAAACCTTATGAAGTTAAATTATCAAAAATAAGTTCACAGCACAAATATATCTGTTGAGAAATTTCGTCTAAACTAAACAAAAAAATAAATAAACATCACTATCAAAAATCCAAACGTTGTTTTTGATAAACTAGTAAATTAATAAGTTTTAATAACTATATATACTTATCTGCATTCACACAATTATTATAATTATTAAGAATAATGACGTTATTTAAAACCTATAATGACTTAATATTCTAATATTACTAAAGATGTAAGAAAGATATGGTCTCAGCAAAATACACTCGAATCATAAATTTACCTTAAATCTTTGTGTTTATTTTCCGTAAATTCTTACAAGTTGTTTGTTAATAAGACTTTCCCTTTACGACATACCCGAGAATCACGCATTCTCCTTTCATTTATTACTGTTTTCTTTCCTATTAAATTAACAACTAAACTAAATTCATCACCGAATTTGGCACTACAGAAAAACTTTAATCAAACTACCAAAGTAAGAATTTTACAAGGCTGTTTTATGATAAACCCTTATATGTATTACAAATAATTATTAACAAGCAAACAGGCACCAATATACAAATACAAAGGTTATTATATGATATTATTTTATAAATTATCTACGCCCTTTTTTATAATTTCCTCGATACATCGTACTATACAGCCCCATAGCATGAGCACCGCGATATGATATATAACGCGTTTTTATCACGCTCAATTGTCAAATTACTATGGAGTTTGACAGTTAGACGCGATAAAAACGTGATATAATGCAAATTGCGATGCTCATGCTACGGGAGCTGAAAGATGGATTGTATCACTCACTAATCACATCACACATGCATAAAGTA
This sequence comes from Chilo suppressalis, assembly GCA_902850365.2. Classification (NCBI taxonomy): domain Eukaryota; kingdom Metazoa; phylum Arthropoda; class Insecta; order Lepidoptera; family Crambidae; genus Chilo; species Chilo suppressalis. Next base: position 4,938,135 of record OU963906.1, on the reverse strand, counting down.
TTTTTTTTTTATTTTACCTGCTGAACCAACGGATTTTCTTTAAAAAACACGTTAAAAACAACAGTAACTAATTTTAGATCACAAAAATAAATTTGCTAAATAAAACCGCGGTCTCCTCTGTATTACGTTGGATTTAAAGGAAAATATTTTGATAAACGTCGAAGCGTCATTATCGGCGGTCAATACAAAATATCCTAGCCTAGCCTAAATATCCTAGAAAAGTGAATAAAGAATGAATGAAAATGCAGCACGTCTGCATTCACTTTTCCACTTTCACCGTTTTGTACTGACGACGGGCAAGGCAAAAAAAAGATCTTTCTTTACGCAGAGATGGTTTGAAATATCTAAGGCGCCATTAGAAGCTCATGCAGCCGTCAGTCAATTCCAGTCATGAATGATAAAAAACAACCAGTCACCACCTGTGACTGAAAGTGACAATCTTAATGACTAAGGGGAGAATCAGGCTTCCTCCATTTTTTCTTAAATTGATTTTATGGAATCTATGGCCACAAAAATACTCATTTCATCTTATGGCTTTCACAAAAAGGGTAAAACTTGTTGTCTTATTTTTTTTTATTATTTCTTTCCTAGACTGTTCGGGGTGTTTTAATGAAATAGCACTTATTTCTTATTATTATACAATTATTATCCAGAAAATTATTTGCAGTATACTATTAAATTTACATTTAAAATCAACTGCTTGAGCAGATTTTCTGTTTCAATCATAAAATGCTGTCGTAACTTTAATTGCTTGTACGGTAAAATTTCATTAATATGACTTTAGCCTGTTTTCCCGCTTAGCCCTTCACCTGCCACCCCATTAGACGACGACGACCGTCCTTGATTGCCAGCAAAATGACACTAAAACTATCATCTAATGGACGCCTAAATCAGGACACTGAATTGTACCGTTCGTTTCGATCCGAAGTGATCACGTTACGTAATGGCGACTTAGACTGACTAGTGCCAGATATTTAAGTCGTTAGAGCCTTACCCATACATTTGGCGGCCGAAAATGTGTCATCTTTGAGTGAGCTCACTCTTTCGGTCGTAGTCTTATGCAGAAAGCAGTGAGTGATGCAGTGTGAGGATCGCCTTAGGTTTACTACTATTTCTTTTTTTATTTATGTCAGCGTTATCCAGTACATATTTTAGGCTTACGTTATAGTTGTGCTTGCGTCAGTTTCTCTCTAATGAGTTCTTTGTGCTGTAATTTCTGTATTTTAATGAGATTTGATTTTTCACTTCACGAGTGCCGCCGCCATTTTTTCATTTTTTACCTGCATTTTTACTTAAGTATCAAAAATTGAGAGTGCAAAAAGAGATGGCTTGCGTTTATGATTTACCCTCGCGAGTAATCGACTTGCACTGACTTGTAATGCGACCTTATGACACTCAAACGAATTCACGAACAAATAAACAGTAACAGCAAGCGGTGACAAATGATCAATTACAAACTAAATTTAAATGTCATTATTTGGCTTGCGTTACGAAACTCGATACGTTACAGCGAAATGTTACTAGTCAGCCAGTTTAAGAAAGCGAAGACTAAGAACATATGTCTAAATCAGCGTAAGAATAAAACCATGGCAGTATATTTCTTGAGCGTCGTGACGTTGTGAGCAGCCAATGGCGTTTGTAGGAGACCATGACCTTCTAAAAAGAACACTACTGCCAAGCTGTATCAGGATCTCTGCAACGGCCATTGCCGAGTGAGATTTGTAGGACACCGTCCCTTTTTGACCATCACTAATAACAATTGCCTAATCTGAGCCCATGCGAGCATCGCGTTTAGAGATCTTGCTACAGCGACAAATATAAATAAATTAAATATTATTAAAGTTCCATTATCACATTCCTATCTCTACTGTACAAAGTCGGTGCAGCTCTTCACAGCAGTGATAACAGGGAATGTGTTTGGCAAAGATCAGTCGTTGAAATTATACTTTGTGTAATTGTCAGCGTGGTTGTGGAAGCCCTTGTGCTTGATGTAGCGGCCCTCGACAGTTGTTTGGACGCAGCTGTTGCACCCGAGCCGTTTCCTGTCGCGACATGTCCAGTTTATTGTGTTTTGATATCTGTTGTTGATCCAGTACTTATTGTCTTTAAATATTAACACCATGCTGCCAGTGCGATGCGACGGCAAATAGTATATACCTGGAACCATAAGCTTCATTATATTACCTGTACCTTAGTTTTATTTTGTGCGAAAAAGGCTACCATACAAGCATATGGCCCGCCTGATGGCAAGCGGCCGTCACACACAGACTATAGACGCATGCGATTACAGTACACGAAGTATTATTCGCGCGTTGCCTGCCACGGCAGGTTTGGAGTTAACAATAATTTCACTGGGTAGGCGCTCCATTTTTTTATAATATTGAAGGAACGCTACGTGCTTCATTAGATTATAAGTTAAAATAATACAAGAAATTATTTAATATAGGTATTTTACATACAGCAAAAGCTGATGTAGGTTGGAGTGAGGCATTTCTCTAATTCTTGTAGTAAATATTCCACTTACTCTAAGAAGATTAACTGCAATATTTAATAGCAAAAAATTATGCTTAATTTTCTTCAGGTGTTTTTTATGTTAAAAGGTTAAAAAAGTATGTATCGTCCGCCGGATGGTAAGCGGTCATCATTGCCTACATTAAACGCTTGCGTCCCCAAAGCTATCACTCGCGCCGTTCCCTTCAGCCACAATCTCGTAGCCCCTGAAACCCTGGAAACTTACTCACCGACAGTGAGTAAAACTGATCCGTCTGTAAAAGACTGGATAATCCACACCAGTATCCCTAGCACGAACTATCACCGAATTCGAATAGTTTGCGAGTGCGAAATGTCAATGTCAAATTTTGTAAGGAAACTTGAACAGCAGCGCCACAAATTAGGTAACGAGAACTCAAATTCAGTACACATTTGGCAATGACATTTCGCACTCGCAAACTATTCGAATTTGATAATCGTTCGTGCTAGGGGTACAGTTCTCGAGCGTTCAAATTCGATATTACATTTCACAATAATGGCGGATGCTAATCTATTAAACAAGTAGTAGTAATCAACTTACCTGTTATAAATCATGTAAGTATTACAAAAGATATAGTTAGACACAAAATGAAAAAAAAAATATCAGAATACTGTATTTCTAAAATATTCACAACTTCATCACATCGCTCGCGGGCAACGTGTGTGTACACACTAGCAGGTCCCTACGCTTATAGAGTAAAATCACTTAAAAAATAATAAGTACATCTCATGATTTCTCAAAAAAAAACTTTACAAGTATTTACAAAAAAAAAACAATTTCTCATAGTCACTTGAGTCTTGTGAAAAAATCTTTGTCTTTTATAAATCTACCGTCTAAACATTGTCTTAAGCGGGGAGGTTCGTGTATGTGCTTCCCTCTGAAGATGGAAATGTAGTCCCTGCCATCTAAACCTTTGTATGTTATAACATCCGCTCGGCATCCGTAGACGTCCCTTGATGAACAGTACCATTGCTTCTTCCCGTGAGCTTGGTGGTTCTTCATGTAGAACGTGAATCCGTTTAACAATAAAAGTCCAGCTCCTGTTCTTCCGGGTATGAAAAGCGCCGGAACAGCTGTCATGAATAACCACAAAATTATTACCTTTATTTAGTTACAGGGGAATAAAACTACAACTAAATTTGCAGAACTAATTTATTTCTAGATACCAATGATACCAACGTCATGTTTTCTTAAAAAGTGTGTTTTTTTAAAATGCTCTTTTGAAAAAAACATGAAACCGTTTCATTACCAGGGGATTGAATTTTGGTTAGGAAACTGGGATAGAGGTAGGTAAATAAGTAGACATCCACTCCGCACAACTTTATTTCATGATTTTTCTTTTCTCATTTTTTATTAATTTATTTATTAAATAAAATATGATTATTACAAACATTTGATAAAAAGAAACAATAAATTAATATTGAATAAATAAAATTTAACAAAAATTGCTTAAAATATTTGAAAAATATTTGTTTTAAAAAAGTTCGATGTAATGGCACCATGGTTATAAACCATAAAAGTTTTATGGTAGGAGAAGAACCCCCAATAAACTCAAAGGCAAATATTTTGAGACTAATCTATGAGAGTGTGTGGAGTAAATTATTCACAATAAGCTTTTGTTGTTTATACCTTTTTCTGATTCTGAAGTTAATTTCAATAATTAATTAAAAATAAATGAGTATTTTCAAACTCACACCAATTAGCATTGTGTTATGGTATACTAGAGTAAAGGATAGAATATGTAATTTACAATGGTACATAATCTTATTTATTATTTATATATTATAATACATATAATCATCCATGACTTAGAGTACAAATGTTTGTTTTCATTACACAAACATCTGCCTCAACCGGGATTCGAACCCGGAACCTATGTGTATGGGACACCTTGAATCCCAGCATACATACCATTCGACCAGGGAGGTTGTCACAAAACACAAAACTTATAAATAAACATAGAGCTAGACTAAATATTTCTTTAAAATTAATTGCTTAACTTATGTGATTGTGATTTTAGGAATCGAACCCAGACATCATCACAAGAATTGGATCTTCCATAATACTTTTCAAAGTACTTACTATATCATTTTACTCCAAAGTAATTTCACTTGCATACACAATTTAAAATGATCTTCACAATATTCCTATACCATTTAACAAATCCAATTTCGTGGCCATTGCAGGGATAGAACCTGCTTCACATTATAGTAAAAGATTTTTTCAAAAATTCAACCCAAGTCGTCACAGGGATCGAACCTGCATATTACTAATAGGCCTACAGCTAAAATCATCAGATCAATCATCAGAAAAAATCATCTCAGGAATTTAACCTAGCATCTCAATATTTTTAATTATTTTCTGGAAAAGAATAGGAAACATTATCACAGGGGTCGAACCAGTGCAATATCTGAACAATTTCCTAAATTTCTGTGTTAGTATTACACTTAATCTTAAGAAACATTGAATTAATTATTTATCACACAGGGATCGAACCTGTGTAAACCATAATGCCTTTTATAAAAATAATAAATAAGCTATTTATTCATATGAAGGACTTTACTGCATGTAATTAAATTAAATTTTTAACAATGCAGGATTCGAACCTGCAACACAGCGTCATCATTCTCTGAAATTATAAATTTATTGATAAACAATGTCACTGGGACTCGAACCCAGAAAATACATTTTTCTAAATTTTGATGACATTATAAACACTACTGTGGGGATCGAACCCACAACTACAAGTGTAAAACAGTCCGCAACTTTGTGTAAGTTTATACATAGTTTGACTACTTTTAGTGGAGTCTGTTCTCTTCCAAGATCCTCTCATCTCCATACCAAACTTCACCGAAACGGGCTAAGTGGTAGGAATGTGAAAGTCAATAGACAAATATATCGTTATTTTTGTATTTATAGTAATAGTTAGGAATCGAAAACCTTTGATTCTAAAACTTCTTAAAAATATGAAGTGTCTTTTTCAATTATATATTTGGGATTCACACCCAAACCTCTATTTGATTTCTTACTAACATGAAGAAGTGTGTCTAACTCTCAATATGGCTTAGATGAACCTTGATAATCCTACAACATTTTAATTTAATTTTTTAGGTTAAACATTACCCATCATATACTTGCAGGGATTCGAACCCATCAAACTTTATGTTTAGTGATAATGTGGTATTATGATTTAATCATAAGGGGCTCGAACCCAAATATGTTATAAACACTTGCAAATTAAAAATCTTACTTACACATTAGAAAATACTAGTATTATATTATTCATGGATGAAAAACATTTCACATCTAAACATCTTTAGTTTTGAGATCATTAGGATTCGAACCCAATATTGGTATAGTTTTAAATAGGACAGAAATCTTATATTGTGTAATTCTATCAGGTAGTCATTTTAACTAGTTGCTTTTACTCTACAGTTAATCTAGTAAGCAATTAATGTATTAACAATTGTGTAAAAAGCATCAGCATTACTTTAAAATAAAGGTATTGAAACAACAGGAAGCTTTGCTGTTACTAATATGTTATATTGACTTATAAATCTTGTAGGTAACTGATCATTTATGGCTTCGAAGCATCTCTTAACACAGTTTCTCATGGTTTAGTCAAGTAGTAGCATGCAAATTGTAAATATTTACCTTTGACTCAGATAAAATGTAAGCATAGGTTTCCTTTGCCAAATTTATGGCTTTATGAATTTTATTTGTGTTATTTATATTGGGCAGCCTTCAGTAGAAACTTACTTACTATTACTCACCAAACCGCAGTCAGGATCAGGGTTTACGACCCTTAAAATAGCGGGAACGAAAACTAACCTCATAATAAAAACACACAATTTATATACACTTAAACACCACACTATGCCATTTCAATTAAAACACTACAACTATAGCACTTCTTCGACAAGTTAAACACTTCAATGCTACATGTTTTGAAACAAAAGTACACGCAAAACATACTTAAAATTTTTGACATTGCAATTTTTTATACCGATGAACAAATATGATAAAATTTATTTCATTATGACAATGTGGATTTCGCGAACGCGGCAATACACACGAAATCGACTCCATTTCGATGCTCTTTAAAGGAATTTTACATAGAAGAAAGTAAAACAACAAATAGTTATTTAGCATCGAAAGAGTTATTTTGACATTTACGAAGTAATTAAGCCGCCTATTCTAAGCGAAGTAGTAACAGACTGACAATACTGCTTTTTCACTTTATTTTACGCGAGTGAAAAGGATGGCTATCTTTTAAAAACCTTTGTCAGCTATGCTTTAGTAGAACACCAGTGTCCTCCTGTGTCGCTCTAGCATAGACAACAGAATAGTTGCCACCACAGACTATTTGGTAACGCTGCATAAGATGCCACTTGGATGCCACAGTAAAATAGTTGAATTACGAAATAATAATTTGTTCAAATGGTTCTGAGGCGCTTATTAATGATTATTGCCAAGTATTCACCCTTGGTCAATTTGTAATATTTACTTTAGTTTATTTATAACTCCTTAAATGATATCAGCGCCATCTATGAATTTAATGTCAACTTATTAGGGAATGGTTTGCTATTATAATAATATCAGTCGCGTTTGAAATATGTACTTATTAGTTACTTAATCGTTCGCTAGAGGGATTAAATGTAATTAATGGAATCTTTAACATAACTAAGCGTTACTCTCACAACAATTGAATTAAATTATTTCAGAGAACTAGAAAGTAGTAAGCAACGCTTTAAATAACGAAACGCTATATATGTATATATAAATCAAATTAACGTTTTATTTCCTTTAATATAACTTATTGTATTTTTTAAAGGTAGGTATTTATTTACCTATATATGATGAAGTATGTTTATGTTATTTAATAAACAAATAAATAGTTTCCTCTATTCTGAGAAAATCACTGTCGTTATTTTCACCTCTATCATTTTATATTCTTAATTAAAGAGATTCAAGAAATACTAATCTACTTCGTGCTAGATATCTTTTAACATGCGTGCTTTATCTAACTAAGGAAATTCTCTCCAGAGAGAGCCACGCGCATGGCAAGCTATACTAATACTACTAGCTGACTCGGCGAACTTCGTACCGCCCAAAAGTAATAATTTGCAATAAATTAAAATTGCGACTATAATTTGAGATTTAAACTATCCTATCTCTCAAGTTGGATCGAACTGCACATGGTGTGCGAATTTTATTATAATCGGTTCAGTGGTTTAGGAGTCCATTGAGGACAAACATTGTGACACGAGATTTATATATATTAAGATAAAGAGGAAAGATTTGTATGTAAGTATGTTTGTAACGAATTGGTTCAAAAAGTACTAGACCGATTTTGAAAATTCTTTCTCCATTTGAATGCTACATTAACACTGATTAATAGGCGATAGTGTATTTTCAAAAAAGTTAGGATTCCGTATGAAAACTTCGATAATGTAACCCAACGTGTGTAAAAATACCAAAAGAAACAGCCTTATATCGCGTACGCTACGAAAGTCATTGACAATACAGCAAAGTGATGTACTAAAGTTTTATAAAGGATACCAATATCTACAAAAAAGTCCGCGATACCATATGTCTAACTATTACAGTTATGTCACAACAAGAGGTCCCCTGCGGCTTCACGCGCGTTAATTTGAAGAAAAGGTTTGTAGTGAGTCAAACTTAAAATGCGGACATAGGATCAGGCAGGCCTTAAGTCTGCTTCATTCTTTCAATTCTGATGATGATACGTTACCCGTGCTTGATTTAACCTTTACATTGGTGTAGGCATCATACCGAGAGAGATGCGCGCTGACCTTCGTTTTATGATCTTCTCAGGTTTTAAGATCCTAATTGTTTATTTTACTGTACCTTAGGGTGGCATTTGGTTTCTCTCGATGAGAGATTGGAGGAATCTACGAGGTTGCGGGAATGGTGTTAGCGTAGAGAACGCGCGTTTGAAACTGTACTCTAAGCGAAGTGTAAGCTCTACCAGAAGGCGCGTAGGGAACTTCTTGATAGTGTGAAGGTGCTCGAGGTTGGGCCGGTCTACTATCGCGACCTGGTGAGAATGACCTGGATGATGGCACTGGATTCGGAGTGGACTGGAAGGAGGCGAAGAAAGAAGAGATGGAGTAGCAGTGGAAGAACAGCGGATGGAGGCCAGTGGCACCACTTTATATTAGGCACGGGACGGCTGGGATTGCCACGAAGGCGTTTCGTGTGCGTACGCCCCAGAAACAGAAGAGGGACTATAGATACAAAGGAGACAGATAAAGAATAATTTGTAGGGAGTCAAGAACGTACGCGCGGTGGAGGCCAGTCCGCGCGTATCTCTCGCGCTTCGGCCTTCATAACCAAGAAGATTCGTCTGGCGATGGATGGTTGGTGTAATTAGTACTGTAAGCGTCAAGAGAGGTAGGGTTTAGTCAGGGTTACCATATGAAAAAATCAAAAGTCCGGAGAAAAGGCTTGATTTCCATAGAAAAATCCTGAGATTTTACCAATTTGAGAATTTTCTCTCAAACGTACTTAACAATTTAGAAAAATCGTAATGTTATCGCTTATATACATGCTGCTTATACTTTTAATTCAATATAATTTGAAGAGCTTAACATGTGGGGCATTTTATAAATCCATAATTAAAGAAAACACCTTACTTAAAAATGTATCATCACATATTAAGTATGATAAAACTGATCAAATACCTACTTGGATAAATATAATATAATAAGTACTGATTTTAACTGTGCAATTATTATCAAAGGAAGATTATTTTTAGTTTGTTTAAGTTTTTATTAAACAGATCTTTAAAACGTTACCTGTATTTTATTAAAAAAATTCAAAAAATCCCGAGATTTCAAGAGATTTGCAAAATCCAGCCGCAATCCTGAGAAGAGTCCAAAAATCCTGAGATATGGTAACCCTAGGTGTAGTGGAGTTTCTGTTCGTATATTAGCGTCTGTTAACTCCACCTTACAGGAGATCACAGTAAAATATCACTTCCTTTTGGTGGTGTTGTGTTTCTGCTGTGAGTAAGATTCCAAGGCTCCACAGCACGGGTAGGGGTTCGATTGGGGTAGGCAACGGCGCGAGTGATATTTTTTGTATCGCAACCGTATAGGCTAAGGCGTCTTTTTACCATTAGGCATGCCTTATGCTTGCGTGACACCCTTTAGAGTCGCCGCACACAGGCTACACGCCACAGCCACAAACGCCGCCACGAGAAGCTAGAAGCGGCTACTAAAGCGCGACAGCGGCCGACTAAGGTAAGGGAGTGAGGGGTGGGGAATTGCGCGAGTGACGTGTGGTGGCGTTTTGTATCAGCGCATTAAGTGGCCGGTGCGGGCCATAAGAAGCGAGCAACGACGATTTGTAGCGTGTGACGACCACTGGCGTACCGTGTGTGGCGATTCCATATAAAATGTATGAAACGTACAAGAAATATGCCCGTGTGCGGCGACACTTATAGAATAAAAATAAATGAATTAATTCAACGTTGATGTGTTTACTTTGGTCGACGGATTTCTTTAAGAGAGATATGAAATAGTTTGCGTTGGAAACGCTTGCTATCATATAGACGATGTTAATAGGATTTGTCAGACAAAATCCCTGAAAATGGTTCCTTTATGACCAGTAAGGCTTAGAGTTTGCGCGAGAGAAGGATATAATGTAGATGCTCAGACAAGACGATATTGGAAAAGATAAAAGCGAAACTAGACTTTATCCAATCCAATAGTCACGAGATGAGAATGACAGAATTTTTATATTATCATGAATATTGGAACAATTTATAAAGAACTGGTAATTTTGTGGGGGTTCCGAACCTCAAAATGAAGATCACTTTGTTGTCCGTCGGTCAAGATCCACTAGCTTGCGAACGCGTGGAGGTATCGAGCTAAAATTTAAACCATAAACTACCCAGGTCTATGGTCCCTTGAAGCTGTGAAAAAACAAAACTTTTAAGTTAACGTAAAAAGGATACGGCTCTTTATGCTTATGTTGCTGATGGTAAGCGGCCACAATAACCTACAGACGCTGGCGGAGGCGACCAGAGGCCCAATCATTTTGACAGCTCCATAATCATGGTACCTCTCCCCTTTCTGGGGCGGACGTACACGAAACGCCTTCGTCGCCATCCCAGCCGTCCCGTGCCCACTCTGAAGTGGTACTGCTGACTTCAATTATGCGGTCCTCTTCTTTCTTCGCCTTGGGTCTTCTTTCTTCACCTCTCGAGTCCATTCCGAATCATGTGCCATCTACGCGCGAAATCCACACTGTCCAGAAGTTCCCTACGCGCCTCGTCGTAGAGCTTACACTCCCACAGAGCGTGGTATGCGTCCTCTACTTCTCCCTCCCCGCAGTAGGACGACCCCACCTCCGCGAGCTTCATTCTGTGAAGCCTACCCCTGAAACAGCCGTGTCCCGTCAGTAGTTGCGAAGTGTCATAGTCAGGCTCGACCCAAGTATACTTGAGTCGGGCCTCAAGGGGCAAGGAGATAGATAAAGAATAATTTGAAGGGAGTCAAGAAAGTACGCGCGGTGGAGGCCATTCCACGCTCATCTCGCGCTGCCTCGGCCTGCATAACCAAGAAGGTTCGTCAGGCCATGGGTGGTTGGTGAGAGCTCCATAATCATATCGCATCGTCAAAGTTTCTTTGATAACTAAGAAGCACCCCCTTATAATTATAACCTGAGAAGATAATTTAATAGAAAAACATCCACGTGGATCAGGCAGCAGACGGGACTCGGACCCGCAACCTTCTTTATCGGGGCGAATTCACTAACCATTATGCTACCGCGGCCCTGATGGCCGTGTCGAATTTTCTTGAGCATTTTTAGACTGCAGGGCAGCGCCATCTCTCTGCATTGTAGGTAACCCCCAATGTCAGATGAATACCTCTACAAGTATTAAACATTTGAAAAAAGAAGAATGGCGAAGGGTGCTGGTTGGAGTCCCTTCTGCTACCTGGTCCGCGAGGAATTTTTTCTAGTAAAATTTTCTTTATATACAAACATCTAGCACTTAAATGCTTAAAAATAAAAAGAACTGAGAGCCCTCAGAAGATGATGTACCTCAAATTCAGTGAAAAAGTTCTATTGCTTATACTAATACCAATTTCGTACAGTCGTAATAAAACAAGTCGTTACATAGGTAAGTAGGTACTTATATTCCCACCACAGCTGTTTATTCCCATATATTTTTTGCTCAACACTAGTTCGTCCAACTTTGTCTGATAATCACTCCTGCGAGGCTTGTGCACAAGAGAAATTTGTACTACCCTTGATCAACACAATGTATGTACTTATATTAAATTATTTCTATATGTTCATTCAACATTAGGAAGATTAACTCCTTAATGTTTTGCTGAATTCAATCAGTTCAGTTTTTTTTCCCTTTATTCTATTTTATTCACTTTATTTAAATGGTCTGGGTTAGTTGGTTTGTGTTTTCTGTGTCTTTTTAATTGTTTTGTCAGACCCAGTCCCGGGGTGACGCTATTCCATACGTCCCCGGGGGCCGGGGCTGATCAGTTCAGTTTTGAATGTTAGTTTTTGTCTATTGATTCTGGAGGAGTTAGTGGTGATAGCAAATTAACCGCCTGAAATGGAGTAAACGATGGGAAGAAACATGTACAGAAATCTGTACTCAAATAACAATCTTTATATATAAAATTCAAAGGTGACTGACTGACATAGTGATCTATCAACGCACAGCCCAAACCACTGTACGGATCGGGCTGAAATTTGACATGCAGGTAGATGTTATGACGTAGGCATCCGCTAAGAAAGGATTTTGATCAATTCTACCCCCAAGGGGATAAAATAGGTAATTAAAGTTTGTATGAAACTTTGTCAATTTTAAATCGATCTGGCTGAGACTTTGCATGCAGGTATAAGAAGAATCATAGATGAATGTTACTGTGTATAATACAAGCCTGAGAACAAAAATTGTAGTCTACACTTCAGCTCTACACCGAAGCGAAGCGAGGGCGGACCGCTAATGCTCTATAATGTTGTTTGTCGGATCTCTGAGTTGCGATACGGTCAAGTCCACGAAGAAACTAACTAGTTGATTAATCGATTGAGTAGGCTGAAATCATGTATTGTACTAAGAAAGATTCCCTAAACTAATATCGGGTTATATTTTTTTTAAGCATTTAACTTCTTTATAACTATTATTGCTATTTCTTCCTTTAAAAGTTTAATACTTGTAAAAGGTATTTATTTGACATTGTGAGTTACCTACAACGCGAAGAGATGGCACTGCCTTGCAGCTTAAGAAAGGTTAGAAAGAATTTGACACGTCATTCGCCCGATAGCGAAAGGTGCGGGTTCGAGTCCCGTCTGCTGCCTCGCTTGGATTTTTTTCTAGTATTTTTTTCTTTTTATATCGGGTTGTTAGAAATTCATATTTTTATGTAAAATTATAAGGATTTAATTAATATTCTTAATCTTATTAGGGATAAATGTTTGTAATAGAAATTCGTAATTTTTCTAGTGGCAGATGAATTGCCAAATGGAGTTTCCAAACAAACTCTCAAAAAAAATACCACAAGAATATTACTCGATTATTCATTGAAAGAAAAAAAAAGAAGAAAAAATGAGATACAAGTGAAACTTTTAAAATCATACAAAAAAAAAGTTCTTCTTTGGCTGGGATTCGAACCACCGATGCTTGTTGATAAGGTCCCAATTGTTAATAACAATAAAAAATGTAATGCATCGTGCTAAAGGTAAAAGAAAAATTTTGTGGCAATGTAATAAAAGTTCCACATTGAAATTAAAATAATACACGCATCATTTACTACCCTCTAAAAGTGTTTCATTGTATGAGAACAAAAAAAATCTTGCAAACTTTTCAAGTGGCCAATTTCACCCCTCTTTAACACAGTGACGTGACGGCTGTAAAAACTTGGGCACAATAAAATAAAACAGTTACAAACTTTTATAATCCATTAGGTACAGATACTGCCTGAAAATAATTGCTCTTTGTTTTGTTGCGGGCGAGATGACGCATAAAAGAATGGCAAAGGGTGTTCAATTTAGGGCCACATCGAGCGCCTTGACAAAGCCCCGAGTATTTTATATACCTATGCCGAAATTTATGGTTACAGTAACTGTAGCTATTATAAAGTTCCTCTTTGTTCGTAATAAATTCCGAGTTTCGACTTTACCCGGATTGTAATACCTACCCGGTATAGATCCGATGGAACACCCTGATATGGGTTTATCATAAATCTTGAATGCTTATTTTGGCAGTTATTTTCCTTTGAAACGAAATTGTAAATAAGGTTTAAATTAAAAGTAAGAATTTGATTATATTTTTATGTTTTAAGCATTTACCTGATAGATGTTTCAATAAAAAGAAAATTTTAGTTAAAAAAATCCACACGGGCTGGCAGCAGTCGGGACTTGAACCAGCACCCTCTGCTATCCGGGCGGCTGCACTAATCTGTTAAACCTGTAATTATGCTACCGCGGCCTTAATGGCAGCGTCGAATTTCTTCTAGTATATTTGGGCTGCAATGCAACGCCATCTCTTCGCATATTCATTTGTCGATGACAAACGAATATGACTTTACAATTATGACTTTATAAGGGTCTAGTACCCATTGGACCCTCAAGATTCGACCCAAAAGCAAAAAGTGCCCATTGGACCTCTTTTTTGGTGTCCATTGGACCTTCTTAAAACATTTTATATTCAATGTGCCCATTGGACCTCTTTTTTGGTGCCCATTGGACCTCCTTAAAAAAAATATATTCAATGTGCCCATTGGACCTCTTTTTAAGTGCCCATTGGACCTTCAAGATTATACCCTACTGCCAGTTGGACCTTATTGACAGTTTTGTTAAGCACAGTACAGTCATGTAGAAAATTGCAGACAAAAATAAAATTAATAGTAGGTATTATAAAGCCACTAACTAAATACTGTATATGTACTTACTCCAAACAGTAAGTACTCCTAAACAAATTATAAAGAAATCAGGTTACCTTTTTTCTTCGAATTAACAATATTTCGCCGTCCCCGGAGAATAAAAAGATAACTACAAAAATGTAAGTTTTCAGGAAAAATAAAAAAAAAATGTTTTATGTTTATTGCTCTATATATACTGGACACAGACAGATGATAGTAACCTTTAAGAAAAGCTAATTTTTAACACATTTGGATTTTTTAGTAAGATATTCTTACAATAAGATATAAGGGAGATATTTAGAAAATAAAAAGTGAATCAAATCAAAATTTAATTTGTATAATGTTTATTTTTATTTTATTCGTATTGACAAGGAGCCAAAACCAAATATTGCACTACTGACATGTATTTTTATTCTATGGGTTAAAATGGTGCCAGTGACAATGATAATACTTCAATATCTTTTTATTTTACATTTGACATTATATATGTTTGTGCCTTAGGTTTAAAGGAATGATCATTAATAACATTAATTTTAAATTTAATTACATTAATGATCATTAATGTAAAAAGGTTTCACTCAATAGGGCGATCGTACACTGACCAATGAATACCCTTACAGCGCAACACCAAATCCACAAGACCTTTCAAATCGAACAAAGTTCGATTGATTCAAAGTTCCTTAAAACAGCTTAGATCTAGACAATCTAAGCAACATGACTGTGACGGTGGATTTTGCAAAGACATCATCTTTTGATCTAAGACAAATTTCTGAGGGAAAATTCTAAGGGAGATTGAGTGTTTTTATCGGCAGTTATACTCCTCTTAAGCACCTGATGAAAGGAAGGTTATACATAGATTCTAAGCCCAAGCAATCTCTGCGCTTAAACAAAAGGATGGCGCCGATCTCATATGTGGGAGAGAGAGAAATATTGCTGTCTCGTTCAGATTTATGACCTATGTTGCAGCTAGAAAATAATCTTACAACCGTAGGCCATTGCTTAGAAAAATTACTCACATATGTGTCTTAAATATTTAATTTGGTAATTTATAATGTTTTACAAAAGAAGACTGTTAAATTTTTTATGGAGGTTGGTAGTGGGTCTTTCGGCTTTAAAAAACTAGAATTTTATTTTATTCCGGTTTTTTATATTAAAATAACATAAATCTATAATAAATAATTGATTTGCAAATGGCAAGTTTATTTATCTATTTTTTTTGCCAAGCATCAAATATATTATGTTCAATGTGTTACAAAAGCAGTGATAATAATTCTGATAAAAAGTGATTGAGTTGACGTTATAAGCCACCACGCACTAAAAATATGACGTTACTAAGAAAGGGGGGCCAGCATACTTACAAAATTGTTTAATTATTAAACACGATTTTAAATTAATCGGTAATGAATAAAAAATCAAAGTATCTATTCATGTTATACAAACTTTCAAATTATATATATTTCGTCCCTGCCGGAAACCGACCACCGCTTTTGAACCATATCCCTTAGTTAAAGTATGTTTTTATAATAAGCAATTTCTCGTTAATTGTAAAAATATGATTAGAAAACATTTTTTTATAAAATGGAATATGAAAATATTACATTGGTATTTTATTTTATGAATATTTAGAATACATAATAATTATGCTTCAATAGTTAATCTGAGTGATATAAAAACTGTATGTATAATTTAGTTAAGACATCTGATAAAAAAACATTTCTATCTAAAAGTAAAATAACAAAATCTGTGATTTGATTATTATATTATATGGTTTGTTGCTGATGATTGATGTTTCGAATTTTATAAATATGTTGATTTTAAATACTTACATTTATAATCTTTGTGCTTTTATTTATTTTATCAATATTTAGAATATATAATAATTGTGCTTAATCTGTGTGATATAACAAACCATATTTATAATTTAGTTAAGCTATTTGATAAAAAATAATTTCTATTGGCTTTAAAAGTAAAGTAAAAAATCTGTGATTTGATTATTATATTTTATATAAATATTTATATTGGTTTTTTACTGATGATTAGTATTTTGAATTTTATAAATATGTTGATTAAATACTTAGATTTATAACCTTTGTGTTTTTATGTCTTATACAATGTTACTTTACTACACGACTGTACTTTACCGTTCCAAAAGAATTAGCCAAATAGTTAAGAGCTCCAATAGCTCCCATTGTGTCGTTAAGTACGTCTTTGAGGGTTCAATAGGCACCATGTTCTTGATAGGAGGTCGAACGGGCACTTTTTTGTAGGTAAGGTCCAATTAGGAGGGTCCAATGGGTACTAGACCTTTATAAGTATGATGGATCTAAAACATTTAAAGGAATAAATAGCAATTGTTATATTTTTATTTTTTAAGCACTTGACGGCTAGATGTTTTGAAATAAAATCGTTATCTACCTCAACAGAACACAACTAACAGTCGGTTAAAGATAAGGAATATCGTAAGATATTATGTAGTTAGCAGTATGTAATTTCTGTGCATAGCTACTGCTTGATATATTATTATAATATTAATTATGTAACTACCTCATCATCAACTCATAAACGGAATACCATATTAAACATGTGTGGGATCTGAATTATGTTACTTACATCGTGTTGGCAGTCAAATCTCTCTGTTCACTATATAATCCTAATCATTAAATATTCAGCGATTATCAACAACGATCTTGTAGCAGCCTATAAAGCGAAATCCAATGTCGATGTAGCAGCAATCCTACATATATATAGGTGTACAGTTGGCGTTGTTTGCCGACGACACAGCCCTCTATTTTAGAGGCAAATGTCTGAAGCAAGCCCTCCCTAGGCTACAGACCGCGACTACCAAATAAGGGAACTGGTTCCGTAAGTGGAGGATCGATGTAAACCCGGACAATAGTTCAGCGGACCAAAGCGTAGAACCAGGGTAATACCGTACGGAACCCGGCCTTTGCGACTGCAAGGCAAGGAGGGCGGATCCAGAGGGGGGGGGGGGGGTCATGGGGGTCATGGGGGTATCTTAGTCGTCTTAACGCGATGATAGTTAAAAAGAGTAGGATGTCCCTACGAAACAAGCGCACGATCTACAAAGTCGGCATACGACCGGTATTATCCTACGCATCCCCTACCTTTGCCCACACGAACCCGGCGATCATGAAGAATTTACAAATTGTTCAAAATCGCTTCTGTCGCAAAGCCAGCGGAGCCACGTGATACCTACGTCCGAAACGCGGACTTACACCGGGACCTCCAACTCCCCACCATTCAAACTCATCTAAAAGAGTGCTCGGAACGATTTTTTAAATCTGCGGAAGAGCACTCGAACCCCCTCGAGGCCCTTCTGGCCTCCGAGGAGCCAAATGGGCATTGCAACGCGCCTGAGAGCCCCCGCCCCCCCGATCCTTAGAGACCTTCAGTCGCTCAGTCCCAAACCGATACGGATGCACATCAGAGTGCATCCGTCCTCTAAGCGCACTATGCAGTAGTATTTACTAAGGCAGCGCTGCATCATCCCTTTCTCAGGGGTTGATCGCATCAGATGAAGCCTGTAAGGCCCCTAAGGCCATAGGCATCCCCCACGGATGTGTTTTAGTCAGTAAGAGTCTAACATAACCCTACAGCCGGCTGTTGGGTATCCATGAGGATTTCACACCCGCTCCCCCGCCTGAGAGGAAACAACAATACCAGTCATAAGAATGGGACTACATTAGAAGAAACGTATCAATATATATATATATTTCACTATATTATATGAAAAGGAGACATTATTCGCTGTGACATAATACAAACTACATATTATAATACTACTAATAAATACACCACTCAGTGTCCAACATGCCTACAGGATACTTGATTACAATATTGTTTTAAGTATATCGAAAAAGAACGGGCACAAGAACTTCAACAAAAAAAATATAGCATTTAAGTACAGTTCACACTGGTAGCTTAATTTTCGCTTCAATACGCTCATGTCGTTAGGACGTATTTCATATTTAGGTCAGGGCCGTAGCTAGGGGATAGGCGGGGAAGCATTAAGGAGCAATTATTTCTGTATTAACAATAATATCGTATGTCGCCTATTTATATGATTAATATGTAAAGAGATGTGTTAAAAAATGGAATGTTATTGGACACAGTATTACAATTTACAATATAAGAAAACAATAAGTGAAATGGAATAGTGAGACGGAAGTTTTCTATTAAATGAGCGGACTCGTCCTATTTTAGTGCGGAATGTACGTACTGATGTCCCGACACCCTGGCGACAGGCGGCACGTGACAAATTACTGGGACAAATATAAGGGTAGGAACACAACATCGACTTATTTTTAGCGGCAACTTTCAAAAGCTTCACCACCAGCATATTAATGTCCCTACTGCTGGGTCATACACCTTCCTTGTGCATGGAATAGGGAGATTGGGCTATGACTTTAACCCACAACGCGGGCCTAGTGCGGCTTGGTGGGTGCTAACGACTGCAGATGCAGCTAGGACCAACGGGTTGATGGCTAGCAATTTCTGTCTGTGATTGTAGAAGATACTCGTTAATTGTTTTAGTTTGTATACCGTCGGTGATGTAATGTATAAGTCGTAGGATGATTTGATAAGCCGAATTATATTAGATATTGTGTGTCTACCCCTTAATACGGGTGTATGTCTTATTCCTTAGTCATTTGTCTATAGTCTATTAATAGTACATTACGATACGCGTGACCTAAGTTGCCTATTACTGCACGGCGTGAAGTTAGCGCCCGAGCGGAGCGAGGGTGCTAAACGCCGTGCAGTAATAGACAACTTAGGCCACAAGTATCGTATACTATTTTATAGCAAGTGTGACATAAACCCGCCCCGGACGCGGGCAAGAGGGATGCGATTAGTGTTTTGAAAGTAAAAATCATGTATTGCAATCACAAAGAATTGCAATACAGACTGCAAGTCAAACTCTGAAAAGAAAGAATTCCGGTTCAGATTACCATTTTGAAAGTATATTTCAAAAGGAAAAAATCAAATATCATTACAACAAAATAGAATTTCAATGTATCCATGAACGTTTATTCCTTGATTGGCATAGAAAAGTTAAGTTACGCGTATCGTAATGTACTAATTCTACATGAGTGAAGTTGGTCAATTCATTTACACACCGTGCAGAAATAGGCAACTTAGGTCACGGAAAAGCGTGCGTAAAGTGCGGGTTTAGGTCACACTGTGCTATAAAAAAGGTTACTGTCACTTCCTCTTTGCCCTCTCTTGTAAAAATGATCGGTACGTTCATCGTTGTGCCTTTTTGTTATAAATTAAATCTATGTGCATCTTTTCATTAACCAAATGTATATTAGTCCGTTATTGTTGTATCTAAGAAAACGACCAATACGCCGAGTTCCACGCTTTTATTTACGCCGAAATACTATTCGGTAATGTGCTTCCACTTTAAAATTATCAGAAAATTTTCGCTAAAATCCTATGAATTTCGCAATCCATGAAAACCTCGCTTTATAACTAATTCAGCAATGTTTAGAAAAAACGGAGTTCTTTTCGCGAGAAAATTGCCTAAAGTTGTTACTTACAGGACGGCCAATCGATGATGATGTCTAAAGCAGTAACATCTGCTTCATCAGTAGTTTTCGCAGCTGTAATGCTATTTTATAAACTTGATAATATACCTTTAATGGAACTGGGTGTTTGTATGTATGAAAATGGCCATTATTGCTAGGGTTGCCACCTTTGTTTGTCGAAATAAAGTACATTTGGATATTAAAGGTAGAAAAAAAGGACATTGTGTCCAAAATAAAGTACTTTTTATACCACTTTATGAGTAAGCTTAAAAATATATTTTACGTTGCTACTTAAATAACTAGAAACTTCTACTAAATAATGTGTGCCTACTAAAAATCTGTAGTTCTTTTCAGCAATCGGAAAGGTCAAGGTACAAAGCTATACAGCCATGAAAATGTTGTAATGTTGAATTAGCTAAGCTTAGCTGTCTGTTTTACGCAAAAAATATTCATATCAACCTCTTTTTGTATATTTTATGTAAAATTAATCCCCGAGTAATCAAATCACATTAAGTAAAGTATTTTCTTGTACTTAATTGTTAGCATAAAGTATAGAGTATAATTAACAGAAATAACGTACAATACTTTATAATAAAGTACGGGTGGCAACCATAATTATTGCTGAAAGTTTTTGCCTGTTAAATATGAAAGTATGCGTGTACAATACGGCAGCCTTCTCCCGAACCTCACCTGTGGCAGTTTCTCAGCATCCATAAAGTAATCTTCAATAATTCACAGTTCGTTAACGGATAAATCTACGCAATTAAAAAAAAAATACAGAGAGTTCTCAAATGAACATTCGGTGCATTGTTCACGACATGATACATGGATGTATGATACACAATTTATATGATATATATTATAATTAAGATATAATTATGATACATGATATAGGATACATATATTAATTGTTACTACTCCTGCTCAAATTTTATAGTCACATAAATTTATAAATAGCTCTCATATTTCTTGCTTACGGGAGTAAATTTATTAGGAACGCAATAACTTTTTATTTGAAAACATATATTATGTATGTGTACCACCAGTGTTGAGACATTGAGGTTCTCATTGATAAACTGGATTAGAAATAGTAAGTGATGTAAAGGTGATGTAAGTAATACTTTTCCAGGTAGGTAGGTATTTTTAAGGTTAAAAAGGTGTCAAACATGCGTCATGAATTTTACTGTCTCCTTTTCGTGTGTCTGTTATGATCTAAGTGTGTCTGTTAGTTATATAAAATATGGAATGACTTGCCTCCTCCTTTGCGGCAAAGTCTTACAATATCCGAAAGCAGTTTTAAGCAAAGGGTGGTTCATTGAACAACAACACGAGGCGGCAAGTACAAAACATGATGCTATTTAATTGTTGTAGTAATTAAAACTAAATTATTGTCTCGACTTGCTGATATTGTCCTTATTAATGTGTTTTTAAGAATATAATAATTGTGAGGGGGTGGCAGAATACCAGCGACAAGTCAAAACTTGACTGTCACATGCTGAGCCACATACCTTTTTGTTTCAATTAAAATTTACTGTCATTCTATTTGTGTACTGTACCAATTGTATGTTGAAACAAATAAATAATTTATTATTATTATATCGTTTGAGAATTGAAAGGAGGAGGAATGTCACGTCTGTCCTGTGGGACTTGTGACGTATTATGTGATAGCTAGGTGTCATTTAATGATCAATCTGCCTTCCCTTACAAAATCTTTCTGTTGAAAGACTGATTACTATTTCTTGAAAATAAAAATACACTGGTACGTTATCTTAGAATTACGATGTCTCATGGGAAATGATGTAGACATTAAACAATAGGTATTTTTTAATCTTCGTCGGCAAGTCTCGGGTGGTAAACACCAATTAAATTGTCTTCTTAGTTCTCTCTCTTAAACTTCCGTAAGTAAGAAATATTGAAATTTCTTTGCCTTTTCATAAGCATTAAGCAGGAAATATGCAATTATGAAAAAATATTGATAATTATTTTAACAACCGACAAAAAAAATCTTCTTTATAGCAAAGTAATACAGCTCATCTGAAGTTAAACATAAGTTGTGTCCAAATGTAGTATATATAGTAAGTAACTTATCTTTTGTGGTCACTTTTGGAATTTATTAACAAGTGCGGTTCCAGTTGTAGGTACATAATTTCAATATTTTATAAATAAGAAATCTTCCAAACACCCTGTATATCTTTACACGCCGGTTAAGTGAATTAAAATATTGTTTGGCATTCTGACAGGTTTATTAATTTGCAAACCTAAATAATAAGCAGTCAGTATGTCTTTTAACCAATACTTAAAAAGATACTAAGAGAAAAAAAAAACAATTTAAGATGAAGTTAAATTTCGAATTCAAATCCTTATCGATTTCGAATAGTTTGCGAGTCGAGAATGTCATTTTCAAATTTTGTATGAAAACTTGAACATTAGCGCCTTAACGTACTTAACGAGAACTAAAAATCAGAACACATTTTTGACAATGACATATCGTACTCGCAAACGATGCGAATTCGATATTGGTTCGTACTAAGGGTACTGGTGTTAGTGTGATGTGTGATGAGACGACATGACTCATGTTTGGTGTCGATATTTTAATCAGATAATTCATAAGCGTATTAGTATCCAGCTTCTCGTTAGTTTCTGCACTATCTATTTTGTGGTTTCTGTGGGTAGGAATTGCCAACTATTTTGCATACATTTGAATGTTAACTAGAGGAGAATTTAATTATTACAACGTGACCGCACTATATTTGACTGGTAGCGCATTTAAAGCTCGACTAGTCAGTGTGAGGAGAGCTTTAAATAATTAACTAACTAAAAATTATCAGCAGCGCATTTTATATTATTAATAACTAGCGGCCCGCCCTCGCTGCGCTTCGGTGTAGAGCTGAAGTGTAGACTACAGTTTTTGTTCTCAGGCTTGTATTATACACAATGACATTCATCTATGATTCTTCTTATACCTGCATGCATGCCCGATCGGTTTAAAATTGACAAAGTTTCATACAAACTTTCATTCCCTTTTTTATCCCTCTGGGGGTAGAATTGATCAAAATCCTTTCTTAGCGGATGCCTACGTCATAACATCTACCTGCATGCCAAATTTCAGCCCGATCCGTCCAGTGGTTTGGGCTGTGCGTTGATAGATCACTATGTCAGTCAGTCACCTATGAGTTTTATATATATAGATTACATTTCCTTATTTTTGGGCTTCGGTTTTAATTAGGGACTATTCATTTATTATGTAAGGTGTTGTGTAAGTTTGACCATGCATTAGTTTTGAAGTGAAAACTCAGTTTTCGCCTAAAGTAATGAATGAATAGTCACTTAGTACAACTGAAGTCCAAATAAAGAAATAATCTTTATATATATAATTCTTCTGTGAGTGTGTATGTCACTGAACTTCTCTTAAACGACTGGACCGATTTTGATGAAATTTTTTGTGTGTGTTCAAGGGGATCTGAGAATGGTTTAGATTCACAAAGACGTGTAGACAGGATAACGTCTGTCGGGTCCGCTAGTAATAATATAAAATTCGCGGCTAATATATTTTAGGTAGTTATTTGAAGCTCTCTTCATATGAATTAGTTAAATATAGTGAGGTCACGTTATAATAATAAAATCGTTTTCAGATTCACTAGTAAATTTTCTCTGTGTTAACTCATAATTCAAGGTGTATAGCTCATTCTTTATGACTTTCTTTAAAGATGTCCACCCCTTTCTGATTTATTGGCACCTTTTCTTACATTATAATTTATCGTTTCACTAGATTCCACACTAGTATTGGACAGAAATTCATTCTGAACTTATTCGATCGTACCAATCAATCACAACCCAAGTAGGTAGGTACTATTCACAGAACACCACCATTTGAGATAATATGCGTGTGACACGCCTCCAGACGTCGACAAACGTTTCACCAAATTGAGCATCCGACCGTGACGTCATACTGGTGTGTCCAATGAAAACGCACCTGAAGGCACAATTCTGCAAAGGCCTGCAGACGACAACCTCAGGCGACACTGCGGCTAGCGCCTGCGGCTGACCGCAGTACTGCCTACGGTCGCGGCAGCTTCTATTCCGAGCGTAGCGACATGCCGCGGCTGCACACAACCTGTGTATACACAATGCATGTAACCATGCCTCAGTCCCTCCAATACCTTCGAGTACATAGAGTATAGTGTTGTCTCTTTTTGTCTAGCAATATTTTCCAATACTACTTTTTTTTCAACAGATTTTCATATTTATGACAACGAAAGAAAATAAAATTAATAAAAATGAAATCTAAAAACTTACGTGTGAAATGTTACACCATTAGCTTTATTTTTTTTTCTGGAATTGTTAGAGCACTTTCGGAAGGCACACGACGGTATTATAATACACTTTTCTTGCAAAAAATGGGAATTGGAAATAAAAATGGAAAAATATGGGAGTTAGCTCATTCGAGTATTGACAGATTTCGGTGCGGTCATACTATGATAAGGGCGTATTCAACGATTCAATTCTTTGGTGTGATCTCTCTGCGGTTGACGACACCACTGGAACTGCAGTCTTAGGTCGCTGCACGCCGCAGCCGCAGGCTACGCGCCGCGCATACAGGCCGCAATGTTGCCGCGCTCGGAATCAATTTCAGAGAGATTCATAGAAGCTAGTAGTGTCGCCTGCAATCTGCAGCTGCGGCCTGTGGTCTGTGGTTCAGTTCGGACTTGTACCTTTAAGGTACAATTCCGCAATGGGCTGCAGGTGACAACCGCAGGCGACATTGCAGCTGACCGTACATAATGTGCATTGTGCAGCCGCGGCATGTCGCCGCGCTCGGAATCAATTTCATAGAGATTCATAGAAACTATTAGTGTCGCCTGCAGTCTGCAGCTGCGGCCTGTGGTCTGCGGTTCAGTTCGGACTTGTACCTTTACCCTTCCCGCACATCGCCAACTTTGGTGATTTCGATTTGAAACAAAAATTTGTAATGCGTACTCTGTGGTACTATTGTAGCCATGTGCCACAGGGAGTGCATAGCCGGGTGGGTGTTATCGACCCGTCTAATCCCATTTTGGCCGTTATAAGGATCAAAGACTTAGCAAGCCACACAAAGCAATGCTGAGTATGTTTTCACGTACAGCTCATTCATTTTTATAAAATGGCGGATATTAATCTTATGACATTGGGATGGCCACTGCTGCGTTCCTGGTTTGTCATACAATTTTGGTTACTATAAAAACCGGACAAGTGCGAGTCGGACGCGCCCATTGAGGGTTCCACAGAACACAGAAAGAGGTTTCTGTGTTCTGTGTAGGGTTCCGTACAAATTTGTAGGTACGCAAAATAAAACGGCCGTATTTCTTTTACAACTTAAAAGAGTCGTATCGTATACTTTGAGTAAATAGTTAAAATTTCAACTCAATACCTTTACGCGTTTCCGAGATAAAGGGTCTTGACAGACGGACAGATGGACCGACGGACAGTCGGACTGACAGACCGACGGAAAGACGGACAACGTAGTGTACCCTATAAATCATCAATGACTTTAAAGGTATTAAAAGCTGTCATGCAAATATTTGAAAGGCCGTACAATGCAACAATAGCGATTCTGTCTTAGAATTAAATCAACAGTATACAGGTCCTTGGATTCAGTTCTGGTTTTAACATTAACGGCGGCTTTTTTCCTGATCCTTTTAAAATGAGAAGAACTTAGAGATTTAAATAGAGCCAAACCACACCACACCACTTGTTTATGAAAAACCTTGTAGGTTCATACTAATATTACAAATGCGACAGTGTATCTGTCTGTATGTTACCTTTTCACGCTTAAACCGCTGAACCCGGGAAGACCAAGGGAAAAATTTATCCCTGAATTAATCCTTTAAAGGAATGAAAGGGGGAAGGTGGTATGATAATAATAATAATAATAATAAATAGATATTTCCAACACACACACCAATTAGCCTAGCCCCAACGTAAGCACTATAAGGCTTGTGTTATGGGATACTAGGGTAACGGATAGAATACATATACTGTACATATAAGTATATTTATATAGAAACACATATTGAACATCCATGACTGGAGTACAAATGCATGTATTCATCACGCAAACATCTGCCACCGCCGGAATTCGAAGCCGGGACCTCTCGAGTCGGCGACACCATAAAACCCGGCGTACAAACCACTCGGGCACGGAGGTCGTCAAAACCTATATGAGAAACCTATTTTTCCGCGCAGCACGGGCATTCACTATTTCTATTTACTCCTGTTTTCATTCGTAATATTCAGACATCTGTTGTAAGTTTTTGTAAGTGATCATTCGATAATCTCGTCGATATTTCGCCCGATCTAAGAGTGATTGATGACCGGTCACAAATAAAGATGGGACACCGTTTTATCTCAATTTATCGAAGCACAACATCAGTCGCTAACGTACCGAAGCTTAGGCACCTCGCGCACTTATATTAAACTGAGAAACAAGATGTGATTTGCTAGTTTACACATCAAAAGTAAGAAAAAAAAATTCTGAACAAAATTTTGATTTAATCTTTCTTCCTTTCATTAAAAATGATATTAAAT
Source organism: Chilo suppressalis (assembly GCA_902850365.2). Lineage (NCBI taxonomy): Eukaryota > Metazoa > Arthropoda > Insecta > Lepidoptera > Crambidae > Chilo > Chilo suppressalis. Next base: position 4,911,574 of record OU963906.1, on the reverse strand, counting down.
AAAACTAGTTTTTACGGGTTAATGCACGAAACTTTATTTATTTATTGACGTTTCGTAGCCTTTTCAGGCTACGTTCTGACGACGTAAAAACTAGTTTTATTTAATGAGTGATGTGCGTGAAAACCTAAGAAACAAATAAAAATGATATGTTATTAAGGAAAAAATAATCCTTATAATTAACCCTTTCGATGGTTAACATAAAATACGTCATGTATTTTATTTTTCAAACACGAGTTTGATTCCCCCGTGTGGCAGGTCATTTTAAAAAAAATCAGTAAATGCAGTTCTGGATATTATTAAAAAAAAAATGTATTCTGTCACTAAAATATACTATTTTCAACATTTAATATACTTTCCCTCTGTGTGACAAACCCGCGGGACGCCTTGTATATAGGTATACCTAGTAGGCTCAATTTATAGGCGTATTGTATGTTTTTCACAAAGGGGGCGTCCATAAATTACGTGAGATGTTTAAGGGGAGGAGGGGGTCGAGTCAAATCTCATCTAATCTTACGTTGGAGAGAGGGGGGGTCTCGGCAAATATCACGCAATTTTTTTTCACAGTAGTATCTATTGAGTATTCTATTGTTAAATTTTTATTACACTTATAAATCTCAGCAATATTGATTACTAGTCTTAACTAGTCGTAAATAAAAGCACGAACCATTTTTTTTCTTTTTACAATAACAATCCAACGCGTTTACGAAAGAAACCCACATTTTGAAAAATCTCACGTGAGATTGGGGGATGGGGGAGGGTTGAATAAAATCTCACGACATCTCACCAGGGGGGAGGGAGGGACAGAAAATCCAAAAAAACACCTCACCTAATTTATAGACGCCCCCAAACTTCCAACCACATAGGCTACATGAACACTTACCCCCTTATAAATAAACGCAGAAAAAGGTTGGATTAGTTACTCCATGTTTTATCTCTGTTTATTGACAAATGTAATTTGAGCGATATGAACAAAACACGGCGTAACTAGTCTGAGCTTATTCCACGTTTATTAATAAAGAGGGTTCAGGTATAAGTACTACTCAAACAAAGTGCAACAATTTAATAATATTTATTTTAATAATATACGCAGTTCCCGTTGTAACAAGTGTTACCACCACAACAGTTGTTGTAACAACAATTATTACTACCACCGTTGTTGTAACAACAATTATTACTACCGCCGTTGTTGTTACCTCTATTCCCTAACAGTAACAACAGTAGGAGCAAGTCAAAACTGTTCCCTTTACAAGCGTCGTCTAATATAATTAATTGAGGTTGTTGTTGAAAAGTCGGCGTGTAGCCGGGAATATTTTGATATGGCAGTATTTGCGTGTTTGTTACATGTTCGTGGAAGATTTCTTCACGCTGGACCGGAAACGCTTGCATGGTCCCGCCTATGGTGACTGACACTTCCGGTATCGGTACCACCACGTCGGAATACGGCTGGCCGACCTGGAAAGCGGACGCTTTGTACGCCTGTAACAATAAGAAAATATTTTATCAATAAATTTTAATTGTGTGGGAGAAATCCATAAAACAACACACACGCGCCGGCCAGGTGTTGCTCTATTGGAAAATCACGTAATGTTATTTGCATATTAACAGACATTCCCAGTACTTTGGATCAAAATTTGGAAATTATAAAAATAAACTTTTGATAAATACAGATTTCTTTATTTTATGACCTGGTAGCAAAGACCTTTAAGTCATAACTTATTTGGAAAATCTTCAATACTTTAGAGTCACTACACTTCACTTCACAAAATTTCGTCATTTAAATTGTTTGAATTGTATTTTTTATGTAATTATAATCATACTTTTCTATTATTATGTTCCAACAGATTAAACAATTCACTATGAATTGTTTTATTTCCTATGTGCCCCGTTGATGGAGCAAATTCACTGGAGATAATGGGACTGAAAAGGAACCCGACACAACCAATAAAATGTCTACAAATTATAAGAAAATAATGTTACATAACGTTATGATATTTGTAATATGTTACACATATAAAGATATTACCTCCAAAGTAAATAATATCACTGCTAGCAGCTTCGTTTTCCGTGACTCCATATTGTGTTCTACTGACCGAGTTTCAGGAACCAGCATAGTCACTTTATATATTAAGGCCGTTACAAAATAGCATATTGCCTGCCCCGAGTTCGATAATATGCGAACATCGGCACGTATCAACTGATAGAAATGGCGGAAATTTTGAAAGTATTATGAAATTTCGTAATATTTTTTGATACGTCATGTGCGTTAGTTTCACCAGAGTTACTGTTTAATAACTGTGATTGTATGTTTATTATAAAAGTTACACATAAGTAGTCTTTCTTTATGACATTATTTCAATGGTATGATGAGATAGAAATAAAAATTACTTACTGGTTGTATATGCAGAAAACAAAAGTTAATTTCGGCGATACACTTTTTGGAAACAAATTAATAAGCAGTATTCTTAAGGTGGGCTTCGTAGCGAGTGTCAGCGACGCCACGACAGAGCGTCAGATAGAATTTCTATGCAAATGTCAATGTCAGCGTCGGTCAAAGCGGCACTGACAATGTTATTTGCATAGAAATTCTATTTGACGCTCTGTTGCGGCGTCGCTGGCGCTCGCTACGAAAGCCCACCTTTTTTTCGTGAAACTTTACTCTCTTGAGACCTAAAATGTGTAAACGGCAGCGCCATATCCTGTCATTGTAGGTAACCCACAAGCACAATAACATATAAAAAATACATTTTATTCTTATATTTAAACATTTAATTTAGCAGTTAAATGCTTAAAAATATAACTATAATTGTGTTGTCTTCTTTTAAATGTGTAATACTCGTAAAGGTATTCATTTCACATTTTGGATTACCTATTATACGAAGAGATAGATGGCACTGCCTTGCAGCCTAAGGAATGCTAGAGAAAATTAGACACGGCCATCGGGGCCGTGGTAACATAATGCCCCTGAGCATTTGCCCGGATAGCGAAGGGTGCGGGTTCAAGTGCCGTCTGCTGCTTGATCGGCGTGGATTTTTTTCTACTAAAAGTTTCTTAAGAAATTTATTTATTGAAAGTGCGTAAAAGTTTTGGGAAATTCAAATCTCCGAAATGCGACAGTGCAGTAGTGACCATGGAGCACCCCCACTAGAGTCCGCATACAAGGGCAAGCGCTTACGCCAAGCTTAAGTAGTATATTACGTATGCGTGAGACACGCCCACAGACGTCGCTATACATCGTTTCATTCCGAAGCCGAGCGTTAGCAGAAGTGCTTCTCTCGTTTTTGCGTTAAAAAACTAGAAAAAATGCCGTACTGTGCAATTAAATTATGTGGAAAGTGAAGTAAAACTTCCAGTCTTCAAAAAGATGGTATTACTTTTCACCTGTAAGTTTAAATGCATTACAAAAAGACAAAAATACTCTTATATGAAATTGCTTTTAAATGTATTTATTTTTTGGTGAACGCGTTGATGTCTTTTAACACTATCCCTTTCTCGCATGCGCTACATCATATATGCTATTCCGCTCTCACACCGGCACGTGTATTGCTAGTGACTTGACGCAGCTCATGTCTGTACCCGTAAGTTTATCGATAAGTTTGTCAGCTACGGAAATAGAAAAAATAAATAAAAACTATTTATTTCATCGTATACAATAACAGATATCATGAGTATACAACCAACAGTTTTTAATCATATCGTACTAAAATTTTAAACCCGAAAATTTGTATGGATGTTTGTTACTATTACACGATTAAACCGATTTGTATGAAATTAAGTGCGCATACTTTATGACCTAGATAAAGACATGGAATTAACGATATTAAATACCCTAGATAGACCACGATCGCTCAAAATGTGTCCCAATCAAGAAGTGCTTAAACTTTATTCAAGCACTTTTTGGTTTACAGTCACGCGCGGACCGATGAAAAGTCAAAATGCCGCAGAGCTCCGTAAAAATGCGAAAAAAATACTAATAGTACGTAAAGTGTTGTTTTTTCGACAGGTATCTAATTAATGTTTTTATAATTTGGTACATAGTCATCTTTATGTAATACAATAAGTTATTTATATAATTTGAGCCAAATAAACGTTATTATTATTATAAATTTAACGCATTTGAAGCAAATTTTATTGTAATACTTACTATAAACTGATTTAATATAACATATTTGTGATACTCAAAAGCATGGTCGGTTATACGTCGCCCTATAGCCGTCTTTTTTCTTTGCGGTCTGTACCTGCTATAATAGCTAACAGCACATTCAGAATTGAGCGCGAAAAGTTAAAAAAAATAAGGTCTATTTTCTTTCGCATATAACAATAAGTCGTAAAATTTTAGGAACTTGCATTTTGAACTGCCATAAATCTTTGATGCATGCGTTTTAATTAAGAGCTTATGCCGTATGCATTAAAGGTGACTTTTTTTTAAATAATGCATTACATTGTTTTTGACCACGCGATCATCTTACGGACCTCTGTGAATCGTCAAATGTACCTTTTGGTCACGTTTCGGCTACGATTTTGTACATGTTGTCGTATCTAGGGTATAAAATATCGTTGTATAGAATACTTTTTGTAACGGAAAAATGTCAGGTTTCTTTAGGATTTTCAAAAAACTAAAGTTAACGTGGATGAAGTCGCGGGTGGGAGCTAGCATAAACTTTGATAAGTATTTACCAAGTTCCTTCAAAATCAATAATTTGGTTATACTTAGGTTATTTTGCGTGTGCTAAGTCAAGAGCCACGGACGTCACCGTATTAATATTAAATTCATTAAGTCTGTATATCGCATGTGCCTTTCACGAGAACAGCAACGAGCAAAATCTTTAAAGAGATATTTAAGGTGATTTCTTACAGACTGATGCGAGAATCAAAATACAGTAACATTACGTGTTTTATTTATTTCATAGGTTTCCAAAATGTGCCAAGATGAAGGAACTTTGGATAAGTGCAACTAAACGTAAAGATTGGACTCCAACTGTAAACAGTTACATATGTTCTCGTCACTTTACCACTGACAGTCACTCCCGAAAACAAAACGAACCTGTACCGAGCCGATGAGTAAGGCGCCTTAAGTTTTAAAAGTTGTCATAAACAGCATATTATTGTCTATCTAGATATTTTTTTACGTGTTTTTTGTGTTGCTTATATTTTATTTAGTATGTAGTTACTAGTCGCGTCATGTAATTAGAACGCTGGAAGAAAGTGGAGAGAGTATGTTTGCGCATAGCTACACTAGCGCACCAAAGTACTAGGCCTCTGTACAATGGAGAACCGGCACTTTTCATAGAAAAAATGCTAAACTTGTATACAGTTGAATTTGGTCTCAAAATGAAGCCAAAATTATTTGCTACATAAAACTAATTTTGCCTTATTTTTAGTGAATCGTGGAAAGAAGTTATATAATGATTAATGTTTTTTGATATGGAAACCCTAAATCTTCAAGGGACAGAATTTTACTTGAAAATATTACTCAAGTGACTGTAAAAACCATGATTCCTTTGCTTTTTCTAAATAAAAAACCAAATGTCAATTTGACAATCCTAAAATACAAACAAAAAAATCATTCGCATTTCGCATCCTATCCCGCCTTTTTATCCGTTATTTCTCTTGATGACCCGGCTACATATAGAGGTTATATTGACAAACCTACGTATTTGACATTGACAGCTAGCTGCTGATGACAAATATTGCCAGACTACGTTACCCAATTATGAAACACAGATAAAAAAATTAAAAAACTTTGGCACATAATGCCGGGTGTCCTTTATTTATCGATAGAAAATATCGATATTTTCTAAAATCGATCTTACCCTCATCACTTCGCTGCACTGAGTATATCATCTGACCTTGACGTGTCCAATCACAACGCGGCTGATCTCCCTGCACGCCACCGACTTTGGCGATTTTGATTTCAAACAAAATTTGCGTGATGCGGACTCTAGTGGGGGTACTCCGTGAGTAGTGACGTAGAGATACATATCAACAAATCAACAAACAAGTGCCATGTTCAAGGGATATGTCAAAATTAACGAGACCAAATGAGAATACGTAATGCATGCCTAACCTCCTGACCTAATCTAATGGCGCGATTACATTTGGCCGTCAGCCCGAATACGAGTTGCCAATGGAATTCAGGTAAATGACTAAGGCCCGTATTATAAAAAGATTCTCAGTGATTGATCTAGTCTTGAGCATAGTTAGAAAGGGATGTCGCTATATATAACACATAGCGACATCCCTTTCTAACTGTACTCAAGTAAAGATCAACACTAAGACCCGTATTATAGAAAGATTCTCAGAGATGGATCTTGTCTTGAGCATAGTTAGAAAGGGATGTCGCTATATATAGCACATAGCGACATCCCTTTCTAACTGTACTCAAGTAAAGATCAACACTAAGGCCCGTATTATAGAAAGATTCTTAGAGATTGATCTAGTTTTGAGCATAGTTAGAAAGGGATGTCGCTATATATAACACATAGCGACATCCCTTTCTAACTGTACTCAAGTAAAGATCAACACTTAGTTGTTATTCTGTAATACGGGCCTAAATGTACATGAACGGAGTCGAGTTCGCCCTTATGCGGGTAGTTTTCGCTTTCCTTACACGACACCGTCTTTCAGCCCGATTCCAGCGTAAATATTGCATTGGTGCCCGAATTCGAGTAATGTCTTTTGTGCACCCGAATAATCTAACGACCTAATTGAGTCATAACTGTGGACTTTTTTGTTATGTCGTAAGGTTGCTTTGAACTGTGACGTGAAGTCACAAAAAAGTTCCAAAATAGCGCGCGTTTAAAATGCCCGTGAAAAGTGGATTTTTTACATTATTTTTAGTCATATCACTCCTCAAGATCATTTTCTTAAAATTTTACATCACTAAGCCTGACCGCTCTTATCAATATACTACATCATTATACACTTCACTTATATTAAGAGTATATATATAGTGTAAATGTAAAGAGCTCATTCGTCAGTGGCTACTTAGGGTGAAGCCAAACGAGCGTAATTTTGTGAGTTGTGAGTCACTTATTTTCGGTCACTTATTTTACGTTCAACTGAATTTCTGTTGAGCTGCCATACGAACGTAATTTATTCAGTTACTATTGAGCGTAAGTACGGGGTGTTCGTGTCGTCGAGTGCAATGGATCCATTAAAAATATTGTGTATTTACGAAGCATATTCAGAAGTTGAGGCGTGAAAAAGAAACTGGGTAAACCCACTGAATAGTCAGAGGCTGATATGTGGACAGTTCCATACTTTATATGAACGTTTATGTGCAAATCCAGATATGTTTGAAAAGTACTATCATATGCCATTACGTGTTTTTCAAGAATTATTACACCACGCAACTTGTAACAAACTGTTGCTTCCCCACTCCCCTTCCTTGCCCTACCCTCACCCTGACCGAAATTCGGACGAGCTTATGTGCATTGAGTCGGCAGACAACTCATTTTGCGTTGTCGTGTGGCACCAACTGCCTTTTTGTATGAAACCGAATGCAGCAGAATTTCTGCAACCGAAATTCTGCGACTCACCACTCACAAAATTACGCTCGTTTGGCCTCACCCTTAGTCTTGATTATGAGGTAGAAAACTTAATGAAGTATGTAATAAAGCTTTACATAAGAAATACACACTGATGAGTGTACTCACGTACACACTTACAAACACACACACACACATACACACACACACACACACACACACACACACACACACACAAAGTTAATCAAATTTGATTGAATATCAAAAGTATATATAAAAAGTACTTAGTCAATACAATATTATGTCTGAAACGCCCGTCTGTTCAGAGGGGGGCGCTAACATCTGTGACACAGTCTTCGACTACTGCGGATATTAACGCAAGCTGTGTTTATGTACAAACGTTTTGTGTTTCAACAAAGATTTATTTATTTATATTTATTAATAAACGAAGGCTACGCTTGGATGAGTTGCTCCATGTCTGTCTCTGTCTATTGAATGACAAATGACATTTTAGTGACATGAACAAAACACGGGGTAACTAGTCTTAGCTTATTCCGTGTTTAAATAAGGGGTTAAAGTTTAAATCTATTCTATTAAATCTCCTTTACGTATTATGTTTGAGACATCTTCGTTTTGTGGTCAGATTTTCTATAGATTTTAAAATAGAATATGATAGCCAGTAATAACAGTCTCTTGTAAGGTCATTGCCTTCGTAAATAAATAGTTGACCGCACAAGAAACTTTAGTGAAGAACGTCACAATATGAGCTTTATTACAAACGCGATAAGAACTCATTTACTCAGAAGTGTGAACGTAATAAGATTACGTCAAATATAAAACGATGACTCCGCAAGAAAGTGTGATGAACGAAGTGACTATCACTTTTATTCTTTTAAGTTTTATATAAATTTTAAAATTGAACGCGTAGTTTATAAGCATCGGTGGTTCAGTGGTAGAATGCTCGCCTGCCACGCGGGCGGCCCGGGTTCGATTCCCGGCCGATGCAGTTAATTTTTTATGACAATATAATAAAATAGCTGAGTTTGTGTGATTCCAACCACGTTATTTTAAAGAAAAAGGATTATAACATCTTTAAATAAAAGATAGACGTTACTATCGCGTATGGGTTACATATTCCATTTTTTGTGTAAATTAATCTGTAGGTACCCTTAGCACGAACCAATATCGAATTCGAATAGTTTGCGAATTCGAAATGTCATTATCAAATTTTGTATGAAAACTTGAACAGCAGCGCCATAACGTACGTAACGAGAACTAAAAATGAGTACTCATTTGACATTGACATTTCGGACTCACAAACGTCACAAATTCGTTAATGGTTCGTGCTAAGTATGTACACAGCACACGCAATCATCATCATCATCATCAGCCTATCAATGTCCCCACTGCTGGGGCACAGGTCTTACCTATGGATGGAATAGGGAGATTGGGCCATGACCCACCACGCGGGCCCAGTGCGGGTTGGTGGGTGCTAACGACTGCAGATGCAGCCGGGACCAACGACTTAACGTGCCTTCCGAAGCACGGAGGAGCTCGAGATAGTAAATTTTCGGTCACCCATCCAATGATCGACCACTGCGAAAGTTGCTTAAATTCAACGATCGCAGCGGAACGCGCTAACCACTTGCGCCATCGAGCGCACGCAATGGCAGCTCTCAAATATTATCCCGTTTTTTTTTTAATTTTCACTGAAGCTCCGCTCTTATTGTAGACGCACGATGCTATAACATAGCCTTCCTCGATAAATGGTCTATCCAATACAAAAAGTTTTTTTCAAATCGGACCAGTAGTTTCAGAAATGAGCGCGTTCAACCAAACAAACTCTAGCTTTATTACATTAAGTACTAGCGACCGTCCACGACTTCGTCCGCATTAGTCTTTTAATTTTTCGGGTTAATATACTTAAAGGCTATGACATTTACAAAATTTAATAACGGAGCTTCTTTTTAGTAAGAATAGTAAATCAAATGAAAATATGGTTCGTAACGAAGGCTTTAGCTGCGAGGGGCGGCAGAAACCATATCGACAGTGGAAAGGCAAATTCGCATAAACGCCACTTTGGTCGAAAATGAGTTATATAGCAGGCCACTCAGAAAGTTTTGCGAAAAAAGTTTTTATGTATAAGACACTGGCCACTTGTAATTATTTGGAAAACTTCGATTATTTAAAAATGAAAATACCACTGTTCGATTTTAAACTTAAACTAACTTTAAACAAATTAAATTCTCTGCATTTTTCGCGAGCCAATTAAATTTTTCTTGTCTCGTTGAAAAATGGATCTACATCGGGAACATTTTCGTGCTATGATTTTTGTCGATTTTTAATGTGGCTTAAAACCTGATGAGTCATTTGATCTATTTCGATCTACTTTTATGGATGAAGGACCTTCTAAAGCAACTTATCATAAAATTTCTCTTAAAATTACCTAATTCGCTTAATAGGAAAGCCTCGGCCTATTATCATTTTTCTTGTAACCCCCTTGCCGTTACGGGTAGGCGGTATTAATTCTAGTTAAATATTATGACCTCGTTAAGTTAAGGATATCTAATAAAGTGCCACGGATATTTTTTTTAAATTAAGAATTAACAAAAGAATTAAGTAAGAACAGCAATTAAAATTATAATACAACACTATCTTATATTGTGTTAGTAAGGTTCTGGGGCTCCACGGCAAACGAAATTGGGTACAGGCTGACAAGCAGATGTTTAAATCTAAAGAAATTATTACTAGAAAAAATTCCACCCGGTCCAGGTTTCAGATAGGATTCACCCGGATAGGGGTAGATGCGGGCTGGAATCCACCCTGATAGTTAAAGATGCGCGCGTCGGTTCGAATAACGTCTATAATCTCGAAAGAGTGGATTTTTTAACACGCTCTTATTAGGTTCACTTGTATGAAGTCACGGAAGAATCCCTAACGGGGACCCCGCGGCTGCGCATTAAGCAGTGTAGAAGGTATTCGCAGGACATTTTTAGCGGATATAACGCCGTAAAGCGCCCGTAAGTGTTTCGGGGTCCTCGGTGGGCAGCCACTGGGGGGTTCGTAAGACTTGCGGGAGCCAGGTGTGAGGTCCGTTCGGCGGTGTCCCTCTTAAAGGCGCCGTCGTCTGTAAACAGTATATTTTACCTGCGATAAAAAAAAAGGTTCACTTGTATGTAACTAACTATGTAATGGAATCTAAGAATCTGAATTACACAAACTTCTAATTCTTGTATCATCATGAAACTTAGCAATTATATGTAGATGACATGACAATACAATACCATTATGGTACCATCGAGCTGGTCCGATGATGGAACTGGAAGGTGGCTGATGGAACCGTGGACTGTCTAGTAGTAAACGTATCGAGTTTGGGCTCATTAGATTCGCCTTAACATATTCTATTCATTTCTCCTGATGACGAGGACTGGAAGATGCTGATGGACCCTGGACTGCCAACTAGTAAACAAATCGAGTTTGGGCTCATGAGATTCGTCTCAACTTAATAAAACTTTGCAATTATATGTAGATTAAGTGCCAATACAATATTACGGTACCATCGTGTATATATGTTAAATATATTTTGTTATCAAAGACTGAAAAGTATAAAATAAATTAATTGTTTAAAAAAACTAGAAAAACACGCTTTTATAAATGCACGTAAAAACCAAAAATAAATTATGGATAGTTTTAAGTTGTCGCAATTTCTGGGCTGAAGCGTAAACTATGTGCTCTTAATTATTATATAGGTATTTGATTATAAAAGCGTGAGAAATCAAGTAAAGCTATGTTACGGGAAGCAGGTTACACAGATTGGCGTGCCAGTAACTGAGTTGCAGCACAACTTCGCAGCGGATTTGAAAGTAGTTTTCAGCAATAGATAGAGTGATCCAAGAGAAAAAGCTATAATATTGCAATAAAACATGCCTGAGAACAACAGAAGCGAAGCGATGGCGGGTCACTAACGTATAAGCTACGTTTGTTTATAACTTCATAAAAATTTGGACTTCCAAAAAGTACATTGCATCGGCCGGGAATCGAACCCGGGCCGCCCGCGTGGCAGGCGAGCATTCTACCACTGAACCACCGATGCTTCGAGTTAGCTGTGCAAAAGAAGCTATAAATAGCCAAGTTGTATCATTAGAAAGGTGGAAGCGTCGTTGAAGATGCGTATGCGCCGTTAGATGTTTTATCGGCTCAGCCTCGCATGGCAACCGGTCAAAGGTCACGTTCCGATTGTTTACACATAATTATTATGTTTCGTTACTGGGTGATAATATTGAAATATTCTTTTTGTTTTAGTAACTCCGGGAGTTTATATAGGTTCCATAAAAATCATTATAATCAGCCAATGGACGTCCACTGCTGGACATAGGCCGCCTTTAGGGATTCCAAACACAAAGGTCCTGCGCTTTCTGAAGTCAGTGCCCCCTCCCTCCCCCTCTTCGCTTGATATCCTTAGTCCACCTGGTGAAGAGTAAGGCAAAATTGAAGGCAATTACAGCATATTGTTACCATATTTGTTTCTTAGGTTTTCACGCACATCACTCATTAAATAAAACTAGTTTAAACAGGTTAATGCACGAACTTTATTTATTTCTTGACATTTCGCAGCCTTTTCAGGTCAGCATCGTCAGAATTTTTGGCTGCGAAACGTCAATAAATAAATAAAGTTCGTGCATTAACCCGTTAAAACTAGTTTTATTCATATTGTTACCATAATAAATGTCCCATAATAGATGATAGATGTTAGTGTATCTACATGTTTTACATTTTTTAAGTTATATAATACTTGAGGGTGATCACGACTTCCTCTGCGTGGAGAAAATGGTTTCCCATACAAACGTTCACCTCCCTTACCACCCCTGTAAAGGATGATTTTTAGGATGAAAACTATCCTATATCCTTTTCCGGGACTTAAACTATCTCCATACCAAATTTCATTTAATTCGGTTCAGCGGTTAAGCGTGAAATAACATCAGGCAGGCAGACACACATGCGCATTTGTGGATTTTTCTCCCCAACTTACTCGGGAATTAGTTCATCAAATTTTTAAAATAAAAACCACAATATCACTAATAGAAAGAAATAATGCATATTGTCTACTCACATCTAACTTTAAAGTCAAATTCACATTTGGAGTTGATGGCATGCATATTGATCGTCATGCTTTTGCCGGCTGATGGCGTTGTTGTTTACGAATAAGGTTAGGGGGAGATGTACGGGTGCTTTTGTTGAGGTTTTGCTCCCGTAAAGTTTGTGCAATAAACTTTGCAAATTTTTGAAGTGAAAACTTCTTTAGCCTCAGGACACGTGGGCTGATCGCGTCATGACACGTGGCCTGATCGGGGGTCTGACGAAAACAATAAAATTGGAAAGGTTGTTGACTTTCAATACACATATATTGGACGAAACATAGACATATTTTATTTTATCGTATTAAAATAATAAGTATCTAGGACGTCCAGGTGGCAGCTTTATTGCGAAGAAAATGCATTTTTTTACAATAGATGTCGCTAGGTGCGCTTAAATGTGATTCATGTAAATTGTTTTTTTTTACAAAAGATGTCGCTAAATGCGCTTAAACGTGATTCATGTAAGTTGATTTTTCTGAGAGATAAACTTATTTAATGTAATATGAATTGTCATGTTTGTGTTATTTTCAAAGTAAAAGATGGATTTATTCCAAGAATTTAATCAGAAAAAATGCCAAGTACAAAATACAAGCAGCCATAGTTTTATTCTCTTTTTTTCATAGATAACATGACCAGAGAGGTTACACACAGGCACAGAGTATGCATGATTTAATATCACAACATCTTCCCCTTAAACAGTACAAAAATTCTTAACTAATTAAACAGTAAAATTATGATTCATAATCAACATACTTCTTAGTAGGTTTTAACACTCTACCAAATCTAGATTGCTTAATATTGGGAGTTGGAATTGAGTTGGAATCTGTAATACTGTCATTTTTTACATGATCAATCCCACTACTACATTCTTGATTTAATAAAGAACTACTTGACATTGTCAAGTTGGTTTCAATATTTTCAGGTTGTAAATCACTATTTATATAAGAAGATATTCCTGGCCTAACGAATAACTCATTTCTAATGTACTTTCTTCCTTCTTCACTTTCTACTAAATAAGATCTGGGTTGACTGAGTTTTCTCACAATTTTTCCTTTAAGCCAGAGTTTATCCATGGGATTTTTCTTAAACCTAATTACTTGCTTCTCTTTGAAACTATCTTGACTTTTTCTTGCATTTTTATCATAATAATTCTTTGAAGTTTCTTTTAACTTTTTTAATAAATTTAAATCATCTTTGTACGCATACTTTGGAACGAGAGTAGAAAAATTACATGGAATATTCGTCCGAAGTTGCCTACCCATTAACAATGATGAAGGTGAACTAATATTTCCTCTGGGTGTATTGCGATGATTTAACAGGCCTAGTAAAGGATCTTCATTACTATCTTCTGCTTTCTTAAATATATTTTTGACTGTTTTGACAGCACTTTCTGCGAGTCCATTGGATTTTGGATAATGTAGACTAGACTTTATATGCTCAAAGCCCCATTCTTTCTCAAATGTCTTAAATAACTCAGAGTCGAAACATAATCCACCATCTGAGTATAGTAATACAGGAATACCATGTCTAGCAAAAATTGACTTCAACTTATTAATTACTGTAATACTTCTTAAATCTTTCAAACCACTTACTTCAATATAATTTGACAAGCCATCCACAGCTACTATATAATGTTTTTGCTTAAATTCAAAAATGTCACAACCCACTTCTTGCCATGGTAGCATGGGGACTTTTTTATATTTCAAAATTAGCTTTTGCTTGTTAACTTGATATTTCTGGCATGAGTTACAATTATTTACAAACTTCTTAATGTCTTGTCCAATGCCTTGCCAAAACATGGTTAGTTCAGCTCTAGAGCACATTCTTGAAATACCAGGGTGTCCAGAATGCAGACTTTTCAACATATCACTTTGTAATACTTTTGGAATAATAATTCGTACACCCTTAAAAACTATACCTTTTATTAATACAATATCGTCTTTGATTTGATAATAGGATCTTATTTCTTCTTCCATATCTTTGTAATATTTAGGCCAACCATTGAGGCACATATTTTTAAGCTTTTGTATCACTACATCTTTTTCAGCAGCTTTGGAAATCTTTTCAAAACATTCTTTGGTAATTGGTAAATTTTCTAATAATAAGCAAACCTGTAACTCAATGTCATTTCCAAATTTAACATCATGATCACATCCTTTCACAGAAAAATCTCTAGAGAGTGTATCAGCAATATATAAATATTTTCCAGGAGTATAAACTATGTTTAAATTAAATGGTTGCAATCGCATCATCATTTTTTGTAATCTAATAGGTACTTTACATAGTGGTTTATTAATGATTCCTAATATAGGCTTGTGGTCCGTTTCTACTACTATATTTTCATTCCCAATTAAATATTGTTTAAACTTTTCTGCACCAAAGCATATAGCCAGCACCTCTTTCTCAATTTGAGAATACCTAATTTGGACTTCAGATAGTGCTTTGGAGGCATAGGCAATAGGACTACCATCCTGAAGAAGAACTGCTCCTAATCCCGTAGAGCTGGCATCCACACTAAGCGTTAATTTCTTTAGTGGATCATAAAAAACCAATACTGGAGCATTTGTTATAAGTTTTTTAAGCTTTTCAAAACAGCTATTGTGATTATTTTCCCATTTAAACTCTATGTCTGTTTTCAAAAGATTTCTTAGTGGTTCTGTTATATTGGCATACCCTGGAATAAATTTCGATAAATAATTAAACATACCCAGTACTCGTTGCAAAGATTTTTTATCTTTAGGATGTTCTAACTCTGTCACAGCTTTTATTTTTTCTTTATCAATACTAACTCCGTTTTTACTTATCAGATGTCCTAAAAAGTTAACTTCATTTACATAAAATTCACATTTATTTGGATTAAATTTAATTTGGTTTTGTTGAGCTCTATCTAAAACCTGATGTAATATGTGTTTTAATTCTTGTTTTGATTTAGCCCAGCACAAGACATCATCTTGAAATGTAACCACATTCTTTATGCCCTGAAATGTATCACATACTATTTTGTGGAATATCTCTGGTGCCGGTGAGATGCCAAAAGGTAAACGCAAAAATTTGTATCTACCCCAAGCTGTTTGAAATGTACACAAACGGGAACTCTCTTCATCAAGGGGACACATCCAAAATGCAGATTGAGCATCAAGTTTACAATAAACATTAGCACCAGATAACTCTGCAGTTATATCCTCAATCTTAGGAAAAGGATAATGAGCTCTCTTTAATGCTTTATTTAAGGGCCTAGGATCTAGACATATTCTAAGAGAGCCATCTTTTTTCATAATAACAATCATCTGACTTACCCAATCTGTAGGCTCGTCCACTGGTGCTATAATACCCTTCTTGACTAAGTTGTCTAATTCAAGCTTTACTCTAGGCATCATACTGTAAGGTAATCTTCTTGCAGGAGAAACTACAGGCTGAACATTTTCCTTCACTTGTAATTTAATCTTATGGGGTACACATCCAATGCTACCATCAAATAAACTTCTATGTTCTTTATGTATCACAGATTCCCAATTCCCATTCACACTAATTTCATCAATTCTTTTAATTAAACCAAGCAACTCTGAACTTTGTAACCCTAATATATTGTAACAATCGGTATTTACAATGTAAAATTCAATAGGATATACTGTTAATTTATACTGACAATTCAAAATGCATTTACCAATCACAGGTACTTTCCCATTAGTGAATGATGTAATTTTGATGTTGGTTTTCATTAAAACATTTTTACTTATACCTAATTTTAAAAATTGTTTATTACTCAGGACATTACATTGAGCTCCGGAATCAACTTTTAATTCCACTGGAATTTTGTTTATTATCAGCTGTGTAGTATACCAGGATTTTTTCGCATTTTCATTTAAGGATAAAATTGCCACTTTATAATCTGTATCACTGTCATATTCATTAGTGGCTTCTTCCAACAAACTTACTTTTTTGCTTCTGCATTTTTTAGCAAAATGATTTTTTTTCTTACAAATGGCACATGTTTTACCGTATGCCGGGCACCGTCCATATTCATGTTTAAATCCACAATATTGACATTCAGATTTTAAGCTTTTATCTACTATTTTCTTTTTAATTAAATCTATTTCTACTTCTTTTTTTTTTTATAACCTTACACTCACTCACTTTTTCAATCTGATGAACTTGACCTTCCACAACTGCAAAGTTTTTACATACTGCAAGTGATTTTTCTAATGTGAGTTCTGCCATGCCCAGAAGTTGTCGTTGTAAACCATGATTATTTATGCCGCATATAAACAAATCTCTCACCAACTCATCTTGTAATGTACCAAAATTACAGGATTGGCTCAACCTTTTCAGAGCTGTCACATATTGTTCAAAAGATTCTTCTTCTTCCTGTTTTCTATTAAATATTTTATACCTTTCATATGTAGTATTTGTTTTTGGAATAAAATGATCATCAAATTTCCCTATAACGGAGTCTAGATTTTCTTCTTTAGTATGTTCAAATGTTTCATAAACATCTTGGCAATAATCGCCTCCATGATGCAACAATATTCCAATTTTTTGTCTGTCTTTAGCGTCGACGTAATATGCGTCAATGTATGTAAGAAATTTTCTTTTAAACAGTTTCCAATTTGACTGCATATCACCTTCAGTCGATAGTGTTCCAAATCCCTTAGGTTCCATAGTTTACCGCTGTCACCATGTGTTATTTTCAAAGTAAAAGATGGATTTATTCCAAGAATTTAATCAGAAAAAATGCCAAGTACAAAATACAAGCAGCCATAGTTTTATTCTCTTTTTTTCATAGATAACATGACCAGAGAGGTTACACACAGGCACAGAGTATGCATGATTTAATATCACAACAATGTTTGTGTACGATAGCGCAAGAAAAAAAATTGTATTCTACCATATAAATGATAGTTCCTTTATACTGATAATTAAAGCAATTCGTGCAAAATTATTCCCTAACCATTCCAAAATATCAAAAATGCACAACGTTAATATTCAGGTTTTCGCTTCTGCCGGCACTCCCGGAGTGCAACCCGTCGTTTTTTTTTATTTTATTGCAAAGGCTAGTTTATAGTTAAGACCGCCTCTCAACTATGTGACATACTCAAGCTGGTAGGTATGTTCAGCTAGGGTTGTAGAATCAAAACGTTTGTGTAATAGGTAGAAAGTAATGATGTAACGAATGTCATTTTTTGAACATTCGCGAATGCGAATGCGGATGCGAATGTCTAGTACCGACATTCGCGAATGCGAATATTTAGTTCTTTTTTTAAATTGGCGCCAATTGTCTATGGCATGGTGGCAGTCTCGTTCGAATTGCCGAGTTGATATGAACTCATCCGACTGAAGTGTCATTCCGCTCGCACCGGTCTTTCCGTAACCAAAACAAGTGAATTTTGAGGTTAGTGATTGTGAGTGGTAATAGTGATTTATTAACATGAGTAAATCGAATTATAGTGAAACATGGACTTATTTCACACTTTGCGATGCTGAATGAGCTAAATGCAAACTGTGTAACAATGTATATTCAAGGAAAGGCAGAACTACAACTTCTTCAATTTTTTTTTTCTAATATTCATATTCGCAAATCATTCGCAGAGATTTTGCGAATGCGAATGTGAATGCGAATATTCAAAAATATGCGAATATTCGCGAATGCGAATGCGAATATTCGTTACATCACTAGTAGAAAGTAAAAATTTTTGTTCGGTCTTCTGCATGTGATATGACCAAATTTCTTTTATATACGGTGCTTGAGGAATGCAACGCTCGCAACAGTCGGCCTCTTTGCTTGTATGGTGCCTACGGCTGGCAATCATATTAAAAACAAACATTGACATTTCAATATTGGAATGGAGCACGTCGTTTCTCGATTCGATGTTTCCAGATTGAAAACGGGCACAGAGAAAAAAAGGAGACGATTTTTTTAATTGGCGACTAATTAATGAATGACGTGTTCGTCTAGAGTTCATTGAGTAGTAGGATATAATTATAAATAAATGTAATTTTTGTTTCCAGTAACAAAGAAATGGGGGCCGTCGAAGTTGTATTTTTTTAAAACCATTTTTGTTGCGGAGTCCATTTGAAAATCAAAACTAGATAGGAATGTAAAATTTGGTATAACATAATAAAAAAAAACTGGCCAACTACCGTAGGGTTCCGTAGTTGCCTGTAGTAACCACTATTTAATTGAGCAGGAGTATTTATTTTCTGTATCGGAAATTAGAAAAAACAATTAATATCATTCTATGTATCTCAAATAAATTGCAAAAAAGTTAAACTGCGTCTCAAACTCAAAAACAATTGGATAAAATATTTTTTTTAATAATAAAAACAGAAACAGCCGATTGTTTTTGTTTCTTCCCAGGCGGGGGAGCGGGTGTGAAATCCTCATAGAAACCCTACAGCCGGCTGCAAGGTTATGTCAGCCTCTTACTGACTAAAACACACCTGTAGTTCCTGGTTATGGCCAGAAGGGCCTTAAAAGCTTCATCTGAAGCGATCATCCCCTGAGAAGAGGATGATGCGATATAACCGCTGATCTTTTTATGTGCTTATTTACATACTTTTTATAAGAACGTAACATTCGCGCGACTCAGAAGCCCTTGCCGTTGTGGAACTAATGATATTTTATTGTGGTTTTTAAATACTTTTTTTTTAGATTTTGTTGCAATGCAAGGTTAACTTCATCTATGTCACTATTAATGTTTTCTTCTAAGGAATTTTCTATAGGTGAAAAATTTCCTTTAACCAAAGTTGAACGACTATTACTCTTAAACTATCAAATCTATCTTAACCGTTTTAGTTTTCCCTAAAAGTTCATAAAAAGCACTATTATCATGAAAAAGGTTTTTCAAGCCAATTGTTTAGCTTTTAAAGGGGGCGGGGGGGACGCCCTACTCGATCAAAAATTAGCACTTTAAAGTTCAATATTTCGGAAACAGTAAGGATCCGTTTCCGAAATATTGAACTTTAAAGTGCTAATTTTTCGTAAAAAATCGTAAAATAGTCTTAGGATCCCCTTAGTAATTTTAAAGGAGCTATTTAACGATATCCCACATGATGATGCTGATGAAATAGAATAAAAAATCATCCCCAGGTTACATGTTGGGGAGCTACTCTAAAAAAAAATATTTTAGAAAATGTAGTTCTCCTATTTTGTCTACAAACAAATATATCCACAAAATTACAGCTCACTAGTGGTAATAGTCTCCAAGCAAAACTGGGGACGGACAGACGGACATGACGAAACTATAATGGTAGCCATACACACTACGAGAAATCGTTACGATTAGACTGTAGCGTCCGAACGGTACCGATAAATCGTAGCGTGTATGTTAAAGTGGCCATACACACTACGAGGAATCGTAGTGTGTCAACACCGGTTGGCGTAATATCGGGGACTCAATAAAAACAAGGTACCAACACGGTAGTAATCCCGTAAATAATATAAATCACTATAATATTAGTGACCATGAAAGTATTACAATGGCGAGTCTAGCCTAATCTCCCTATTCCATGAATAAAGTATCTATCCTACCCACCCATCCGCACTGAGCCCAGTGCGCATTGGTTCCAGAGCGAAATGGACTCAGTGTGGATTGGGCACGATTCAATTTAGGCCTAGTGCGGATTAGGCCTGGAGCGGATTGGGACCAATGCGGATTAGGCGCAGTATCCTCCCCTATCCATCTCAATATATTCCATTCCTCATCATCATCATCATGAGCCTATTAATGTCCCCACTGCTGGGGCACAGGCCTTCCCTATGGATGGAATAGGGAGATTGGGCCATGACCCACCACGCGAGCCCAGTGCGGATCGGTGGGTGCTGACGACTGCAGATGCAGCCGGGACCAAGGAGCTCGAGCTAGTAAATTTTTGGTCACCCATCCAATGACCGACCACTGCGAAAGTTGCTTAACTTCAACGATCACAGCCGAACGCGCTAACCACCCGCGCCATCGAGCTCCTCATGTTCCATGTATTCCATTCCTATTCCATGTTAAAATCCTACCCACCAATTCGCACTGGGGCCGCATGGTGGATCATGGCCGGATCCTTAGAGCATTTACTCTCAGGGCCCGATCCTACGATTCCGTTAAACTTTAAACCAAGTCGCACAGCCACCGCCATCATTGGTCTTTATTTCTGTGTGTCGCACTTGGTGTCGCCCACTGCCAACTGCCCATCTACCCACCCAGTCACCCAGCTTGATTAGAATGAAAAAAAATGGTCCCAACATTTATATTCTAGCTTCAGTGTTTTACCCTCAAAATACGTCTTGCAAGAAACTAACTACTTACAGTCATAATTATGAAATATATTTTCAGGTAGTTTACCTAGCTGATGGAAATCTATTTGGTGATTTAGTGTGACTGTCTTTTGTTAGAAAATATTATTAAATTGATTGATTTTGTTTTCTTTTTATTGGCAGAAAAAGAGACGAGTGGTTTTTTTTTATTTCCAGCATACATACTTAGTAGTTTTCCTATTATTGAAATAGGTAAAAAATATGAAAAACATTTTTGCATCGGCCGGGAATCGAACCCGGGCCGCCCGCGTGGCAGGCGAGCATTCTACCACTGAACCACCGATGCTGTAGAGATAGAATTCAATATAGCGGTTAAATACGTGGTAAAATACGTTTAGAAAGGCAGATATAATACCACAGAATGCTCTCGACGTCACATCGTACTTTCATATAAATATGCTTGTTTAATTCTATTAAAAATAATAATTAGTAGGTTTGTACGTGATTTATAAAGTAATTCTTGTGCGGTGCATAGTGAGGCATCAGTGGATCTACGTAATATTTTGTACTGTCAGCGACAAGCAATAATATCCACCGACAACTTGCTTAGATTTCTTTTTATTTAAAAGAAAAAGAGAAAACTCCTCCGCATAAGGACTGATCTGCACTGCGCCCAGAGTGAAATGGGCCTAGTGGGCATTGGGTCCAGAGTGAAATAGGCCTAGTGCGCGTTGGGTTTAGAGCGAAATGGGCCTAGTGCGCATTGGGTCTCGAGCGAAATGAACCCAGTGCTCATTGGGTCTACAGCGAAATTAGCCTAGTGCTCATTGGGTCTAGAGCGAAATGGGCCTACTGCGAATGGGGCGCAGTGGATTTGGGCCTACTGCGAATGGGGCGCAGTGGATTTGGGCCCAGGGCAATTTGGGCCCATTATCCTCCCCTATTCACGTCATATCTCCCTATTCCGTCCAAAAAAGTATCCTATCCACCAATTCGCACTCAAGCCATATGGCCATGTCCCCCGAACTCATCAAATTGTTAAACAAAAGTTCAAGCCATTTCCACAGTCATCGCCATCAGTGGTCAACCACCTTGCTGCCTATTTACCTAAACACCCAGCTACCTCGCTAGGTTGTGACGGAAGGACTTAATTTTTTTTACGCAAATCCCCCATCCTGCTATAAATAAACTTCGTTCCTAAAAAAGACTTTAAAATGGCAACGGCTAGTCGATTGGTCGTATATCATAAAACATAAAGGTCTATCCACGATGTACCCTGCAGGGCACAATGTTCCCGGCCTAATTCTCGGCAATAAATACCACCGCTGAGGTTGGGTTGAGGCAATAAAACTCCTCCTTGCGGTCGTTTGTGATTAATGAGTCGTACAGAAATGTTGTATCTTAATTTTCTCATAGTATATGTACCTTCTTACACAAATAAAGATAGTATGATGTGCTTTGATTGGAAGTTCCTGTCCTCGTTAGGCCCAAGCCCTAATTATGCTGTTAGAACCTTTGATTAATAATCAAAGGCTAGAACTACTAGCCCAATTTTTTTGTGAAATTTCAAGCTGGATTTTTTATGTCTTATCCATGTATGTAAAGAAATGCTATATAATATGTGATTAAATAGATCATGAAAGTATTTATGTTAATATTAAATCAATATTCGAAGCCACGTTATTACTCGACTAAAAATAATGTATGATTATACGTTCGTTCTCCAACGTTTTGGTTTTTAGAAGGAAGGAAGAATGGTGCGAATCTGTCATGTCGGAACGAACGACGATGTTTGTTGTTGTATTTTTGCGTTGTGTTAAAATATAATCATTGTTTCAAGTATAGTTATTACTGTTCAAAAATAAGTTCTTTATTTTATCCTGGCTTCGAAAGAGTGAAGTTTTCTCTTATTTACTTATATCTTGCCTGTATGGTCTAGCTAGAAAGAAAAGATAGCAATCACCCTGATAGCAACTATTTTGAAGCCCATCCGTAGACGCTCTTCATTTTAATTTGTATTGGGTCTTTACGTTATGCTAGTTTTGAAATAAAACGCATCACTTGAAATATTTTATAGAGGCGACCTCCGTGGCCGAGTGGTTTGTACGCATTGTGTAGTTTCATGGCTGTCACCGACTCGAGAGGTCCCGGGTTCGAATCCCGGTGGGGGCAGATGTTTGTGTGATGAATACGAGCATTTGTACTCCAGTCATGGATGTTTAATATGTATTTATATAAATATACTTATATATGTACAGTATATGTATTCTGTCCGTTACCCTAGCATCCCATAACACAAGCCTTATAGTGCTTACTTTGGGGCTAGGCTAATTGGTGTGAGTGTCTGAAATATTTATTATTTATTATTTTTATTTAACAAAAATGGAATCTCTTTTTTGACATTTTATGGTTTATATGAAAACGACTGAAATCGTCCAATAAATACCCTTAGTACGAGTTTGAGCTCACGGAAACTATCATAGTTTTCGTAATTGTAAATTATGTTTCTATGCCCATTTTGGTGAAAAGTAACTAAATATTCTTAAACTTTATGAAGGCACAAAAGATTTAATGATAGAATTTAAACACTTTATTTGTATTGAAACGAAAACAATAAAATCAGTACCCTTAGTACGAGTGCGAGCTCACGAAAACTATCATAGTTTACGTAATTGTAAACTCGTACGTAGGGTACAGGAAAATCTAGTTTTTAAACACCGAAATTCTTTTATAGAATTTATTACAAATTATAATCACATATAAACTATAGTCTTTACTTTTACATTAATCATTAAGCATGTCTTAACACGAAGATTTTGTCAAACTAACGTAAGCAAAATCCCGCGTTCTCAAGTAATAACGCTTCACCTTTTTAAAAAAAAGTATATCCGTATCTATGACATGGGAAATCATAAATCCTTATTCATGGTATAGATATAATTATTTATTAATGACAGCGTTGGTTTTACTTGGGAACGCAGAATAATTGTATTAAAAAAATTAAGGAACTTATTAATTGAATTTGGGAAATATGAGCTAACACTGGCTATTTTTTGGACTTTAACTGACTTCGTACCTGTTTTAAGTATGATTTGAAGAATCGTTTTCCTCTTTAATTAAAAACTTCCAAGTAAGTTGTTGGTGGTTAGTTTTGCTTGTTGCTGATAGTACATATAAAAAGATTACGTAGAGCAGATGCGCCGCACGAGAATTACTTTCTAAATCACGTATAAATGTACAAATTATTATTTTTAGTATTATTATACAAGCATCGGTGGTTCAGTGGTAGAATGCTCGCCTGCCACGCGGGCGGCCCGGGTTCGATTCCCGGCCGATGCAAGAATGCTTTTTATATTTTTACCATTTCACAAATCGGGTATCTACTAAGTATGTAGAAAATAAAACTCCACTCGTCTCTATTTTTGCCAATAAAAGGAAAGCAACAATTAAATTAATTATTAGGGTTCCGTACCATAAGCGGCAAAAACGGACCCTTATAATGTCACAGTCGATTTGCTTCTAATCTTATGGACCGATCAAGTTGTTTGATACATACGTGTATGTCTGTGACCCAAACACGCATGTATAAAATAAATTCCGTATTGTAAAATTAAATTTTACTTAACAAAAAAGTGGTTAAAAAATATTTGAGTAAATAGATGAAAATTATCTGTCTGTTGGAGTGAGTGGCATTGCAAGACAAGGGACTCCTTTACTGGGAAATCCACGGACACTAGTAGAAGTCTGCAGCAACATCCGTAAACTGTTAGACTTTTTGAAGGAGCTGGGGTGGAAGGACTGATGCCTTTCCTAGCGTAAAAGTCACTTGATGTTAAGTTGCGGAAACAGCCAGTACAATACAGCACAGTATTAATAAAACTAAGACTAAGTGCCACTCCAGTTACCTTCACCTTGCCTTGCACGCCTTAACTGAATCCCCCTACTTTGTGGAGCTATGATACATTAACCGTTCTGGAATACGAGGTCTAGTGATGTGCCATTCCCGGGAATAGGTATAGAAAATTTACTGCTTTACTGCATTTATTTCCAAAGTTTACAATGTTTTCGAGCAAAGGACATGGCTAAGAAACTGCCCTTAACGTGTATAATTATTTCGCAATAGCCCGTAACATTATAATATTATTTTATTCATTTTTACGTGTTAATTATTCTCTAACAACTTTCGTGAAGTAATCAAATATTTTAATGTCTATAAATTGACTTCATGTCTGTTTCAAAAGGAAAATGTTCCGTTTTACAAAAATAAACGAACAATAAGTGCGCACAAAAAGTATTTGTGTAAGTATATCAAAATAAACAATATTAATTACAAACTCCTAAAAACTTTGACATATTTGGCCCTACTTTTTATTATAACAAATCACTGAAGGCCTATAATAATAGATTTTATTTTTCTGATCAGGCTTGAGAAAAGGCTGTTTGATACACTGGTTAACAATGGTTTTGTCCATGATTGAAGAAATACAAAAATAGGCAGTACTTGGTAAATACTAATCATCAATTATAATATTACAAGTGTCTTAGCTCGAGTTATCGAGCTATGCAAGTTTAATCTTGTATTGCGTTCGCCGTACTCTCGCAAGTTTCGATTTGTTCGTTATTATAGCACGGCTTTACTTTACTAGATTTAATACATCATAAAGAACGTTAAGATTGCGCTGGCATTCGCTATCAAACACCGTGAAAAAACAATTAGTGTATGACGACCAGCACTGTAACATACAGCAACGTCTTAAGTATCAAACAAATTTTGTTTTTAGTTTTTGTTGTGAAGTTTGAACTAAAACTTTGTGAATTTATATTTTTGATATGCCTCGTTCCTGTGAAAGCAATCCTAACAATTTTTGTTACGTGTGTGGTAAATTCACTACAAAAAATACGAGCGAAAACTTCAGTCCCAGAATCTGTCGTGCTTACGAACTTTATTTCGGAATACCAGTGAAAAATCAAGACAAGCCCTGGGTTCCGCATGTAATATACTCGAGTTGTGGTAAATACTTGCGAGATTGGCTATCCGATCATGTTTGCCTTTCGCAACACCGATGCTGTGGAAAGAACAAAAGGATCACATTGGAGATTGTTATTTTTGCATAAATAAGACAGAAGGGCTTAATATGCGCAAAAAAGAAAACATAGTTATATTGAAACGCCATCTGCTCAAAGACCTCGCCCGCATGATGGAAATCATCCCGTTCCGGCGCCACCAATGAATGCTTCTGAAGAAATTGACCAGCTTAGCACTGAAGAAGACGATCTTACGGATCCTGATATTAGTCCTCACAGCCAGGTACTGCAACCCCATCTAATTACTCAACCAGAATTAAATGATCTAGTACGAGACCTAAGTTTATCAAAATCACAATCTGAACTTCATGGTTCGCGTCTCCAGCAATGGAATCTCTTGGCGAAGGGAACAAAAATTACTGTTTTTCGGAACCGACACGATTCTCACACACATTCACGATCTTGTAGCTTTTTTTAGTATGGACGATAAGAATCATCTTGTTTACTGCAACGATATTGATGCGCTGTTCGAAGCTTTCGGAATGGAGCATGAACCAAATGCTTGGAGATTATTCATAGACTCGTCTAAAACCAGTTTAAAAGCTGTATTATTGCACAACGGTAACACGTATCCTTCTATTCCTGTCGTTTATGCTGTATCTTTAAAGGAAGCCTATGAAAATATTAAACATCTAAATGATAAAATATGAAAGATATTCTTGGAAATATGAGCAGACTTTAAAGTGATTGCAATCATTTTAGGCATGCAACAGGGTTACACAAAGTATTGCTGTTTCTTGTGTCTTTGGGACAGTCGCGACAGGAAAAACCAATACATAAAAAAAGTGTGGCCGTTACGAAAAGCTTTTACACCAGGAACTGAAAATGTTTTTTATCCACCTTTAGTGCAAAAAGAAAATATTATTATACCACCTCTGCATATAAAATTAGGATTGATGAAAAACTTCGTAAAAGCACTGAATCGCGAAGGTCAAGTTTTTCAATATTTAAAAACAAATCTAAAGAAAATATAACTAGAAAAAATTCCACGCGGACCAGGCAGCAGACGGGACTCGAACCCGCACCCTTCGCAATCCGGGCGAATGCACTGACCAATTATGCTACCGCGGCCCTCACGGACCGCGTCGAAATTCTTTCTAGCTATTCTTAAGCTGCAAGGCAGCGCATTGGTCAGTGCATTCGCCCGGATTGCGAAGGGTGCGGGTTCGAGTCCCGTCTGCTGCCTGGTCCGCGTGGAATTTTTTCTAGTTATATTTTCTTTAGATTTAAACATCAAGCAGTTACATGCTTTAAAAATAATAAAAATTGTATTTAAAAACAAGTTTACAAAAATGACAGAGGCCAAGTTAAAAGAAGGAATTTTCATAGGACCTCAAATAAAAGAATTAATGAATGACAAAACTTTTGAAAGCACTTTGAATACCAAGGAAAAACAGGCCTGGACATCCATGATAAAAGTTTTTCAAAATTTCTTGGGTAAAAAAATCTGAAGACTATGAAAACCTGGTTAACAATATGATCCAAGCATTGTACGCTCTCGGTTGCAAAATGTCCCTCAAAATACATATTCTCGACTCACATTTGGATTTTTGTCCTGAAAATATGGGAGATGTTAGCGACGAACATGGTGAACGTTTTCACCAGGATATTTCAGGCATGGAACAGCGATACCAGGGTAAATGGAGTCCTGCTATGTTAGCAGACTACTGCTGGACATTGAAGAGAGAGGCTGTAGATATTATTTATAAACGGAAAAGCAATATATTAACTCATTTTTAAATTTTATAATACGTGATTTATGAATAAAATGTTATCTTAAGTCAAAAGATTTTTATTTGATTCCACAAAAAACGCGAGCTATCTCGACCTTAAAACTTACATCAAAATGTATGTTTAGAGGTATTCTTTCGCAATTAGCACAACTCATTTCATGGATTAGCAAAACCTTAAAATTAGTTAACCAGTGAATTAATCCTTTGATTTTTGCAAATAAACAATATAAAACGAGAAAAGATCCTAAGAAAATACGAAATTGATGACTATGTAAAGAATTGGCACCATCTTTCATCAATGATAGCAAGGTAATAAAGTAATAGGAATTTTCATAATTTTTAAGATTGCGACTTTACAAAAGTTCAATATTTATACATTGCTAGAGAAATCGCTCATACAAAATTTTACCATGTCCTTTCCAATATATCTAGGAAAATAGGAAAAGTTCCCGTTAATTTACAATGTCTTAATGATTAGTCATATCTCTACACAACACCGTAGTAAAGTTTGGGGTTCTCGTAAGGTAATCGAAACAGATGCATGTGTTCTTATTTACTGCATCCACATTTTACACTAAAAGACCATGACCTCTTTACCACAATTTTAGAGACAATATGGCATACTTAACGAACTTTCCGTTTAAGGAAACAGTCTTCACTATAAGACCGCAGTGAACTACCTATTGGTGTTACATCGGGAGTCGAGGAGCTCTATAGCGCCAGAGGTTAGCGCGTTCGGCTGCGGTTATTGAAGTTAAGCAACTTTCGTCATTGGATGGGTGACCAAAGGTTTACTATCTCGAGCTCCTCCGTGCTTCGGAAGGCACGTTTAGCCGTTGGTCTCGGCTGCATCTGCAGTTGTTAGCACCCACCAACCCGCTCTCGGCCCGCGTGGTGTGTCATGGCCTGTGCTCTGTGGTCATGGCCCAATCTCCCTAATCGATCCATATGGAGGGCCTGTGCCCCAGTAGTGGGGACATTAATAGGCTGATGATGATTGGTGTTACAAATCTGTCGTTTTCAGTTCCAGAGTTCTAAAGTAAGAACAAGCTGGAACTAGTTAAACCGTGTTTTGTTCACATCGCTCAAATGAGGGTTTTTTTTATATTAACAGTCCAGTTAGGTGGACAAAAAAGTATGTTTGTAATGATTTTTTTTCACTGTTTCATAACCAGAACCGCTTGACCGTATATGGTCTCGAGGTACTTTTTAGGAATATTTTTTTTAATGGAAACCTAAAATGAGTCTCAGATTAAAACAAACCATAGGCGTATATATTCCCAATGATAATATAGTAAAACCAACTTTAACTTGATGCAGAAATGGTGATGCCACATTTATTTAATTTTACATATAACATTTTATCAGAACAAGTCCCATTATTCCACCCAGGTTAACCAACGGTCAGAACAAGTCTCCGGAGTCCACCATTGTTCTTGTTAGATGGACCATGGGTAATAAACGAAATGTTCGCACATCGTGTCGTATTGAGTCCGTGAAAAATATTCGGCGGACATTTTTACACTACCACGGACAAAAGCCCGTCGTCTGCGCAGTTCATTAGGCATGTATGAAAGTACGTTGTGACGTCGAGAGCATTCTACGTGATGTAACATCTGCCATTCTAAATCTATTTTACAATTTATTTAACTGCTATTTTGAACTCCGTTACTATAAGCATCGGTGGTTCAGTGGTAGAATGCTCGCCTGCCACGCGGGCGGCCCGGGTTCGATTCCCGGCCGATGCAATTTTTATTTTTAACTATCCATCCCTAAATTAAAGCCATTTATACTAAGTGTGCAGAGGTAACGTTTGAGTTCATTCTCAATAACCGGGACAAAATGCATCCTTTTATTAGACTAATATCCTATAGCCTCAATAATTATATCAAGTATTGGCGTGAGGACACAAAATATTAATCAATACGCCTCGACGGTGACGGCGACGCGACAAAACATCAAGAGAAGAAGTTCCGAATATACACAAAAATACTCTGTGAATATGATCGACAATACCTAAATATACAAAAAATATAACACTTTCGCTCACTAATTATACCATATTATGTTGCTTTTGCTACCCACCTGAACCTAATACATTCATAATGTTTCTGAACAGTGGCGGCGCTAGACCACATGTGGACGTCGGCGACATCAAGTTTGCGAGGTCAATTTTACTTCGTAGTAAAAAACCGTTAAATTAAGTGAGCCAAATAATAAAATAACGTATGAATTACAAACATAGAAAAATTACAAGAATAGTGTTGCCAGACAGACGATTCTGAATACCTGTAAAGTACTACTCGCTTCTAATACGCACATGTTTGAAAATAATAAAAGTCATTATCATCTGCTTAGCTTTTTCCCCGAATTGTTCGGTTTCGGCTACCTAAGCCAGGCCAGGAGAAATGAAATTAAATAGGTAACTTCTAAAAATTTTTTGCGAGGCGCGAGGCCGTCGGCGGTGGCCGACGTCGCCGACGCATAGCGCCGCCACTGTTTCTGATCTACAGATATCTATCAAAGTTTATACCTATCAAAAGTGCAGCTTCTCCGGTTTTGGAAAAGCTTCTACAAAGTAAAAGAATAAGCCTAAAAACAAGAATAAGTAATATTAACGTGTTTGCCACTGATAATTTTTAGATGACATCTTTTGTGTTGGGCCTGGGTAAAATTTCTATGGGCCGTGACCCGTCTCCTTGAGATAGAACCACATGGAGGGTTATGTTATGATATGACTCGTTCACCTATATTCTTATGACCACTAGTGGTGAGTTGGGGACATCAATGGACCAATCAAATGATGATGACAAACATTTCTATTTCGAGCTAAGCTTTTTATTTACAAAGCATACGGTCTGATTGTGTTATGACTCCGTATCTTCAGGATAGTCGCTGGGTATAATAAAAAAAACTTTTGATTTGATCATTGTTAACTCACAGAAATTCGCCATATTTTCCCGGGAAATATAATTTGCATATTCCCATGGACCTGGAAAATATTCCTTAAAAGATTGCCTGTAAATTTCCAATGATCCCGGGAACGGCACATCACTAGCATTGACTCTAAAATCGAGTGACCGGACCATCAGTCGGAGAAAAAAAAACCTTTGTCCATTATATTTGAGAGTGAAATATTGAACAAACTTCAGGAAAGCAAAACTGTAATAATATTACCTACGTGGTGTTCTGATGTGATACTGAAAATGTCTCAACATTAATGCATTCACAATCAACTTACAATAATTTCTACATAATTGTATTCAAGCAAATAATGCAACTATCCATAAATAAGATTGAAGTCGATGAAGTTTTCAGAAAACTGGTAAGAAAAAAATAATCTGTTACCCACTTAGAGGATTTAAGAAGAATAATAATAATAATCCCAGCTCTCATGGATTTGTAAAAACCAGCCTACTGCAAGTCGCACTCGCGCACAAAGGGTTCCGTACCGTAGACACTAGGTAAATTATAATATCGAGCAAAAAATCCAGTCAAGTGCGATTCGGACTCGCACACGAAGAGTACCTTACAAAAAAATGCAAAAAATCACGTCTTGTATGGGAGTCCCTCTTAAATATTTTTGAAGTAAAACTCTTTAGGCACGCTTGACTTGGGGAGTATACTGGCGAATGTGTGACGATTTATGCGTTACGCGCGTAACGCGTAACCGGTGACTCATCGGTAAACAATGACCAATACCCGTCACAAAATACATGAATACTTCATGAATTAAGATACTAATGCTTAGTGGGTGATAACGGACCCAGCGCGGAATGGTGGGTGATGATGGACCCAGTGCGGATTGGTGGATGATAACGGAACCAGCGCGAATTGGTGGGTGATAACGGACCCAACGCAGATTGGTGGGTGATAACGGACCCAGTGCGGATTGGTGGGTGGTAACGGACCCAGCGCAGATTGGTGGGTGATAACGGACCCAGTGTGGATTGGTGGGGATAACGGATCCAGCGCGGATTGGTGGGTGATAACGGACCCAGCGCGGATTGGCGTTTTTTTTTTCTATCAACAATTTTTCAGGTTAAGTTTATGATTTTCAGATCATTGGTGTGGTCATAAGCACACTCGCTTTTTTTTAATTCAATTATTTATTTTTATTAAGTAAAGGACATGGCTAAGAAACTGCCCTTTATATTAGCCCGAAACATTAAAAAAATTGTTTATCAATTATTACGTGTTTATTATTCTCATAAAACTTTCGTGAAATAATCAAATATTTATAAGTTTAAAAATTGACTTTATGTCAGTTCCAAAAGGAAAATATTCCGTTTTAAATAAATAAATGAACAATTAATCTACAGAAAAATTATTTATGTAACTATGTCGAAATAAACAATATTGATTTGATCTCCTGAGAACCTAAGACAACAACAAATTATTTGTATTTATATTTGCTTTAAAGCAAGAGAAATGACATAAAATATTCTAAGAAAATGCGAAATTGATGGCTCTGTAAATAATTGGCAATATCTTTTATCAAATGTAGCAAGGTTATGATGTAGTAGGTGTATTGTAACTTTATCAGAAGTTCCTGAGCCCTTTTTCATAGAAATTATAAACTTTCGGCCATTCAGCATTAAATAGCAACAAAAGCACATCAATTCAAAAAGAATCAATAATCTGTAAAATTTTCAACTGTCTAGCTTCATGAGATACAGCCTGGTGACAGACGACAGTGGGGTCTTAGTAGTAAGATCCCGTTTTTATTTTACCCTTTGGGTAAGGAACCTTAAAAAATGACAAAATATAAGTAAAAAGACAAGTCTGTTGTATTAGGAAATATACCTCCTTAAATATTTGTTTTACTTAAGTTTTTTATTTCATTAAGGTGGATATACAACTTAATATTCTGTGAATATTTCAAGCGTCTACCTGTTTTCATTATTAGTAACCAACAAAAAAAGGTAAATTTAAAAAATCAAAAAACCCGACTGCTTAAATATTACTTTAAATAAAAACTGAAAGGAAAACAACAAGTCCAGTAGTCTATAATTCTGTTAAGTAAGGAACAAAGCTACTTTAACAGTCGGGACCCATTAGATATCCAAGATTGGTTTTTTTTTTCAATACATACATATATAGACTGTTAAACACTACCCTGTCTGCGCATCGCGCTTCGCGCTCTTGCATTGCGCAGTCCGGTAAAAACCGCAATACAATCACGTTTGTGGCACGGGAGCCCTTTTTAAATATTAACTTTGTTCTGTTTGTAATATTTGTTGGTGGGTTAAGTACATCATCTATGAATTTTTCAACTGTCTAACTAACACGGTTCATGATACAGCCTGGTGACAGACAGTCAGACAGACGGACCGTGGAGTCTTAATAATAGGTTCCCGTTTTTACTCTTTGGGTATGATGAAGCGCTAATAAAGTTGTCTTTCTTGCAATATTAATATTTGATGTTAAAAAAACACGTTTTGTCATTCTTATCGATTGAGTAAGGTAATCGTCGCATCTCGCAACGTCTGCCTTTCTAAAGTGTAGTAATTAAAATATATATAATCTTTATTTGGAAATTTTCAACGTAAGCATCGGTGGTTCAGTGGTAGAATGCTCGCCTGCCACGCGGGCGGCCCGGGTTCGATTCCCGGCCGATGCAAGTATCCTTTTTTAACCGACTTAAAAAGGAGGAGGACCTCAATTCTTATACATGTATATATGTATAAGTATATGTATTCTATCCGGTTACCCTAGCATCCCATAACACAAGCCTCAATGCTTACTATGGGGCTAGGCTAATTGGTGTGAGTGTGGAAATCATTTACTTATTTATTTTATTTAATGTGGTTTATTGTCTATAAAATTTTAATACACTTTGAATTTGACTATAACACCTTGATAACATTGAAGATTTCTGTTGTTTTATTAAACAATGCGGTCCTGCTGTTTATTTAACTGAATGAGAGAAGGTCCAAACGTGAAGATGCAGCAATTTTCCAACTATCCTTATATTTATATTTTTTATTTTTTATGTTGCTGGGTTAGTTACATATTTTTTAAGGCAAGAGGCAAATAAAGAAATTCAGTAGGTATACGACCACAAAAGTTAATGCAAAACTAATGAATATAATAATAAAAGAGCCTTGCATCGGCCGGGAATCGAACCCGGGCCGCCCGCGTGGCAGGCGAGCATTCTACCACTGAACCACCGATGCTTGTATGAATAGTTTAAAATAGCTATAATATAGCGAATAATGCGCCTTTTAGAAAAGCAGACGTCACTCGAAGTTCATTTAATTAAAAAAGTTATCTAAGCACTTTTTGTCGGGATCGGGAAGCGTCACTTTAGCAGTTTTGTTTTTCTTGTTAAAAATTGTGTTGTGGCGGATGTTAGTGTCTAATTATGGTGGATTATTAACCACTAAGTGTTCGGGAACATGCACAAGTGTTGGCAAGTGAAACAAAATAGCGGAAAGTGTCTATCGACGTTCCCTCAAGAAGTCCACGGGGAGGTTCAAAAAGGATTATTGTTACTGGGTTAAAAACTGTTCTTTATCCTTTTCCGGGACTCAAACTAACTCTGTACCTATTTTTTATAGAAATCAACTTAGACATTTAAGCGTGAAAATATAACAGACAAACAGACACACCTTCGTATCTTTATCTAGTACAAAACAAAGTCTCTTCCGCTGACTGTACGCTTAGATCTTTTAAAGTGCACAACGGATTCAATACTGTTTTTTCAAAAAAGGATAGAGTGATTCAGAGGAAGGTTTACATTTATAATATATTGCATCGCCATCACCATTAGTGTCCCCACTGCTGGGGCATAGGCCTTCCCAATGGATGGAATAGGGAGATTGGGCCATGAACCATCACGGGAGCCCAATGCGGATCGGTGGGTGCTAACGACCGCAGATGCAGCCGGGACTAACTGCTCAACGTGCCTTCCGAAGCGCGGAGGAGCTCGAAATAGTATTTTTTCGGTAGCCCATCCAATGACCGACCACTACGAAAGTTGCTTAGCTTTTAAGGTCGCAGCTGAACGCGCTAACCACTTGTGCCATCGAGCTCTTCCTGCTCGTCAAAATTTCATCCCCATCTTAATGTGTGGCTTTCCACAACCGTATGATTTTGTCGTTTTTTTTGCCACGTACGACAAAACTGTGGAATACCCATATTGTCGCCAGCAGTGGTCCGTAAAGGAAATATACGATATGAAAACCTTCAAAAAAGAGCGTAATCCATCCTTAAAGGCCGGCATCGCCTTTGTGATACTCCTGGTGTTGCAGTTATCTATGAGTGACGGTGATCGCTTACCATCGGGTGAGTTGCTTGCTCGTATGCTCCATATAAAATAAGAAACCTGGCCAAGCAGGAGTCTGGCCTCGCTCTATTAAAGTTCCGTACAAGAAACCGCGAAAGGAAAATATAGTTTGTTCGTTATTCCTTAAATTTCTAAATGAAATTCCCCACAGTATTCAAGAATTGTATGTGAAAGATAATTGTAAACATAAACTTAAGAAATATTTGTTATAGCGAATCGCTGTAGACAGTTAAACCCATGTTTAAGGGTTTTAGATACAGCCATTGTATATTAAAATGTAATTAATTTGATTGAATAAATAAATAAAAAATAAAAGTTTAATATGCATCGGCTTTGTCAGTATTTGTAGTTACATTATTTGTAAATGGGACATCAACATTACCAAAATTTACCTATCGATTTTGCGATAAACCCCGTTACAAAAACGGTCTATAAATTACAACTTAGACGCCCCATTTCTTCTTATTAGAAATAAAATAAATTAAATTTTATCTACTTAACCAGCAAACATTCGTCACATGCTGGGGTAAAAGAAAAAAAAAACTGTTTTTCATCATGGGCTAATGGATTAAAAAAATATTTTAATGAATTTTTAACTAAATATTCAATTTTGCATAAAATACTAAAATTTCAGCTCTGTAACTCATTCCGTGTATATATCGACCTGTGACATACGGAAAGACGTACAGATAGACGACAGAGTGTCAGCAATAGGATTACGTTTGAACTTTTGTTTTTCGGTACCCTGAGCCCTGGATACTAAATTTGATTCCCCAAGCATTATTTCAATTTCAGATGACAAGATTATTAAAGTAAAGTAACAATCTTAGCTCCGCTCCTAAATGAAAACTAAATAAAGTTAATTTGATATTGTTGTGTTTTTATTTACAAATATTTACGCATAAACAGATACATAAGTATATTTTGAAGAATTATCGAAGGAAAAGATACGACATTGTTTTTAATAATAACAGTTGGCTAACAAAGTATTTCGTCACGTTCGGCCAAAATGGTGTTTCTTATATTAACCCTCTGTGGGAAGAAATTACATTGAGATCCTACAAAGTAAAAGTTGACCGATTCCGACGGCAAAATGAATACAAAACTATGTATTGTAATATAATTTACTAAAATAACGTAAATGTTACATTTTTGACTCACATTTTGGTCACTGAGAGGAATATACTAGGCTGTATGCTGTATTTGTTTAGTAAAAAAAGTAGTTATGCATCGGCCGGGAATCGAACCCGGGCCGCCCGCGTGGCAGGCGAGCATTCTACCACTGAACCACCGATGCTTGTTACAATGAGTCTAAAATAGTAATAATAACGTGATTTAGAAAGTATTTCTCGCTCAATGTGGAGAACGTCTGCCTTTACACTATCACTTGTACTGACGTCAACAAGTGAATGTTAGCATGCGCAGACGAAGGAGTTTTGTCTGCGGAGGACAAAAGTCCTTGAATTCCCTGTCCCTGAAGAAACTATTATTATTTTTGAAAAGTAAAAAAAAATTAACGGCCATAAAAAATTTTGATTTTTGGCCGATTTTTGTTGGCCGGACTCGCACGCACACGATGTGTGCACATTTGCTTTTTTTTTATAGCTAGTAAGGCAAATGACTCTACCCCACCTGATGTTAAGTGTAAAGAAGATAGCTGGTACAGCAGTTAAAAACTGCTACACCGACCATCCTCACCTTGCCGGCCTGCAAAAATGCTTCTTCACATCTCTCTTAAAGGACCCCAGATTATAGGAAGGAGGGAACACGTGCGCGGGTAAGGAATTCCACTTACAATTAGTACGACAAAGAAATGAGTCACCAAATTTCTTTTTTCGTGTAGGAATATTGGCCACAGTAAGTCGGTGGTAACGTAGGCCAGCGCGCGTGGTCCTCTGAACAAAAGGTGATGGAGGGATAAGGGAGAATAACTCCTTAGAACACTCGCCGTGGTATAGTCGGTAGAATGCGTTTAATAATGCCACATCGCGGCGTAATTGTAGATACTCGAGTTTCTTAGTTACCTCTTTATCGCCATGATGCGGGCCTCAGCAACCTATACAAGGCATCGAGTAATTACTTAGCGGAGCCATCCCACAGCTGCGAGCAATATTCCTTGTCAATACTTTTGTCCTGTCTGGTCCCTCAGTGTCCTCGGTTGTTCGTGGGACCTTTTATTACCGATTAGACTGACGTCCCAACAATATTCCTGTTGCTGGCATAAACTTAATATCTGATTTCGCGGGGACCTGAAACCCATACTCACCAATAGAAGGACAACTCCACCAAAAGGTATTGATATTTTATTGTGGTCTGTGAAGGTTGCTTATGATTTGAGCTGAAATTCGTCAGTGCCCTAGCTCTCTTTTAAGTATGTATAGGAAGTTCTGGAGGTCCGATATAGGCTTTAGCCTACGCACTCTTTGTTGCTTTTTTAGATAAGATACTTAGCAATTTTGTGTGACAAAATAATATTTATTTTTATTTACGAGTAATACAGGACATTATTATATCTCTAACATTGATTCGGTTTTCGGAGCTCGAACCGGTGTGAAATTTATATTGTTATATGATCCAATATTAGGATGAATCCTTTTATATGTACAATATCGTTAGAAAGGACAAAGGAGCTTTGTGAACACGTTTCTTTTATGTTATGTCCTCACTTTATAAACTGCGTTAAAATAAGCGTTTTTATGGCGAGAGGAAACCGTGTTTATTTTTGAAATAATTCAATTTAGACATTAGAGCATGTTTTAAGATGAATACCTACTTAATAATAGAATATTGGTTCATTTGAATTGCACATTTAACTGGTCAAAATGGTCGCTTATTTTGCCCGTAATTAGACCTTTTTAGTTCTTCAGTCATATTTGACAGAAGAACTAAAAAGGTAATTACTAACTAATGTTAATGTAATGATTGTAGGATTATATATGATATATGAGGATTATAGGATTATATGGTATGATAACTTTTAATTGAAATGTCGTGAAGTTGTATACAATTTTGATTTAAAACAGAAACATCAGTTTGATGAATGACCAAAAACAATTTCCTAATATATGGACAACTTTCGTAAAAAAAAAATATGCATGCTCCAGGAAAATTATTAGCGCTGAGAAAACTTTTTGAGGATCGTTCGACCGTTCAGTTTTTCTTTGACATAATCTTGAACAACCGGGACGGCTTCTCGATTTGATCTTCTGAAGTTGAGGACTACCTAAACAGTAAATTGTGAGTAATCCCATAATTATTAGAGATTATTTCTCTGTCAATCGTAATGTAGGTATCACGACCATTTATTCGGTTAAACAAGGTGATAAATTTCAACCCTCTTTGAAACAGTATTCTCGAGAAGAATAATTGAAAAGCTTTGATTTTTATCTCAATCTTAAGGGCCTACAAAGAAGGATTGTTAAACAGCTATAATTCTTAAATTAATTTAATATCCGCACGAATAGCTTTATTTAATGATTTCAAATAAAAATCAACCTTGTTATTCAGTTGAACGAAACAGTAGGCAGTACTGCATAAGTTGACTTTTGATTTTAGCTTTCGATTTATTGGCATTTTTAACTTTAACATCTAAGAGCGATGTAAAGCTTATGAAATCATCAAGTAGGACAAAATACGATGAAATTCACAATAGGTACTTCGAGTGACAATTTTAAGGTTACGCCTTTACAAGAAATAAAATATCCATTAATTAACTATTAATTAAAAAAAATGTTGGACTTCGTGTTTAAGTTATTTCTGAAGAGCATCATAGTTATTACCAATCCCATATGTGACATCGATGCTATTATAGTGTGATACGTTTCTGAAGGCTTGTCAACTTTGAAAATGAAGCGTTACGTTCCCGTAACGCCTATTCCATTCCATTTTTTGATCGTCATGAAGAACCCGTCAGCCATTGATTAGGTGTTTTACAATTTCTCATTTTTTATAGCTTGAAACATGAAACGCATAAAATAATGTCATGAATTTTCAAGTAGTACCGATTTTATAACTTTTTTAGTCCTGACGAGGTAATAAATGCATTATTGACCGCAGATGTGGTAAAGAGTGAAACGTGTATTTTATGTGTTCACTCGGGACGAAATATAAATCATCGTATATTAGGCTGTATTGTCATAAAATTATAATTATTACCAGATGCAGTCTTTCCGAACTAATTTGTGTAAGGACGCTTGTACCTTATGGTTCGACGATTCTTTTTTACGGATCTGATGCCCAAGTACGAATTTTTGAGAGCTGGGTGACGTAGCGTCATCGTCAAATTTTGTATGTAAAAAGCTAAATAGTTATTACGTCCGAAAGGGGCTGCCTTGTTGCTTAGTTTTCATAGACACTTTGACGATGTGATACGCTACGGAGCTATCAAAAAACGTGCTTGGGAATCTGTAGTTAACAAGTTTGGCCATGTTTATTTAAGACTTGCGGCCCGGACGATTTCTTTTGTATTGAGATTAAAATTAAAATAAAAATTATATTTCTATCTTACTCAACGAGATGTAGACGAAGTGTATAGTCAATTAATTTTGATGTATTTATTTGTTGAATTTTGATTTTATTGTAATATAAGTAATTTGTATTTAATCCATAATTTTAATTAATGTGACCTGCTGATGCGTTGGAGCTATTTCTGTAAATAATGTTTCTTGAATAAATAAAATAGACAACGATGTGTCCCATGCTGGGGGGAAAAAAGAAAAGAAAATAGTTTCATTGTATTTTTACTGTTCGTTCTGTAACTCATTCCGTTAACGATCTAGAGAGCCGTACGTGACATTCAGATAGTCATTGAGACGACAGAGTGACAGCAATATAGACACTTATCCCGACGAGCTACAAACTAGAAACGAGTTGGCGAGCAGAAAACGAGTACGTGAATACAACGGGCGACTGTTGGATGTTATTGACATATACTTATTGTAAAAGGCAAAATTGCCTTTTTGTACAATAAGTATATGTCAATGCATTGTATGTAATTGTATGTAACAGGTATTGTCGAGTGTTTTTTTGTGCTGTTATAAGCATAAGGTTGGTGTTGTATACTGAAACGGGAAGGCGAAAAACGGGACATTTCGTCCCTATACGCACCCTGAGCGGGACATGTTACTAGGGTTCCAGAAACAGCATATCTCCCTATACAGAACACTAGCATATTTACATTTTAGTTAGTTCGCAATGCATGGGCGACGGTGAACACTTAACATCAGGTGGCCCGTCCGCTCGTCTGACTTCGAAGGCAATAAAAAAATCATTATTTCACCTTTAGATAACAAGATTGTAGTAGTAGTACAAAAGTAACAATCTTAGCCCCGCTCCTCAATGAAAAATAAATAAAATTCATTAAATACTGTTGTGTTTTCATTAAAAAGTATTTACACATAAAGACACATATATCTTCAATGATTACCGAAGGAAAAAAAAGGAAAAAAGGCTGTTCTATAACAAAGTATGCATTTCGTCACGTTCAGCCAAAATGGTGTCCCTAATAAACCCTCGGTGGGAAAAAATTACATTGCGATGCAAAATAGAAGTTCACCGATTCCGACGGCAAAATGAATACAAAACAATGTACTGTAATATAATTTTGTTAAAACAACGCAAATGTTATATTTCAGACACCTATTTTGGTCGTTGAGGGAAACATTGAAAAAGAGGTAGGGCATAGGATTTTCCACTCGAATTGGAGCTCCTGTCTGTGGCAGCAAGTAGTAACCTGTACCTGGGTCAAAGGGCAATGATGTAGCAGATTGTCTGACCAGGAGAGGGTCGGACACTGTGGTATTTGGCCCAGAACCAAACGTACCGATCCCATACCGGCTGCTGCGAAGCTGGATTAGAGAACGGTACCTGCGACTACACAACGAGTACTGGGCTGGACTTGCAGACTGCTGGCTCGCCAGAGAGGCCATACCTAAGGTAGACCCACGGCTAGCATGTAAGTTTTGCAAGCTACCAAGACATGCTTTGAAACAAATAGTGAGCATTCTCACAGGACACGGACACTTTAATAAACATCTGTTTAAAATAGGTGTCTCGGACAGTCCTCTGTGCAGAGCCTGCATGGAGGAAGAGGAGACGAGCACTCACGTCCTGCTGTAGTGCAGAGGCGTGACCAGACACCGAACGACACACCTGGGCAGCCCGCAGACGCTACTAGAGGCCTGCGGAGACATCAAGAGACTGCTGAGCTTCTTGGGGGAGTTGGGATGGCACGACTAAGACCATCCTCTCACACAAAATAGGCACCTGGTGTCGAGTTGCGGAAAACACCCACCGTTAAGTAGAAGAAGAAGTAACCTGTACCTTACAGAAGATTACAGTTAAATAACATTACCTTTTGTTGTTGTTGTGTTTCTGTCGGTAAAAAAGTAAGGTTCTAGGGCTCCACGGGGTAGGGGATTAAGTCAGGGTAGGCAACTGTGCAAGTAATATTTTTTGTAACAGAAGCGTTTATAGGTTGTGGTAGCCGCTTGCCATCAGGCGGGTCATAATCTTGTTTAACACTCTTTTAACATAAAAAACGACGGGTTTGTACTCCGGGAGTTCCGGCAGAAGTGAAAACTTGAATATTAACGTTGTGCATTTTTGATATTTTGGAATGGTTAGGGAATAATTTTGCACGAATTGCTTTAATTATCAGTATAAAAGTACTATCATGTATGTGGTAGAATACAATATTTATTTATTGCGCTATCGTACACAAACCTGACAATTTATATTACATTAAAAAGTTTATCTCTCAAAATCAACTTACATGAATCACGTTTAAGCGCACTTAGCGACCGACATCTATTGTTAAGACATCAACTTACATAAATCACATTTAAGCGCACCTAGCGACATCTATTGTAAAAAAATGCATGTTTTAATAAAGCTGCCACGTGGACGTCCTAGATAGAGACTTATTATTATAATACGGTAAAATAAAATATTACTATGTTTTGTCCAATATATTGAAAGTCAACAACCTTTACAACTTTATTGTGTGTCATGAGTTTATATTTTTTTACCCATACAAAAAAAAGTGTACAACGCCGCTAAAGAAGTTTTCACTTCAAAAATACTTCGCTGTGTTTAGTAAAAAAGCATTCTTGCATCGGCCGGGAATCGAACCCGGGCCGCCCGCGTGGCAGGCGAGCATTCTACCACTGAACCACCGATGCTTATTTATTAAATTTTAAAATAGTGATAATAACGTAATTTAGAAAGTATTTCTTGTATCAATGTGGAGAACGTCTACTTTTACACAATCACTTGTACTGACGACAACAAGTGATTGTTAGCATCCTCTTAGAACTGACCGACTGAGCTTTTGCTACCATACCATTTAGGTATTGTAAAATTAAATTTTAAGTTGATATAACATATATTATATTGGTATGAACGCACTAATAATTTTATGAACTTCACTTTGAATGACAAAAGCTTTAGTTGGCGTCTCTAAATAAGGTTTGAAAATTAATACGACTAGCAGCCTTAAAAAGTGCTTATAATTTTGATAGAAAAGCAGGCATCATCATCAACTACGCTTTTCATAACATAAACCACATTACTAGAAGCACTTTTACAAAATTGCGCCGCTGCCGTACTGATCGGCGAGTAGGTAGATTTGCACTAGTATATATTGCATTTTACGGGTGGTGTTTCGAGTCTTTTAAAATATTTATTAATGAACTAATTATATATATATATATATATATATATATTTCAGTAGTTCAATTATGGTAGATTAGTTTTATGAAAGTTATTGATAGTAATTCTATTTAATTCAATATCAAACTACGAAGTAAACCTGCACTATTTTTCGGGAAAACTCACGGAGGTTTAATGTTTGTTTTATTAATTAAAGAGATGAAAAATCAAAATTCTAATACATTATGTTACAACAAAAACATATTTCTGATGTCGTAGTAATTAATTTGATCTAATTTATCGAACATTATTGAGAGATTGCGGCGTTTGAAGTTGTGCATATTACCGATTTTTTCCGTAAACTAGCTGCAGTAGAACGATCAGTACAAAAAAATAAAACTAGTTTTTACGGGTTAATGCACGAAACTTTATTTA
The DNA here is from genome assembly GCA_902850365.2 of Chilo suppressalis. Lineage (NCBI taxonomy): Eukaryota > Metazoa > Arthropoda > Insecta > Lepidoptera > Crambidae > Chilo > Chilo suppressalis. The sequence continues at coordinate 4,868,516 of OU963906.1, read as the reverse complement.
TTTATTGACGTTTCGCAGCCTTTTCAGGTCTGCATCGTCAGAATAATGATTTTTTATTTAAAATTGTCGAGCTACCTTCGAAAGACTTATATTGAGCGTTCGGTTATTCCATTGGAAGATTTTTAAAATTTTATTGTCTATGTATGAATTTATTATTTAATTTACTTAATAAAGTATTTTATTTAAAATTCTTGTTTGTAATTTTGAGTTTATTTATTTGACCCTAACTACCGTAACTACCACCGGTTCCAAAATTGGGAGACCTTCCTGAGAAGAACCGGCGAAACATACTCAAGAGAGGCTTTCTATCTCCTTCTTATGTTAAATTATGCAAACAAAAAGAACTAATAGTATCTGATGGTCTTGCAGTGTGTGCTCGGGGTTGGGATTTTATCTCCTGTATAATAGGTTCCCAAGCTGGTGGTATATACCAACCATCTTCCCTATTGAAATTTGGATATTTTTTAATCTCAATAGCCTCGCGCATCATTCGAGGAACGAACCGCCGCTCAGCTGCAAGGATCTGTGGTCTATCAAATCTAATGTAGTGGTTTGGTCCCCCTAATGCATGTTCATGCACCAAACCACTACATTAGATTTGATAGATTAAATATTAAAAATCTTCCAATGAAATAACCGAACGCTCAATATAAGTCTTTCGAAGGTAGCTCGACAATTTTAAATAAAAAATCATTATTCTGACAATGCAGACCTGAAAAGGCTGCGAAACGTCAATAAATAAATAAAGTTTCGTGCATTAACCCGTAAAAACTAGTTTTATTTAATGAGTGATGTGCGTGAAAACCTAAGTACAAAAAAAGGTAAAAAATAGTATTTGCAAATATTCTACATTAAATTACAATAGGAAGAATAAATCTACTGTTTACTTCTATTGGAAATAGTCAAAATCTTTTCTAAGGGAGTAAACAAGGCGCTCAAAAATTACGATTTTTTGCAAAAAATGTGAAAGGGCTCTTAAAACAAAACATATTACCATCTCTCCCACAGAAATAAATAAAGATTTGTTTCTGAGAATCCTTCCTCTCCTTTTGACATTTATACCACGAAATCGCTGAAGCGGGTGATTCGACTGTCGTCCCAACAATATTGTTATTGCTGGCATAAACCCGATAGTTGATTCCGCGGGGAACTGAAACCATACTCACCAACAGAAGCATAAGTGCACCAAAAGTTATTGTTATTTTACTGTGGTCTGTGAAGGTTTCTTCCCAAATGGGCGCTCTGATTTGAGCGTAAAGGACATTGGGCAAAAATTTATGGACGCTGCACCCATGCCGCGCTAGATAGGCTGGGCAGGGAGCGCACAATCACAACGAAGTAAGACGAGTCGGCTCTTTGCAACTGCAAGTCCTTCAACCCCCGTAAACCGTTTTGAGGTGTCTCAGTAAGTGCAAGCGCAGGATGGTCGGCAGGCTTTGTCGTATATCTGTTTGTATAGTATAATATGCAATATTATTATTTATACTAATAATATAAAATGAAGGTACTATAAAATGAATTTATTTAACTACTTAAATATGCCCATGTGTCATATCTTTTGACTACCGGGATATTTTTTTACATAATAAAAATCTAGTTTTTCATGGATCTATCGATTCACACTAATTACATTGTTGGCGGAGCTGTGTGTGTTTTGCCCATTGTCCTTTCTCAGTCTCTCTTTTAAGTATGTTAAGGAAGCTCTGAAGGCCAATATAGGATTTAGCCTACTCACTATTTGTTGCTTCTTACAAGATACCTTACAATTTTGTGTGACAAAATAAAATCTTTATTAACACGCTTTTATTAGTTTCACCAGTATGTTTGTTTGTATGTAACTGACTCGTTTGGACTCGATTTATAACAACTTTAAGCGATCAGATTTACTTTAAACTTGGCAAATATATGACAATACGATATTATGGTACCACCGAGCTGATCTGATGCTGGGACTGGAAGGTGGCTGATGGAACATTGGAGTGCCTACTAGTAAACATATCGAAGTTCGGCTCATTACAATTTGTCTTAACACATTCTGTTCATTTCTCCTGATGACGAGGACCTGATGATGGACTGGAAGGTGGCTGATTAAACCTGGACTGCCTACTAGTAAACATATCGAGTTTGGGCTCATTACATTCGTCTTAATGTATTCTGTTTATTTCACGTTAAAGGGGGGTAATAAAAAGTCTTGCAATAGTGAAGCCTTATCAGAAATGGAGAGGATACGTATTCAGTCCCAATAAACTCGTTCTATGTTTTGTAATTAACTAAAAAGAAAAAATAAATAATAGTTTAAAAACTAAAAACACGCTTTTACTTACTGCACTAAAAAGTCAAAAATTAACAAAATATACTCTCTGTTCACTTCATTAGAGCTTTAGAGTAAGCCATGTTTATAGTTGTATATATATATATATACTGAAAAAAGCATGGGGCGCTTCATTATTAATTTTTAAACTGAATTGTTGAGCATTACGCATCACGTAATATACAGTAGGGAACACGAAAACGTACGGGCCATAATTCCTAGATGCACCATCAGGTGATAGTAAGAATTTCGAAATTGCAATGTCAACCCGATGCATTTGGATGCATTTGCCTCAGAATGCAGTTGAATTTTTTCACCACAAACGATGGTCGCTAGCCTCCTGGCATGCTTCTAGATAAGGTCTAGGCATGAATCTCTACAAAAGACTCTCAGGTGTTTCAGAAAGGTAAGAAGATAAACGCGGCAGAGCTAACGAGCCCGTTGGCGCGCAACCTAGTAACGTAACGTCGACCTTAAGGCTAGCGTCAGCGTCTAAATAACAATCTACCGTACCTGAGCAAGGCTTACCTGCGCTCAGACGGTCAGACCTCTGCTAAAAATATTACTTCATCTTAAAACCTTTGTGACCTCTACTCAGCTCATAAGACGTTTTCCTTGTATGCGTATGTGTGCGTGTGTTCATGTGTCGCATACGTACACGAGTGTGACGTCGGTCAAGATGAGCGAACATGGGGTGAACAATCTACCGTACCTGAGCCAGGCTTACCTGCGCTCAGACGGTCAGACCTCTGCTAAAAATATTACTTCATCTTAAAACCTTTGTGAACTCTACTCAGCTCATAAGTCGTTTTCCTTGTATGCGTATGTGTGCGTGTGTTCATGTGTCGCATATACGTACACGAGTGTGACGTCGGTCTTACGCGATCTCCGTATGCTGTAATGTGCAGCGATGCCCGAGACGCACCAACAGAGGCGGCCCATTGCGAGGCTCCGGGCAGCAGGTCTTTGCGAGGCCCGTGTCCTTCGTGAAAAGTATGTGATGCGAAAGTAGGTCTGGTTGTTTGGTTTAGGTATTTGTCATGTTTAAGGAAAGATGCTTAAATTATACAAATAAATCAAATTTGAATTTGAAAATATTTTACATTGAAAGATTCACAAAATTAACAAATACAGAGATGATAAATTTTAAAATTGATGTTTGCGGCTTTTCCTAAGACTAAAATCTTTAATTAAAGCACAATAATCTAACGAATACGCTACGTCATTTTCGATTGAAAGAATAGCGAGGGCTGAAAGCCGATCTTGTGTCATTGAAAAAATAGTATTTTTTTTTATATTTTTAAAATTGGCTTGGGTTGTTGCGCGAGGCCCCTGTAGGAGCGAGGCCCCGGGCGATTGCCCTTTTCGCCACCCCCTAAGACCGCCACTGCGCACCAATGTTATGTGAAGGATAAACATTATGCAACGTCTGTCGGCCGGGTCACCGTCCTGTTCGGACGGCGAGAATAAGGCAGCAAGTGACACGTTGGTGAAAACCTCTGTCACGTCTCTTATTCTGTGACCATGGCAACCGAACACGTTATCTCGGGATTTACAATAACTACCAGGGCTAATTGGTACGTGAATTCCAGTGTAATTATTACCTCTTAGCTGGATAACGTAATTGTAACAGTCCTAGCTGTTACCACATGAGGATAACGGTAACGAAACAGTATGTATCGCCATTTATTAATGTTACTGCTTTACCACAATTATGTCATTGGGAATTCAAGGGAGTTTACGCCAGTGTGCGCCATTTGTGGTTGATTAATAAGGATCGTCACATCCACGTTGTTATGCGCAGCTCCGAAACCCATCATGGCAGAACTTTCAGGCTGTATTATAAAAAGTTGAACAATCCGTTGCTAGCTGAACTTTTTGTATGTTGCGGACGTGGTCTCTGATGGGCTCAAGCCGCCGTTGATACGCCTGAGCAGAAATACGTGGTTTTTTCTTCAAAGATAGCACAGTCGCCGCACCTCGTTCCATTGCGTTACCGAGATCTCGATGCAGCCTCGGATAGTCACGTGCGGCACGGTCTTATCGGTAGCTCAATGGTGCGGCCGAGTAGACACGGAGCACCTGATAGGCGTGCAAGTTTCTGCTTGTACGGAGTTTGAAAAAGTTAGCATGTCAAAACTTTGTACTCTGCAAACGTATTGGCCACCTTAGGCACAAATTCTACTCCAGTTTGCAAACAAACAACATGTCGTTATTAATTTAATTATGGCGTAAAAATGTATGATTCGCGTTGACCGCGGAATTTACAAAAATAGTTATTGCGCATTCCAATAATAATTACACCATTATTTCTAACAGATGACGCAAAAATATATTATCCGATCGCAATTTCCCCATTATTGATTAAATTTATTTCAGGATTATTCTCTTTTTATTTTTCCTCAAATTGCGTCATGAGTTTATCCAACTGCAGTGCCTAACTTACGGCAACTCGTATCAGCGGGCCACTATACGCCCTTAGGTCCCTCCTGATTTTTATAAGCTCATCGACAGCCGCTCCGTAAACACGTCCTTCCAGAGCAACACCGTGACCCCCGCCGATATCAACGTCGACTTTCTATGTAAGTATCCAGTATTTATTTTAATTACTTTATGCATTTTTATGTACTCCTTCGCATTCCTTTCAGGGAAGGCGGACCTTTTTAACGTCTGACTTTAATATTTTTTTCTTTTTCATTTACAGTTACGCCATCGTGGATCCAAAAGCTCTCCAGAATGAACAGTTTGCTGGTCTTGATGACTTTGGTCCTGATTGCGGACGCGAGGCCAGAACCTATGCCGGTGTTGCCCTGTCGCCCGCAAGACGTGAGTATATCATTTCTACAAACTGATATCACATCCAAGTTTCTTTATAGTGTTGCAACTTCTGAGCAAAGAGTTTAGCGCGTGACCCAACCCTCCGGAACGTTTTGTAAAAGCTTCAACGAAATTAATGTCAATTTTTCAATTTACAGTTCACCGATCCCACGTGCTTATATGTGATATTTGCTAGCGTTTATTATACATTTGTATGTGTTATCTATATACACATATATATATATATATATATATATATATAGATGTAAGCATGTATATCTCTCTCTGTCTACTATATCTCTCGTTGTTTGTAAAATTTGTTAACATACCAATAAACATGTGTTCAAGAAACTTTGTTTCATTGTTACGCCTCCAGCCTTATAACTTACCAACATGTACTCTCACGACATAGGAAACGCACCTGCATAAGAATTGCATTGTTAACGCACCGCTAGTGCTTATGTTATCTTTACAGTCATAAATAAAGACAGGGTTATCCCAACCATTACGAATACAGGATGCGACATTGGCTGATGTCCAACCAGCCAATGTGACAAAACTATATGAAGTTTCACGTCATTGATTGTATTTGTTCATTTCTCACGATGTACCTGTTGATTCAATTTTTGCTAACCGAGCCGCGGAGCGTCAACGTAAGAGGTCTTCCGCTAAAAGAGATGAGAACCGGCAGCGTGAAACGTCAGGTGTTGAGGGAGAAGCCGAGCCTCAGCGTAAAACATCGGTTGCTGACAAAGACGGCGGACCTGCTCAGTGTCGGACATCATCAAAGCAAGAGGCGGAGCGTCAGCATGAAATATCAGCTTTGTTAGAAAGAATATCTTAAGATCAACCGGCAGTAGCGGTGATAATACATGACGGCGGTCGACTCAATGTGGGCTGACTTCAAACACCATTGACACCGTGCTCCACAGCACAAAGTGTTTTATTGCTGGAGCTCGTGAAGTGCCGGAGTCGCAGCAGTGGCACGGTGCTGAGTGCAAAAACTCGGAGTGAGCGTGCAATGCACGGATAGACCAACTAACAAGCCTCGTAGCCAAAGAGACTTGTTCCAAGCATACATTACGTTGGCTGCGCTACGTGCCGACTGCAATCTGCACTTCCCCGCTCTCCCTCCTCCCCCCCCCCCTTTGTTATACTTCTCTAACTCTTGCTAAGTGGGCTTCATAGCCACGCATGACGTTCAACAGTGTGTAGATACTAGTGGTTTTCCAGCTACACGACACTGTGTCGTACTGTGTTAGAAGTTGGAACCTTGTCACTCTGTGTCGTAGCTACTGTTTAATGTACGTTGCGTGTGTCTTTCGCAATGTCATGAATTTCCCGTACTGAAAATGTTTAGTGGCTATATTTCAATGGCGTATGTACTTGTCACTGGTTTATAACGAACATTAAAAGAATGTTTATGGCCATTTAGATTTACGTATCACTTAGCCTAATATATAAATTCTGTTAAAACTATAAAACGCACAGTTAAGGGTAGCATGGGGTTATGGGGTTTCACATGAAATATGTTTAAAACCATAAAATACCACATGAAATATGTTTACAACCATAAAATAATATGTTTAAAACCATAAAAATGTTTAATACCATAAAAAAGATATTTGCATGGCGACATTCACTACAGTAAACTTGTAACCGTTGAAGATGTGGGTCGTTTTGGACGCTTTGCGGGACCTGCTAAAAGTGCAGTCGATTAATATCGATACCCATGTCTTTCGTCTTCATTACAAATTGACGGTGATTGTTCTTCTGGTGTTTTCGCTGCTGATCACCTGGAGGCCGTTCTTCGGAGATCCTATGGAGTGTTACTTCCCAGACTTCCCTACCATGTCCCTGAACACTTACTGTTACATCCATTCCACGTTTCTTGTCGTTCCATTGGAGAAAAAGCCAGTGCCTCAAAAGTTACCATATCTTGGAGTTGCCGCGCAGACGGAGAAAGACACCGTAAAGTTCTACGACTACTACCAGTGGGTCTTCGTCGTATTGGTTGCACAAGCAGTACTCTTCTACTTGCCGCATTATATATGGAAAGTATGGGAAGGTGGACTAATCGAAATGTTAGCGGTGGACCTGTCATCTCCAATGATAAGCGCAGATCGCGTCAACAAAAATACGGACGTATTGTTAGAATATTTCCAAAAGCAGCTGCATTTGCACAACAGTTATGCCTTTAAATATTTTTCATGTGAACTGTTGAATTTGATAAACATCGTATTTCAAATATTATTTATGAATATGTTCCTTGGCAACGAGTTCCAATACTATGGACTTTATGTTTTAGCTGTCAACTGGAAGGAAGAACTTCGAGAAGAGATGACAAACCCTATGCAATGGCTGTTTCCTACTGTGACCAAGTGTACTTTTAAGAAATACGGTCCCTCTGGATCTGTAGAACTAAGAGACGGACTGTGCGTTCTTACACAGAATTCAGTTAATCAGAAAATGTATGTGTTTTTGTGGTTCTGGTTCCACATCTTAGCTGCTATAAGTGCATTCGTTATTATGTATCGTATATTTACATTAGTTTTTCCTTCAGTCAGATTGCGCAGTAAACCGTAAGAGATAGATATAGAGAATGTTTAAGTTATAAGTTAAGAATAGTCTAATAAGACTACAAACCGGATGTGAGTAACGTAGCACTTCCGGTTTTCGAGAAATCACGTGATTTCTATTTCAAACGAAACCACACAAAATCTCCGAAGTTTTTTTTTTTGGTGAACATTTGGTTCACTGGTTTGCTAGTCTCTTATCTATTAGACAAGTCCGTCCGTCCATCCGCCCGTGGTGCTGTTTCAGCGGCCAAACCGTAAGAGATAGATATAGAGAATGTTCAAGTTATAAGTTAAGAATAGTCTGACAAGACTACAAACCGGATGTGAGTAACGTAGCACTTCCGGTTTTCGAGAAATCACGTGATTTCTATTTCAAACGAAACCACACAGAATCTCCGAAGTTTTTTTTTTGGTGAACATTTGGTTCACTGGTTTGCTAGTATTGTTATACTAACCCAATATGAGGATGAATCCTTTGATACAATATCGTTAGAAAGGTCAAAAGAACCTTGTGGACATGTTTCTTTTATATTATGAAGTCCTCACTTTATAAACCGAGTTAAAAATAAGTGTTTTTATGGCGAGAGGAAACCGTGTTTATTTTTGAAAAAAAAAAAAAACTATTTTTACTTGAGAATAGAATATTGGCTCATTTCAATCGCACATTTGACTGGTGGCAACAGCAGTGGCAACTTTTCGAGGATCGTTCGACCGTTCTGTTTTTTAACATTTTTACTACCTTTTTTAGTTCTTCAGTCAAATAATATTATTTCTACAACCATTATTAATGATAACTTTAAATTGAAATAGCGTAAAGATATATATTATTTTGATATAAAACAGCAACACCAGTTTGATCAATTAGCAAAAATAATTTCCTAATATATCGACAACTTTCGTCATAAAAAAATATGCATGCTCCAGGAAAATTGTTAGCGCTGAGGCAACTTATCGAGGATTGTTTGACCGTTCAGTTTTTCTTAAACATTTTTATAACGGGCCGCTCCTTGATTTGTTGTTCTGAATTTAACGACTCCTTAAACAGTAAATTGTGAGCCATCCTATACTTATTAGTGATTATTTCTCCGTCAATCGTAGCGTATCGCGTCCATTTATTCGACTGAACTAGGCGATAAATTTCAACTCTCTTTGAAACGGTATCCGCGAGAAGAATAATTGAGAAGCTTTGATTTTTATCTCAATCTCAAGGGCCTACAAAGAAGGATTGTTAAACAGCTATAATTTTTTATTAATTCAGCTTTATTTAATAATTTCAAATGAAAATCAACCTTGTTGCTTTGTTGAACGAAACTAGAGAGAACTTGTCAGCCATTAGGTAGTCTACAATTTCTCAATTTTGATAGCATGAAACGGGAAACGCTTAAAAAAATGTCATGAATTTCCAAGTAGCACCGATTTTATAACTTTTTTAGGCCTGACGAGGTAATAATGGCTGTATTATTCACCGCAGATGTGGTAAAGAGTGAAACGTGTATTTTAAGTATTTACTCGTGCTGAAATATAAATCGTCTATTCGGTTGTATTATACATAAAATCATAATTAATATCAGATGCAGTCTTTCAGAACTTATTTGTGTACGGACGCATGCATCTGTTCTTCGATTCGATCGTTTCGACGATTCTTTTTTACGGATCTGAGACCCAAGTACGAAATTTTGACTGCTATTAATGTACCCACTGCTGGGGCACAGGTCTTCTTATGGATGGAATGAGATTGGGCCATGACCCACCACGCGGGCCCAGTGCGGATTGGCGGGTGCTAAGCACTGCAGATGCAGCCGGGACCAACGGATTAAAGTGCCTTCCGAAGCACGGAGGAACTCGAGATAGAAGATTTTTGGTCACCCATCCAATGACCGACCATTACGAAAGTTGCTTAACTTCAACGATAGCAGCCGAACGCGCTAAACACCTGCGCCATCGAGCTCCTCAAATATTGTTTTTTTTCGTTATGTATCAGCATCGTCATTTTTTTTATGGAAAAGCTAAATAGTTCTTACGTCCGAGGGGCGCTGCTAAGTTTTCATAGACACTCTGACGATGTGATACGTTACAGAGCTGTTAAAAATCGTGCTTGGAAATCTGTAGTCAGCAAGTTTCGCCATGTTTATTTAAGAGCCCTTTCACATTTTTTGCAAAAAATCGTAATTTTTGAACGCCTTATTTACCTCCTTAGAAAATATATTGACTATTTCCAAAAGAAGATAACAGTAGAATTATTTTTCCTATTGTAAGTTAATCTAGAATATTTGCAAATACTATTTTCCTTTTTATGTACTGATCGTTCTACTGTAGCTAGTTTACAGAAAAAACGATAATATGCACAACTTCAAACGCCTGAATCTCTTAATAACGTTCAATAAATTAGATCAAATTTATTACTACGACATCAGAAATATGTTTTTGTTGTAACATAATGTATTAGAATTTTGATTTTCTATCTCATTAATTATCAAAAAACAAATCTAACTTCCGTGAGTTTTCCCAAAAAATTATGCAGGTTTACCTCGAATTTTGATATTAAATTAAATAGAATTACTATTAAAAACTTTCATAAAACTAATCTACCATCATTGAACTACTGAAATATGTATATTATTTTAATTATTTCATTAATAATTATTTTATAAGACTAAACATCATATATCCACTAGTACAAATCTACAGTGGTGCAATTTTGTAAAAGGGCTCTTAAGACCCTCCCACCCTCACTCGCTTCACTTCGATGTATTGTATAGGTTACTATATAACACATCATATACATTTGTGTTAACAACTAGTAAATCCAGAGACTTACCCCTACATACAACCTCACAAACGTTATCTCTTTAAAATATTCGTAATGATAAGACTTACATAACTAAGTCTGAAGATGACGCACAATATGAATATGAATTCATATTTTTAGGCACAGTGTATTACGGATATAGGTTGTTGGGTACATTTATTTATAAAAGCTTCCGAAGCAAAAATGCTTAGTAATCATGCTCCTAATTACTTCGCGAGCATGGCCGGCGATGACTTGCTTGATTTGCCGCCGGTAATTATGCTTGGTTAGGAAATTGAAACACACGATATAGTTAGTTAAGATGTCTCGTGTTCTAAGAGTTTGAATAGATTAGATTAGCTGCTTTAATATTCTTTCAAATATTTTATTTTAGTTTAAGGGGTTTTTGGTTATAAAAAAAATGGATGCGTGTAACTTATGTACGCGCGTGAGAAGTTATACTTCTTTAGCATCATTAAAAATATTTTTTAATTGCATGCAAATAATTAATAATTACAATAAAATAATAAAAGGACTGGAAAAGGATAGTTAACACAGTCAATTAAGTTCAGTTTTAATTTGAAAAATTAAATAAATATTCAAAATATTCAATTAAAATCATTACTGAATTTAAGTTATTAGTCCATATGTAATTAGCACTTGTAAGTAACTAAAACACGTTGTGTCTATATAGAAACTAGAAACATGTGGATAAATATTATAAATATGAAAACAGTGATCAGAGGCGACGAGCGTGCCAACATTGTTTTTGACAACGCGATCATCTTATGGAGCTCCGTGGATCGTTCAAAGTACCTTTCGAACAGATGTCTAATAATTATTATTATATTATTAGACACTAACATTCGATGGTGTTACTATTGTGTTACAGTGATGCGCTCGCATCTCGAAATTTCACTCACATCATTTTTTCATAACGCGCCCGCGGTTAACTTCATTATGTTACTTTTGTGTTACAGTGATGCGCGCGCATCTTAAAATTTCACTCTCATAATTTTTTCATTACGCGGCTAAAGAAGTATAACTTCAAAAACTTAGGCTACCATGTACCTAGATTTTTGGCGTCCCGGATATTTCGGATTTCGGCGCTGTTGCTAGCGCCATGATCAGATCACGGAGTAAGTAAGGCCGCGTTGTTTGAAACAAAGTTAAATTTGACTATAGTGAATGTCACGTCGGCTAATTCTCTTCTCCTACAGGAATTTACATTAATTTAAAGAGGGCCTCCGCAATAAAAATATCAGAAAAATAAAATATTTTCATTTCATGTAAATGTGTATTTTTTTTTACAAATGGTTATTGTTTTTCTAGTTCCTTTTTAAGGAATTATCTAAGAAACTCATAAAATAAATAAAAATAAAAAAATAAAATAAAGGTGACTGGTGTTCAAAAGGCTGTCAGCTACCTTGGTAACTATCCTGCTATCAGCCTGCTATCCAACGAGGAAATACTGCCAGCCTATTGGGCACCATTCCTCACTGGGCGGCACTGGGACTGATATATTTTTTATTTATTTAAGCAGGTAAGTTTTAAGATAATTCTATTTTTAAGTTTTTAGACATTAAGTAGTTTTAAACTTTTGTAATTTAAATATTTGTATGTAAATACCTAATTAATAAAAATTTGGTGTAGTTGTTTCTCTAGTATTTTAAATATAGCCAAATGAAACTGTTTTAAACAACGCGGCCTTATTAAGGGATTATTAACGTAATTTACTCCGTGATCATGGAGCTTGCAACATTGCCGAAATGTCTAGATTTATATGTTAACGGCAAACAATATATTTGTATTGTCTCTATTAATGTGGAAGAAAACGCAAACTGATAGGATTTTCAAAAGGGATCCACGTCAGAAGTAAACATCAATTTGCATAAGATAACTACTCGACGAATAAAATATGAGCGGGTTTTATCCCCCTCATAAATTCGATCCAACAGTTGAGCGACACGGCTTGCTGATTATTTATTCGAGCCTGCCAACTCAAATTTCGGCACGTATGTTGATGCTTACTATGGAGAAACTTTGTAAGTAAATATATACCATAGCTCTCTCATCCTTGTGTGGTCTAAGACAAAAGCCGATCGGTTCTCCAAAAAGATAAAATAATGTTACTTAATCCTCGATGACACGGGGTGAGTTTACAAGCTACAAGCCAGCGAAAACTCGCTAGCTAGCAGTTTGTAAATTCGGCCAGGGTTATCAACTTTTTTACCATCTGCTACTCAATGATATGGGTCGAGTTCACAAGCTACTAGCGAATTCGCTGGCTTGTGGCTTCTAAACTCGCCCCGTGTCATCGAGGCTTTAGATTGGAGGCACATGAATGGTTTCCTGATTCGGTTTCTTGATCAGGAATTCCGATTCAGAAACATGAATAGAGTCTGTGCGGAAAGAGAATGGGATTTAGATTGGAGGGCGCTGTAGTGCTTTTCTACCGTATTTTTAAGGTTTTACCCCTTTTAGACATGATTACATACATAAAACCGCAAGAAATCACAACAACAAACAAATCCGTATGAATACAAAACTTTGACGTTTTACAGATTGCTGGGTTTGATTGCCTAATAAAAATCTTAATGTTAGTTCCGTTTTTCGCCACGCCCGCCCATTCTCTTTTCGCACAGACTCTACACGTTTTTACATACAAAATGTTCAACGAGGCGTACACTATTACTGATTTTTTTTAAATGAAAAAATCTAGCATTAGGTATGGACTTTAACTAATAAAAAAACCGAAAAGACTGCGCTAAGCTCACGGAATTCCGAATTTGATATGAAATGTATTTATCGAAGAATTGAGTAATTCTCCAAAAAGATAAAATAATGTTACATATTTATATGAAATGTACATACATATAAATAAGTATATCTGAAATTCTTCATGTTTTTGTTAGGTAACTGCTTTAATTTTATTCTAATAATTTCTTATAGCTATTAACGGAATTGTTTGCTTCCAATTCACAAGTTTCTGTTTTTTAATAGTCTCCGATATTTCGGCACTATTGCAAACGCCATGATCACGGGGTTACACGGCGTGCGGCGCGCCGCCCGCCCGTGCTTGCCGCAAAACAACATATTATTATGTGCGCGTGTGTGTGTGTGACTTGGGCTGTGATTAAATGTGTTCGGAATTTCATGACGTGGGCAAATCAGACACGAAGAGTTCCTTTCTTCACTAAGCTCGTAAGTTATACCGATTTGCTTTGTATGATTTTTCCCAATTTTAAATAAGCCGTTTGTTCTTAAGTTTTAATTAAACGAGGCAACTAACATTAACAATAAAAAAGAAATTCTTATACTAACAGATAGGCTTTACCGATTTAAAATCGTGACAGTCATATTAACTTTATAGGATTTTTAATTGCTCTAACAGAAGATTTATTTTATTGATTAATTACCTGTGCTTTATGAAATAATATTCTAAGGTATTGTGTATCAGTGAATAAATAATTAAAATATAGCATCTAAGACTATTTTATTGTAATGTTTTTAAACAGTGTGGAATCAAAGCGGAAAGTAGGTAAGCGCCGAGTCAGTCAGTGCGTGTAGTAGGTACCTACACAGGCGGCCGCCGGTCGTTGCTCCTTGCCGGCGCTGATCTCGACTGGAGGCATTCATTATGTTTCCGTTTTTTTAGGAGTGCTTATTTTAAGTTGTTTTACAACTTCTATGTAGACGTGTTTAAAATAAATAATTACTCATAAGGAAGAGATGACAAAAAAAAAATAACTAAATTAAAAATAAAAAACGAAAAAAAAAATTAAAAAAAAATCCGAAAATATCAGGCATACTTACACGTAACCCAACAATCTCACGAAGTTTCATTAAAACATTCAATTTCACCCTATATATATACTTATATACTACATATATAGTATATTATCTTGTTTCCATAGATATAAAAATATAATAAGTAATTTGATGAATTCTTTTTGATCTACCTTAAGATTTTTGCTAAAATTCTCCGGTTGACTGGTAGAGAATGCCTAATGGCATTAAGCCCGCCACTTGTACACACATTTGTGCAATAAAGTATAATAATAATATAATAAAAATAGTTTACATGCCAAGGGCGAAACATAAGGAATTATGTAATATTTAGCAATTGTAACAACCTATATGTCATGCAAATAAATTTTTCATTTCATTTCATATTTAATTACGCTTTCATGCAAACACGAAACGATTCATTCGAAATTTCAACGGACCATTTGTTCGGTTTTTAATTTTAAATTGAATCTCCTTTGTTGTATTTTTAATCAACAAGCGAAACTTTATTTGCAGTGCAACGATTCATACGTGTTGGACGTTTAATTCTGAATTGGAAGCAAACAAATGAAAATAGTTACTAATGATATTTGTTTGGGTACAAGTTTTTATTTAACTTGTACTATTCGTATGAAATGTAGCATCAAAAATTGTAAATCATTCGATTTCGACCACTCCCTCTTCTTTCGTCAACTGACATTTAGCATACTTACGTAAGTCTGGTGATATTGCAATAATATGGTACCATGAACAGACCCGACTTTCCCAGTGGGCACTTTGGGCAAGTGCCCAGGGCACCGCGATTGATCAAATACACAGTCCCTAGTTCCTGTTATCCTAATATGCTCAGGGCCTCCAATAGATCATAGACGGCACTGACCATGAATATGCTGTTCTGATGATGGAGCTGGACGGTGGCCAAAGGAACTCCGTAATAAAACGACGCCAAACCCTTCAATATTGGGCTCGTTTAAAATAACAACGTGTAACATTTTGTCGACAAGAGGATATGAAAATATTGCTTCGCGCTTTTATTAAAAAAATATTTAATTATGTTAAAAAATAAAATTTAAAGTGAATAAAGCGTGCCTACTGATACTCGTACAATGTACTTCTTAATTATATTCATTCGCCTCGAGTAACTTTCATGTTCATTCATCACAAGTGGCAGGGTCGACAAATTAAATGACATCTGTTGTCGTTGGAGTCACCATTACGAGTCAACAAAAATCAGGATAAAGATAATTTGAGCACATCAGTTTTATTTTAATACTAGCGGCCGCCCGCCACTTCGTCCGCGTTAAATTTAGTTTTTTGAGAATACCTAAAATTTTTTCGGGATGAAATCCTTCGTCTCAATCCAGGTCACAAACTATATGCGTACCAAATTTCACTCTAATCTATTGGGTAGTTTTCGGCTGACACACATTCATACTCACAAACATATTTATAATATTAGTAAGAAGAGGGATAATATGTCAAGAATATGCTCGTATGAAGTGAATAATTTTGTTAATCTTAACGTGATTACAAGATTGATTCCAGGTCAATGTGATAAACGTCCTTAAAAAAGATAGCTCTGCCGCAACAACTAACATAAGGTGGAGTGAAGTGACTTTTCGGATCTTGCATGGGAATATCCATAGAACAGAAAAATAGAACATTCTGGAGTAAGTGTAATGGCTGAGTAAGTGATATGCCTGCGACTCCAGTGAGCTCGCCTAGTTGATGCTCGAAGGTAGGCCTTCTTCTAAGTGCTCTCTTGAAATGTTGCTCTAATTCAAGCCAAGAATTAGCTCTAAGAGTCATCTCTAGTGTTTTATGCAGAGCGGAAATATCGTTGTCAATACATAATTATGAAAACAGCAGTTTTTGCAGGTTAAGCGCAATAACCATGATGTTTGGCACTGTGAAATGGTCTTTGCCCGCTTTATTCATTGCTTACGAAAAATAAAATTAACTGAATCATGAAGTATTCAGATTGAAATTTTAAATATTTTTTAAAATATCCGGCAACCGTTTAAATCATGGTAACCTAGTTTGCTTTAGTAAGTCAGGTCATGTTGGCACAACACATTTTCACAATGACTGGCTAATTGAAAAAGAAAATATCTTTTGTTCTTGTCTTTTCAAAAAGTTGTTCCTTATTTAATATAGTTTATTTCATGGTGGCTAAAGTTGTTAAGTATTTTGTCGTAACTAAAATCAGTATTTAAACTACACTGTTTAAGTCTCTTTGATTGTAACAAATTTACTTATTTAAATCTCTTTTGCTGTAACAAATTTCACAGTGAGTTGAATATTTAACGTCATGTCATTAAAGTGCTTTGAGGGAAGAAACGGCAAGTAAATGCCCCAGTCTACGGTCCACCCAGATTCATGGCTGCGCATTTACATAACTTTAAAACTCAGTTAAGAAATAAATGAAGTGTATTATACTTTTATTTTAAGTATTTACCTGCTAGGCCAGCTAAAGGAATTCTTTTAAAGAAAATTAGGAGAAACATTCTACACGGTCTAGGTACCCCAAGCACGAACTTTGACAGATCCGTAATCGTATCATCATCGTTAAATTTTCTATGGAAGGAGCCAGTTTGTTCTTACGTCCGGTAGGGGCGCTGCTTAGTTGCCATAGCAACTTTGACGGTGCAATTCGATTACAGATTTGCTAAATAGTATTTTTCTCATGAAAATAACACATAAATGTACAGGGACGTTATGTATTTTCGGACGAAAGGATTTTTCGTGCGGTTTTCATTCCAGAAGAATATTTAGGTATATGTTTGAAACATGTGAAAAAAATACTGTAGGCTCAATCGAAATCGAACATTCAGAAGTATTTAGTAACATACACAGCCTTATTATCATTAGCCTTTTAAAGCCCCCTCCCCCCCCCCCGCTCGCCTGTTGGAGAAGAGGCCTTTCCTCTGGATGGAATAGGGAGACTGGGCGGTGAACCACCACGTGGACACAGTGTGGATTGGTGGGTGCTTACGACTGCAGGTGCAGCCGGTAAAAGGCAACGGTTTAACACGCCTTCCAAAGCACGGAGGAGCTCGAGAAAATAAGTTTTTGGTCTCTCATTCAATGATAGACCATTGCGAAAGTTGCTTAACTTTCACGTATGAATTGATCAACTGTGCCATCGAGCTTCTCACCTATAACTAAATAAATAAAAGCATGCCAATCTATTAAAGTAGCCTCGATATGATTCGATAACTTTGTTTTTGACACGTTATACGATGCTTAAAATCACTAACTTCATAAATATTCAATCAAGACAGGGCCTAGAGTTTTATAAATAAAGTACCCACGTAAGTATTATCATATACGACGTCGCTCCAACCCGAATTTTCCGAGCAAAGGACGTTTGCATGAGCTCAAAAAGGCATGAATTATGCATTTACGCAACGTTCGCGATCGCGAACATAATAAACTTTGACATTGTATTGTGTCATTCGAACATAAAACATGGTAGGTACCTGTTCATGTAAATATTTATTAGTATCCGTTGAGTCTGATTCATTTTCAATAAAGGTTAGTTCCCTTTGGTACTTATGTAGAGCCTTTTAATTATAGTGGAATGAGAGTAGATGTAGATGCTCAGGCCCTGTCTGAGTAACAGCGTTGATACAGTGAGAGAGTATTATCTCACTGTGTCAGCATAAGCTGAGGCAGGGTCCTGATTGGCCGTCTTAGTTTAAGTGTTATATTTTTTTCTTAGGTTAAGTTTCTTTTTTTTCTGTTTATATTCATAGGTTTTTCATTGTATGTAAGATGGTCAATTCAGGTTTTTGATTTCATCATTATATGGTTCAGTTTTAAATAATATTTAATTTCAATAGGAATAATATAATAATAATAATAAGTAGGTTTGCTATCTTCCAAAAAAGGTGAATTTATCTATGGTGCAGGGTATGCGTTGTACACGGTGACGGGCACAGCGATCTCAGGGGCCGCCGAGCGTCACTCGCCCGCTACCATTGCATTTTGACGACGCGTTTAGTAGAGGGCGCTAGGTTAATAATTGCACGCGAGCGCTACTCGGCTATAACCCATCCGACAACGGCTAACTAGAGCCGAGGCCCGACTCCTCCCTCTAGTTAAGCCGACTCCCTCATGTCCTAGGCACGTCTTCGAGTACCCCGACGATGAAATGACCCGCGCCAACGCGCCTCCGTCCCACACGGGCCACAAACACCAACACTACACACTGACCTATTTGCACACTAGCTTAGCATTAGGCAGACACCGCACCCGTAGGATAAGAGTGCGAAGACCCGGCTTACACACGACACGCTATACCATGTACAGGTATGTACCTGAGTGGTTTTCCCCGCCCCCCCCATGACAACGGCTAACTAGAGCCGAGGCCCGAGTCTCAGAGACGCCCTCTAGTTAAGCCGACTCCCTCAGGTACGAGTTGTCTAGAGGCTCCATATGGAGAGGCGACTCCCCCTGTGGGGAAATTCGCCAATTCTCGGCTTGAGGACCCCTTAGGATTCATCTGCGACCAACAGCATACACACTCAAAAAACGAGCGCTACAAGGGCTAGAGACGCCTCTATTCCAAAATACAAAAGCTAGACTTGGCCGGTAATTTGGCTCTATTTTCCTAAAATTATTTATAATATTTATCGGTGCCTCTCTCCCCCTGCAGGCGCTGTATTTATCGCCTAGACCAAAATCGGGTTAGCCCAGACACATAGTATATTAATAAAAACATGACTATTTGGCAGGACGCCCAACACGTTCGGCTAAGGCAACTTCTCATTGTTTCTGGACACTCACCTGTGTCCTCCGTCAAATTATGGTATACCGTATGACCTTTATAACTAATGTCAAACGAAATATGTTTGAAATGTATTGCGTATAAATATTGAGTTTATATTGAATTTGTAGATAAGTCTCAAAAGTCAAAGCAAATTAAAGACCGCTTTCATGTGAAGATTATTAAGACGTTTTGTTTATTTTATTTTTTTAGGTTTACGCTTGAATACTTATTGCTACTAAAAGCGAATACAAATAGCTCAATAATAATATTTTTATAAAGCCTAGTAGAGGATCAAGAAAAAAAATTGTTTTTATAAATTTTAATGATCTTAAACGTATTGTAAACAAAGGAAACTGGCTGTTGACCTTCTTGAGTCATTTTTAATATTGATAATTTCACCACGCGTTCTTATTTTAAATGCTGACGCGTCGATACTCGGTTTCCCGCTGTTGCAGATTTTTTTATGCATAATTATGTTTGTGTATGTAGCATAGGTATGTAGAGAATAATATGTTTAGTTATAAGTATAATTTATGTATAATGCGAAGAGATGGCGCTGCCTTACAGCTTAAGAATGGCTAGAGGAATTTCGACGCGGTCCGTGAGGGCCGCGGTAGCATAATTGGTCAGTGCATTCGCCCGGATTGCGAAGGGTGCGGGTTCGAGTCCCGTCTGCTGCCTGGTCCGCGTGGAATTTTTTCTAGTTATATTTTCTTTAGATTTAAACATCAAGCAGTTACATGCTTTAAAAAATAAAAATTATAAGTATAATTTAAGCCAGAAGAAGAAGCTCGAGCGAAGAAGAAGAACCAACGGACCTCGGGACCTACCCGAGCATAGAATATCCTAATATTAGAAATTTTTGGACACCCATTCCATGTTATACTTTAAAAACGTCGTTTAACCTCTTCGATCACAGGCTACCCGAACAAGTATTTACTATAAAATAATACCAATGGTAGAAATTTGACTAACCAACCACACCTTGATTGTGTAACGCTCTCCATGATAATAAATTTATACCACCCATTTAAAATACGGTGCACATGATTCACTTAAAGTTACGAAGAAACTCTGCTCTGGTAAAAATGTAAGGCCCCATTTTTTACCGATTTCTTTGTACGGTGGCTTATAAATTGCCTTTTAAATTGGTTGGGTAACGAACGCTTTCAATGTGCACGGGTTTTCATAACTGTGGCTCAAGATAGGGGTACAATGGGAGCATGAATTAATAAAAATCATAATTAATGACTTAATGATTTTATTTATTAAAGTAAATAAAGCCCTTAAAATAATAATACAAGTGTGAAATTGAACTAAGGACATGTTTTGTGGTATCCCACTTCTGTTAGTGGATAGAAGTCAGTGGCTCCTGCCATATAAATGATAGAGATCAATACCTACATAAATGGAATACCTATATGGATAAATGGAATGAAAGAAAATGAAAAATCGTTAGCATAAACTTTTAACTAAGAAGGTACGTAATGTCATTCTTTTAATAGTATTCTTTATTTGAAATATTTTAGAACGAAGTTCCTTTTCGGACGAAAGCTAGGAAAATTTACCGTCATTGCCTAGCGAGGCAGCTGGCTATGCAACTAGCTAGGCAGATGCATATAGGTGAACACTAACGGCGGATATGTAGATTTGGTTTAAAGTTGTGTTTGGTTAGTGATGGACCGGGAGTATCCGTACTGGGCTCATAGCGCACTGGGTACATTCCGCACTGGGAAATTTCCGCACTGGGCCCATTATGCACTGCGAACATTTCGCATGGGCCCATTCCGCACTGGGCCCAGTGCGGATTAGTGGGTAGGATACTTTTTTATGGAATAGGGATATTGGGCTATGACTCGCCACGTGGGCCCAGTGCGGATTAGTGGGTAGGTTAATATTACTTCGTTTCAACCATTTTTATTATTCTTTGATCATCATTAAACGTGATAATTCTTTTGATGATAAGGATTTCAGGTTATATGTTTCAGATCCTTTACACGCTTCGTGGTCAAAAACTGTTTTTTTTTTACTTTTGACAAAGGAGTGATATTGCTGCTTTCGGGTTAAATGTATTTGGTCATTAACATGGTCATTAAAAGAGGTTTCTTTGCCATTATTGAAAAACTTCAATTTACATAATATTTTACACCTGTGTGACGCCCACCTAACTACTTGGATAGCTTTCTAATCAATTTAAAACGTTTCCGCGCCTCTGAAAGAGTATCCGGCATCCTTATTGTATTGAAAGATTTATGTTGTCTCGCAATATGAAGGATTTGGAGTGGATGTCGATTTAACAATTAGACGCTGACTACGGGAAATAAAAGGATTAAAATTTTGGTAGTTAGTTTGTGGATAACATCAAGTTATGGAAACGTTTATGAGGCAGAATTTTTATTTAAATTTTTAAGTAAATATTTCTATAATTTGCCTGCTTTTCAAAATAAAACCATCCTTCTTTGTTTATTCAGTAGCACAGTAGCACTATTAAAAAAAAGTTGTAGTGTTCCCTCTCAAACTACTTTAACACCTTTTTAAGAAAGAGATTTATTCGAAAGGCAGTAACAGAGATGCGATTCCATTTTCGAATGTTCGACAGATAAACGAGTCAAGTCACCATAGATTATTTCCATTTTTCGCATTGAAACTCTTTTGTTTATCTACACTTGTAGGTTTTTTTTCTATTGAAGCTAGGGAATATTATATATACACATGGTGCACTAAACTTTGTTTTAGACATTATTATTATTTGTAATAGGTATGACATTATCTTCATTTGTACACATGATGTATTCTTATTTGACATTGTGGTAACATTTCTGTATACATCCCGCCTGACATATTATTTTTTCAAAAAGTGACTAAGACATCTCATTTATTTAATTATAATTTCAATTTGGATTAGTATAAGTATTTAATTGACATTGTTGGAATAATAAAGTTAATAGTTAACAAAATGAAATAATATTGCATGTCAGTAAGACAGCATATGGCTGAACTAAATATAACTTGTATTGTTGTACACAACAGCAACCAGTATTCGCAATAAAAATGATTTGAATTATAAATTTAAATTTTCGAACAATGTATCCATGTATTCTTGTTAACGCTTCCTTTTGGATTTATTTAGATTTATATGGACGAAGTTTAAAACGATTTATAACTCTGGTTGCATGCATTATTTTCGCATCACCCTGCAGTTTACCTAACCGCTAGCAGTCTTTTCTTCGTAAGGTTCTTTTAATGCTGATAAATAACAGAACAGAAGTTTGAAGCATTCATCACCTCTGTTACATTATACAATGGTAAGAAACCTCTCGCAAATAAAGACTTCTGACTTCTGTATAAGCCAGACGGATGTATCAAGTTTTTATATCATTCAAACTTCTAAGGATGAGCTCGATGGCGTAGGTGGAAAGCGTATTCAGCCTGCCATTGTGAAAGTTAAGCAACTTGCACAATGTTCAGTCATTGGATGGGTCACCAAAAACTTATTACGACGAGCTCCTCTATGCTTTTGAAAAGCAGCAGCAACAGCTTAACGTAGCTGTTAGTCCCGGTTGCATCTGCAGTCGTTAGCACCCACCAATTCGCGCTGGGATCGCGTGGTGTGTCACGGCCTAGTCTCCCTATGCCATCCATAGAGAGGGCTTACACCCCAGCAGTGGGCCCCATGAAACGTCAAAATAGTCCTACTTAACCAAAGGTATTTTAAGCGGTTTTTTTTAATCAAATAGAATTCTTCATATACTCATATATTACGACATTGGATGCGTCAACCATTAATATAAACCTTATTTCACGTAAACTATACACTATATTGGTATATCATGATTAAATGTTACATTCGCATTGCATACGGGATACGCTGAAATTGAATTCCGGAATCCAATTTCTGAGTTGGTTTGTTGCGGTGATACAAATGGTCCCACTTACCTAGCTTGATTTTCTTAGCAGGTTCGCTTCGTTGTAGAATGTTCTCGATTATGGGTGGTATTCGTTGTAGGTTCATGGTGGATTATACTGTGGTTCGTTTAGAATGTGTTTCTTTGGAACAAATGTTTGGTTTTAAACTTTCATGGTCACTAACATTATAGCTATTAACATTGTTATTATGTACTGTGACGCCCGTTGCGTTACGGCCTCTTTGCTTATGTAATCTCTTTCATGCAGTTATATTAAAAAGTAAATGTCATTCTTTTAAAGATTTGAAATTGGGAATCTTTTGTCTCTTATCGAAGATTCCAGCAGATAGAATTCAGGCATAAAAGCGAGTAGTTCATAGTAAGGATTTTTAGTAATTCGCTCCCATTTTGAAATAAAATAATCAATAATGAGTCGTGGTTATTATTCAGAATTAAATAACGCTGCGCTCCCAGGCCTATCCCTTCAGGATAGAGTACCACAATTAGGGATGAAACGATACGAGTAAATACAAGTAACTACTCGATACTTTTCATTCGATACCAAGTACTTTTGGCATCGATACTTTAGAAATGAGTAACAAGTAGTATCGTTCACTCACTGAGAAGTATCAATAAACTCATAGGCAGATTATTTACTCTATGGTACGGTGTCTATTTGGAATTTTTGTTTCGCGAACACATCTTTTCAACTGCTCAGTTGGCAGCCTTGCGTATGATTTATATTTATTCCAATTTATTCTGTCAGTCATTCGTCCATCGCTTGTCGTGGGCCGATATTTTGTTTTCGTTAAATTAAAACTGTGACTGAATTTGTAATTTTAACATCGTTCGTTAATATTTATCGATACAATTACATATCGATACTTTTCATTCCATAGCGAGTAGGCATCGATAATTTATGACCGATACAGTATCGAGTAAAAGTATCGATACCTAGATGGTATCATTTCATCCCTAACCACAGTACCTTGTTTTTTTTTTCGTTTTCGTATGTGCAAATCCGCAAAAATCGAAGACTTGTCGTTCCGCGATTTGATACTGTGAGTATTACCTATGTGTCGGGAACAGATGCGATTCAATTCTCGCTATTCACGAGAATGTGACCAGTGATATGGGGTACCGAGCGTAATAAAAGACGACGTCAGAAGGTAGACCGATTTTTCTGCCAATAACATCTACCCGCAATTACTTCAGTTACTCCGTGATCATGGCGCCGAAATATCGGAGACGCCTAAAAAACAAGACCACAATCCCGTTAATAGCTAAAATGTATGGTGTTTGTTTCTATTAAAAAACAGTTACCTATTGATGATATTTTTAAGAGAGATATGGTTCAGCGG
Organism: Chilo suppressalis; assembly: GCA_902850365.2. Classification (NCBI taxonomy): domain Eukaryota; kingdom Metazoa; phylum Arthropoda; class Insecta; order Lepidoptera; family Crambidae; genus Chilo; species Chilo suppressalis. Next base: position 4,844,192 of record OU963906.1, on the reverse strand, counting down.
ATTTTGGACTCGAATCTGGGGAAGCAAACTCCACCTTACAGAAGACAGTAAAATAATACTATTACTACATAATACTACTACTACTGGTGTTGTGTTTCTGATGGTGAGTAAGATTCTAAGGCTCCGCGGGATTAGGGGATTGGGTTCAGGTCAGCTAGGTGAGGATGCCTGAATCGACACACCTTATGCCGCATCATTTCTACCTTTGCGACTGGGCTTCACTTACACATACATCAGCAGTGCAATTCTGTTAAATTTTCACGCGCGGATCCGATGTAGATCCGTGCGAATCTGTATAGGAAACATCGGATACGCGCGTGAAAATTTTACAGAATAGCACTGCAGGTCGAGTGGGTTACTGGTCGCGACACGTAATTCTAGTGCTGAAGAAAATGCGGAGGGGATAGTTGCGCATTAGCACGACAGGAGAGCTAATCGGCGCAACGCACGCCCGCCCGCGCACCTCGTTTCCCCCCAAGACATCTTAATTTTTACTTCTGCGCAATAACGGTCAGCGGTAGAGTTTCATGCCGCGACTTTTAATTCGTTGTGCCTCGTATAAAACATTGCAAGTTACAAAGAAGTTGGTAAAAATTTGATATTGTATTCGAGTTCTTCTGTGTAAGAAGGTCTAAAAACGAATACCAGCTGGTTGTGACGAGCACCTAAGAATGATAATTTAGCATACAAGTCATATCCACTTATAAAACATTTCATCATCATGTACTGATGGACGTCCACGGCTGGACATAGGCCTCCTCAAGGGATTTCCATATCAACGATTTTCAACGATCCTGTGCTCTCCACATACAGTGAGAATCATTTTTACGACAAAAAAAAAATAATGCTGTTAGAAAAATATATAACTTTTTTACTTGAGTGCTTTTAGGAGATACCATACCACCTACCCTCTATTTAAAAATGCACCATCAACTCTGTTTCGCTAAGAGAACTAAAAGCATAAATAGTAAAGACTTGATCTGAGAAGACGCACTTTCAAGATGTTTAATTTCCGATACATTGGAGAATTCACATTCGATCATTCGATGAGACAATCACGTTATTGGAGAAAAATGTGTTACGTCACTACTAAAGACAGGTGATACTTTTAAGTCTGTATGTTTCTATACTTAGTCAGCTTTAACATTGGCTTTTACCCAAAAATCCCCACAAATATATCTTGACAAACCTACTTTAGTTAGTGTTTCTGTTACTCTGCATAGGGGCTGTTTGTTCAGGATTAGGTCGACCCAGGACTTATTGTTTGCACTGACTACGAATTAGACCCTAGTCATCTCTGTTTAAATTTTATCAGTAATTGTAAAATGTCGGTTGGAAATGTTTTGTATCATGTGAAGTATAATTTGTATAAATAATCAGGTGAATCAGCAAATAATACACATCATCATCAGCCTATTAATTTCCCCATTGCAGAAGCACAAGCCTTCCCTCATGGGTGGAATAGGCCATGACCCACCACGCGAGCCCAATGCTGATTGGTGGGTGCTAACGACTGCAGATGCAGCCGGGACCAACGTCTCAACGAGCTTCGAAGCAAGAAGGAGCTCGAGATAGTAGAGAGACCAGTGTCCTTAGCTTAGAATAGCTGAATTCGATGAAAATGTACGTCAAATATATACTGATTTTTAGTTCCCGTGACGTCCGTCGTGGCGCTGCTGTTCAAGTTTCCATACAAAATTTGGCAATGACATTTCGTACTTGCAAACGTTACAAATTCTATATTGGTTAGTGCTAAGGGTACAGTGCGAAAGGTGATTAACTCTCACGATAGCAGCTGAACGCACTAACAACCTGCTTAACTTAACTAACATCTGTTAAATGCTGATGAGTTTCTAGTGCCCATTCTTCTCATCAGCTAAAAGATGTCCTGAATAATTAAGGTAAGTAAAAATATTGGACGATTCAAAAGGGGTTTTATTAAGTCAATTTGAATAAAGTGTAATTTCATTTCCTTACATAAAAAAGAAACAATTGTGCTTCGTAGAAGAAGTTACGGGCTTCATATATAAATAACATTTATAATAATTATCATCATAATAGGTGAATATAAAGTCTTTAATAACTTTAATTAAAGGGCTTTGAATGGCTAAACATTCAACTGTATCAAAGGAGTTGTTGTCATTAGCTTTCGACTTAAACCATACGATAAATAGCCTTTCATTATTCTCATTCATTGCCAAGATATTTAATTAAATTTTAAATTGTTTGTGGAAGAGGACAAAGGCGGTTTATTGAAAAATTTTCAAGTTTGTCTTTGGTACTATTGTTAAAGTGTTTAAAGGAAATATAAGTCGCCTTGTTGTTTTAGATGTTATTCTGCCTTTGTACACACCATTTAGACCATTTACTTACGCTCGTATTAATTTCTGACGATAAAGAAATAAAAACAATAAATTGAAGAGAGATATGTCATAGCGGATTTTTCGCTCGAATTGGAAAGTCTGGGGAAGTAACGTCCAAAGACCATAGTAAAATAACTCTACCTTTTGGCGGTGTTGTGTTTCCGTCGGTGAGTAAGGTTCCATGGGCAGACGCGGAAGAATCCCTAAACGGTGATCCCGCGGCTTAACAGTAAGCAGCTTAGAGGGTATTCGCAGGGTTTTTTAGCGGAGCGCGGGCCTACCTGCGCACTTCTGTGGGGTCCCCGCAATACCTCGGGAGACCTCTGCCGTAGAGCCCCGGCGAGGCCAGGAAGCTGCTGGGTGCGAAAAAATTACACTAAGGGGATCCCGCGGCTCTGCATCAGGCAGTGGTGAAGGTATTCGCAGGACTTTTTAGCGGATATGTAAGAGTTGCGGGGTCCTCGGTGGGCAGCCACTGGGGGGTTCGTAAAACTTGCGGCAGCCAGGTGTGAGGTCCGTTCGGTGGTGTGTCTCTTAAAGGCGCCGTTGTCTGTAAAAAGGTTTTTGACCTGCGTAATAAAAAAAAGGGTTTTTTTAGAAGATATTATGCCGTAAAACGCCCGTAAGAGTTACGGGGTCCTCAATGGGCAGTCATTGCGGGGGCCTTTACGCCTGCATCACAAAAAAGGGCTCCATGGGCTAGAGCAGTGTTTCCCAAGTTTCCAAACAAGTAGTATGCGTACCGCCAGGGGTACGCAAGGCTGCATAAAGGGGTACTCCCTTACCTTAGATATGAAATCATAATTTCATGTTTTATTTATCATTCCTGCAATAAAGGATACGCGATTTTGAGATCATTTTTGGAGTGGTACGTAGAAAAAACTAATTGGGAATCACAGGGCTAGAGGATTCGGTAGGCAACGGCGCGAGTGATAGTTTAGGTATAGCATACGTCTAGGCTTACTATCAAGTTGGTCATATGCCAATATCAACGATATTTAGACTGAATAATAATAGCTTGAGATAGAAGTTGATATTTTTCAATATTCATTTTTGAAATGTTTTTTATAAAACAATCGGAACCGGCCGTTTATTTGTGCAGTGATATTGGAAATATTCCATTTTTGTACTTGCATTCGATACTTTTAACATTACTTTAATTAAAAACAAAATTTCATTTGTTGATTCCCTAAACTAGAGCCAATCACTGGTCGAGTGTATGCAATTTTTTCTGCTATAACGTCTTTGGAAGTGAAATAATTCATTTATGTCTTATCATGACTATAACATATAACTTACAGGAATATTTTAGGAAGGACTAGAGAAAATTTAACACAGCCGTCAGGGTTGCGGTAGCATAATGGTCAGTGCATTCGCCTGGATAGCGAAGGGTGCGAGTCCCGTCTGCTGCCTGGTCAGCGTGAAATTTTTGTAGTAAATTTTTCTTTAGATTGGAATTTGTTTTAAATCAAACGTCGAATTCATTAGCCGCAATGGGAATTGCACGAAATTCCCTCTTCCTATTTTTGTTCACCGAAGGAGCAGAGGAACGGAAATTCATCGTGAACGACACGGTACGGTCCGCAACGCTGACGGAACCAATGCTAACACAATACTGGGCCGGCGATTCTGTTCTTGGCAGAAATTGCTTATTAGTTCGCCAAGTATTCTGGACCTGTCGAGGTATGAAAAAAGTTTGATATTGAGCGAATCGGAGTCGGCACCAGATTTTATTATAGGCATCTTGCTTTCATGTTGAGTTGGGAACGCGAGAAAGTATTGAATTTATTATGTACCTACGCTACCCCTTTTTTTGGTGGTCATAATGTTTAAATTTATCCAAGGATCTTTCTTTTTACAATATCCTACTAGTATTATACAATATTGCAATGACGGCTAACTGGATTTGGATGGAATTTGACGACGTATAGTTTATGACCTGGATTAAGATGAGACATAGGTTAATTTTTATCCCGCAAAAATTTTAGGTAATTGTAGGATTTTAAAAAACACTGAAGTTACGAAGAACGAACGAAGTCGCAGGCGGAAGCTAGCCTTCAAAATCTGATTTAATACCTACTTTTTGCAAATAGGTCCGTTGAAATGAGATTGTAACGCAGTTCGACATCAGTATTCACGGCGTTACCAAGAAGGACGCTTCCTAGATCCGACGAAGTCAAATCTGAATGCCATTTATTGTGACTTGAATACAAAAAGTAGGTGATATATCTTTCACAGTATACAATATATGCCTGAATAAGTTGTTACTTCTACGTTTCAATTTAAGGAAAAGTTGCTAACGTTTGATCTCGACGGTATATAAAGCCTCTGTCAAATCATACTAAATCTAAACGCTTCGCCTACAGACGCTTGTGATACAAAAGTGTCACTCGCAAAGCCTTGGAAGCCATACTCACCCGCTGAAACACAACAGCATCAAAAGGTATTGTTATTTTATATATAATAATATTGTTTATTTCAGATCTAGATCCATAGAAATGTTAGTAATAATCAAACCTTAAAAACTGTGTTAGTTCATTTTAGAACATATAGTTAATTCATATATATGTCGTGAATCCAATCCATATATCTCCAGTGAAGATATACTTATTTATTATTTAACATTAAAATTAAACAAATCAAATCTAATTGTAAGTCATTTCACGCCACGGTAGCAAACCCCAAAAGTTGTGCCGTCAATTTAGAGGGTAGTAGCAAAAACGCCCGGTATAAAATGCTGCGGCATCGGGTGCACAAATGGGAAAAGTTTCAACAAATAATGGATTAAGGGCACAGAACAGAACGTCACTGCTTAAGAGACATTTGAGTGGTTAAGGTTCATTGAGTGTTCGTAATTTCCAAGAAGCAGTTGTAGATGCAAATAGGAGATATATTATTTGTTTCTTAGTTTTTCACACACATCATTCATTAAAATAATAAAACTAGTTTTAACGGGTTAATGCACGAACTTTATTTATTTATTGACGTTTCGTCATTGTCATTCTTGACTTCAATAAATAAATAAAGTTCGTGCATTAACCCGTTAAAACTAGTTTTATTTAAGGAGATATATTACTTAAAGGTCATCCAGAACTCGATTTTTTTTTCAATCAAATAATCTGCATATCACGATAATAACTAAATCCAGCTTTCCAGATTGGTTGATTTGACTTTAATATTAATATTAACTTTTTTATTTAATTGTATTTCTTGTAAATTTCAGAAAATTGACCAAAGTTGGGGGTTTAATCACGCAGATACCTACAGCGTGAATTACGGATTTGTTTCCAAGACATCTCAAAATGAAAAATACCCTATGATTTTCTTTGTGCTAAAGACATGTCTTTTGGAATATCTTTAATAGAGACGATAACAGATTTACCAATTATAACAATATCTGGAATTTACTCTAATTAAAATCTATATTCGCATAAAAATCTCGATATTTGAGTTAACTCCCTTTAGTTGTGCGTTAACATCTAGGTGTGTGATATTATAGTTTATCATAAGAAATAGTTTATCCCCAAAGCAACAAGTTGTTTCCTTATTAATTAGAAATTTGCGTTACAAACACGCGTTAAGGGCTTATAGAACCGGCCGAATTCCCGACCACAGATAACAAGCTTTTGTTTTGATTTAGTGGTTAATTAGAAGGCTCAGCGTTGGTCTGTTGCGGTTTAATCGTTGTTTATAGCATTAATGGGATCCCTATCCAATTAAAGGTACACTTCACCAGATAGATTGGCTTTGATCTCTATAAATATAATTTCATTTAGCTTGCTGTGATTTGGGTTGAAATACCCAATCCCAATCGAATACTTAAAAGATAACTAATAAAGTAAGCTTTGAAAAACGTATTTGTTTCTGAGGTTTTTTATGGACACCATTCATTATATAAAATAATCTCCAACAGGTTAAATGCGTTAATTTATTTGCCCTTGACGTTTCGCATCCTTTTCGGGCTGAGTCATCAGAATTATGATTTTTATTTACAGGGCCGGACTGTGAGTTTAGGGGGCCCTGGGCTAATACTACTTAGGGGCCCACCTAAATACTCAAAGTATAGAAAATGAGAGTGTAAAATATTTAATTTATATTATACTATATTATGCCTTAGTGTTATACAACCATAAATAAATTGACAAATTATAACATTCTAGGTTCTTAGTTAAATCAACATTTATGGACAAAAAGGATAAATGGTTAAGTCGTAAGTTTGACATCGTCGTTCTGTATTTATTCTCTACATATCATCCCGATAATAACCGTATATAACCCTTAGATTAAAACAAAAAGGGTAGATACGGTATTCTCATACTTGCATCAAACAAAAACTGATCCCACGGCAGCGCAAACGGGACGGCGAGATCCGCGTCACTGCAATACCGACCAATCACGCGACCAGTATTCGACGTCACTACCGAATAAGATTCAAAACAAACAGCAATTTTTATGAAAAAATATATTTTATAGTACTTACGAATGAAAAGTGATGCCGTGGGTTTTATTTTTAGTTCTTGAGCAATTTGAGCAATTTTTAAAAACATACTTAGGCATTGTTTTATCACATAAACACAAAATATTATCAATATTTCTTTTTGGCGTTCACATGTACGTCGTTTGCATGTCAAGTTGTGACTAAAGCGATTAGGGTCGTGGACCACAATTTGTGCGGATCACTTTTGTGAGGCTAGTGCCGTATCTACCCTTTTTGTTTTAATCTAAGATATAACCATTAATAACCGTACGGGCGCTTTGGTTTGATAGAAATGCAAACCGGGAGTTCAGGGTTGCCAACCCGTAGGCGGCCATTACACATTCAATCTGAATCACGATTCGCTACATTTCTCCAAAACAAAACTCTATTTCTTTCTATCCTACTAGTTATAAATAATTAAAAATGATAAATAATGGTACTTATAAATAATTCTAAAAAGATAGAAAGAGACAGAGTCTGGGAGGGACACAGCGGAGCACGATTGAGATGAATGTGTAATGGCAGCGGAACATTTTTACTGCCAGTTCGAAATACCAAAACCTGAAAGTAGACTTCAATTTAATGAATTGAATGGGTTTAATTAATCGCAGGATTCGCAGTGCTGCAAACTATACAATCTGTTTAATTTAATAAAATTATGGATTCTTTTGCATTATCGTCTATTTTTGACTAAACTTGACTTACCCTTGAATCCACGGGGCCCTGGGCTGAAGCCCAATAAGCCATATGGTAGATCCGGCCCTGTTTATTTACCTTGTCGCAATTTTGATGTTTGTGCGTTTAAAGCGCTATTTTGATGTTTCTAAATTAATGATCTTAAATTGCCAAAGGCCACTCGGATAGATCGCTGGAACTTCTTATTTTCGTTCCTTCGAAGTTTTATACAGCGTCATTTGAGATATTGGCTTCGTAAAGTTCGATTAGTACCTACTACGGAGATTTCATTAAACTTCGGTTTGTTTAAGGTTCAAAGGACATTTTTAAACTTATTTTAAATACATAATATATTTAGAACAGGCACGGGGGCATTCGTTTAGTGACATATCGTAGTCTATTACAAAAAATAAATACTCCGTTTGTACTGTCTGGGTTTAATAAAGATAGGTAGTCGAACAAATTATCAGCTCAAAATGACCTATGATTGCTGAGATACAAATGGATTGCATTGGAAAGTAGTGAAGTCGGTAAGGAGTAGGCAATCCGACCGAACAGATCGACGTCTACATTACAAATGTCGCGAAGAGTGTTTTTCTTCTTCCCAGGCCCCCGCCTGAGCGGGTGTAAAATCTTTATGGATACCCTTCAGCCGGCTGCAAGGACATGTTAGACTTTTTACTGACTAAAACACACCGGTACTTCATGCTTATTGCCGGAATCATCTGAAGCGCCCGAAGGTGAGGTTTCACTCGTTTTATACACTCACAGTGACAGATTTCAAACGCCAGATGAATTGAATTAGATTTTTTACACGCGGAAATTAGAAAATGGATAACTTTTAATTTACAAAGCTCCATAAATTTCAAAGTTGATAACAAGGTATGCAAAAAAAACACAATAAAAATACTACAATCTCTTAGCCTATTGGGCACCATTCCTGATGGCGGTGCTAAGTGTGACATATTTTTAATTTTCTAAATTATACATAATATATTATGTACGTTAATTTTAATTTTAGACATAAATTAGTTATTTACTAATGTGACCGCCGAGCCGGCCGAGCGTATGAAAAATGAAGAAACTTACATGAGGTTACCTTCCGTACTATCTATTTTGTGATACTGCTGTATACTTATGGCTCGATTAAACTTGGTCGTTAGCCCGAATATGAGTGCCAATGGAATTCGGGTAAACGACTCAGTGTTAATGAACGGAGTCGAGTACGCCCGTATTCGGGTAGTTTTGTTTTGATTACTCTACACCATCTCCCAGTCCGTATTCCAGTGTGAATATTACTTCGGGTGCCCGAATTCGAGTAATACCTTCCAAATGTAATTGAGGTCATCATCATCATCATCAGCCTCTTTATGTCCCCACTGCTGGGGCACAGGCCTTCCCTATGGATGGAATAGGGAGATTGGGCCATGACCCACCACGCGGGCCCAGTGCGGATTGGCGGGTTCTAACGATTGCAGATGCAACCGGGACCAACGGCTTAACGTGCCTTCCGAAGCACGGAGGAACTCGAGATAGAAATTTTTGGTCACCCATCCAATGACCGACCACTGCGAAAGTTGCTTAACTACAACGATCGCAGCCGAACGCACTAACCACCTGCGCCATCGAGCTCCTCTAATTGAGGTAATATATATATAACGAGTAGAAGAAACTGTTTGTCAAATTCACTTTTAAGGTTCGAGAATTAGTCCCATTGTGATCTAGACACCATATCATAATACCAAACAATCATGTTTTTCATTAACATCAGCTGCAATCCGAGCAAATGTCTATTTCGCAGACAAAGAAGAAAATCGTACACGGACCACAGATCACAGATTCGTCGACTATATTTATCCACATACACGTGCTCCTGTACCGTAATAAATTATAATGGAGTGGGTGAGCGAGTAATATAGGACCCGCCGTCTACCATCCAAGAGGACGGTTGCACTATTCTTAGCGTAAATTGTACGTACCTTTCACCTTTCGACTGGTTGTAAAGTAGATATAAGACGTGTTCTTGGAGTATCTCTCTTGAAACGCAAATTAGCAGACGAGGGATGAATGTTACTGCTGCCCTGGCTTCTCAAAGGCGAGTGTAGTTACTGAATAATGAATGTTAAGTCAAATGAGTCAGGGTCGAAAATGAATTGTAGAGTTTAACGATATTTCGCTTGGAATATGGCAAATCACAGATCTAGATGGCGTATTATAATCATAGTCGGTGCAAAGGAGCAGTTCGAATGCCAACATTTCCTCAGTCTAATAAAAAGTTGGGATAAATTTTTGTTCAATTCGTAAAGTCGTTTTCTCTTGTTTATTTTATTAGAAGATGATGATAAAGAGTGTACAATACCAAACATGGTACGCTACATTGTTATCTACGCTACAAATCTTCATTCTACATGTTAGTGCCTGCATTTTATAAGTACAAAAGACGCCTGTATTGTATTCCTAGTCGGCGTCATAAGTGCTTCTTTGTCTTCAAAATTGTCTCATTCGAGAATTCCATGTTTAAAGAGAATTTCATGAAACTTTCGACTAATCGTAAATGTGTGACCTGTAAATATTATGGACTACTCAATTCTAGAAGATCTCTCTCTGCAGGGCAAATTAGATCTTTTTGTGGAGGAGCTAAGTGTCCTTTTTGAAGGAGTTCTGTAATTTTGGGATGGGTCAAACGAATACTTAGGTACCGGTGGGAGTGGGATAATATTCTGAGGATTTTTTTTTATTTAATTTTCTTCCACATAAATTATTCTTAAAGGATTTTTACGTGTTCATATTTTTGTAGGTTTCACTTCTATTGCATGTGAACAGCACATGTCCGTTTTTTTAAACAAATTTCGATTAAATTTCAATTTCAATACTTATGATGATAGTTTTATGGATGATTTAAGAACTTTAATTAAATGGAGTAAAGATTGTGGATGTTTAATTTCAATCACTTTAAAGATAAATTTAGACAAGGTGTGTCTGCTATTGAACATTTATGAATAATTATTGATATATTTTTTTATGTTAAAAGAGTGGCAAATGGCATATGTATATGGCCTGCCTGAAGGTAAGCAGGCACCATAGCCTATGTACGACTCCCGTACACGGCACAACATTTTTCCATCGTTCGTTTGCAGTGCAAGCTGTACATCTATGGAATTCTCTTCCGGTTTCGATAAGACGTGCAGAAACTATTTATACATTTAAATTCCCATTTTCTGACATTGTAATACTTTTATTTTAATATCTGATGTGCTTACTTCTGCCTCCTAACTGGACTAGATCAATGTATGTATTTATACTTATTGTACGTATATATATATATACATATATATATATATATATCTTATATGTGTATGGTGTATATATGTATAAACTAATATATAGGTATTATATATATTTTACTAGCGATTTACACCGCCGTCTCTCCCACTTCCTTCTAATCATCTCCATCCAAAGGTTGCCTGGAAGAGATCGCTTCAAGCGATAAGTCCGCCCATTGCATCACGTGTAGTAGATGGTTTTGTACTTTATGTTCAACATGTTTTTACAATATGTTTTTTTGTGGTGTACAATAAAGAGTTTTTGTATTGTATTGTACGCTTGCGATACCGAAGGCCGATGTACATACTCGCGGAGACACCCCGAGACAGACCGAGACCAAGGGAGTACATGGTGCTCTGGTCTCGTCTCGATCTCTCGAACCGCGTATCGTGGGTCTCGGTCGCTTGCCGGTTTTTGCGTCCGAACCAAAGGATCTCCTTTAATCTCGTAACGACAGAAAGCGGGTACACATTTTTCTAGCGTCTCTCGACGAGTCAAGACTAACATTCATCACCAGTCTATTAATGTCTGCTGAGGCACAGGCTTTCCTTATGGATGGAATAGGGAGAATTGGGCCATGACACACTTCGCCGGCCCAGTGCAGACTGGTAGGCGCTAACGACTGCATATGCAGCCGGGACCAACGAAGATATTACTCCCAGCGTGACTTGCCGTCCCCTAATCCCCTACCCCGTGGAGCTTAGGAACCCTACTCACCAAATTTAGAAACAACAACACCAAAAGGTAGTTTTAATTTACTGTGATCTTCTGTAAGGTACAGACTTCTCCAGACGCTTTCTTAATCTGTTAGTTTTTGAACCGTTCCTTAAAAAACCTTGATGTTAATAACCATATTTTGTTTGATATTAATAAGGATCAGTATGAAACATGGTGTATAAACACCTAGCCATTAATTCTTGCGCGATGAATAGTCTAGTAAATACCCTGAAAATATCACATGAAAGTTGTGATAATAAGAACGAAATAATGATTACGGTCACGCCAGTCACGACAGATCCATTAGCCCTCGGTTATAAAAGTGATAATATGACGCTGGGCAACATTTATCTTGTTTTGATAAAGCAAATACCACATGTACATGTAATGTTATTTGGTGTTCGATTCACTATTAATTGCTATAGTATACAGTTATTGCTATATCAGGCATTACCAAATTTTTGCTGTTGTTCTGATTTTGATGAGTTTTAGCGTGGAGATAAAGAAGACCTTAAATACAAAAAAAGATTAATTTATTCCTACTTTTGTCACAAAAATTAAAATTAAAAGCATAGATGAATGATTGGTCTCGTCTCGCTACAAGCGTTTATCTATGATTAAACGTGTATATATAGAGAAGCGAGTAGATCCTGGGACGAATTTCTTAAACTCGTGGTTCAGTAAAATCTTCATCAATATAATTATTTGATAATCATTTTTTTATTATTTACAATTGATTTACAAAGATAAATTTGCCTGGTCCGCGTGGAATTTTTTCTAGTTATATTTTCTTTAGATTTAAACATCAAGCAGTTACATGCTTTAAAAATTATAAAGATAAATTATTTATTATTTACAGTAAATTACGTGTTAATTTTTCCGAGCGAAAAAGTGTGCGAATGACAATCTTTGACAACTCAATTTAAAGAATTGTCTTGTAAAAAGTTTTTATATGAGCAGGCCAAACAAGACATGGGTGTCGATTCTGGCATGTTTCTCTAAACCTAAAAGTAAATTTGACAACCTTATTATATCAAGATTATTTGTAAATAATCAAAGGTTATTGCTTACGAACGACCGTGTATAGACAAATCAAGGGAATATTCAACCAATCATTTACAAAACAAAACAGTTGAACAGGTTTCTCTTTTATTTTATTTGCCATTCGAATAAACCGCTGACTCGTTCGAAACCGGCAAAGCAAACTTATCAATGGTTTTAGCTGTACCTACTGCCTCGTTGGTCGGTACCCGTAACACTTATTTTGTATCCATTTACAATAAGAATTTGTGTGGGAATGACGAGGGTTGCTTCTAATGAGTCACCCTCAGAGTACTGGCCCCGTCATCTGTCACCTGATATTAATAGCAGTGCTCGGGACGCAAACGCAATATTTGCGCTTCAAAGGGTGGAGGGGCTAATCGTAACTGATTTTGTGATTCTAGGACGTCATTTGTCATATTTAATTCTATAGCCCAGGGGAAGGTAACTATATGGCAATTACGGCTTATAACTACCGCTCAGTTTAAGACTAAAGAGTAGGCAGATCTTTTGGCCATTCATCGTCCGTCGAATCACTCACAAAATCATAATAGGATTTAACGGGCGACTGTAATAAGAGTTATTGTGTAGCCAAGTGATTATTACTCGGTTGTTATTTAGAACTTTCGACAATGTTATAATGAATGTTTACTTAGTTGCAATAATTATCGCAATAGGTACCTAGAAAGCTCGGTTACTAAGCATATTATCTAATGGATAATTGTAGAGGAGCTCGATGACGCAGGTTGTTAGTGCGTTCGGCTGCGATCGTTGAAGTTGAGCAACTTTCGCAGTGGTCGGTCATTGGATGGGTGACCAGAAATCTTCTATCTCGAGTTCCTCCGTACTTCGGAAGATACGTTAAGCCGTTGATCACGGCTGCATTTGCAGTCGTTAGCACCCGCCAATCCGCACTGTGCCCGCGTGGTGTGTTATGGCTCAATCTCCCTATTCCATCCATAGGGAAGGCCTGTGCCCCAGCAGTGGAGACATTATTAGGCTGATGATGATGTATTATAGAAAAAGAATACACCATCAAGAGGTTAACGTCGGCAGCTGCAATAGTATTAAACTGTGGCACGACTGCTTGCGTCTTCCATCTTCAGGGAAAATAAAATACAAACAATGAAAGCATTTATATAACAAATTAAAAAAAAAACAAAATAAACAAAGTCAACTTGAAAATAAAAATTATCACAATCACTCACAACATCAAAATCAGAACATGAAAAATTAATAGTTTAAAAAACTAAAAAACACGCTTTTACTTACTGCACTAAAAAGTCAAAAATAAACAAAATATACTCTCTGTTTACTTTAATAGGGCTTTAGAGTAAGCCATGTTTGTAGTTGATTTTAAGATATATCTATATATATAAAACTCAAAGGTGACTGACTGACATAGTGATCTATCAACGCACAGCCCAAACCACTGGACGGATCGGGCTGAAATTTGGCATGCAGGTAGATGTTATGACGTAGGCATCCGCTAGGAAAAGATTTTGATCAATTCTACGCCCAAGGGGATAAAATAGGGAATGAAAGTTTGTATGAAACTTTGTCAATTTTAAACCGATCGGGCTGAGACTTTGCATGCAGGTATAAGAAGAATCATAGATGAATGTCATTGTGTACCAGTATAATACAAGCTTGAGAACAAAAACTGTAGTCTACACTTCAGCTTTACTCCGAAGCTAAGCGAGGGCGGGCCACTAGTATATCCATACTAATATTATAAATGGGAAAGTGTGTTTGTTTGTTTGTTTGTTTGTCTTCTCTTCACGCCTTAACCGCTGAACCGATTGTGTTGAAATTTGGTAAATGTATAGCTTGAACTTATGAGCCTGCTATAGGCTACTTTTTTTTAATTTATATATTCGAATTTACATAATTTTCAACTAAATTAATCATTTTCATGGTTGGTCCCGATATAGATGGCGCTACTGTCACGAAGACAGATTAAATTTGAAATGTGGAAGTTGCTATCTTAACTTAATAATACCAGATGGCACCACTCGTGTTCAATACCGAGTATTTTGTGTTAGTGTTTCATTTATTAAATACGCAATAAAGGTAATTTTACGCAATTTCTTTCTAATCTTATTTTTAAAATTAAATCTAGCAAATACTACTCCAAATTTATAATATAAAAATATCATTTTCGAGTGATTATAGATAGAGATGGCGCTACCATCTCGAATACCAACTCAACCGAGTAGTCTCCTTTGAAATAATATTTTCTGAGTAACTTATCAGATGGCACCACCCGTCTTTAATATCGAGAATTTTTAATTGCTAAAAATGTGAGTTGTGATATTGCGTTTTTTCAGATCGCGCTATTTATGAACATGACTTTTTAATATTTATTGTTAATTTTAACGTCATGTAGGTAGATATTTTAATTAAAACAATATTAGTAAAAAAAAACGACTTCCTTCAGTGTCCTAATATCTTACCAGAAAATCTTATAAACATCAAATAGATATTAAATAATCAGCTGTTTACAGTAGACAGATATTAAATAAACAGCTGTTATGATTTATTTTAGTCCCTTAATCGAGTATTATCCAATAATTTTCAAGTGGAGATGATCCTGGATGTTGGGTAGAGGTAGGCGCTACCAACTCGAATAACAATTCGAAAACCAAGCTGTTGCGTGTGAAACTGAAGAGATGGCGCTACCCGAGTCGAGTTTACTTGCACTAAAAATCTGAGGTTTTTCGGATGGCGCTATTCATGAACATTACTCTTTTATATTTATTGTTTTTAACTAGCTGTTACCCGCGGCTACGCTCGCGTGGTTTTCCAATTTGAGGCTATCATCCTCTTTTGACATAGTGAGTAATCCACCCATATAATTTCTTCAGTGTCATCAAAGTTCAAAAGCAACAGCCAGTCTTTAACTTTCACCTTGCACTCGTGGAGAGGTAGTGCCTATATTTTTAAGGCTTTGTTTACTGCATTATACTGTATAATAAATCTTATCTGTGTAAGAGCTAATAATGCAGAAATGTCGTTTCGCAAAACTAGTTCTATGAGGCACCAAAGCATACGTATGATTTAACTACAATATACAAAACCCATTTCTGTACGAACTTTGTTTAATCTGCAATTACCTGATTAATTGAGAAATTCATCATGAAAGATTTTAAAATTTAAATTATCTTGCAAGCCAAACTTCCTATCTTAAACATGTAAGGCGGTAGAGTTCGATAGAAAACAAATAACATCAACCTCTAAAATTTTAATATAATTATCGATAAAAGTAATCGATAGAGTTCAGCCTATAGCTAAGCATCGTGATATGATATATCACGCGGTTTTATCACTCTCAAATGTCAAATTACTATGGAATTTGATAGTTAGACGCGAAAAAAAAGGTGGTATAATGTTTATTGCGATGCTCATGCTTGGGGGCAGGTATCTTTCAATATCAACGTGATAAAATAAAAAACAACATCACACAATATATTGGAATATACTGTATTGTGATAACTCACGTAAACTAGGGGTAAGTCATTACACGTCGGTTTTGTTTTAAGCTATACTAACTTTCACTTCGTCATACCACAAAATATATAGTACAGAAGGGAATCTACATACAAAGTGCGCTCGAGCAACGCATACCTAGACACTGCTCACGGACACGATATCTCGGACCACTTGAGACCAGTGCGAGCGCGAGTTTCATTCGTTTGAGACACCCGTCTGTGAAAATTTTTGTGAAAAGTTGCAACAAAAAAAAATATAATAACTGTTCATTGGACTTTTTTTAATTCTACTTTTTTTTAAATTTTTAAGTTATATAACAACAGCTTTAAAATTTAAATACATACTATTGGTTTATATTTCCATTCTTCCTGTTTCATTCTGAACAATAAACAAAGCGAGCGTAGGATGAAAAGTGAAGTACATACATGGGATTGCCTTCTGCACTATCTATTTTGTGGCAATATGTTGTCTTGTAGGTGGTGTAAGTTATTCCAACTTTAGCTTACGGTTTCTCGGCTCGTTCTGGAATATTGGATCAAGTAAAATTACAAGTCAAAATAATTGGTGAAATTTGGTTTAGTAATTGGTAAAATTTCAAACTTTTCCTAATATTAGGTACTCGATAGTTCAATTTTGATGAAAATTTGACTTGCACAAGTAATTAATATGTAATTTTAGTATATTTATCTAATATCGAAAACTACGTATCCAATATACCTAATTCTTTTATAAAGAATAAACAAGATAAATTACCCCAGATGTATAAGCAGAAGAATTTCACTCCATCATTTATTATACATTTAGTAAGTATTATGTTCTTCGTAATTATTAACATAAATTCCAACATGGAACAATATTGTTTATAAAAGTATCAGAATGTTGTCTTTTGATCTTTCAAATTGTACACTTTTTTCATTTGGATATTTTCGGTTAGAACGTAGTCATAGTCCGTTTGTATGGGAACCGATGTCACCCTACTACACTTCCACCACATAGATAATAACCAATCAAACGACATGACATCAAAGAATGAACCCAATAAGCGCTCACACCCGAGAATAACGACGCAATCAGAACCAAGTTTTGGTCAAGTTATATATAACTGTGGCGAGCCTGCCCCGCCTACAAAGCCCATCTAACCTCTTTTTGTGTTCTGTGGAGGATGCTCTATAGGATCATTACAACGATATTAAATACCCTAGATACACCAACACGAACAAATTCATGCCCGAAATCTGTCCAAGCTTCGTAAGATGATCAAGTAATCTAAATAATATACATTATTTAAACATTGTAAATCACCTTTTAAGTACTCTACATAAGGTCCTGATTAAAACGCACGCGTCAAAGAGTTATGGCAGTCCGAAAGGTAAGCTCGTAAAATTTTACGATTTATTGCTATATGCGAAAGAATATAGACCTTATTTCTTTAAGACTACGCATAATTCTGAAAGCGCTGTTAACAATAAAGCAGGTAAGGACCACGAGGAAAAGAAACGGCTATATTACCGACCATGCATTTGAATATCACCAATATTTACTATTAAATCAGTTTTTAGTGAGTATTGAAACAAAATTTGCTTGAAATGCGTGATATTAACAAACATTTACTAGATACCTGGCGAAAAAACGACATTACTATAAGTATTTATTTCACATTTTTTCACGGAGCTCAGCGGCACGTTGACTTTTTAACGGTCCGCGCGTGACTGTGAACTAAGAAGTGCTTGAGTCGTGTTCAAGCACTTCTTGATAGGGACACATTTTGAGCGAACGTGCTGTATCTAGGGTATTTAATATCGTTGGATCACTAATTAAAACTGAAGCTTAGTATGGTGGTGATAATTCTTTTTAATCTAAACCAACCACACAATGGAACGCGGTTATTGATAAGAAAACTGTATAATAGAAATTGTTTACTTTTATTATATTAATAATTTCTTTAATATTATCATCTCACATTATTCAACCTATTTTTTTATTTAAGTTGTTTTACAATCGTTAATTAGATTAAGTTATTAAAAGATACGAAATTGTACTAGGTACGAAGTTTGCCGGGTCAGCTAGTAAGGTTATTACCTTACTTCACTACCTATTGGTAGTCAAGTTTTCCGGGAAGAAGGTGGTTGATTAATGGTGCTAAATATTTGTACTCTTTTTATGATAGATATGCGTGAAAATCTTTAATTGAATCCGTTGAATTGATTATAGTTGGTACACCTTTTTTTTATTTATAACGCAGGTAAAAAATCTTTTTACAGACGACGGCGCCTTTAAGAGCCACACCGCTGAACGGACCTCACACCTGGCTCCCGCAAGCCTTACGGACCCCCCAGTGGCTGACCACCGAGGACCCCGAAACTCTTACGGGCGCTTTACAGCATAATATCCGCTAAAAAAGTCCTGTGAATACCTTCTACACTGCTTAATGCGAAGCCGCGGGGTCCCTAGGTCGTTAGGGATTCTACCACGAATAGTTGGTCTACCTAACTATTTGAGTTGAGAGAGTCTAGTGTGTTTAGCTCATATTTTAAAAATCAATACTTATTAGCGGTTTGAAAGTGTTGAATGTAAGAATAGAATGTGCGTGTATCGAAGCGTAAGACAAGATAATGGTTCTTATATAATAACTTGACGACCTCCATGGCCGAGTGGTATGTACGGTACGGTAGTGTTCGAACCCGCGGTTCGAATCCGGATGGGGGCAGATGTTTGTGTGACGAATACGAGCATTTGTACTCCAGTCATGAATGTTTAATATGTATTTCTATATAAATATACATATACGTACCAGCATATGTATTCTGTCTGTTACCCCATATTATTATTATTATTATCGCATAACACAAGCCTGCTTACTTTGGAGCTGGGCTAATTGGTGTGAGTGTCGGAAAAAAATATTATTTATTTAACTAGCGGCTGCCTTCAGCGTTGTGAAACAATAAAAATCTTCAAAAAATTTAGTTGCTTAAACGCCAAAAAAGTACTCAAATCTTCACGAAACATAAATTGATCGACGCAGAAAAAAACTGATTTATAAGGCGTATAAGCGATTATTTGACTTTAATATTATAAGAAAGAGAGACGAAAGATGAACTGCAAATTTTCACCATCCGCACGTGGCGCCATTTAGAAATGGAATTTAGAAATTTAATTAGATATTGAAACTGTTTTCTCGCAAATGTGTTGAAAAATGTTGTATGACTGCTCCATTCGTAATGTCTAATCGTTTGTAGTAACCAACTTACCGCTCTAATATCTTAAATGTCTATTATTTCGCTAAAAAAATATTGGCCACAGTAAGTCGGTAGTAATGTAGGTCAGATGAGGGATGACAGCTCCTTAGAGCAATCGCACGTTTAATCACTTCAGGGGATTGCAGTTCTCAAAAGGCTTATTAAGCTTGCCTGGACAGCACATGGTCCGTTGAATCCTTTGAATGCCTTGGAACCACATGCACTTAATACCGGCATATATCTGCATTCAAACTGTGCAGTGGTTTCACCAATTTCTCCGGACAATAGGGAATAAGCCCTCTACATGCTTAGATTAAAACAAAAAGGGTAGATACGGCACTAGCCTCACAAAAGTGATCCGCATAAATTGTGGTCCACGACCCTAATCGCCTTAGTCAAAAGTTGACATGCAAACGACGTACACATGTGAACGCCAAAAAGAAATATTGCTAATATTTTGTGTTTATATGATAAAACAATGCCTAAGTGTGTTTTTAAAAAGTGCTCAAATTGCTCAAGAACTAGAAATAAAACCCACGGCATCACTTTTCATTCGTAAGTACTAAAAAATATATTTTGCATAAAAATTGCTGTTTGTTTTGAATCTCATTCGGTAGTCACGTCGAGTACTGGTCGCGTGATTGGTCAGTAGTGCAGTGACGCGGATCTCGCCGTCTCGTTCGCGCTGCCGTTGAAACTTAACGTGCTGTTTCGTTCGGGTCGGTAATGCAGTGACGCGGATCTCGCCGTCCCGTTCGCACTGCCGTGGGATCAGTTTTTGTTTGATGCAAGTATGAGCGTACCGTATATCTACCCTTTTTGTTTTAATCTAAGTCTACATGTGCATAAGGTACTCTCTACAATTCTATTCTTAGATGTATATCGATTCTGCTAATTTAAAGTAACAATCGTCTATCAATCGAGTTTCAGTTTTAATGATTTTGACACATTAATAGATAATTAAAATACAAAATCACAAATAAATTGGCTTCCCCATTTGTTATTGTTATCTAAGTACATATATGCATTCGTGATTTTGTTTTAGTAACAAAAACTGTGCTAAAAAGCGATAAGTACCACTATTGAGACACGATTGTTACGTAAGATTAGCAGAATCGAATAGCCAGTGTGGTTCTTCGTGGTGCAACAACAATAGAGAGCGTATTCAGATGTTTTTTTCAGTGTGTAGCGTCAGCGTGTAATTTGTATCTAGAACACGCCGAGCACAGAATTTACAGCTGACACACATAAATATCAATTAAGAAAAATAGTATATATGAAGTAAATACAACTTAAATATGATCTTAGTTGTCAAGCGACACACTGGCTGTTTGATTCCTCATCTCCCGCCGCTAGGAGCCAAATTGTGTGTTTTAAATGCCATTGTGACGAGTTTGTAGTTTTCTTGCGCGTGCGTTATCTGTAGATTATGTGCTCAGCGTGTGCTAGATACAAAACACACGCTGACGCTACAAATGTAAGATGGAATTGTCTTTGCAACAGCTTTGACTTTGCCGTAGAGGTCTGTAATGAGCGAAATGCGCTGACACCACAGACCTAGGTTAAATAAGAGGCCGCATTTACTTTAAATTGTATGGCAACCGAGCATGTTAGACTAGTACTAACGAGAACAAATAAGTGGTGGAAAGCATGAGCCCCATCACCTATTTCAATTAGTTCGTTTTACAGATTAGGAAGAAAGTATTTTCCAGACAAAACTTCTCAAAAGATTGAAAAAATGAATGAAGATTCCTACTTGATTTTGATTACTATTAAAATTATATTTTATTTATTAAAGAAATGATTTCATGCATAAAATATAATTTTACTCATTCTATGCTCATAATCCTTTTTTCGATACCTTGTGTTTCAAAGAAACTAGGAGCCCTTAATAATTACTATGTATTATTAATTAAATGTCTAGTGTGGAGATTCAATCAGCATTTACAAAAACAGCAAAACAAAGAGACCTAGCATAACTATGGGTAAAATTTCTTTTACATATTATTATATCTAATTTTCGATGAGGAAATCGTTGACAGACATAAAAACAACTTTTGCGATTTTTTATGCAATTTTCAGCTACTGTAGGTAGATACTGTTGTCCCTATCGCACAGTATTTGCCAATGCTAGATAGCAATAGTTGTTTTTAAAGCTTTTGCTCAAATGTCTCTCAGCGCACGTCCGCTCTTAAATTGTTATGTACTTAGTTATATATATTTTTTAACATTACGATTGACGTCCGGTATCTGGAACCGTGACGCGAAGAATTAAATTAGCGATGTCAAACCTCAAATCCTTCCTTGATTTAGTTTTATTATATTATTTAACCTGGTTTCTTATTGCCATTTCTCACCCCAGCTTTATTCTAAGCTATATTTCTCCAAGCTTGTTTTAATAATTGTATTGTGGATGTGTAGTGCCGTCAATTTGAAGTTTTCTATTCTGATAGAATAAATATGAACATTTACTAAAGAAACTAAACTAAAAAAAAGTACAGATATTGTCAACTTGATATTATCACTCAGAATCCAGAGTATATGATTCAAAACCGGCAGATATATGAGTCATGTTCGACTTCATGTAGGTATACATAGCCAGTTTTTATAGTTTTTTAGTTGTATGAAATCAGAAATCAATATATCATTATTCAAATTGGATGTATAGTACAACTCTTTAGAATCGTCCAAATTTTAATGTTTGTATGTTTTAGTCCTCATTAAATTATTTTTTTGAGAATCCTATAAAAACGTTACATTTTTCGGGATTAAAAGTAACCTATGTCTCAGTCAAGGCCATGAACTATATGCATAACAAATTAAATCCAAATCCGTTCAGTAATTTTTGCGTGGTTGAGTAACATATATACAAACTTACATATTTACAATGATAGGATACAATCAAAGCTTATTTGCAAGCTTACCTATGATGTTTAATAGTTATAGACACATACGTCATATACACTTTTGAATTGGCAGCCCAAAAGTCTGGTAATTGCCCGACATCTATTCAGTCAGGCAGGTTCTCTCGCCGCGGCTACTCTTTGCTATAAAAAGTGTAAATATTTAATTTTTTTGCAACTTGAAAATGGAGTTTCTGATTTGGTTATATTTACTGAAATACACAACAGAATGATGAATATCCACTTTTTACGGACTCCATAAACATTAGTCAATAACGTGCGATCGTTTTATAAAACTTGTCAAATACCCTATTGATGCTAACCTTATTTCCGTAAATAACAATCGCATTGTGTCAGTGGGTGAGATCTAATAGAATCACATAAACATTTCCCACTGTCCGTTCGTTCGGCGCGTTAGTGCAATATATTACTCTCATTATAAACGTGGGCCGAGACATAAACAAGAGGCGACGGTTTTTCCTGCTCCGCTGTGGCTCTGTGTTGTACTGCAGCCGGTGTAAAATTAAAATTTACATAATTTTCCTGTGTGACGTAATTCCGGAATGTTGGAAAGCGCTCCGTGCTCGTTATGGACTGTGATGTTGATTATTGTGACCGACCAAAATAAAAGTTAACGATGTTTAATTAAAAAAATATACATAACTAGCTGTGCCCCGCGGTGTTACCCGTGGATATTTTGCCGCAGTAAAACGTGGCCTATGTGTTAATCTAGGGTGTCAGCTAACTCCATACCAAATTTTATTAAAATCGCTCAAGCCGTTTAGACGTGAATAAATAACAAACATACACACTCACAAACTTTAATTTCAGGAGGGTGGTTTAACACTTCGTTTTCACTAAGAAACAAGTATTCTACTAGTTTTATACAAAATCTGTTGAATAATTGTTATAAACCAAACTTGTCCAATTATTTGTTCTATACACGTATTGTAATTGTCTCAAACATTTCTATGTTGACGCTGTGAAGCTAAAAAGTATTTATACAAGTTTAAAACTCATTGATGTTTACACTTATGTCTCTGTGTCAAACTTGACAGATATATCGATAGCGATCTCGCCTACAAAATACAGTCTTGTTTTAGAAAGGTCTTGATTATATTATTGCAAGTTTTGTAGAAAACTAATTACAAACAAGTTTAAACATTTGTTTATAAATGGATTATGGATAAAGTTCCATGCTTGTTGGATAAAGTTATCTTTTACCTAATGGGTCGCGATTTTATTGAACACTAGGGAAGAAGAAAAAGAAAAATGGAGTGGTCAAAGAAACAAACTTTAGATCTCATTGATCTCTTGCATGTACAAGAATGCCTGTGCTTCACATAAGCATGATCTTTATAAAGATCGCCAGAAATGAAGACGCATTGGCAGCAATTACTTTGCAAATGGACAAATGTTAATGATGTTGATATAAACAAAATGAGTGTGCTTATGACCACACGACCGAAGTCAAATTTCTTTAGCTCCATTGGTATGTACATAATAATATATACGAACTAATTACGTTAGTCACGACCGGAGGCCTCGAAAAAAACCAATTTTATTTTACTAAAACTAAATTTAATTTCCGGTACAAGGAAAATTATTACAATTAAAATATAACCTAATTATTTTAAGTCTTATTCGATCGAAGTAAGAATCGAAGTGACGCTCCTCGTCCGGTCACGTAGCCCGCTGCAATGCAGGCACGTGGTTCGTAGTCAGCAGTTTACGCCAGTTGCGTCAATTGCAGCGACCGATATGCGATCTTTCGCTGAATCAGCTTTTAGGACCGTGTGCACTATTTTGTGGGTGACTGTTAACTCGGCGTATTCTCTTCTACGTGGAATCGTAACAAACTGCTTTCTCTTGTTTAAATCCCCAACTCAACTCCCGATTGCCTCGCCCGGACACACTTTTCGTAACGCGTAACGCTTTCGCCAGCTTACCCCCCAAGTTAAGCGTGCGTAAAGAAGTTTCACTTCAAAAATAAAAAACCTCAAGCATCAGTTTAATAGGGAAATCAATAAAATAAAAACTAAGTCTGGATGTGGTACTGGGGGCTATTCGCCTAACGGGATTGCTTTGGAAAACGCTATCGCTTACGATTTCATTTTGTTATTTCTGACCCCCGAAGGTTTTCAAATACCTCACGCTCATTTTCTTTAATATTGTTATTACCAATGCAAAAGAAAAAAAAAGACCGCGAGGCTTTTGAAAACCTCAGGTGGCTAGAAATAACATTTCCGAAAGCGATCCCGTTAGGCGAATGGCCCCCTGATGATATATTGTCAGCCTCTGGTATGCTTTTAAACCGTAAGGTTATCTGAAAAGTAATAATTTACCAAAACCAGCTAGTAGCAGCGATGGCATATTTTGTGATCTTTTTAATTTAAAATTAGTTTTAAAATTTTGAGATGAGCAGGATTTGAACCCACACCACGACCTCTCCGAACGCATCCAACACACACAAAGTAAAGTTCTGCAGCATCTTCACTTTCCATTGTCACAGCATTGTTACATTTTTTTTGGCAGATAAATTTAAATCTCAATTCAATTTGAGTCGTATACTACTAGTATTCTCAAGTCTTGTATTCAACAAGTTTATCTGCAACATGCATAAAACATGTCATCGTATTTGTAGACAACTAGAAGCGGAACTTGTCAAAAACTCATTGACCACAACCAACATGTTTTATACAAGTTCTGTATACAACAAGTTCTAGAGTGAGAACAAAAAAACGATAACATTGCATTGAACTTGTCAAATACACACTTGGTGAAAACGAGGGGAAAGGAGGTTGTGAGTAGAACCACTCTTGCCGAATTACCTTGATGAGACCTACATTGTCATATTTTATTATGTTTTAAGAAAATCTTGATTTGTCACAACCTTTAAAGCAATTATAATATATACTCGAACTGACCCCTTATCCCGTGGAGCTCTGAAACCTATCTCACTAACATAAACTGTCTATCTTATATACG
Organism: Chilo suppressalis; assembly: GCA_902850365.2. Lineage (NCBI taxonomy): Eukaryota > Metazoa > Arthropoda > Insecta > Lepidoptera > Crambidae > Chilo > Chilo suppressalis. The sequence goes on along the minus strand of OU963906.1, from coordinate 4,818,976 downwards.
TATAAGCATTAAGTAATATAGCACGTAGTAGTGCGCAAATCGTAAGCGGCCCTTAAAACACGAAAATACCGCTTTTTTATTTAAAATCAGAGTTTTTGTACCCACTTTTAATTTTCTCATCTGGCAATACTGCTCTCGGGCAACTTATATGTAATCGCTGTTCGGTTCTGTAAACCACACGCTATACCAGGTACAGGTACGTATCTGAGCGTTTTCCCCGGCCCCCACGACAACGGCTAACTAGAGCAGAGGTCCGAATCTCAGAGTCCCTTTAGTTGAGCCGACCCCTCAAGTTTGAGTGGTCTAGAGGCTCCAGACGGAGAGAAGACTCCCCCCATGGGGAAGTGCCATCCACCTGGAATACCTCTAGAGGCACTCGCCAATTCTTGGCTTGAGTTCGCTGTAAAGGTCATCTGCGACCAATAACATACACACTCAAAAAAAAATCTGTAACCAGTTAGTAAGTATAGGATACTTTCAGTAGAGTGTTTTGTCTTTGAATTTGTCTGACTCATTTTTTTAATGCAAAACTAGAAAGAACCGTTACGGTTATAGTATGAGCTGCGTGCGAACTACAGACTTAGACGTATCGTTTCAATCTAGCCGAGATAGCGACCATAAACGGGACTCCGCCCGTTCTCCGGTAAGTTTAATCGAAACTTTCCAACGTAAGCTTTTGAGTTAGCGTTCGTTTAAAGTTTCCGCCACGATTTTAAAACTTTACATTGTCAGTAACGTTCAGCATACCACCAGTGTTAGAAACTCTGTAACTTTGATCGTCTTGTGGGATTTGCAGCGTCCTAACTTACCTACGTATTGCGTATTGCACTTAATTTAACCACTTCATAACACGCTAAAACACTCACCATTTACCGTACCAGTCTCTTTAAAAGTGATAGCAATAAGTATCTTCATCTTATCTTGTTACCTCATCTTAATTCTCCTCTGTTATTGCTCTCCTCTTACTATGCATTTATTTTTAACACATCTTTCACCCTTGGCAGTATCCTTAACAGCCTCTGGGGGCCAATCGCCTAACGGAAATGCTTTGGGACACGCTAACGCTTACGATTTTATATTGTTATTTCTAGCCGCCTGAGGTTTTCGAATAACTCGCGCTCATTTTTTTCATATTGTTATTACCAATGCAAAAGAAAATGAAAGAGCGCGAGGCATTTGAATACCTCAGGCGGCTAGAAATAACAAAATAAAATCGTAAGCGTTAGCGTTTTCCAAAGCATTTCCGTTAGGCGATGGGCACCCAGGTCTAAAATGGTTGACATCCTAAATGTGCCAGCATATTTTTTTTATACAATACTAGACTTTTGCTGAAAGACGCTGGTTCGAGTCCAGCCTGATAATTTGGTAGAGTTTAATTTTTTCTAGAAAAAAAAAACAGTATTTTCTTAAAATTATCTATCAGTAGACCAATAAATCTGTATTGTTTCGTCATCGGTTTTAAAAAGTTCTATTTTAATGTTATAATATAATATAAACTATAACTATAATAAACTACTCGTATGCCTGTACCAAACTTCTGCTAAATCCCTTCCTTCGTTTCCCAATTCTAAATAGGTACATATGACATATAAAATATGAGTAGGATAAGATAAGGCAAGAAAAGTAATATGATTGCAATATAATTCGATTACCGATCCATCCAAGGCTCAGCAAATTACACCTTCTATAAGTTATCAAATTAGGGGTATCCTGGCTTTAGGAGGAAACTTAGTGAGGTGTGTGTTTTATTTTGCCCACAACTCAAGTTTTCGGTACGACTGCGTTTTTGTTATGCCAAACATTTATTCGATCTGTAAATGGAATGCTCAAAACAATCTTGCTTTGGCATACTTCTTTCGATTCAGCCCCCCCCCCCCCCCCCTAGAATTGGTAAATCAAATCCAGATATAAGCCAGTAGCGAATGTGTTTCTGTGGCTTCTACCGCCCTTTAAAGTTCGTTTTTTTTGGTACAATAACATATTTGTTTTACTATAATAAATGCAATATAAAAAGAAAATCGTATTCTAAGAAAAACAGAAGAACAGGAGAAATTAGAGAAAACCAGGAGATCTCCTGTAAAAGGAGAGACTTGCCTGGCAACCCTGGTCCCGCTACAGTATAGATTAAGACAAAACGAATATGTTAATTGTTTTTCTTTAGGTTAATTTTATTCCATTGTTTACTTTCTATCTTTCTATCGCTGTCAATGTCAGTGTCAAAATTTAAGTCGTCAGTAATCTGTTTCCCGCATCTCACGTTTGTATTTTATTGAAGTTTGTATTTGTACTATGTGTTCGGCTTTATGGACTTGTATCCTGGCTATGTCATTTTCTAATAAAAAAAAGAAAAAAAAGTATCGTTGAATTTGTCTGCGACGGAGCACGGAGCGGGTTTCTGGGACGGACATCTGCTCCGTGCTCCCGTACGTAAGGCAGCGGAAGTTCTTGAGGGGGAAAAGAGAAGAATAGCGATTCTTTGTCACAAAATTAAATTGAAGGGGATGAAAATATTGTTTTTAAAATCAATAACCTACTTCACGCAAAGTATCAAGTATAAAATCTTTTGTGCACAACAGCTACATCATCATCATCATCATCAGCCTATTAATGTCCCCACTACTGGGGCACAGACCTTCCCTATGCATGGAATAGGGAGATTGGGCCATGACCCACCACGCGGGCCCAGTGCGGATTGGTGGGTGCTAACGGCTGCAGATGCAGCCGGGACCAACGGCTTAACGTGCCTTCCGAAGCACGGAGGAGATCGAGATAGTAAATTTTTGGTCACCTATCCAATGACCGACCACTGCGACAGTTGCTTAACTTCAACAATCGCAACCACCTGCGCCATCGAGCTCCTCGCCAACAGCTACATAACTAAATTAAATCTAAAAGTTACAAGCCACTAAACTGATTTTACAAGATGAACCTCGCTTTTAAAGTTGTAACTTGCCGGTCCAAAGTGTTAACTTGGAGTTGGCGAAGTGACTTGCGGTGCTCAACGTTTTGAAGATTACTCGCTAAGCTTAATTAAACGACTGCGGGGAGCTCGCAAATTACGTTTTTGTTGTAAGTTGCCCCTTTAGTTTTAATCCATTATTTACTAGCTAGCCGAGCGAGTTTTGTGATTTCATCATCATCATCATCAGCCTATTAATGTCCCCACTGCTGGGGCACAGGCCTTCCCTTTGGATGGAATAGAGAGATTGGGCCATGACCCACCACGCGGGCCCAGTGCGGATTGGTGGGTGCTAACGACTGCAGATGCAGCCGGGACCAACGGCTTAACGTGCCTTCCGAAGCACGGAGGAGCTCGAGATAGTAATTTTTGGTCACCCATCCAATGACCGACCACTGCGAAAGTTGCTTAAATTCAACGATCGCAGCCGAACGCGCTATCCACTTGCGCCATCGAGCTCCTGATTTAAAAAATCAAATTAAATTAACAAACAATATTTATCATGAAAGGATTTATTTTAAACAAACAAACACATTTCAATTCTCACACGCTGCAAAGAGAAGTTTTACACCCACCATGTAGGGCGATTCTGTAAAATAAAACGGGCATGTACTGTACCCCTAGCACGAACCAATATCGAATTCGTATCGTTTGCGAGTCCGTAATGTCACTGTCAAATGTGTACTGATTTTTAGTTTTCGTTACGTACTTTGTGCCGCTGCTGTTCAAGTTTCCATAAAGAAATTGACATTGACATTTTGTTTTGCAAACTATTCGAATTTGATAATGGTTCGTGCTAGAGGTACTGTTCACATGTCATAGAAGTGGAACCTACAAAAACGTGAACACGTAAAAGTCCTTCATGAATGGATACGTCTTAAAGACAACACCTGTGTTAAAATTCATCTCCCTAGGTCAAAATGAAATATTTTATACTACATAAATTGTTTTGAAAAATTAATAAAAAATGTAAGATTGAACTAATAACTTTAAATGAAATATTAACATAATATATTTAATTCAAGTTATATTTTTCGCAAACAAATATAAGATTTATTTAGATTAAGACATCGAGTTTCATGAATATTCTTGCGATCGAATACTCCATGTAAGAATTTTTAAGCAAAACTATTTTAAAGGCTAGATCAGTTTTTTATAGCGACCTAATCAAATAAACTCGCCAATTCGGATTCGCTCACGGATGGTTCTGTGACGTACGTAGAGCATTGAACACTTTATTATTAGAATAACGAGCAAATAACGGTATAATATCACTTTTATTTGTATCGGAAATATTTATTTACATTAAGGTTATTTCAATTAAAAATATATTGATTGATATTGGGCAAAAATGTATGCCACACCTTTGTTTGAATGGTAATAATAGTCATGATCGTCTGTGCCAAAGCGCATTAAATTCCATCCCGGGGGTCTTTAGTTATTTTAGGTTAAATAGGTACTAGTACTATAAAGAACGAACATTAATGAAACAAAGGAATAATTTAGTTACTTCGACCCTACATAGATGGCTCAGGTATTATGGGGGTACTTCACAAGGTGCAAGGGTGCCCCCTTATGTTATTCTGCCGCGTTAGAGTTAATCCAAAAATCCTCGCTTGGGTAGTTTTCTTTCAAATAGTCTTTTCGTAATAGTTAATTGTCTTCTACGCAAAACGGAGCGACCACAAATCACACGAACTTGCTCACGCCTCGGAGAAAACATGATTCCAGTTCATCCAAACTAATTTACAAAACCGATAATCGTGTTCCAATGTGCAAAGCGTGTTAGTTAAAAATTAATCAAGTGACACGGAGCGCGTAATCAACGAAGTAAGATGAAGGACTGCGTATGAGCTGCCACTGCAAGCCCTCCAACCCCCGTACCCGTACTCTGTTATCCGTTTTGAGGTGTCTCAGTATGTGCAAGCGCAGGATGGTCGGCAGGATTTGTCGTATATCTGCTCGTATAGTACGATATGGCACATTATTTCTTATCTATTAGACAAGTCCGTCCATCTGTCTGTGGTGCTGTTTCAGCGGCCAAACCGTAAGAGATAGATAAAGAAAATGTTTAAGTTATAAGTTAAGAATAGTCTGATAAGACTACAAGCTGGATTTGAGTAACGTAGCACTTCCGGTTTTCGAGAAAAGAAACGAAACCACACAAAATCTCGTAGTTCTCAATTAATTAAATAAATTTTTTTTTTGGTGAACATTTCGTTCACTGGTTTGCTAGTTATGGTACTAATAATATAAAATGAACTTACTATTAATATTAAATGAATTTATTTAGCTAGGTACTTAAATATGGCATTATTTTCGCCACTTGTACACTCATTTGTGCAATAAAGTATAGATAAATAAATTAATATGCCCAAGCCCATGTGTCATATTTTTCGATTACCAGGATATTTTTTTTAACGGTGTCATAATAGAAATACTAATTCTCGATTCATACTAATTACATTGTTGGCGGAGCTGGGTGTTTTTTGCCCATTGTCTTTAAGAAAATAATTTTAAAAGTGAATAAACATTAAATATTCTTTTAATATTTCAAGCATTTCATTTTGCCGTAATTAAAATAGAGCAAAAAACGGCAAAAAAAACATGTTTTTTGTATGGAACCCCCCCCTTATAATTATTTTTTATATTTTTAGTATTTATTTGTTATAGCGGCAGCAGAATTACATCATCCGTGAAAACTTCAGCTGCCTTCTTCAACTTCAACTTCAGATGGACAGTGGAGTATATCGTAAATGCAAAAACCAACCAAAGTAAGCACTGTAGGCTTGTGTTATGGGATACTAGGGTAACGTATAGAATACATATACTCAAATTCAAAACATTTTTATTGCGAATACAGGTCATTGTTGTGTACAAACATACAAATTATATTTAGTTTAGCCATATTCTGTCTTGCTGACATGCAATGTTATTTCATTTGGAAATGTATATAAGTATATTTATATAGAAATACATTCAACACACAAACATCTGCTCCCACCGAGACTCGAACCCAGGATCTCTCGAGTCGGCGAAACATAGACATACCAATAAACAAAACAATATCTTCATTTCAATTCCACAACTCAAAAGGATTTAAATGGAGAGATAATAAAATAAATGAAAAGGATACGACGCATGAAGTACCGGTGCGGCCACGCTTCATGTAATATTTATGGCGAAAAGGAAGTAACAGCTGTCTATTAGAACAGACGACGTAGCCACGTCTTTATTGTTATGGTAATTTTACCTTTAAGCTGGCAATCATCATTAATTTAACGCATTATTTCTTGATAGCTTTGTTTTCTAGTACAGATATTGATTCATCTAACAATATATATAAATTGCAATCGTTACTGACTGATCAGTCACAGTACAAACGACTGTACGGATTACGTTGTAGTTTGGCACACATATCATTATATGATGTAGGCGTGCGCTGAGAAAGGATTTTACAAAAATCACCCCAAAAGGGGTTTCAGATTCCAAATGGGGAATCAGTGGATGGGGGATTTAGTCCCCAAATAAAACGGGGTTTCAAAGTTTGCATAGGAAACCAATATTTCAACACAAGTCGAAGTCGCGGGCATCTATTAGTATATGTGTAAAAATGAATCCTTATTTCCGATCAGATCAAGAAGATCATACGTAATTACGGTTGTACGTGTTACATTTGACACATAAAAAATAATTCGAAAATACGATTTAGCACCAAATATGGGTGATAAAGGGTTGATAAACGAAATTCTCTTTTGTCAAAGTTTGGCAGTGGGCGTTCATGACAGAAGTAAATGTTATAGCCAGACGTAACGTCATGCGATATATATATATTTTTAATTTTATTGTTGTATTTATAAGTTTTTCTTTTGTTAAGATGGCCAATAAAAGGTTTCATTTCATTTCATATTTCAAATCAGTATAAATAGGTCTTTGTTATGATTCCATTATGTGAAATGGAAAATTACGTGTCCCATACTTTTTCATAAACCATCTGAAAGATAAATAAAAACAGTTGTTTATCCTCCATACTCATCTTTTGATTAAACAAACCAATATGATTCCAAATAAAAATCTCTTCTACTTCCAAGGCTGTATTTCGTTTTCCACGCGTGATCTGCAAATATTTCTCCGGCCATTTAATACGTGACAAAAGCCAACTTCCCTATTGCGATCCCTTTGAAAACATGCCCTTTGTGAGAACACCTGATAAACCGACTTGTTCTAGTAAAATTTTCCTTACATTTAAGCATTATAGCAGTAAAATGCTTGTTTTTTTTATTTAATAAAGAAATCTTTTAACTTCTTTTCATTGGGAAGCCGCTGCTTTTGGTGTACACCATGCATTAAATTCTTTGAGTCCGCACGGATTATTGTAGAAGCGTGCTTGAAGTAAGCTTCTACGTAAGCGTTTTTATTAAGTAATTGGTGGAGATTGTAAGGATCAGTACCCCTAGCACGAACCATTATCGAATTCGAATAGTGTGCAAACCGAAATGTCAATGTCAAATTTTGTATGGAAACTTGAATAGCAGCGGCACAAAGTACGTAACGAGAAATAAAAATCAGTACACATTTGACAATGACATTTAGGAATCGCAAACGTTACGAATTCGATTTTGGTTCATGCTAATGGTACTGGACAATTGTTTGTGATGGTTAGAAAGACGTTTCAAGAGGTTAAGTGATTTTTCAGATTTTTGGACCCATGGGCAGAGATTGTCAATAGTTTAAAATTTAAAGAGGTATTCCTTGTGGTAGTAGCCGGGGCTGGTGAGTAATTGGGTGATTGGGAATCAAACTCAAGAGAGGCTTTCGCCGGTTCTTCTCAGGAAGGTCTCCCAATTTTGGAACCGGTGGTAGTTTACGGTAGTTAGAGTCAAATAAATAAACTCAAAATTACAAACAAGAATTTTTAATAAAATACTTTATTAAGTACTTAAATTAAATAATAAATTCATACATAGACAATAAAATTTTAAAAATCTTCCAATGAAATAACCGAACGCTCAATATAAGTCTTTCGAAGGTAGCTCGACAATTTTAAATAAAAAATCATTATTCTGACAATGCAGACCTGAAAAGGCTGCGAAACGTCAATAAATAAATAAAGTTTCGTGCATTGACCCGTAAAAGCTAGTTTTATTTAATGAGTGATGTGCGTGAAAACCTAAGAAACAAAAAAAGAAACACCTACTACCAAACTTAGACTTTGTTAAGGTTTGTAGTATGTTTTTGGTGAGGGTGATTTTAAAGTAAAGCTGTTCTGCTGCTGTGTTTGAAATTGTGTTGTTCTGGAGTTTTATGTGGGTGATATGAACGGATACCTAATCGGGTGTTTTATCTAAATTGGCTACAGATTTGGGACGAAGTTTAAGCCCATGTTCCTGATATTTATGAGGGCGAAGTTATATACGAAGTTGGGTTGAGGCAGATAGTGGTTGAGTAGAGGTGGAATTTTTAGTTCCGTCGGAGATGATTTGCTATCAAATAGAATTGCAGCTAAATGCAAAAAAAATTAAAGATGTAATTTATATTGAAGATAATTATACCGAAATATTAATGTATTTATGATTATCATTAATTTGATGTTGTCAAATCAGTTGTAAATTCTCTTTTCTAGTCGGTTCTTTTTAATTTAATATTAAATGTATTGTGCTATTGGCGTTCATGTCAGCCTTGTAGCATTAATCAGTTACTACATATCAAATATTTATGAAGGTTTAGCGTTATACTTAATTCTATTTATCTATTATTATTATTATACTCTTTATTGCACACAAAAATTGTAAGATACAAAACATAAATATGTGAGCAAGGAGGGCTTATCTCTAAGAGAGATCTCTTTCAGCCTTGGTTAGGTTTAGTGAGAGAAAAAAGTAAGCGGGGGTAGAGATGTGCACTAAGTAGGTACTTACTTTCAGATTATATAGGTACCTATCTAAGACTACATACATAAATATATATTCATATGTATACTTACAATAAATACATACATACACACATACATACATATATATATATATATATATATATATATATATATATATATATATATATATATATATAAATATATATGTATATTGTATAGATATTAAATATAATATAATCACTATAATATTTACTATTAATATATAATTAACTATACACACTATAATATCTATTTCAATAACTAACCCTTGTTCACACCAAAACTTAAGAACAACTAACGATTTTATACATCGTATTTTAAGTTTAATTTCTTGTTGAAGGTTACGGAAAATGGAAGCTGCGCAGAAAATCCAAAACATAAGTTCTAGTTTCTTTATTAGAACTATAGAAACTATGATATTCTATATTTCTATACCTAAGACCCGGGCTAACATAGGAATCTTTGTGGTGGGCCCTTATCTTTACCCGTAACAAAACAACTTCTTTTAAATGAAAATTAATAATTAGTATAAACAATGCTTTGCTTCTTAGGTTTTCACGCACATCACTCATTAAATAAAACTAGTTTTTTACGGGTTAACCCGTAAAAAACTAGTTTTATTTAATGCTTTGCTCCTCAGGAGAGCCTAGAAGTATTAAAAAAAAAACATTCCTTTTTTCTGTACAATTAAAAATGGAAAATAATATTTATATTAAACATTGCCTAGACAACCCAGGCATTTTATAAATTTAAATTTTCCTACGTATTGTATAGAATGCTGGATTACATAGATTGCCGGTAAAAATTTTACGGAAAAACAAAAGTCCAAACAAATTAAACTACATTCAAACATTTTTTTACAATTTGTTAAAATAAAACTATCCCTAATACTAAACATTCACTACATTAAATAGATCCAGTGAAGGCCGTAGGATACTGCCTGTCAGTATACTATTCCAGATTGTTGCTGTCCGATGACATCTGTTCGGGAATAACTGACCTATTGATCCGAGCTATTACCGACCCTCAACTGAGGGCAGCCGACTCTTGTTGAAATCTGTGCCACTCATATAAAAAAAAGCAACTCGAAATAGAGTTACAGTGATGTTTTCTAACTTTTAGCTTTATTGTATATTTTTGTAAAATTCTTTTTAATTTCAATGGCTTTGTTATTAAATAGACTTTTGTTAACGCAAGGCGCAGTAATAAAAAAATATACTCTAACCCCCCTGATTCTTTGTTGAGGTACACTCGCGGTAAGACGCGGGTCTTTCCGCGAGTGTACCTTCCTGTTCCTGTCACCCATAATGCCATAATCGCTTGCGATAGCGGCGTAGAAAAAATTCATTCATTCATTCCATGGATGCGGGCAGCGCAGGACCGATCTTTGTGGAGATCCTTGGGGGAGGCCTATGTCCAGCAGTGGGCGTCATACGGCTGATATGATGATGATGATGAAAAATTCATTCATAGACATGTAATTATCGCTGTCTTACTTTTTCGTAAAGCGCTGTCGCGATCACGATGCGGGTGACAAATTGCAACTAAAACAAATGCAATTCAATTCATTATTCAATCAATGATAATATCATTGATGGAATAATGAATTGAATTGCAATGTTCTCTGTCTTACTTTTGTGCGGCGGCCCGGATTGACGCGTTCGACGCGAAGGCGGGGCGTAGTAAAAACTACTGTAGAAAACCGTTCAAAGCATTTTGATCGCCAAGTGACAGAGCGCAAATTTCCGCGATAGTACCTACTTAAATGGAGAAAATTTGCAAATACAGCAGATTCGCCAGAGAAAATAAATGTGCCGCTCCAGCCACATTCACCTTGTTGTACTCCAAGCACAAACAACTAGCGAGTAAGTATTCGTATCGTCACCGTCAAAGTTTCTTAGAAAGGAGCTACTTTGTTTTTACGTAATGAAAGGTGACTTCATGAATCATCTCTGAAGTCATTTTTCAACTTGACGACTCTGTAAATAATAAATCAGGGAGAAAAAAACAGCCTTTGTTGAGTTTCTTGCTGGTTCTTCTCAGTACAAGGTCTCCCGCCGTAGATTTACGAACCGATGGCGTAGCTTCTAGACATTCATGAGTGCTTGTAACAGCCTAAACTGAATAACTGATTTTGATTCTGATTATGATTACGCCCAGTAGGGGCACTGCCTAGTTTCCATAGAAATTTTTAGTGATAGCTAGGGAGCTGGTGGCAATTTAGGTATATGATTTAATCGTCGTTGAAACCATGACGTAATGTAGTCTGCACCTATATTAACAAGAAAGAATAAGTGGCGAGTTTAGGTAGCTCTGACTTTTTCTAAATAATTTCGTTTCTGTCATCAATTAATATCTATAATAATAAATTTTGATATTATTGTGGTAGCTAGGGTCTGCAACTTTTTCTGGGTCGAAATATTGGTTTCCCATACAAATTTTAAATCCCCATTTTACCCCTTTAGGAGGTGAGTTTTGGAAAGTAATTCTAATTCAGTCTTAGCATACTCGTAGCTACCTCCATAATATAACACATGCTTGTTTTTCAGTGAAGAGTAACATAATTTATTTTTGAGGATATCTTTCAATTTGACTATCAACTTCTAAAATAAATTATTTATAGCAGAAAAAGATGCAATGGAGAGACACACATATTTATTGTATTATAGGAGTGAGAGATGTAAAAATTGACAATATGTAAGTTTAAAAAGCGGTCAACGGTTTTCTATTGTACCAAAGAGATTTTCTACATCAACTAATATATTTTTTATGTTTCTCGTATTCAGTAGTTTTAAAATATGACGTTAACTAGATATAACGACACATAGGTAAAAGGTTACATGTGCAATGTAAATATGTACATAAAAATGGAGTGCGGTGTATTGATGTTCGTTTCAACCTATTCGGGAGTCAGCGGGTACTCCGGGCTAAATCCACTGCGGATTTTATTCCATCATTCGAGATAATGTTGACACGTTTGATACTAATATAAACGAAATTCAAAGTCTCTTTTGATCATAAGTAGAGCGTCAAGAAGTTGAAGTATAAATCTTACAACACTGCCTTATGATGGATTGTTAGATGGTTCCAAAAATAACAGTTTCGAGATTTTTTGGTTTCCTGTACGAAAGAAAAACTCGCAATGTTGACTTGGCGCATACCCAGACATAGTATTTTTAAAATCTACCATATATTTGTCGTATCTGAATTTCAAGAAAATAGATTCTTGAGGGTTTTAAATATAGTATACTAGTGGTGCCCTGCGGTTTCACCCGTATTAATTTAAGGAAAAGGGATATAGTAAATACCTTTAAAAATAGACATATTATTATGCAGACGTTTTACAGAACTTTTAAAGGGGAACAATTTTGTCATACATGATTTTTGTGTAACTATTACCATTTACACACAACATGCAACGGAAGCTCACAAATGGAATATTTTTTCTTGATTTTGCAACATTTTTCATTGGTGCTTCGCTCCTATTAGACGTACCATTATGTTATCATCATCATCATCAGCCTATTAATGTCCCCACTGCTGGGGCACAGGCCTTCCCTATGGATGGAATAGGGAGATTAGGCCATGACCCACCACGCGGGCCCAGTGCGGATTGGTGGGTGTTAACGACTGCAGATGCAGCCGGGACCAACGGCTCAACGTGCCTTCCGAAGCACGGAGGAGCTCGAGATAGTAAATTTTTGGTCACCCATCCAATGACCGACCACTGCGAAAGTTGCTTAAGTTCAACGATCGCAGCCGAACGCGCTAACCACTTGCGCCATCGAGCTCCTCGCATTATGTTATATAGCAAAAATATTTATTCAAATCGGATCAGTAAGTCCTGAAAATAACGTGTTTAACCAAATAAACAAACTCTTTAGCTTTATAATTTGAAAGTATAGTATAGATTAGCAATACTGATATACATACATGCATCCAAAAAGTGATTATCTAATAAAAAAAAATAAGAGTTTCTACACCATGTTTCAATTGTAACATATTGTTTGTATCAAATATGAATGCATTGACTGAAGTGACGTTGTACACAGGGCCGGCTTTGAATGGAGCCCGCATCCAACTGAAATCCCCTGTTATTGCTCTTAACAGCGGGTGCAAATAAAAATATAGCTAACTTAATTTTTAAGAGCGGACCTTCAAAAGATTTTTTCTAATACAAAAGTTTAAATATCTATGGAATAATTTATGATGCTAGGTAATATAAATTTTATTTGCTTTCATCATTATTTTATATACCATTTTTTTTTGATAAGTAATTAATTAACAATAACATTCATAATTCAAAAGTTTATTACACCGATTAAACACGTGAAGCTTTTATTAGAATGTCCTTGCATTAACCACATTTTTATTTCATCATCATCATCTCCAGCCTATTAATGTCCCTACTGCTGTGGCACAGGCCTTCCCTATGGATGGAATAGGGAAATTGGGCCTTGACCCACCACGTGGGCCCAGTGTGGATTGGCGGGTGCTAACGACTGCAGATGCAGCCGGGACCAACGGCTTAACGTGCCATCCGAAGCACGGAGGAACTCGAGATAAAAGATTTTTGGTCACCCATCCAATGAACTACCACTGCAAAAGTTGCTTAAGTTCAATGATCGCAACTGAACGTGCTAACCACCCGCACCATCGATCTCCTAATTTTTATTTACCATTGAAGTATATTTACTATTTAGTATGACATTGGTGTCGATTCTGGCAGGATTCTCTAAACTTAAAACTAAATTTAAGATCACTCTGTCCTTTTCATTCTGTATAGTGAATGACAGGGATACACTGTTGTCAAATTTAAGTTTAGCTTTGGAGAATCATGCCAGAATCGATACCACAGTACACATTATTATGTTTTTTAAGTTAAATATCGTCTTCCATAACAAATAAATAACAATAGTGTATAGCGCCATAGGGTTTTAATTCTCTTTGCTAATGTCATCTAAAAATTAAGCAAAGCACGACCTCCATTTCATTATGAATGAATGAAAGAATATTTTTATTTAGAGAATATGAAACCAACTATCAGCCATCATTGTTGCAGTGCATTTTGCCATCAGCCTTATCCTCCCCGAAGACCATGAGGGCGTCCAGGATATCTTCTCTGCGGGGCTTGTGGGGCACCCTGGAGAACACTACGATCCCACCAGACTCGCAGTCCCTCATGAGGAGGACGTTCTTCACCACCAACCACTGATCGGGAATTTCTTTGAACAGTATGAATTTGAGCTTACCTGTACAAAAAAGTATTTATGTTGAAAATAAAATGGGTGCGTGTACTTATGTAGGCGCGTGAGAAGTTATCCTTCTTTGGCATCGTTTAAAATTAGTTTTTAATTGCCTGCAAATAATTAATTACAATAAATTAATAAAAAGTCTGGAAAAGGACACAGTCAATAAAGTTCAGTTTTAATTTGAAAAAATAAATAAATAATCAAAATATTCAATTAAAATCGCTACTGAATATAATTTATTAGAACATAATAATATGTGATTTGCACTTGTATGAAACTCAAACACGTATTCCGAATATACAAACTAGAAACATGTGGATAAATGTTATAAATATGAATACCTATAACTGTTACTTTATTACAAAAAATAAAGTTGTGGTTTTTGGTTCTACTACACCAATGGTCAAGAGATGGCGCTGTAGTCTCATGAATCGCGCTTTGGTTCCGTTGTTCCAGATTAATAAATACTTTTTGTTACTTTATTACAAAAAATAAAGATGTGGTTTTTGGTTCTACTACACCAATGGTCAAGAGATGGCGCTGTAGTCTTCTGAATCGCGCTTTGGTTCCGTTGTTCCAGATTAATAAATACTTTTGATAGGCCTTCACAATGCAGTCGTTAGCACCCACAAAATAGAGATTCTATTTCTATTTTGTTGGTAGATTTTCTAAATGTGCGGTAAACACAAAAGTAACAGCATGAAGTTGGTCGCTAAAGCGACCAACTTCATGCTGTTAATTTATTGTGTTACAGTGATGCGCGCGCATCTTAAAATTTCACTCTCATCATTTTTTCATAACGCGCCTAAAGAAGTATAACTTCAAAAACTTTCAGAGTCGGATTTGCACACGAAGGTTTACTATTTATAAAACATTTGACACTATATTATAATTTCTAGCAAAAAACGGCAAAAAAACATCACTGCTGTGGTAACGGCAAAAAATCATCACTGGTATGGGAGCCCCCTTATATTTCATTATAATTATTTATTTTTTAGGTGAATTTACAACTAAATATTTTAAAAATATTTATAGCTTCTCTCTGTTGCTATGTTCTTCTAAAAATGCTTCATGTATGGAAATATTAATTTTATTCTATTTTTTGTATTTGTTGTTATAAGGCAACAGATATACATCATCTATGAAAATTTCAACTGTCTTGCTATCACGGTTCATGAGAAACATTCTGGTGACAGACAGACATACGGAGAGCGGAGTCTTAGTAATAGGGTATCATTTTTACCCTTTGGATACGAAACCTAAGAACATGTTGGTAAGAGTATAGACAGAATTTAAATCAGAAGCCTGCAACTGGGTGTATCACACGCGAGTTGTCGACCCCTGGGGCTGTAAAAATCGATAAAAGATGTATCGTGCATTTAGTTATGTCGTGTTAAACTCTACCTACGAAATAAAAACTACGTAACTTAGAGTACAATGATGACAATCACGATTTAATGAAACATTTGTTAATTCAGCATTCTATTAAAATCCTTTAATTACAGTATATCGCTTGATTTTACCGCGAGAGAACTATCCTATTAAATGATGAGACGCTTTGATTAAATATAAATCGCGGCACGAAACTCTAGTACTGACCGTTATTGCGCAGAAGTAAAAATTTAGATATCTTGGGGGAAACGAGGTGCGCGGGCAGGCCTTGCGTTGCGCCGATTGGCTCTCCAGTCGTACCCATGCGCAGCTATCCCCTCCGCGTTTTATTCAGCACTAGAGTTACGTGCCGCAACCTGCACAAGTCTAGATAGAGCAATCTGAACCATGCAACGAAAATGGCTCATGTTACGCGCAATATGTGATGTGCGAGACTCTAATGTCAGAATGTTTGGGAGCAGTCAATGTGTGCGTCTGTAGCGACGAGCTCATCTACCATATGTAGTAGATATTTTTTGGGGCGCTTTCGTGCAGTTAATACAGTATCTAAGCGTGTAATAATCAATGGAAAGACGTTAATTAACAGTATAGGAGACAAAAAAAGGATATAAGTATTACCATCATAATGTTTATGTTGTTCTATAATGATGTTGTCCATAACTCCTCGGTTGTTACCAGTGCTGTATAGGAAGTGCTTCCTACGAGAGGCTTCCATATTGTCACTCGATACGATCTCCAGGTGGCAGAGGTTCCAATCTATCGTATTCGATAAGTTTCCATACATTTCGTAATAGCTCTTTTTATCCTGTAAACAAAAAGTGCAGTCAACCTCAGATATGGTGTTAGTTGAAGACAAAATATAGGATATTTCTTCAGAATCAGAATCAGAATTTTATTTGTGAAACATAGGTTAATATACATTTTCTATTCTTATGTAAGCTTGGTAGTTGGAGACAGAAATATTGACCTATAGATTCTTATGAAAGAAATATACATCCTAAGATGTAGCGTGTCGACTTAGCATCCTTTCATTTTCGATGACAAAAATTTACTACACTACATATTATTTGTCGTAGTCCATTTTGCTCAAATTCAAGTATTTTTTAGAAAAATATACCCCTGACAATATCAAATTGACCTAAAATTTCCTTGTATAGAACAATTAACAATAACATCTTAAATAACAATAAATATACTGAGAAGTCTGGACTTCATAAGTAATTTGTCCGTGTTTATTATTATTTATTGTTACCATATTTATCGCACTAGTGCGTTAGGATCACGGCTACATAGAGGTATAGCGTAGTCTTGCCAGTGGGACTACGGGCCCTTGATCCTTCTATAACTAAATTTAACGGTTAATTAAATAACTTAATCACTAACTTGACGGTGTTAAAGCCTAAGATGACAGTTTATTCAAGTATTAAAGTTTGCATCAAGTTTCCTGTCGAGCCGAGACGGTACACGGTTATTAAGTACCCACAGTTTTAATTAATGGGGTTTATAAGCGCGTATTGTATTCGTTCTGTTTGGATAATAGGGGTGATGACGGCGTACAGTAAACGAAATTCTATTTAGTCCGTCAGTTAGATGATCAAAAAATAATGGAGACGTATTTTTTCTTTGGGCAATCAACCAAAAAATAACAAAGTTATAGCGCGTCAAAGTTTGGGAGTAGGGGCTCGTGACGTCACTTTTGAGTGAAATTTGTACTTGTTTAATTGTAAAACGTGACGTCATGCGAATTTTCAAATCAATATATCTTTGCAATGTTTATATTATGTGAAAAAAGAAAAAAATACGTGTCCAATACTTTTTGATAATCTATCTGATAAACGAAGAAATAAAATATAGTCATCATCCCTATTCACGCGCTGGCTTATAAATGTCGTTAGTAAAATACATTATCTGTTTATTTAATGTTCGTGAAAATTATATATTTCGATTAATGATGTAATTACATATTGACGGTGGAAAGGCAAACTTGCTTATACGCCACATTAGTCGAAATGAGTTTTGAATCAGATTTTTTTTCTGTGTCGATCTCTTTATATTTAGTGAAGATTTGAATATTTTTGGCGCTTAAGCAATTAAATTTTATGAAGATCTTAATCACACTAATATTAAAAAGGCGAAAGTTTGTGAGTGTATATGTTTGTTACTTCTTCATGTCTAAACGGCTAGAGCGATTTTAATAAAATTTGGTATGGAGTTAGCTGACACCTTGCATTAACCTATTAACACATAGGCTACGTTTTACTGCGGGAAAATATTGCTGATAAGCCGCGGGTAACACCGCGAGGCACAGCTAGTTGTTCATAACGCTGAAGCGACATAATAGTTGGCCCTACTATTTGGCGAATGATTTGATGTTTGCTCGGCAAAAAATGTAAGGCGGGTTGAGTGATTTTCGCTTGAGTGACATCTAATTAGTAAAGTTAGGGCACCATGTAACTTTTTAATAGGATAAGGATATTTAGAAAATATTATTTTATGAATATGTTTTTATTTTAAGGCGCTACTTCTCATTTACAATGAATTATGTTTTTTTTGTGATAAAAAATCTTTGGTCCTCGTGTCTGTAAAGTTACTAAAGTGGCGTTTTAGCTATGTTACTTTTCCACAGTCAATATTCATTACTAGTAAGTGCATGTGACTTCGTCTACGTGAAAATATTGGTTTCCTATACAACCTTGGACCCCCGTTCTACCCGTTTAGCGGGTGAGTTTTAGAAAACATTTTCTTAGCACACGCCTACATTATCTATATACATTTAATAAAATGGTAGGAAAATCAAAACTGTACATTGAATATTTTTTTTTATTAATTCTTGGGGTGTGATCTACAATCGATTACCGAAGCCAAAAATATAGTTTTTAGAATTTTTGTCTGTTTGTCTGTATGTATGTCCGGGATAAACTCAAAAAGTACTGCATGGATTTACTTAAAATTTGGCACGAATATTATTAAGAAGTCGGGTCAACATATAGGCTACATATTATCACGCTATCACCTACGGGGAACCAGCAGTGAACCTTTATTTCTAACTAACGCTAGTAATAGCTGTGTGTGTGCCAAAATTCAGCGCAATCCTGTGATTGGCCTTCTGTGATTGCCTGTGTGTTGACAGATCTGTCAGTCAGTAACGGCTGCCTTTATTCATGAATGTGACCCCGCTGTTCCGAGCGCCATTATTTATATTAAATTATAAAGTTTTAGGATTATTAATTAAAAAAGTTTTCGTGAAGTTGAAACCATTTCAATATTACTCTAAAGGCGTACTTAAATAAATTATCGCAGTCTTGCTTTCGTTTAGAGTAATCTAGTAAGTAAGCTGAATTGAAGCCCCCTAGATTAAGAATTAGTGACACCAACGAGTACAATAAACAATTCCAAATGCAATCTATACTATAATATTATAAATGCGAAATTGTGTCTGTCTTTAGCCTCTTCACGCTTGAA